>OY728148.1:976452307-977702307 GCA_963277665.1 Viscum album
CAAGTGGAAGTTTTTTTATATGAGAACTCAACCATTATGATATGCTGAACACATCCTCCTTTTAATTCCATCAAGCGCGATCTTAACATGTCCTCAAGTGTTTGAATAGTATTTTTAGATTTTCTATCAGTTTGGGGGTGATAGGTCATGCTAAAATTTAATTTAGTACTAAAATCATATATAATGCTTTTATAGACTTTAGAGGTGATCCTTGGATCACAATCAAATATGATCGAAAGTGGAACCCCATGAAACCTCACCATTTCCTTCACATATATCATGGAATTTTTTTGAAGTGATAAATCTTCCCAAATAATGATAAGTTGGTCAGTCTTGGTGAGTCGATCCACCACAAACCACATCGTATTTTTTCTGTTGATGTTTTTGGGAGACTAATGATAAAGTCCATGGTGATATTCACCCATTTCCACATGGTTATAAGAAATGGTTTCATCATCCCTTTGGAATTTTTTCACTCTATTTTATCTTGATGTCATACCAAACACCTTGATATATACTTCGTAATCTCCTTCTCCATGTTTTCCCATAAAAAGTGTTCTTAAATATCATCGTACATATTGGTACTTTTGGGGTGGTGTAGAAAGATACGCTATGTGCTTTATACAATATCATGGTCTTTGTCTCAGGTGATGAAGGAACATAAAGCCTCATTAAAAACTAAATTAATCCATCTTCATCAATTTGGAACTCATGTAGCTCCCCTTTCGTAATTGATTTCGCCCATTTTTAGCTCCAGATCATCCATTTATGTCTCCTTGCTCTTCTCATAGATAAATGGTTGGAAAATCATTTGAGAGAGGTAGTATGTATTCCATATTGTTATTATTTCAAGATATATCCTTTTCATATAAAATAAGATAAGGTCTCTCAAAATTTGCATCATGGATATAGTAGCATGTTTATTTCGATTAAGAGCATCATCTACCTTATTCTCCTTACTCGGATTGTAGTGAATAGAGAAATCATAGGCCATGATAAGATGAAAACCATTTTCTTTGATGCATATTGAGACACTTCTATGTTAATATATAATTTAGACTCTTATGATCGGTATATATTTCAAACTTCTCACCATAAATATAGAGAGACAAAATATTTAGAGCAAATATCATAACTTCTAACTCTAGATCATGTTCCAGGTAGTTCTTCTCATGGATCATTAACTATCATGAATAATATGATATCACTTTATCATTCTGCATGACTACACAACCCAATAATTTCTTTGAATCATACTATATATCACAAAACCTTCTCCACTTATTGTTATTGTGAGTACATGTTAAGACCAATATGATAAGGATGACTATAATATTTATGTAATATTTTTTATTGCCAAGTAAGTTCAAGAAGAAAATATATCACCTCACTTTTTATTTGTTAAAAATCAGAGTGACCATCGTATTCAAGAAAATAAGACTCCCAATGGTTATGAAAGTCCATTGTATTACGAATATGTTTTCGGGATAAAGAGGATCATTATAGTCACCCTAAGTATGGAATTAAAGGTTTAATTGTAATGGGGAAAAACAGGGTCATCCTGACTTCGATAAAATTTTAATGATGCTTTGATGATCTTGGATTTCTCATAAATCATTAATAAGTTATAAAACTAGTGATGAATGATTGATGAAATAAAGTGAATAAAAATATTCTACCAATCATATTAAATTTGATCATAATCAAACCAATCATTTTCAGGTTGAGAAGGAAAGAAATATGTTTATAAAATAAAGGTAAGTAGCAACACTTTACACGGTAGGTTATATGATTAAGAAGCTATTATTCAACATAATCAACGTCATGAAGTAATTAAGGGTTCTTGCGGAAAGTTTATGAAAAAATAAATATGATAAATTTGAATCATTCCAGTCTCAAGTTCATTATAATGATATTTCTAGTTGAATAATTGTTTAATGACCAAGGAGGATGATCGTAATAAAGGTGATAGTTTTTAGGTAAACTAAATGCAAAAAAAATTTAAATCCTAAAAGAAAGAAGTTAGCAAGCATCATATTCAAAAAAGAAATAATCTCTTAATGTTGTTCCATTAGATTTAGTATGTCACCATATTCATCAGAGGTTGAATGTTTTGTGATATAAATTGACGGGTATCATACTAAGAAGGGAAAGAAGTTGTTGATATTGAAGCTGCCAATACCGGTCCATCAGACTCGGTATGCCATCATAATTATAAGAGGAAAAATGGTTTGAAGCTGATGACTGTAAAGAAAATGTAAAATATGTGGTGGCCAATATGAATAATAAATTCATATATTTATCAATAATGTAGTCAACCATTTAAAATAGGTTTAATTACTTTGTTTATCATTCAAGTGGGTCATGAGAAGAGATAAAAAAGTATATATTCATTTACATTTTTCTTCATCTTAATGAGGTGGATCATAATTAAAAATTAGAATGGGAAATTATAATAAGACTAATGTTTTTAAAGAAAGTATAAAATATAGATAAAGCTATTTGAATAATCATGATGGTTTTAGAATTTTTGAGAAGATTTTATGAAGGCAAGATGCACCTGAAATTCAAAGGAACATATAGATTCGTAAAATGTAATTGAGAGAAAATATTTTTACGAATCTCACCCAAACCATTTTTGGGGTGAGTATAAAAGATAAATTACTTTGTAATTTATGATAGATTTACCATTCATGGTGAATAAGAGACGAGGAAGAGCTTTAGATAAAATTAGAGGTTTCCTGGTTGGATTTTTTTGAAGAATTATTTCAGATAGAAGAAGCATAAGAGGAGAGACAAGATTGTATTCAACTGGTCATCATATTGGGTTGAATTATTTGACTAGAAAAATTGTATAGGGATTTCTAGATTGAAGAAGAAATGGTTCATAATTTTCTCAAATATATTCTATCAAAGTCATATATTTTTCTTATTGATCAAATACACTAGTAGAATCGAACTATGTTTTATAAAGACCATAAAAGTTCGTACCATCTTCTAGGTATAAAAGTAAGTATTTTTTTAAAGACAATAACACATTTGTGAAAACTGACAAAGAAGCATCATAACTTGTTTTGTTACAAAAATTTGTATTACATCATCTGTTCTCAAATGATAATATGCATTATTGAATTGTTTAAATAGTGTCACACAAGTGAAAGGGAATATCCTACTCAATGTATTCCACATAAAATGATTGTATTCTTGTGGATTGTGTGGTATTAGATCATTTTAAACCATTTCCAATGATGTAGATATTCTTGTTTAATAATAAACCATGTAAATTCTTGTGTTCTTATATATATGGGTTTTAATTATTTTAAATAGGAAATGAAATATTTAACATGAGGAAAATGTTTTTTAATAAGTAAGGAAATATAAAAGAAAAATATATCACTAATTCATCCCTCCCCCTCTCAGTGATACAATTAACATGACTGGGGATTACAATTAGTATCAGGGACAGGTTCCCTTCATTTATTATTTGTTGACGTTTTGAAGAGAAGTTGATGGATAATTTGAAATGTGTCATCAGTAAATGAATCCTGGTTTTTGGTGGTATGAATTATCATATCTGGAGAGATAAAATGGTTCCCCATCTTATGTCTATTAGATATTATTTTCATAAATATGCAACAGATCTATATCCTCCTATTGATGATAAATTTCATCTTAATCTATTGATAAAATAATCTTGAGAGTGATGGAAGGGACAAGAATTATTTACTATCATCACCTTCTAAAAGTGAATTTTTAATGGTGAAGTGTGTTTCTATAGCTAAGTTATATGGGATATGCTGGAAAACATATATGAAGGAAATACAAAAGCTAAGAAGAAAAATTACAAATCTATAGGATAAAGTAAGAAGGCTTGAAAATGGGTGGGTATGATTCTAGTAGGGAATTATTTACCAAGTTAAATAACATCATCAACACTATCATATGTATTATTTAAAAGTATGAGGATTCTATAGTCATTTAAAATATATTAAGAATTATTCCCGATAAGTTTGATTCTAAAGTTTATTAATTAGAAGATAAATATCATAAAAAATTATCTATAGATTATTTTCATAGAACTATCATAACTTATAAAATAATAAGGTATAAAGATATTAAAATAAAAATAAAATTTGATAGAGAAATTTTGTTCAAGACTATGAAGAAATAGAATTCAAATAAGATTATTATTGAAGAAGAAGGTGGTTATTTTGATTCAGAAAATGAGGTATGTTAAAATCTTGATGATATTTTATCATTTTTTTGTAAAAATGTTAGAAGAGGTACATGTAAATATAAAGGTAATTTTCCATTGAAATGTTTTGAATATGGATTAATTAGGCACTTTACAAAAAAATTTCCACGAAGAAAGAAAGAAAATGATGGTGATGAAGAATAAATAAGGCCAAGAAGGCCATGGAAGAAATAGGGTGGAAAGGAAAATTTTATTCCATCGGGAAGGGAAAAAAATTCTCAAAATCTAAAAGGTGTATTTTCTTATCTAAAGATAAAGAATAAGAATATAGTAAAGTGAAATCCAAATATTATACTGAGCATGTTGGTGAGAATACATTTAGTGTAACAACTAATGATGAGGAATTCAGAATCAACATTTCTGATTAAGAATAAACTCAACTTAAATTTCATTTAAAATAAGATTTGAAATATATTTGAGAAATATTATAAGTTTTGAAAAACAAAACATGAAGTTGGGAGATGAATTTTCCTCATAAAAATCATGAAATTTTTTTAGATGAGAAGAAAAATATGAAACCAGATATTAGTGATATTGAAAAAATATCTTAAGGAATAAAAAAATCGTAATAAACATCTGGAATTGAAGTTAAAAACATAAAAATATTAGTTATAACTTTTCTAGTAAAAACATTTTAAATATGAAAATAAAATTATATTTTCCAATAATTTTATATATGAAGTTGGTGAAATTTTTCATAAGGAAAAACCTGATAAGGATAAAAAAAAGTAACCATCAAAAGTTGATAGGAAAGATCGAATTATTTCTGGAAATAAGAAAGATTAGCAAATTTTGTATGTGGCTAAGATTAACAAAGTTGAGAATTCATAAGTTTTTTAAAAACATGAGTCTAAAAATGTGTCTAAAAATTATGAATATGTAATTGTTTCTATTATTTCTAGTTATGACAAGGATAAAGAGAGAAATACGCTAAAAAAGCAGATTCTGATTGATAACAGAAAGGTTGGTGGTCAACAAAATTCAGATAAGAAGGTTGCTAAGAGACATATTAATAAATCCAGTCAGTATGGAAGCTATATAAGAAAATATTCATTCTATGGTTACTACTTTTATTGTGATGGAATCATAAATAAAACAAATATGTGTTGGTTCAACCAACAACATTACTACTATTCCATTGGGTATGAAATTCAAAGGTTTAGGGGGAGTCAATCTTCTCAAAAGAATAGGTATGAAAAAAAAGTTCTAAAGAAACCTGATAATGATGGTGTAAAAATTAAAAATAGTTTCCAACCCCAAGAAACTATTAGACTTACTTCTATGTATTCAAAAATAGGGCTGAATGATGTTAAATAAGATTTTGTGTATCTAGAATGGGTTCAGTATATGAAAGATGAGTCAGACCAGATAGAAAAGAATGATTCATAGAAACTCATACCTAATCCAGATAACAAAAATCATATTGGTACAAAGTGGGTTTCCTAGAACAAAATAAATGAATAAGGTGAAGTGATAAGAAACAAGGAAATATTAGTATGTAAAGGTTACTCTAAAATTTAATGTGTTGATTTTGATGAAACTTTTTCTCTGGTGGAAAGGTTAAAACAATCATAATTGTTCTTGTTATTTCTACAAAATGGAGTTACAAAACTTTTCAAATGGATGTAAAGTCTACAATTATTAATGATGATCTTAATGAGGATGTTTACATTGAACAGCCTTGTAGATTTGTTGTTGGGAAAGAGGAAAGATATATGTGCACATTTAACAAATCCTTGTATGCACTAAAGAAATCTACGAGGGCATAGCATTCCAAACTGGATACTTTCTTAAGGAATATGAGTTTTAAGAAAGGAAGAGTTGATAAAAATATTTACATCAAATAAATTCAATAGTTTTCCTTCATCATAATTGTTTATATTAATGACATTATCTTTACTAGGAATAATGAATGATCGTGTGAAAAGTATTCTAAATAAATGAAAAAGTTATTTGAGATTTCTATTTTTGGAGAAACGAAATACTTTATTGGGTTACAAATTTTATAAAATAAGAAACTCATTATTCATTCTCAAGAAAAGTATGCTAAATAAATTCATAAAAAATTCGTTATAGAAAATTTGAAACTAGTTTACACATCAATATCAGTGGGAACCAATTTGAGTAAAGATGGGGAAGACAAGAAAGTTGATCAGAAATATTTTCCAAAGTTGATTGGAATTCTTTTATATTTTACAACCTTAGGACCCAATATTGTTTATTATTTTACTTTATGTGAAATATTTTATAGTGATCCTAAATAATCCAAATTACTTTCAAGAAAAAGAATCTTCGAATACATCAAAGGCCCAAAAAATTTCGAAATCAGACATGATAGCTTAGAAAGTATTGCTTTTTTGGGTATTCAGATGCTGATTTGGAAGTAATTGTTGGTGATAGAAGGTCCACATCAGGTGGAGTTTTATTTATAGGTAAATGTTATGTTTTTTGGTATATAAAAAATAGAATTCAGTAACAGTCATTACAACTGAATTTGAATATTTTTCTTCTACACAATCTGCTACCCAACTTATGTGGGTAAAGAATCAGTTAGAATACTAACTTGTTTAATTAAAGTTACCCATTATCTTGGGTTGTGATAATCAAAGTGAAATCAAACATTCCAAGAATCTCATAAAACACTATCATTCAAAACATATTTTTATCAACAATTATTTCATCAAATATCATTTGTAGGATAATGAGTTGAAGTTGGAGTATGTTCCTAAATTGGAACAAGCTGCTGTCATTTTCACAAAACCTTTACCCAAAGATGAATTCTCAAAATTGAGCTTGAACAAGGACATCTAACCTCTTTCTCATCAAGTTTGATGTATGTGTTTTTATTCCCTATCTCATCTTATTTTTGGAAATTGTTTTCAATGGGGGAATTGTTTTATAAATCTATTAATTTGGAAGCATGTAAACAGAGAAAGTTGTGGGTAAATTGTGAAATGATCATTGTAAGTGTGTGAACTATTATAACAGTTTGTTGGAGTGGTTGTTAGAAAAAAAATTTTATTCTATGGAGGTTTAAAATTTTAGGAAGGAACGATGAGGAAATTTTTCATAATCACTACTTTTGGACATCATGAATTTAATGTCTATAATTATTGTTTCCTACAATGATATAGAACACATAGTTTTATAATTATTTATAAGTAATACATAGATTGAGGATAAAATGTTCAGTGATTTATGAACCTTGGTTGACAAAAAAATCCAATGTGGGAGATTGTTAGGACCAAGATGATAAAGATGAATATCATATTCATGTATTTTCATTTGTTGTCCATGGAGTTTAAAAATAAAATAAATCACCCCACTTTTTAATTGATAAATATTGGATTGGCCATCATATTCAATAAAATCAGACTCACAATGGTTAATAAGTTCCATCACATTGGGAATATGTTTTCTGGATAAATAGGATCATTGATCTCAACCAATGTTTGGAATGAAATGTTTGATCATAATGGGGAAGAATTTGAGTTTCCCTAACTTTGATGAAAATATGATGTTGCTTTTCTGATCATGGAGTTATCATAAATCATAAGTATGTTGTAAAACTTGTGATGAAATCTTGATGAAAAAAATTGGAGGAAAATATTATTTAAATCATATTCAATATGATTTTAATCATGCCAATCATATTCAAGATGAGTTGGAAAAATTTATGTTTATGAATGATAGGGAAGTTGCGACACTTTACTAGGTAAGTGAGATGATTCTAAATTTGATCTTCAAAGTAATACAAGTCATAAAGATAGTAATGATACTTGTTAAAAGTTTATGAAATAATAATGATTATGTATTTTAATCATTCTGGTCTAATGATAATTTTAATGATATTTCTTAGATACAGATTTTTTTGAAGGTAGGGTAGGATAGTCATAATAAAGGTTCTAGTTTTCAGTCAGACAAAAATATAGATGATTTAAATCCTTGAAGAAATAAGTTTTTGATAATTGTATTAAAAAAATAAATAAGTTACTAATGTTGATCCATCAAATTCAAAATCTCATCATATTAATTTGAGGCAGAATTGTTTTTTATAAAAAGTGATTGGTATCATATTCAGAATAGAACTAATTTGTTGATGTTGAAGTTGGTGATACCAGTCCATACTCGGTATTCCATAATAATCATCGGAGGAATAATTTTTTGGAACTGACGAATGAAAAGAAAATGAAAATTATGTTGTGGCCAATATGAAGAAGAAATTAATAGCTATATCAATAATTGAGTTAACCATTTAAATTAGTTTGAATTACTTTTTTTATAATTCATGAGGGTCAAGAGAAGAGATGAATAATAATATATTGTTTTAAATTTGTATTCATCATAATGAAGCAGGTCATAAGAACATATTGAAATAGGAAATCAGAATTAGAATGATGTTTATAGAAATAGTAATGTAGAGTTGAAGTTGCGACAAGATTTGAGAATGTTAAATAAGTGTTTAGAAGATATTATGAAGTTCATATGAACCCAAAATTCAAATGAACATGTAGATTTTGAAAATTTGATTGAGTGTGAAATTTTTTAGGAATCCCACCCAAACCATTTTTGGGTGAGTATAAAAGGGAAAGTACTTTGTAATTTTGAGAGATGCACTATTCACATAAAAGAATAGAGAAGACATAGCTCTAGAGAGAAGAAGAAGTTTCCAATTTTTTTTTATTCAACTAGTCATCGTATTGGGCTGAATCATCGGACTGGGAAAATCATATTGGGATTTATGGATGGAAGAAGAAGTTGTTCATAATTTTCTCACCTATATTCTGAAAAAGTCATATATTTTTCATATTGAGAAATAAAACTAGGATAATCAGATTGGTGGAATTGGATTGGGAAATCAGACTGAGTTTTGTAACAAAATTTAGAAAAGTTCTTACCAACATCTAGGTAAGAAATTGATTTTTTTTAAATAATAGATTTTTTAAAATTAAAAAAAGAATCACCATATCACGTGTTGTTATAAAACTTTGTATTACATCATTTTTTATAGAAGGATCACATTCACTATTGAATTGTTTATATAAATCTACATGAGTTAAATGGAATATCCTACTCCTTGTATTCCACACAAAAAGATTATTTACTAATAGATCATTTTAAAATCTATGAAAGGATGTAGTTATTCATGTTGATGAGTGATACTTATAAATTCATGTGTTCATATAGTAGTGTATTTTTATTTTTTCCAATAGAGAATGACATATTTAATAGGATTCTAAGGTTATTACATAATTAAGGAAATATAAAAGAATTATCTATCACTGATTAAATCTCTCCCCCTCTCAGTGATACAATTATCTTGAATGGGAAATTACAATACAAGAACAGTGACTAGACTCTTATTGTTCTCCTTAAAGAATTCCTCAAATCTTTCATCCAAAAATAATTTACCCCATTTTGTGGTAATTTAGTTAGTTGGCTAAAAAATAATGTTAAATTCATCAGAAAATGTAAATAGTACCCAGGTAATCTATAAAAATATAGATTTCTATGACACTACTGGGTCTAGGTCATTCTTCAATTTCCATTGTCTTTGAAGGGTCCACATAAATTCCATCAATTGTGATCACATTCCCCAATAATGTGACTTCTTGCATCCAAAAGTCACACTTTTCGGACTTAGAATACTTTTTCCCTTCCTTAATATCACCAACACAATCATTAGATTCTCTTCATTTTCCTACTCAATCTTGGAATAAATGATAATATAATCGATAAACACTACCAAAAATTTATTGAGGTTGTCTCTAAAGAATATATTCATCAAATCCATAAAGATTGTAGGAAAATTAGTAAGTCTAAAAGGAATTACTATGAACTCATAGTGCCCATACCATGTAAGGAAAGCAGTCTTTTGAATATCATCCTTCTTCAACTTTAGTTGATGATATGCAGTAAAAAGATACACCTTTCAGAAGTATATCAGTCCTCGTAGTTGATTTAACAAGTCATTAATCCTAGGTTGAGGATACTTTTTATTTATTGTGACCTTGTTGACATGTTGGTAATTGATATACACCTGTATTGATCTATCATTCTTCTTGACAAAGAACATTGGTTCACCCCTAAGTGATGTACTAGGGTGTATGAACCATTTTTTCAAATGCTCTTGTAGATACTTCTTTATCTACTCCATTTTAATCAAGGCCATCTTATATGGGAATTTTGAGATAGGAGTGACTATGGGTATGAGATCAATTGATAACTCTTCCTCATGATAAAGGTATTCCAATTAACTCATTGAGAAATACATCAATGTATTTCCTACCAATGGAAATTTCCTCTAGGTTAATACCTTCCTTTGACTCAACCATTTGGTCAAGGTATGCTTCTCTATAGGGTATCAACACCCGCACTATTGATGGATTTTCCAAATAATATTCAATATTGTCCAAGAATTTTTAGAGGATCATGGGATGGTTCAGAATATAAAAATAGATTTTTCCAATAGTTGATTTCTTCTATATATATTGAAATTTAATACATGTCCAATATAGCATCAAATTTCAACATGGGAAATATAATAATATTTTCAAGACGAATCATCCCAAATATGATTATAGGAGAAGATTCCAACACATGGGTTGTAATGATTACACCACTATGATTTTTTATAGATATCTCCACTTAAAGGTATGTGGTCTTCAATTCAATAGTTATAGAAAACATTTAGGATAAAAATGAATAAGTAGAACCAAAATAAAATAATAACTTTTCTATTATTTAGTGAATAGTAATCATACCTTGTATGAATTCATTTTCACACACCACTTCATTAGTAGTGATGATATAATATTTCCCTTTCTCCTTTGACCTTGGTGATTGCTGACACTGGTTTCCCTCAAGGACATGTTGTTTAGTTCACTTGCTTGCTTAACACCCTTGGTCCCTATAGTTGAAGCATTGAACAATGGGTTGTGCAATAGGATGTTCCTTCCTTTCCACTATCATGTTATCCAATATCTTAATGTATCTTCAATATTCATTATCTTGGTGTCCTTCTCTCTGATACTTGAAGAATTTCCCCATCCCTTTGAGGTAATTAACATGATTCTTTTTCCAACATTTTTGACATGTGGGTAGTTGGTAACTATTTCATAATTTTTCATTTGACCCACAATCATGAAACCCCATTCATATTTATTATCTCCCTAATCATGGGACCATTCATTGAACTCCATATCTACTTTAAGATCACATTTAACCACATGTTCAAAACTCTGAAATTCTTATATTTCTAGATCATTTCGAAGGTTTATTTTTAAAACAACAAAGAACATATATATTTTTATATCATTATTGATAAAAAACCCAAGGAATACATTTAAAACCTTATGAAGTTTTCTTCCTAAGCTATGACAACTTCACATTCTTTTTTCTTTAGCTATATGAATTCTATTTCAATATTTTTTTAAAGAGTTCAAGGGAAATCATTTGTAAGAAATATTATCTTAAATTCATCCCACTCCATCTCTTCTATTTAATCATTTTGATTTTTGTTCTTTATCAATTCCTACTATTGAATAGCTTCTTCATATAAATGATAAATTGCAAGAGTCACCATCTCCTTATTAGAGAAATGGATCATAGAAAAGATATTCTTTATTGAGTTAACCAACTATTCCACATCAAGTGGATTGGAAGTTCCACTAAACATCGATGATCATTTTTGAATTAAGGACTCAATGTATAATTGATCCTTATTGGGTTAATATGGAAATTCCACATAGTTAATGTTATTATTCATATATGGAGACAACTAGGTAATCATTTCCACAATGTTTTGAACTCAACCTCCAATGGAATTGGGGATCTCATTTGGATAATTGTTTCATTGTCACTCACATAGGTTTTAGGCCTAGTTTCTCCTGGTTCCTTCCATTTTCTATAATATAAAATGTTAGAACAAAACATAAGTCAATAAATCATGAGTAATTTATTCTTTTATGAAATTAACACTAAAGGAATATCTTATGGGATCCCTATGTCTATAATTTTCTAAAAATAGTCTTCTAGGATGTTTTACCTATACATAGACATATACTAATGGGTTTTACTCTTGTTTTCTAATCATAATTCCCAAATTAACTAAATCATTTTAGATACCAACAATAGTGACACTAATTTTTTACACATAACTATTACATCATTTTAAAGATAAACAACATAATAGAGTTACAAATCTAGGATCCAAAGGTTTATGTCTTAGAAAAATTAGGCTCATAAATAACTTGTACCTAAGAAAACATAATTTTTTTTAAATCCTTATTCTTTATCCTTCTAGAATATCACATTATCTTTAGTACATGAAATCACCTAAGGATATACATCAATGAAAGGGGTAAGATAAAAGCCCTGTAAGAGGATGAATAACAAACTTGAATCAATATAACAGTGGTGAGCATAATAATCATATTATAAGACTAGGATCATTATAAATATCATGAAGTAAAAATGTGATAAATTCATCGAATGTGGAAATGCATAAAAATAAAACATCATGTTATAGTGGTCAAATGACACATATAGTTGGGAATAAAGCTTGCCTCATGTTAGCACATAACATATGTGAATAATAATAACAACATCACTGTAATCAAATCTAGAATCATGTTCACATATAATAAACATTTTCTCATGAGATAAAATAAAATACCCAATGCAGTGGAGGCTATTTAATTTTGGTCTAGTCATCACATCATAATATTTACATAATCATGCATGTCACATAGAATGTGTAACAATTATTTCATGAAATAACCCATGGAAAGGAATGGGTTTCATGAGGATTTCAAAAATTAGGATTTCATAAATAAACTTCAGGTTTGAAAATAAAAATGGTAAATAATATTTTCTATAAGAATCATCATTCTTTAGTTAATAATAAACAACTCAAGATGAGTCAAATATGTGTTTTGGAATGAAGAGTTATTTTGGAAAATAATTGTATTTTTCATAAAAACAAATAAAAAACATGTATATCCCAAAAAAGAAGAGGGAGGAATAATGAAATTATATTTAAAGAACATTTGAGGACTATTTATTCCAAATATGTCACGAAATTTGGATAACCCAATGAAAAAGAGTTGGTTTCAAGAATCCCCTTACCTTAATTCCTTTTTAATTTCGTCACTTTTGCGCCTCTTGAATAATAAACTTATATTTATTAAAAAACTAATAAATATGTTAATTATATCCATTTATTCAATTATTTATCAATTATAATCATTTTATTATATTTATAATTTTCTATTGATGAAATTGAAGTGTTTTGATATCATGACTTTCCTAAAAATTCCATATTTCACTTTGATTTCTCAATTTTCATTCAGATTCATTTATATAAAAGTATGATTAAATCCATTAGATTATAATAAATTTAATTAATTATTTATATTTTATATAGAATTAATAATTTCTATCCATGAAGTTGGTTATAATAATTGTGTTAAAAATGTCTCTGTAGGTGGTTAATCAACCTTTAATGGGATGTTGTTAAAAGAGAGGGAAAGGGAAGTATTGCATTTATTTTTTTCATAAATATGAAAATTACATCATGTTAGCATAAATAATATAATTTTAAATTATTTAATAATTATATTTATAGTATATGGTTTTTAAATTAGTTGGTAAAAATAAGAAAGAGAATAAGAAAAAAGGGAAAAGTTAATAGAGACTTACTCTCTCCTCAATGTAGCTTCTCTTGTAAGACTCTATAACACCCTTCATGATTAGAGTTGGATTGCTCAAAAATGTCCCTAAGTAATGTAAGGGGATTTAGAGGGAGTATTTGAGAAAATATTTTACTTTGGAATGTTTTATAGTAGTGTGTTTCCAAGGGAAGGGAGAGGGATTATTTATACTTTAAGAGAGGGGTATTTTAGAATAAAATATTTAATAAAATAATATATCATAGGAAAAACATGTAATAGTGAATTTTTGACAAAATAAATTATATATAAATATAATATAATGGGTTTAAGACTTTATATCCTCCTTAAAATACTAATTCATTAACTTATTAAAAAGAAAAGTGAAGAAAAAATGATATTGATATTTTAAGGAATCACTTTTGAATTTAGGTTTTGGAAAGTGATTTTTAGGATTGAATGTTAATTCTATTGTATTTTAATGACTCTTTTATGAAATTAAATATATAATGGCCGAAAATAAGTTTCTATAAATTATTATGTCATTGATTCCGACGCTTTCGTCGGGGCGCGTGCGTCCGTCTGCCAGGGGAGGGCGCGCTGCTTGTGGCCCCGCATTCCCGCTTTCCAAAGGTGGGCAACATCTGTTCCTTGTTTAGGGACGTCTGCTCCATGATCGAAACCGGGATGATGGGATGTCGGTTCTTCCTTCTGTGGATTCCTCCTCAAAGCTCGTCACCTAGTCCGGGTCTCCCTCAAAGATTTAAGACGGGTTCGTGAAGCTCATTCCTGGTGCCATATCTACATGGACGCCAGTTAATTATGATGCTTCCGTCAAGACGCTCCAAGGGGTCTTGTTAGGACAGAAACCTGCGGTGAGGAGAATGGTAACGTTGGGGCATCGTCGGCATGTCTGTCTTTGGTCCCTCATCACAGGGCTTCTCGAGGGCGCGGAAGCCCGAGGCATCCCACATCGAACGAGGGGAATGTGTATCATCTAAGGTTTTCCTCAGATTCCCATGTTTAGCACAGGGTATGTCGCGAATTTAATGTCTTGCGGAGACATATCGGGTTAAAGGATCCCTAGGGGAAACAACGATGTTGGGGCCAGCACGTGGGCGGCCTCCCGTATGACATGGAGTGGGAAATGGTGGAATGATCTCACCGGGATGTGGTGGCCCGGGTAAGGATCTGGATGGATAGTGGGGTGAAGCACGAGGCTTACGTTCTAAGACGGCCTAAGAGGGGGGATACAGTTAAATGTCTTGCCGGACAGAATATAGTTTAACGTCATGCGGGACGCGATACAGTTAACATCATGCGGGACGAGATACAGTTTAACGTCATGCGGGACAAAATACAGTTTAACGTCATGCAGGACGCCATACAGTTTAACGTAATGTGGGACGGTATACAGTTTAACGTCATGCAGGAAGGGATACAGTTTAACGTCATGCGGGACGCGAGATTTGGGGCTTACGCTCTGAAGCAGCCCAAGGTGGTCAGTGAACCGACATGGAGAGGTCGGGACGACTGGGTGGTGGGCTTGAACCTCGTGGAGGCTTCCTACGTACCATGCGCGAGCATGGATCAAACTCCACATAGTTCGCTGGGATGGGGATTACGCTCTGAGGCGGCCCATAGGAGGATGTCATGGTTGATGCGCACTCTAAGCCCACGTGAGTCATGCTCGGTGTTGGAAACAAGAGGCAGTAGGGACCAGACGATCACATCGCGAAGGGTGCGTCCGTGAGAAGTGGAATGGGGATTACGCATTGTGCGTCCCAAAGAGGAAATAGGGGCTTACGTGTGGTTAGCAGCCCTTGGTGTTGGGGCTTACTCCAGGGTGGAGGCCCGTGGTGCAACAAAGCGCAGTGGGAGAAGGACTCCACTGGCCTTGGCAGGGGGGAAGTACGGAGATGCACAGGTGCAATCATCCGTACGAAAGGTTAGGGGCTTACGCTCTGAGGAAGCCCTTCCCCCATGGACAAATGCCGCTCCGACAAGGAGGGTCTCATTCCATGTGAGGAAGAGTCCATTCCCGTGGAGACGAGTGGCGTAAAAAATGTCCGAGCTGGGGGGACCCTGCGTGTGAAGCACGGGGTCAGACCACAGTTTAACGTCTTGTGTTAAGGATGAGGGGCTTAGTAGTTTAACGTCCTGCAGCTTGGATGAGGTGGGTTTTCTCCACACCCCTAGGGATTACAGGCCCAATTCCCTCTACCCCTTGTGTAAGGGAAGGCATCGGCAAGGCCATGGCAAAGGGGGACCTAAGGGCAAACCACCGGGGGGTCCACTTTAGCGTGGCTATGCGAAGAAGAAATAGCCGTTAACATGCCTATGCAAAGAAGCATAAAAAAAGTAACGCAATGGGAAACATGGCCCAAGGGACCTTGAGGTTACTTCGCACGAGCCTGGAAGGCCGTGCGGGAATACAACGCATGGCGCACATGCCCGGCAGGGGAGACATCAGGTGCCGGTGCAGGGGGCAGCCAAGGGGCGTCAAGGTGTGGGGTCCTCGACTCTGTGCGCGTAAAAAGGACGATTTGCGCGCAAAACACCGGGACATCGTACAATAGGAGTAATGGGATTGCGCGCGAAGAGGGAATTACGCGCAAGTTTTTGCGCCCACGGCAGGGTATTACGCGCACGGACCATGGATTGCGCGCAAGTGGGGGAATCAGGGGAAGGGGAAAATTCACTGAAGCCGGTGGAGTTGCGCGCAAAGGCGAACTCCCGTGCAAGGTTGCGCGGAATTCAGGATTACTTGGGTGTCATCTTTCGAGCGGGGGGAGCTGAATTGCGTGCACGAGAGTCACTTCGGATTCCTCAACCCCCAAACCGTTCGGGGTCACCTTATATTTATAGGCGACATCCGGCGCAGAATCCAGGCGGCGTGCGAAGTTTTCTGTGCTGGGAAACGCTTGCGCGCAAAATCTCACCGCGGAGAAACGGGGCGCGCAATTATTGCGTGCCTCACCGGTCCAATTCCGCGAATCCCGGGAGCACTTCGCGCGCAGAAGATTTTTTGCGTGCGGATCCTCCTTTATTTCGCGCACCACTTCCCAGGCCTCCCGATCGGGCCTCTAATTCCGAATATGACTTCGCTTCGTCATTTCGAAACATCCTCCGGGAGTTGCGGGCTTTTTTCGGCGTCAACAAATTCCCGCCCCCCCTTGGAATTGGATCGGCGAGAGGTCGTAACGATCGGATTCCAAGGGAAACGCCAAGACGCCCAAATGCTAAGTCTCCTGATCAAGTGGCATGCAAAAAATCTGACGGGGCGCGCAAAACCTATGGACGCGCGCGAAATTTTCATTCCGCGCGGCGCAAAACCCTGGCCTCGCCTATAAAAAGGGGCGCTGGGTCCTAGATCCATACTTCCGCTTTTTCCACGTGATAAGATTATTGCTCTGGTGCGTGAAATCGCTCCGCGGTTGCACGTAATAACGCACTGGCCGTGCGGAATTCCTTCTGAAATTTGGCCGTGATTTCACGCCAAACTGGGATCTTCCATGCTTAGTGTGCCGATTGCGCGCTCAACTCTAGGATTTCGCACAACTCAGCTAGATTTCACGCCGAACACTCCGATTCCGTGCACTGCATCCTGATTTCTCCTAACTCCCGAAAAATTCGAGATGGCTGCAAACCGAGTCGATGAGGGGGAAGTCGCTGCCCGTATGATAGAAATGTTGGCGAACGAGGAGGTATATGGGGCCAAGGTGATTTTCTCCAACAATCTCACCTTGTTCAATATGCTGACTCCGGCCCAAAAGGCATATCCCTTTTTGAACAACCTCCCACTCTGGAATTTTGGCATCCTGGAGGAGGTACCACTGCCGGGCTTCGAGGTGGACACAACGCGGTCCTGGGTGACTCGGGAGGATGAACTTCCTCGCTACAACATCACCAACAACGACCATCCTGCCAGGGAAACTAGACACATGGACGTATATGTCCTGAACCCAAGGACTAGGACCATTACCGGGGACGAGCCTGTGGGAGAGGATTCTCCGGCCCTCTATGCGAGCACGTTCCGTCAGTGCATCACGGACGACACGAAGGGCTGGCTGAAGGATTGGGACATGCGGTCCAGGGGTAACTTCACTAGCGAATGGGCCTAGGCATTCTGGGTTCGCCAATCCTGCGACCAGTTCGGAGACGAACTGCGGTATATCGGCCTGTTCGAGGCGGTATGGACATCGCAGTTCCATTTCCACCGTCAGCCTGAACTCGGACCAGAGCTATTCACCTAGTGGTCTACCGACACCAACACATACCACCTTCATCACGGGGAAGTCAGCATCAGTCTTTGAGACGTTCACTGCATCGGCGGTATCCCACTGGAGGGTTACTAATACGATGAGTTCGTTCCTCCAAAGAACACCTGAGGAGACAGGTCGTGGACGCCTATGCTGGCGTGGAACCTACTGCAGCTGGCCAAGGAGAGGCTAGGGGTCAAGGAATTCCTGAAGGACATTGCCTACAAGGGCTGGTTCAGCCTATTCCTTGAGAAGGATCCCGCCGTCTATATGCCGGGACGGGGCAAACGGTGCCCAAACACGACTCAGAGGAGCAAGGACGGGACATACTAGAAGACCCTGGAGGCAGTTCAGTACCAATCATGGGGCTACCACGTCATTGAGGCCTGGGACACGAACGTCCGGTATGCCGGGTTCCTTGCCGCCTTCCTGAGCGGGTGGCTCCTGCCGGTGCGTGACGCGAGGATGGGCATCCATCTAGCGACTTTGGTGATGGAGGGCTCCATGGCCACCAACAAACGGTTCAAATTGGGTGTCACCGTGTTGGCCAAGCTGTATACCATTCTGGGGCGCATCTCAAGTGGGGGGTCGCCTCGGAAGGTCTGTGGTCCCTTCCAGATCTTCCATGGCTGGGTGGCGGCTCATCTTGGCGGGTATACATTCCCAAATGCCATCCGTCCTCCGGGTAATGGCTTGCGACCGTCCTTTCTAAACATTGCAGGGGTGGATCCATTGACGCTCAATGAGGAGGGCGTGAGGATCCGCATTGGTAACTATGCCAACTTCAACTTCAGCCCGTTCCCCACCCCGGTTGGCCAGCTGGTGGACAACGGGCGAGGATCTCTGGAACAGCAGCAATACTTCCAGAGCATTCGGGGCGGGGTGCTCGTGGCTCAGATCGACGGGAAGGTGATCTGGGAGCCGCCCATGCCATCCCGATTCTCCAGGCAGTTCGGGTGCCTCCATCGAATGACAAAGAAGTTATTCACAACTATCTGGCAGGAGAAGAATCCATGAATCCTGCACCAGATGTGGTTGATGTTTACCACCTTCGGCTCTGGCGACGTCGTTACTCTCCCTCCCACCGGGGTCGATGCCGGCCTAGAAACCGAATATGCCGAAAACTGGACCATTGCGTACCCTAAGGGGCTATTACGCAAGCGTGTCTAGCAACTCGAGGTTACTCATGCGGAAACCAGGCGACGGGAAAGAAGGGAAGGTGCCATCGGAAGGGGGGAACCAAGGGCGCGCCAGGCAGCGAGGCTTGCGCAGGCCGGGACTTCGGCAGCAAGGACATCACATGGTGCCTCCACGTCCTCGTTACCCGCAGGTGGGTCACATGAGGCGGCCAGGGAACTGCCTGGGAAGCAGATAATAAATCTGCTTGAACCATCCCAAGATGCAATTTTCCCAGCACTTTGGTTAGCCTGGATGACCCTGCGGCAATCGCTGAGCATCGAAGCCATCTGGAAGAAGATAATGCGGAATGGGATCCAACTGCCGGAGGTCGGGCTCGTTCGGATTACCGACCGAGTGAACTTCCATCGGCGACACGCTTATCTGACGGCCATGGACACATACGCATGCAAAAGGGGGTGGCGTGCGGAGCCAACTTTCCTGGTGAAAGTGATGCTCGGCCAGGAGCATGATCCGAAAGCGATGCCGCCCGGAGAAGGAGAAAGTGATGAAGAGCCGGAGGGGGAGGAGGTAACCGAAGAGGACGAAGGAGAGGGAGAAGACGAAGAAGAGGAGCCCGAAGGTGAGGGTTCGCAAGGGGAGACCTACCAAGGGAGTCTCCGAGAGAGCGGCGAGATTTCCACATCTGATCTCGACATAATCGAGAACCTCGGGGTTTGTCTCTGTCTTCATTAATTTCCATCATTCATCCATTCTACTTTCCGACTTCTAACTCACTTCCTCATCCTACTCAGGAGCAGATGCGTGGTGGACGGGCGTCCCCACCAGAGGAAGGTGGAGAGGAACCAGTGGGACATGATGGGGATCCGACACCCATCATTGAATTAACCAGCGCAGAGGGGTCTCCCCTTATGGTGGCTCTTGTAGTGGCCGGAACACTGGGGACCGACGCTCTGGATTCTTGTAAGTCTCACGCTTCACTACTGGTGCTTGGTGTCAAGCCTGACCAGCGTATGCCCCGTGCAGTGATCTCAACACTGGAGGCACGTCCGGCTGCGGAGCCTGGGGCATCCGCGAGTGGACCAGCGGCGGACATACCACCTCGCTCAGAACATGCTCTCTGCACTGAGTCGGCCCCGACAATAGATGAACATAGGGTGGAGGACATCAGCACCGCTGTTCCTGGAACGCGTTCGGAAGCTGGTGGAGGCGTCATTGCTACTGGGGCGAGGGAAGGTCGCCCGGACATTGATGATTCAATTCCTCATGAAGACATCCCTGGGGTGGATCCTGCTGCCGATCTGATGTCGGCCTTCCCCATATACCGACCTGCTGACCCTGAGGAGATTGATGACTCAGACTTAGAGGCAGCCGAGGAGAGCCGGATGACATGGAGCAAGGGGTGGAAGTGTATCCAGCACTTTCTTAGGCAGCCCCAGTCCGATTGGCTGAGGCGGATGGGATCACTCCAGACCTGGCTGCGCTTCCTGTGCGTCGGAGGGGCTGATGCTCAGGGCCTTCATCTAACGGTCTGTGATTACATGGCCGAGAAGATGCGCGAGAGCAGCCGGCGCACCGAAATTTCCCAGTGCCAGGCAGGATCGACGAGCACTCAAGCGTTTCTGAGGGCGGAGCAAGAAGTCTGGCACCTCGAAGGGTAGGCGGAAGATAAAGAGTTCTTCATCGCAACATGCTCTAAGATCATGGAGAAACTGACCGCCCAGTTGGCTGATACCCAGGAACAACTGGTGGTGGTGATTCACCAGATGACCGTGCTTTGAAGCGAGCGGGCGCAGGCACAAGCTTGGGCTGATGAGCTGCGCTCTGTGGTGGCCGATGAGGATAGAGTCTTTGAAGAGAGAAAAGCGGTCCTGGAGGCTACCAGCCAGAGGGTAGCAGCGCTGGAAATATCACTTCAGCACGCTAAACCCTGAGGGCTTTGTTTTCACCATCTCATGAACTTTTGCTTGTATTTCTCTTCGTCTCAATCCAATGTATGGCCAAATCCACTCTTTTGTACCCTTGGTTTAATGCGCTCAACCATAGTTTCGAAACGAATAATAACTCACCCATAGGATCCTGTGGGACATGCCCAACGCAAGAAGCAAGAGGTGCTCGTACCATCATTTCGTTCAACTATGGGGCATTGAACGGTTTAATGCGCTCAACCATAGTTTCGAAACGAATAACAACTCACCCATAGGCTCCTGTGGGACATGCCCAATGCAAGAAGCAAGAGGTGCTCGTACCATCATTCCGTTCAACTATGGGGCATTGACCAAGCTTCAGGCGTCCAAAATAGGGCCTGGACTTTTGAAGAGACCCCGAGCCGATTGATGTGTCGACTTCTCAATGTGTCTTAACACACGAGCGGGGAAATGTCTGGCGCATTGAAATCCATCCGAACACAGGGTGATGGAGAGAAAGGGTGCATCACGCCACCCAAATTTGGAACCCAATGGGGCGCAACAATGGAGGATAACTGTCAACCATGGCGGAAACACATCACCCATATCACGTTGGCCTGGAATGGGAGGACAATAAATGAGGGATGACCGCTGACCATGTTCGCAACACGGGGCCTAACTCAAATATCATTGGGTAGTTTTCTGGAATGTTGGCCCAGGACAGTAGGCGGACCATAGTTCGAGCATCCATACTGTTAGGGGGTCCCGTCAAACATGACCAGTTCTCCGGAACATTGGCCCAGGATAGTAGATGGACCATAGGTCGAGCATCCATACTGTTAGGGGGTCCCGTCAAATGCAAAAGGAAAGAGGTTCCGAATAAGGGGGAACACAAAGCACGAGAGGTGGAGTGGTGGCTTGTTCGAACAGAGTCCAACACTCTCGATATTGCGCCACCAGGGCGAAGGCACATTAGGCAGACGTACCAACCTGATCACGGGTCGTCCTAATTTCCAGGAAGGACCTCTTTGGCGAGAGAACTACCGCTTCCCATCATTACCATGGGGCATCCCGAACATGCTTGGGGTAGATATCCTGATGACATCATTTATCATGAAGTCGGGCCGAGGGGCCGACAATAAAGAAGGACAGTGTTGAGCTATCCCTAGGGTTGGACCCAAGAGGAAACATCCGGGTGGTCCTACGTATCTCATAAAGAATAGAATCAATCCCACGTAGTTCTAAAAATGCAGTTTAACGTCATGCTGGACGAAATACAGTTTAACGTCATGCGGGACGGAATACAGTTTAACATCATGCGGGACGGAATACAGTTTAACGTCATGCAGGACGAAACATGGATCATAGTTTTTGGTCTTAGAGCTCGTACCATGAGGATATTAGTTTTAGGTCTTAGAGCTCGGACCATGAGAATAGGGGAGAAACGGACAAATGGCCAGTCGGCTACAAAACCAGATGTGAAGGAGGACCTAAGCCCTACTTAACATGTGCTCTCCGGGGAAACGCTCGAGTCGAGGGACCGAACACGGAGGTAGGCTGGACCCGCGGGGAAGTGCCCCAGGAATTCCTATGTATCTCATAAGGATGAGAATCAAGCCACACGTAGTTCTGAAAGTGACATGGTAAGATGCTAGTTCCAAGGAAAAAAAATGGGAAGTGCGGGCGTGGCCCTTGCACTAAAAGAAGCATCATTTGATAAATCTTGTTTGTCCTTTAAGGTGAGTGGTTTTTTTGTTGTGAACCGACAGACCTAGAGTAGCAGGCAATGGTGTCGCCACAAGCATCAAGCCCTGATAGGCGTTGACAAATGGCATGGCATAAAACCAATACCCAACGTGATGTCCTCTACAGCGAGGTCACCACAATGCAGCACCGTTTTTCGTCGTGCGGCTAGGACGATAATGTCACAGTTTAGGGTCGTGTGATAGGCCCAACAGCATAGTTTAAGGTCATATGGTTTGGACCAACAGCACAGTTTAAGGTCATATGGTTTGGACCAACAGAGAGAGGAGCCTCGGGCAAAGGAGCCTACGAGGGTTCAACAATCAGGGAGGGGCAGCAGATGCTAGCTCCCAGCTATTCTGGGCCCGAAACGCATTGTCTGGGAAACTCCTCACTCCACTAAGGGGATGAAGGTCAAGCTACATGCGACCCGCAAGGAAGAGACCCAAGCACATACTCTAGCCCTCAGATCGTAGGAGCACCGAGAGACAATGTTACGTAGCTTGGTCTGTCTGATGTGCGGGGGTGTACTGAGGGTTAGTATAAGGAGTGTCGAGATTCCACCTTGGCGCGGCAGGGCGGAAAATGACATGAACCATGCCACCAACATTCAGGGCCTGGGGAACTGGCATGACGACTGAGGACTACTGTTGACCATGTTCGCAACACAGAATCCTGTCGTGTTATCCATGGGGACAAACAAAGGATCATCAACCACTGACCATGTTTGCAACGCATGATTTGTATCAATTTTTTGTCTGAATCCCTCGGGGGCATTGGCCCATGACGGTAGGAGAGCCCTTGGGTGTTGTATCCAGACCGTACATGGGGGTCCCTCCGGGTATGAAAGATGACAAGGGCCGGAATGAAGGGGAACACGAAGCTTGGCAAGTGGATGGAACTTGCCTAAGTCGAATCTGGCACTCCAAGTTCTAGACCAGAGTGCTTTGAGCACATCAGCAGACCACTGGAATGGGTCAGAGGGCTCAGTCTAAGAGTGGCCAAGAGATGGAGGATCCGTGGGCAAAAGAGGGGGCGTAATGACAAACACCCTGAGCACCGGGAGATCGTGGGATCTCCTAAGAGATGGGGCTGGACCTGACATCTAGGTGTTCAGGAGGTCCTACGTATCCCATTAGGATGGGAATCAAGCCACACGTAGTTCTTTATATGCGTCGTTAAATGCCATTGGACAGAGGAGGGCTAAACCCTAAGGACAGGGTGCGCAGGGTGAAGCTATTGCAAACCCGACATGAATGGGGACATAATCTCACACCACACCACGCGACCCTGTGACCGAAGTCCCAGAGGCGAAACAGACGCGATAGCGGACCTCAAGCTGGACTGCAAAGACGAAAGGTCTGGGCGTTCCTACGTATCCCATTAGGATGGGAATCAAGTTAGACGTAGTTCTAGAAATACAGTTTAACGTCATGTTGGATGGAATATAGATCTTAGTTTTAGGTCTTAGAACTCGGACCAAGAGGTAAGAACGGGTGGAATTTGGTAACTCATGGGCTGGACCCGAGACGAAATGTTCAGGCGGTCATACGTATCTCATGAGGATGAGAATCAAGCCACACGTAGTTCTTGACAATACAGTTTATCGTCATGTTGGACGGAATATAGATCTTAGTTTTAGGTCTTAGAACTCGGAACAAGAGGATCTTAGTTTTAGGTCTTAGAGCTCGGACCATGGAGAGCCCAGATGTAGGGAAGAGTGTAGCTTAAGGTCGTGCTGGACCATACAGTTTAAGGTCATGCTGGACCGTACAGTTTAAGGTCAGGTATGACCATACAGTTTAAGGTCATGCAGGACCCTACAGTTTAAGGTCATGCTGGACCTTACAGTTTAAGGTCATGTAGGACCATATCAGTCTAAGGTCATGTAGGACCATAACAGTTTAAGGTCATGTATGACCATAACAGTTTAAGGTCATGTAGGACCATAACAGTTGAAGGAAATGTAGGACCATAACAGTTTAAGCAAAGTACTTCTTGAGGAACCTGGAGTTGGTGGGAGGAGTGATACCCTCCCTATCCATGGTCACCAGGGAATACACACCATTGGGATAGACCTTGTGGACAATAAAAGGTCCCTCCCACTTGGGCTCCAAATTCGGTGGTTTCCTGCCTGGAATCATTGGCGCTCTGAGAGCCAACACCAGGTCACCTTGCAGGAAGGAGAGGAGGCGAACCTCCTTATCGAAAGCCCGAGCCATCCTACTCTGATGCCTTACTAGGTTATGTAAATCGTGAAGCCTACTTTCATCCAGCGCTTCCAATTTAGCTAGACGGATCTCAGAAACTCTGTCCGGCACTTTCTGGTCGTAGACCGCCGTGCGCAATGAGGGTAGTTGGACCTCGATGGGAAGGACGACCTCAGCTCCGTACACCAGGGAATACGGGGTCACCTGGGTGGAATTTCTAGTCGTCGTCCTATAATCACAGAGGGAGATGGGGAGCTTGTCCGGCCAACTTTTCCTGTTCTGACCAATCATTTTTTGCAGAATGTTAGAGAGGGTTTTGTTAAACACCTCAATATGTCCATTCGCTTGCGCATGATAGCGGGAGGTGTGGTTCGAGCGAATGTTGTACTTGGCGTACAATCTCTTTAGCTCAGCCGCTCGGAAGTTGGTTCCGTTGTCCCTGAGGATAGAGTGAGGTATTCCAAACTGATGAATGATATTGGAACTCATGAAGTCGGCGATAGAACTAGCCTTGACTTCCCTAAGCGGGGCTGCCTCTGCCCACTTTGAGAAGAAATCCGTGGCAGTTAAGATGAACCGGCACTGGCGGGCCGTCGCCGGCGGGTAGGTCCCTAAGACATCCAACCCCCAGACTGCAAAGGGCCAAGAATACATAGTAGTATGAAGAGGCTCCATTGGACGATGCACAAAGTTAGCATGAACTTGGCACGCATGACACCTCTTGGCGTACTCGATGCAGTTGTGGATCATGGAGGGCCAGAAGTATCCCAGTCTCTGAATATGGTGGGACAACTTCAACCTGGCCTGGTGGGTGCCACAGGAGCCAGCGTGCACCTCCTGCATGACCTGTGGGATCTCAACTCCTTGAAGACAACGGAGGAGAACACCATCAAAGACGCGCCTGTAAAGGAGCTTCTCATGGATAGGACCACTTTGAAGGGTGAACTGCGGCGCGCGGTGCCAGATTCATTCCCACTCTGCTCGGTCCATCGGAAGATTGTCGTGCTGGAGATATTCATCCAGGGGTGTCCTCCAGTCAGGGACTGTCTCGATCACCACGCCTGGAACCCTGGGGGGTCCCGACGTGGGGGCACCAGCGGTGAGATGGTTCACTCGCGGGCCACGACCGCCCTCCGGGATAACAGGAGAAATGACTCTTTGGTGCGCCACGTGGATGATTAGGTCATCCTGCTCGGGCTCCGCGAGTGATGCGGCCAGGCTGGCCAAAGAATCTGCTCGACTATTCTGCGACTGGGGAACGTGAACAAAATTTGGCCGGGAGGGGAACTTAGCCATTAGATGGAGGGTGCACTCCACCAACGGCACGATCTCTGGCTTCCTGACAGCGTAGTCACCGTTAACCTTCTTGATGACTAGCTCAGAGTCCTCTTTTACATACAGGTGGGGTACGTTAACCTCCAGAGCCAGCTCGAGGCCAGTGATGAGGGCATGATATTCTGCCTCATTGTTGGTGCATCCCTCTGACAATAAGAAATAATATGGCAGCACGGCTTGCTCCGGGCTGATGAAGACGATACCCAGGCCCACCCTGTTAAGCCTAGGATCGTTGAGCCTTCTACCGGTAGGGCTTCGGGAGGCGCCATCAAAGTGCATCAGCTATCATGGGGTGGCGTGATCGACTGAGAGGATTTCCTCATCAGGAAAGCCCACATCCAGCGACTGGTCCATAGAGGTTGGATGAGAAGCTAAGAAGTCTGCCAACCCCTGTCCTTTGACGGCCTTCTGAGGTACAAACCTAATGTTTAACTGCTGGAGGATCAACGCCCAGCGTGCCAATCGGCCGATCAACATAGGCCGACTCAGGATGTATTTCAACGGGTCTACCTTAGAGACCAACTGTACCTCATGGTGCTGCAAGTTGTGCTGCAATTTCTACATGGCAAATACGAGTGCGAGGAAGCTCTTCTCAATGGGAGAATATCTAATCTCCGTGTCGAGGAACATGCGGCTGAGGTAGTAGAGGCTATTCTTTGTTCCCTCGTTGTTTTTCTGGGCGAGAAGGGTGCCGAGGGATCGCTCGAGGGCAGTCACGTAAAGGACCAGCGGCCTTCCGGGAATGGGTGGCATCAGGACCGGAGGTTGAAGCAGATACTGATTGATTTCCTCAAAAGAGGTCTGGCACTCTTCATTCCACCCATAGACAACGCCTTTCTTCATGAGCCGAGAGAAGGGCTTACACTTGCCGGCCAGATTCACAATGAATCAGCGTATATAGGCTAAGTGGCCTTGGAGGCCTCGAAGCTCCCAAATATTACTCGGGGGAGGCATTTGGCTGATGGTCTTGATCTTCTCGGGGTCGATCTCGATACCTCGATACCTGACGATGATGCCAAGAAACTTTCCGGAGGTGACCCCGAAGGCACACTTCAACGGGTTCATCTTCAAGTGAGGAGAACGGAGCAAACCGAACACTTTTTCAAGGTCTACGAGATGTTCCTGGTGCTGATGAGATTTAACCACCAGGTCATCTACATAGCACTCCACCAGCATCCCGAGGATCGGCATGAATATGCGGTGCATGGACCGTTGATAGGTGGCACCAGCGTTCTTCAGGCCGAAGGGCATAACCCGATATCAGAAAGTGACTTGGGGGGCCCTGAAGGCAGTGTACTCTTCATCCTCGAGGGCCATCCGGATTTGGTTATACCCAAAGTACCCATCCATAAAAGTTAGTACTTGGAACCCGACCGTTGCGTCGATCAACAACTCTGTCACGGGAAGGGGAAAGTCATCCTTCAGACAGTGGCGATTAAGATCGCGGAAGTCGATGCAGACCCTGATCTGCTCGTTCTTCCTCCTTAAGGGCACAATGTTGGCAAGCCACCTGGGGTACTGGACTTCCCTGACGAAGTTGGCCTTAATGAGCTTATCAACTTCAGCCTCAACCATGGCACCGTGAAAGGGTTGCATTTTTCTGGGAGGCAGCTTGAACCCACGATGGTTTGCTGGGAGGCCAAGGCGGTGGATGGCTACCTGGGGATCTAGTCCCGGCATCTCGTCATAACTCCAGGAAAACACATCACGATGCTGTTTGAGGAAGTCTATGTACCGTTTCCATTCCTCGGGAGGCATAGCGGCGCTGGCCAATGTGGGTCTCGGGTCTGCCTCACTACCAAGGTTCACCTGTATGTGCTCATCGATCGTGGCAGAGACGCCCTCCTCAATGGCAGGAGGAGCATCTTCCAGGTCTTATTCTCCGCTTGGGGAATGATCGTCCACATGGGAGCCGTTTCGGGGCGGCTCGACCCTGATGGGGAGATAACACCGGCTTGGGCGGCAGAGGACGTCATGACTGGAGGCTCATGCACCGCAGAGACCGTAGCGACCAAGGCGGTTGATCCAATCCCATCCGGCCTGCGGCCCAAGGGGCCACGCTTTACGACATCGAAGTAGTGGTGTCGCGTTGGCCTGAGCCGGTCGATCCTGGCTCGGCGAAACATCCACGCATGATGCACCGCTGTTGCTATAAGCCCAACATCCCGATATCGTACGGGGGTAGGAGGCTCGGGGATCACCCGTGCCTGGTTGGTGTAAGAGTACGAGGTGATTTCCCGCCGTCGCTTAGACCTGAAAACATGCATTCCACTGGTAGCCGAGACAACAAAGAACTCCCCCATATCGGGAGTTGTGGCCTCCAACCGATGGATTGGGAAGACATATGCATCATCCAAACCTGCCCAGGGATCACTCGCGACAGCGGCAGGCTCAACCTCACCTGCCAGGATCGGCTTGTCCCTGCTCTTGTAATAGTATGCGTCCAGGTAACAAGCTTCACAAGAGGAAAACGGGGACACATCTCCTTGGAGCACACCCAATCGACCCTTAAGGGAGTATTTGAGGCACTGATGGTATGATGAGGGAACCGCTGCGTGAATATGGAGCCATGGCCTACCCATCAACGCGTTATAGGCAGTGTCTTGAGAGACAACCATGAATTCTGTATTGGAAATTAAGCCACCGAACTGGGTCTTCAGACGAATATTGCCGAGTGGAGTTTGCTCAGTCCTGTTATACCCCTGGATTCTGAGGTCGGAGGGAGTTAAATCATCCTCAGACAACCCCAGTTTTCGCAGTGTCCGAGTTGGGATCAAGTTAATCCCAGAACCAGTGTCGACAAGGCAGCGACAGACCTCCACGCCATTGAACTGGCCGGTGATGTACAGCGGGCGGATGTGCGCATGTATGGGAGGGTCTTCATCTTCACCGGAGAATGAGATAACCTCCTGACATTCGGCGTCCTCAATCACCTCGGTGTGGAAGGCTTCTGCGGCTGCTACCTCCATTTCAAACTGGAGGGGGCTCCTCAGAGCCTCGACGAGCGCCTCACGCATTTCAGATGACAGGCGGAGGGCCTCAAGGATGGAAAGCCTCACCGAAATGCCAGCCAAATGCTTCAGGACATCATACTTTCACGCCAAATGAGAGCTTCTGCTTACAGGAGGTCGCTCTGTGATTGGGGGCATGACGGGCCCTGCTGGCGGGACCGGTGACTGACTGGTACTAGGCACATCCCGCTATTCACTAGCTGAAGCCCGGGAGGTGGCTGCCATGCTAGGACCGGAAGGCCGTAGTCGGCCAATGGCGGGGCTGGGCTGGTTGCGACACGGGAAAGGCGATTCCGCCCGATCCAGCAACACGAACGGTGGTGGAAGTGAACCTGTTGTCACCGGATGAGGGAGCTGTGAGTGTTTCTCTCTATACCGGGCACGCTGCCTGGTCTCGGTAGCGTGCACGACCCGACAGGAGGTGACGACCGCCGTGCCCCGACGATTCACGTAGCCATGGCTCCATCGACGTTGACGATGGCTGGGGACATTGGGGGGATTCACCCGGGCTCCTCGTCGTCGGGAGCCACAAAGGGATTTACCAACTCTACGGTGTTAACCGAAGCGTACCCCGGGCTCTCGGGGAGATTCACCCGGCGCTCCTCGTCGTCGGGAGGCACGAAGGGATTTACCAACTCTACGGTGTTAACCGAAGCGTACCCCGGGCTCTCAGGGAGATTCACCCGGTGCTCTTCGTCGTCGGGAGCCACAAAGGGATTTACCAACTCTACGGTGTTAACCGAAGCGTACCCCGGGATCACGGTCGAGGATTCATCCATTAACGGAAGGGGTCTCAGAGGGATCCCCATTCCCGGGGGCATGAAATCACCAAGCGTGCGAGAAGATGATGGCAACGGCAGGGCACGTTCTTTCTTCTTGCGTCGCCGCCTGCTCTTCGAAGAAGAAGCAGACTGGGACGACGAGGCCGAAGCGGCGCTCGCGGATTCTGAGGGCTCTGGCCGGTCCAGGCGGGTACGGATGATGCCATGGGCACGGGCGACCGTCCTATGGGCTATCCAGTCGTTATACATCCGGGACCCACGGTCGGAAACCTGTTCCCACCCGTCCCCGTCGTCACTACTGCCATCTGATCCCACGAAGACACATGCCACCTGTGCTGGGGCTGGACCCAACCTGAAAATGTTGTTGTCAATCTGGTCTTGGAGCCATTCCGTGAACACATAGCATTGTTGGATGGTGTGTCCCAGGAACCAGTGTTAAGTGCAGTAGTCAGGGCGATCCGCGAGACACGCCTCTTCTGGCTTCCGGCACTCAGGCAGCCGCCCAATCCTTTGCTCCAAGGCACTACGGAAATAACCGGGGACCTGGGCCTCGTCAAACGAGTAAGCCCGATTCGTTCAGCTTGGAAAGGGGAACCTTGGGGGATGACCATGGCAAGGGACAGGAGGAGCAGGCCATTGAGGCGGAGCCGGATTACCTCGCCTAGGTGGTGACGGTGCGTTACGCGGAGGCGCCTTCCGATTTTGAGGCGGTCACTGCTGGGCCGAAGGCTGTGGGGGTGGACCCCTATGAGCCTGCTGAGATGGCCTCACCGGTAGAAACTCTAGTTGTCTGGGGGCCTCTATCTGTGCCACAGCAGTGAGCTCGGCTCTGGCGGCTCTCCTTGCGGAGATCATAGCAGGCAGCGGACGTGCCTGACTGGCCTGTTGCAGGGCTTCTTCGAGGCGCTGAGCCTTGTCCGAGAAGTCCCGAAACCCTCCAGGGTAATTCTACGTGATCAGGGAAGGAACCAACTCTGCCTTGATGTTCCCCACACACATCGTCAGTAATTTCTCCTGAGTCAGTGGCATGTCAAGGGAGTACGTGAGCCCCTTCCACCGGGCGACGAAGTCCGCAACTCGCTCGTCGGGCATTTTCTTGCACCTGAAGAGGTCTTAAATGTTCGTCTTCCAGGTTGTGGAACTGAACTGGTAGAGGAATTGTCGACGAAGGTCCTCCCAGCTAGTTACTGATCCAACAGGGAGCTGGCTGTACCAAACGAACGCTGGTCCCTCTAGCGTCTGAACGAAGCACCGGAGATTGGCAGCCTCCTACTACGCCGGAGTTCCCAACGTAGGCCCGCACCTCGAGTTGAAGTGGTCCATGTGTTGTGGCGGGTCTCCGGTCCCGTTAAATGGGGGGAAATTGGGATTCCCAAATCCTGGCGGAGCCGACTTGTCATCCACCCATGCGGGGTATGGCTTGCCATCCGGTGGGATCGCCACCTGCCGAGTTTCCAGGGCCTCCAAGCGAGCGATGAGTACCTCCATCAGATCATCCGGATGTGGATTCATGTCCTGACGGGGATCTCTAACCACAAGTGCATTTCCAGGCTCTTTGATACGATGGTCGCACTCAGCGGCTCGGGGGGCAGCTGGCGGAGCGACTGTCGGAGCGGCAGGAGGAAACCGAGCAGGGTCTCCCAGGTTGTCCCGCTGCTCGGGAGGGTTCGGCGAAACATATCGCGCCCTATTGCCATGGGCTCCAGTGTGTCCCCTTTTGGTGAACACGACACGGTCACGGTTGCCCGAGGGGATCTCAGCAAGGGGTAGATGCTCCTGCCCCTACTATCCTAGTCTAGGGTTGCCGTAGACAGGCCGCCGCTCTGTAATGCATTCGGCCAGGAGCTCATCAACCAACCTCTTTTGCTCGGCTAGCTGTTGGCGCAGCGTGGCCTTCTCGGGATCTTCCTCTACCTTCTGCACTGAGGCAGATGGGTCGGCGAGTTTGACAGACCCGACAGGCTCATTTCCCTTGCCGATGCTTCGGCTCAGTGCCAGTGCCTCTGTGGGTACAGGAAGGCCTAGAAGACTCTCCTGTTAGCGAGTAATCCTCCCAGATGGGTCTAGTAGCGGCCTGTCCTCGGGGGGCGAGTCCCTGTCGAGGGGCTCCACATTGGTTCCCTCATCTTAAGGTTCATCCATGTTGACTGCTACTGCCCTTGGCGACGTTCCCTCAGGGCTGCCCAGTGGGTCGGGATGCCAACAGATCGCACAGAAGAGGAGAGAAGTGTACTGCCCCCACCGACGGACGTGTGCGTGGGGGGTGGCCTCCTCAATAACTCTGCGAGGTACTTGAAAAATCTGGACGCATTGTTTCTGAAGGGCCTCGTGGAGGCCCAGCGACTCGGGGTGCCGGACCGCAGGGAGTACTTCTAGGTCAATCCGGTGGAACTGCTCACCAATCTCCTCGAGATGCGCTTGGCTCCCGGGATAAGGCGCTAGCTGATGACGGAGGCGGGAGTGAGTCACCTGAAGAATCTGGCGGAAGCATTCAAACTCTCCCGGGGTGAGTGACTCTGGCACATCAAAACCTGATTCTGCGACCGGCCAAAACTTCTCAGGGAAGTGGCCCGCTGCAAGAACGGTCCAGAAGCTCCATGGCTCCGGCTCAGGTTCCGGAACTTGCCGCCCCTACTCGTCCACCGAGGAAAGTCCGGTAATTGGCAATGGCGTCGAGGCAGGCCTTCGGGGCAGTGGACTGGCCGGAAGGGAATACGGTGAATAGGCCGATTGGCCGCCGATCCCTGGGTCATCCTCCCGAGGTTCCAGTGCCCTGACCACCAAGTCGCGATAGGATGTGCCAGTGGATGGGCCTCCTGTCACAACATTGGTGCTTGTCGAGGGTGTGTCGCCTCACGATCCTTCCATCGGTCCCCATATGAGCTCCTCACCATCCCTAACAGGGGCGGGAGGTGCTTCCGAGGATATCAGCAGCAACTGCGGGCTTGATCCCTGGCCGTACGCCAAATACTCGTCCTCCTAGATATACCTTCGAAGGGAGGAGGGAATCATACAGATCTCGCATTCGGGGAGTACGAGACTGACGCGCCGCATCCCCATCCCTGCCCTCAACTAGAAAGGTTGGTGGGATGTTCTATCGTCGAGTCGTACTCTACCTCAGAATCCGAGAAACGGACTGGTCTGATTCCCGTCCGGACTCCCCTGACATTCCTCCGACGGCGACGACGCCCGGCCTTCCTGCCCCTGGGTAGTTCTTCAAGGTAAGGAATACTTCCGTCATCGGGTCCCCCGGCCATAATAGAGCTGGGGAAGAGGGGACAGAAGGCCGGGGTGCGAGAAGCACCGGGACAGATGTCGAAAGGGACATGGGGAGGACCTCCATGTCAGTGAGTGACTGGATACACAACAACTCCATGCTCACGACCGGCGGTAGGGGGAGTGACCTCATACCCCATGCAGCGGGTGCTGGAAGGAGTCGTACCCGAAGAATAGTCGTCGCGAAGAAGCCTTCAGCTTCCCAGATCGGTGGCATGAGATGAGCCTTCACGGTGAGCGGCACTACCGCGGATTGGTCCGTAGTGGCCATTGCCAGTGTCCGCGACCTAGAGATTCGACCCAACATGCCTATAGTGCGGTCGGGGTTTCGATCCCAGTCGGGCACGCGACTTCCCCTGCTCAACATGCACAGGGATCTGGGAATAGGAGTCAGAAGTGGCTGGGGCCACAATGGTTGCTGATGTTGGTGCACCGGGACGTGCATTCTCCCCCACTCGCACCCGACGCTGGCGTCGAGTCAGATGGGCAGGAGCCGGCGGTGCGGGCATGAAGATTGCCTGCTCCTCGGCTCAGGGAGTCGGGCGGCGGCGTCGACGCAGCCTGGCAGGGGGTTCTTTCCGGTAACCCCTGTGATGGATCCCCGATCCGGTGGACCCAGACATGCCCCACCTCATTGGCGTAGGGGAGGGATGTGTCACAGCACTCCAGGGATAGGATCCTGAAGCGGTTGAATGTCGGCGTGGGGAGCGGCGGATCCCTGCGCGGCCCTCGAGGGTGGCGAGGGTGGTGAGGCACGACCACCTCTAGATCCAAGCGGGCCATGCCCCTGGTGGGGATGATCCCTTCCTCGTCCTACCTACGAACCCGGTTATTGATCACCCTCCGTTGGATGATTTCTGATGGGGAGAGGGGGCGCAAGCGCCAGGCTGCTACAGCAGTCAAAGTCGGAGCGGCCGTGGGATAGGTGGGACCGCGTGGGGTAGCCGCGTCGGCACTGCCCCTGCCCCTGCGCCGGTGGGCAGGTGGCGATCGAGCTCTGAATGCAGTGATCTGATTCCTGGAAACAGGGAGATGAACCCATTAGTATCAACAGGAAAGGATATCAACAAACAAGGCCCGACATCATTCCATATTCAGTGGTCGGCGAGAGGGAACCACGCTGATGACGTCATAGAACAGAGTAGTCAACGTCCTGACGGCCTCGACCCCTGGAGGGTCCATGTCCCGGTGATGGTTTCCTGGACCTGGTGACATGCTATTATTCTGATGCTCCGACGGCTATCATTCCCCGTTTTGAGGGGAAGAGATTCACGTCGGGTTCACCATTTTTTGTTTCTGACGCTTTCGCCGGGGCGCGCGCGTCCGTCCGCCGGGGGAGGTCGCGCTGCTTGTGGCCCCGCATTCCCACTTTCCAAAGGCGGATGGAATCTGTTCCTTGTTCAGGGAGGTCTTCTCCATGACCGAAACAGGAATGATAGGATGTCGGTTCTTCCTTCCGTGGATTCCTCCTCGGAGCTCGTTACCTAGTCCGCGTCTCCCTCAAAGATTTAAGATGGGTTCGTGAAGCTCATTTCCTGTGCCATATCTACATGGACGCCAGTTAATTACTCTGTTTCCGTCAAGACGCTCCAAGGGGTCTGGTCGGGACAGCAACCTGCGGTGAGGAGAATGGTCACGTTGGGGCATCGTCGGCATGTCTGTCTTTGGTCCCTCATCACAGGGCTTCTCGAGGGCGTGGAAGCCCGAGGCATCCCACATCGAACGCGGGGAATGTGTATCATCTGAGGTTTTCCTCAGCTTCCCATGTTTAGCACAGGGTATGTCGCGAGTTTAACGTCTTGCGGAGACAGATCAGGTTAAAGGATCCCTAGGGGGAAACACCGATGTTGGGGCGAGCACGTGGGCGGCCTCCCGTATGACATGGAGTGGGAAAGGGTGGAATGATCTCACCGGGATGTGGCGGCCCGGGTTAGGATCAGGATGGATGGTGGGGTGAAGCATGGGGCTTACGTTCTAAGACGACCCAAGAGGGGGGATACAGTTTAACTTCATGCGGGACGGAATACAGTTTAACGTCATGTGGGACGCGATATAGTTTAACGTCATGCAGGACGGGATACAGTTTAACGTCATGCGGGATAGAATACAGTTTAACGTCATGCGGGATGCAATACAGTTTAACGTCATGTGAGACGGGATACAGTTTAATGTTATGCAGGACAGGATACAGTTTAACATCATCAGGGATGCGAGATTTGGGGCTTACGCTCTGAGGCATCCCAAGGTGGTCAGGGAACCGACATGGAGAGGTCGGGACGACCGGGTGGTGGGCTTGAACCTCGTGGAGGCTTCCTACGTACCGTGCGCTAGCACGGATCAAAGTCCACGTAGTTCGCTGGGATGGGGCTTACGCTCTGAGGCGGCCCATAGGAGGATGTCATGGTTGATGCGCACTCTAAGCCCACGTGATTCATGCTCAGTGTGGGAAACAAGAGGCATCGGGGACCAGACGATCACGTCGCGAAGGGTGCGTCCGTGAGAAGTGGAATGAGGCTTACACATTGTGCGGCCCAAAGAGGAAATAGGTGTTTACGCGTGGTTAGCGGCCCTTGGTGCCGGGGCTTACTCCAGGGTGGAGGCCGTGGTGCGACATAGCGCAGTGGGAGTAGGACTCCACTGGCCTTGGTAGTGGGGAAGTACGGAGATGCATGGGTGCAATCATCCGTACGAAAGGTTAGGGGCTTACCCTACGAGGCATCCCTTCCCCCATGGACAAACGCCGCTCCAACAAGGAGGATCTCATTCCATGTGAGGAAGAGTCCATTCCCGTGGAGATGAGTGGCGTAAAAAATGTCCGAGCTGGGGGGACCCTGCGTGTGAAGCACGGGGTCGGACCACAGTTTAACGTCTTGTGTTAAGGACGAGGGGCTTAGCAGTTTAACGTCCTGCAGCTTGGATGAGGTGGGTTTGCTCCACAACCCTAGGTCTTACATGCCCACCGCCCTCTACCCCTTGTGGAAGGGAAGGCATCGGCAAGGCCATGGCAAAGGGGGACCGCATGGCAAACCACCGGGGGGTCCACGTTAGCGTGGCTATGCGAAGAAGAAATAGTCATTAGTGTGCCTATGCGGTGAAGCATAAGGCAAAGCAATGCAACGGGAAACATGGACCAAGGTACCTTGAGGTTACTTCGCATGAGCCTAGAAGGCCGTGCGGGAAAACAACGCATGGTGCGCATGCCCGGCAGGGGAGACATCAGGTGCTGGTGCTGGGGGCAGCCAAGGGGTGTCAAGGTGAGGGGTCCTCAGCTCTTCGCGCAAAAAAGGGACGATTTGCGCGCAAAACACCGGGACGACGCGCAATAGGAGTAATGGGATTGTGCGCGAAGAGGGAATTACGCGCAAGGTTTTGCGCGCACGGCAGGGTATTACGCACACGGACCACGGATTGCGCGCAAGTGGGGAAACCGGGGGAAGGGGCAAATTCACTGAAGCTGGTGGAGTTGCGCGCAAAGGCGATCTCCGGGGCAAGGTTACGCAGAATTCCGGATTACATGGATGCCATCTTTCGCGTGGGGGGAGCCAAATTGCACGCACGAGAGTCGCTTCGGATTCCTCAACCCCCAAACTGTTCAGGGTCACCTTATATTTATAGGCGACCACCGGCGCGGATTCCAGGCGGCGCATGAAGTTTTCCGCGTCGGGAACCGCTTGCGTGCAAAATCTCACCGTGGAGAAATGGGGCGCACAATTATTGCGCGCCTCACTGGTCCAATTCCGCGAATCCTGGGAGCACTTCGCCCACAGAACATTTTTTGCGCGCGGATCCTCCTTTATTTCACGCACCACTTCCCAGGCCTCTGGATCAGGCCTCTGATTCCGAATATGACTTCGCTTCGTCATTTCGAAACTTCCTCCGGGAGTTGCGGGCTTTTTTCGGCTTCAACAGTCATTATGACATCATGAATGATGTAACATAAGATTCATCGATAATGGGAAAAACTATATTTTTATTATTCCCCTAAAAATTGAAGTATTTCTGCAAATTACCAAAAACTCACTCAAGGAAAGTTTTAACATGATTATTTCAAAAATCATATTAATTTAAGAAAAATAAATTTCTAAAACAGGTAAAATATAATTTTTAACAGGAAAATAATGATTTTTACAAAATACATTAAAATACAGTTTATTAAAAATATGCCTTATTTTCATTGAGGTTTTTAATCATGATATTTATTTTAATGAAGTATAATATTTTTATTTAAATAAATTAATCATGATAAATGTCATTTATATCATATTTTATTATTTTTTTGGTAAAATCACTCTTCCCATGGTCAGGTTACTATTTTAACGTTCACATTACTATTCCAACAGTCACATTACCTTATATATATACCACTGAATTATATCATTCAATATTCAAATCAATTCCTCTCAAGGTTCTATATTTCCATTTTAAATAATTTTTATTGGTTTACAATAATTTTTTTCTTTTATATAGTGTTGGAAGTGGGGTCAATAACTCTAGTAGATGAGGCAGATCCATATTTTCTCATTTTATCTTTTCTATTTTATACTTTTTTTCCAGTTGTAATGTTTGGAAATTTAATTGGTTTCATTTCTGATTAATGTAACAATATTTTTTAATATAGTTTTTATTGGTTTCTTTATATTTTTTATATGTATTAAATATAATATAATACAACACACATTTATTCAGGAAACAAATTTTACTAATAAACATTATGTCATTACAATGGGGTACCACATATCTGGAATCAACCTAAACTTACTATATAACTCTAGCTACCTATATTTTGATGAGTATTTTATTCCTTCCTAGACTCTTGTACCTATCGTTCTCCCCTACCACTAATATACTATGACAAGTTCTTAAAAAACTTATGAAGATGGCCCATCCTGCAGCAAACATGGAACTCCAATGTGGTGTATGAAAACTATGGTTTCTTGTGGTGTAACTTTCTACACTGATGCACTACAATGTAATGTGATCCTAAGATGGATTCCCACTACCCTAACTGGTCTTCATGTCATTTCCTTGGAAACAACTATCATAGAATAACTTATTTCCACCAAAATATGTGATCCTTATTTACCCTGTGGAAATAGCCTGGCCACCTAATGGGTCCTCTCTCAGATTATTTGCTGTGATAATTTCATGATTCATCAAATCTAAAAAGCTACTCAGAAAAAAAACATTCACCTATGACCTAGCCTCATAGTGAATACCTTCCTGAACATGTTTCTCCCTAGATATCTCATCAATAGGTAAATATGGCACAAAGCATTGAAGGTTGGTGAAATGTTCATCATAGTCCATCACTAATATTCTATCCTATATCATATGAATGAACTAATGATCCTTTTCATCCCTTAGCATCAATGGATAGAAGTAGCTTAATAAATTCACCTCGAAATCCTTCCAAGATAACTCTTCCTCCTTCACATTCTACTCTAGAATATCCCACCTATGTTTGGTAGGTCCACTGAGAATGTACACAATGAGATTCTCCCTCCTATCATTAGGTGTATGAAGATGATTGATGATTGTTTAGATTGACTCAGTCTATAACTCAGCTACCTGGGATCCTCACTCCCTAGTGAACATAGGTGGCTATTGTAGCTGAATCTCTCTCATCAACTAATACATCAAATGCCCGATGAAAATAGTCTCTTTTTTCCATGGATTAGATGACCCTTAAGAAGTTGTTGTGATGATAAACATCCATTTGATCCTCAAGAGCTACAGGAAGATCCAGTTCATCAACATTAGGATATACCTAATTTCCACTCTCATAGAACTCAACTTGAAGATGATGAGGATTCATTTTATCTACAAGAAAAACACACTCCTATAAACTTTGGCTAAAAATGAAGTCAGCCTCAATAGGAAATGACAGTAGAGAACCATTACTCTGGGTGTCTCTAAAAATGGATTGTAAGTCCTTTATAATGAAATAATAGTTTATTTCATTCCATTTATCAAATATAATAGATATATTATTTCACAATTCATATTCGAAAGTATATAACACATGCAATAAACATGTCCCTATCATGAACAATGCATGTCAATATATACATATTTATATATCCTTATGTTCCTATCATGATTCAGGTATACTCATGTCTCACCATACGGGTCCATGAGTGTAAATATTAATAAACAATAACATTACAAAATAATAACATCACACAATATGTAAATCAACCAAGGTGAAATAACAATAATTGTAACAAGAGAACAACATAAACAATACTCCCATCCATGGAACTCAAATTTTCCCCTTTACATGGGTGAGCTACTCCAATGAATAATCTCATTACCAAGTATAAATAGATCTTAGCCTCCTTTCAACTTTTTCCAAATAATAAAGCAATAGAAAATAACAAGTTGACCCTCGAATACCACTTTGAAATGTACCCTGGTCTGGTACTCTCTCACAAAGTCAAAATGATTTGATTATTAGACGTCAAGAATGCATCCCCATATGATAGAGGCTATTGACTAATAGAGAGGCTATGATATTTATAGTGGGGAGACTATACCCCTTGGTAAAAGAGAGTAGAACTAAACCATAGTAATAAAAATTAGTGTAATAGAGAAATAGTGGAAATAGTATATCATACAGATAGGGATTCTATATATAATAATTTAAACACTACTAGGATATCCCTATATATAATCATTTCATCACCAACTCAAAAATTATTAATAGTATGGTTATCATAATATCACATCATAAGTCTCAATGGTTAATTATGAAAATTACCGTTTTTCTTTCAAATAAACATTCATTTATCTCTCAAATGATCAAAAGTTATATCAAAAATCAATAATAGATTACCTATGGATTATATATCAAGAAATCACCTAGGGTATCATGTCATACTCACTATGATTTAAACCATTATCCATGTTCTTTTTACTCAAATGTTTTCTCACCCAACAGGAATCCATAATCCTGTTTGCATCAACCATTGAATCTAAAGGAATAAAATCCATGATTTACTATAAATCAACTAATTAATTATAGTGCACATTACATGGTCATAATTAAAATATTTCATATAATTCACAATTAAATATACCATGGGGTTAGGTTTAGTCTCCATACCTTTAACAGGTGATTAACACAACGCTTCTAATGACAAAATCCAATAAAGAAGAAGTCATATAAGATCAGAAGAAGAACCTATATTAACCAAAAAAAAGATCTACTCCCAAATCAAAACCCATGTTCAAAATATGTACACTACAATGAAAATTAATGACGGGTTAGAAGAGGTAAACCAAAGTGAATAAACTCACCAAAGATCGAATGTGAAAATGGGACATCAGGAAGGGGGGAAGATAATTCAAAATTTCGTAGAGTTCACCCTAGGAGCGAGAGAGGAGAGGATATAATAAAAAATAATGACAGTCATATGTACACAACACACTTAAAACTACTAGGTATGAGGAATACATGATGTGTAATCCTTTCATGTCATATATTTCCTCATTTTTAAGTAATGCTAGAAAAACCATTTTCCCTGGGTTAATATTTATTTTGATCAACATCTACACGATGTGAATCAGTTTCAAGACATATAACCACATCAAATCATAAACTATTTCATGAAATGCATCTAGAAATAGTAACATGTCATGTAACATGTACAAAAAATATAAATGTTCATTGAATAGTTATTATACCAGGTTCTATAAAAGTGACCAAACCACCTATGATCCTTCTAAACTCATAGAAAACCCTAGTAATCCCATTTAACATATTTATACATGGAATAAATTAATTTAAATTGACATTCATACCTAAAATTAAGGTTATTTTAATTGAAAAAGTCTCTCTGTCATCAAATAATTCTGAGTCACTAAGGCTTAATTACAAAGGAAAACCCAAAAAAATATGTTCAATGAAAACCTCCGAGTGGGACGTACCTAGAAAAATATGGGATCTTATAATGATATTGGATTGAAAGGTTGTTATTATGTTTCATCTATTTCAAAAAACAATATTTATATAACTAAACTTGATATATATGTATTTATTTCAATATTTGTAAATGAATATTGCTTCTTTTATAAAAATAACATTTGTTATGGTAAGGTGAATTTAAATAACAAGTTTTTTTATCATATTATACAATCCAAGTAATGGAAATTGATAATGAAACTACATCACATAACTCATGCCACACCAAATTATGGCATCATTGGCTTGGTCATGTAAATAAAAAACACTTGATTAAGTTATACCAAAATGGATACTTCGATTCTTTTGAACTAAAACCAATTGGTATGTGTCACACTTATTTATATGTTAAAATGAATAAAGCCCCATTTAGTATAAAATGTGAAAGGTCTAAAAAGATTCCAGAATTAGTTCATACATATGTGTGTGGACCATTTCTTATTGAGGTAGGGGTGGGTTCTCATACTTCATAAATTTTACCGATGATTTTAGTAGAAATGAATATGTCTACTTAATGAGGTTTAAGTCAGTTTATTTTGATAAATTAAAGTTATAAAAGAATGAATATGGGATCCAAATTGGTAATATGATTAAGAAAACCCTCTTAGAAATTGGTGGAAAATATCTCAATCAAGAATTCATTGATTTCTTATAGGAGTTTGGAATCTTATATTAACTCACTCCTCCTTATACACATAAGTGGAATGATGTATGTGAAAGGAGGAACCACATCCTGTTGGACATGGTGAGATAAATGATGATTCATGAGAGTATTAAATTATTCTTTTAGGGATTTTAATTTCAATAATGTTTCAAAAATAATAAAAAAAGTTTCAAATAAAGTAATAAACAGTATATGAAGTTCCAAAGGATTGAATAATAACTCGGAAGTGGGGTTGAATTATTTGTTCACTTTTATAAATGTCAATAATTTTGAAAATATTAATCCCTGAATCTTGTTAATGTTTATATCCTTATAATCTTTTAGTAAATAATAATGTATGAAAAATTAGTCAAAAAAGTAAAGAACATGATTTTTACAAGGTTAGACCTCAATGTGAGAACCTATATAATTTTAATAGACACTCCTATGGGTCTATAGAAATTCACTAAAATGAATAAGTGAATAAAACTTCTGCCAACTCCCAATAGACAAATTATATATCCTAATTATAATTATTATACTGACTCTTATTGGTTTATAATTTTTTTTACAAAAAATTGAGATAAAAAAAATAAAAATACTTTGTTCAAACTACACCACAATTTCTCAGCTCAGAATCCACATTATGATGTGGTTGGGTATGATTCTCTCAATCTGATAGGGCTGGGTCCGATGGACTCAATCCGATGAATTCAATCTGATGGACTTACTCTGATGAATCCATTCTCAATATGCACTACTCAAACTCTTCTCAAATGCTCAGTCCGATCTTACTCAGTCCAGTAAACACAAATTTTAGATTTCAAAACATCTAATGAGATTTCAATATGGAATGATAAATTTGACATGATTTCTGTAGTTCTCTTCTTTTTCCTCTCACATAAAAAATTTGAAAAGTATAAATATACATTTATTTTATTTATAGGAATTCCAAAAAGAAAATTTTAAGAAACAAAAAAACTTTACCCTACTACTCAAATTAAAAAAAATAATATCTAAACATATTTTATTTTCATGTTTGAACACTTAAACTCTTCACAAATATTATGAAATCTTCTAATGTTTTCTTTATAATAATTCTTCTCAGTCTTCTTAACTTTTATTCAGTATAATAGAAATTACTCAACTCATTATGATGGAAATTCCTCGTCTCATTATGTTGAATCTTCTTCATCTTATTCAAAATTAAATTTCCCCAATAGATTTAGTCTAATTAAATTTCATTCTCAGATTAAGTGTGATTGACTTTCCTTCTCAGAGTCAGTCTTGATTGAATTTCATTCTCAGTGTTAGTTTGATTGAATTTCTTCCTCAGAGTCAGTTTAATTAACTTTCCTCCTCCGATTCTACCTCATAAAACATCCTCAGCTTCAATCCAATGGAATCCTCATAATGATGGAATTATCACTATGATGGAATTTTATTTATGATGGAAACTCCAATTTACCACATTGAAATACATCAAACCTCATCAACTATAACTCATTCAGACTTCTAAAAACTTCTATGCTCAGTACTTCTAGAACTGATGAAACTTTTTTCTTGATTCCTAGAATCAATACAATCTTTATGGTACCCCTATTTATTTAAAATATTATATCATTATAGTTTTCTTGATTTCTGAGAACTTCAATATTATCAAAGTACTATATGACTTATATAGGAAAGTATTATGACATCCCTTACTTTAAACCCCTTCTTTATTTCCAACCAAAACTCAATATGATTGGTTGCACCAATTCTCCCCATTTTCTTCCTAAGGATAACATCACAAGTGTTACTGGAAACTTATGATATTTGAGAACTAAAAACTGGAAAATAAATATTTGACTGAAGGATAGAATGTTTATGAAATTTATAACTCCTGACATCACTTTCTTCATTCAACCTCTTCAGCAACATTATAACTTTCTAAACTAAATTGAGTCCAATGAAACTTGAAATTCATGTCAATGGATTTGAGATTGATGGTTTGTCTGATAAAAAAATCTAACTTTCTGATGAATTCTATGATCGGTGATGATTAGTTAGATACTTTTCACATGGTGTTTCTCAGTTCAATCCTCTATGTCTTTAAATCAACTTTCTCAAAAACAATACTTTTCTCCCCCTTTATATTTGGGTTAGAACATTCAGAAACATTCACTTGTTTTTCAAAAACATTCTCAAATAAAAGATTAGTTATCAACAATTACACAAATTTATTAAAAAATCATCACAAAGGTTCTTGAATCTCCCCATTCTTATTTTTTAACAACACTCATTAATAAATTTTTTAACCCTCCAAAAATTTTCACAATTCAACTGTTGTAATCAACTCATGTTTTTTTAATTTTACCAAAACAAATCCTTTATTAAAAGAGTGTTTAGACACCACAGTAATAGATAAGGTATTTTTTTTGAAAAAAATCATTTCCATGGTGAGAAGAAAATTTTATGGCCATGCTAAGATAAAACCCCTTAACTTTTATATTTTCTCACATTTATTTTCTATAAATATTATTTTCATGTCCCCCATTATCTAATAAACCCAACTTCATATTCATAAAATAAATATAATTAAAAACTTCTTACATAGTACAAATTTGTTAATTTTTCTCCCCCTTTGTCAATTTAATCCAATGCATGGTAGAGGACATCCCTATGTGATTTAGGAAGTCATTATAGGAGGATGAACATAAATTTTCAACCTCAACTCATCAAACCCTTTTTTTGTAATTGACTTTTTGAAGATATCAATAATTTGATACTTCATTGAGATATATTCCCACAAAACATCTCTAGCAGCAACTTTTTCATTTATAAAGTGAATCTTTATATTTATGTGTTTTTATATTGAATGATGGACATGATTTTTAGAATGATCAATTGAAATCTGATTGTTATAAAGTGTCTTCAATTGTTTAGAAACCTTTATATTCAAATCTTCCAATTGAACTTTTATCCACAATATCTTAGTACATACTTGAATTGTCACAGCATATTCTAATTCCACATTTATCAAGGTTACAGAACATTGTTTCTTACTATGAAAATTTACACAATATTAATCCAATAAAAATATTTCTCCTACGGTTGATTTTATATCATTACAATCTCCTGCCCAATCAATATTAGTATAACAATGAAACTTCATCTCATAATTTATTTTTTATAATAATCTTTGTGAATTTGTTCCTCTGACATATCTCAAAATTATCCTTTGTGCCCACATATTTGACTCTTTCATATTACTTTGATACCTATCACACAAATTTACAGCATAAACAATATCAGTCTTGAGGTTATAAGGTAAATTATACTTCCTATCGTCTTCCAAAAGTCATTCTAATTCACACTTTTTCTAGAATCGTCTTTACTCATCTTCATCCTCACTGAGATATGAGTAGAATCTTCTTTATATTCTACAATTCCAAATTCTTGTAACAATTCCCTTGCATTCTTTTCTTAAGATAATAAAATTTATTTTTCCTTATATTGAACTTGTAAGACAAGGAAGAATGTTAATTCTCTCAACATTGATATTTCAAAATTCTTTTGCATTTTCTCAGAAATTTATTTACAAAAATATTCTTCATCCACAAAAAAAATTATATTATCCACATGAATAATTACAATTATAGTTCCAAAGTCAAAATCATTCATATATATTTTTATGTCTAATTTTCCTTCTGAAAAAATCATCATTCTCAAAAAAAAAAATCTTAAAATACCATGAATGTGGATCTTATTTTTTCCCATATAAAGCTTTCTTCAATCTAAAAACATTGTTTTCATATTTATAAAGTAGAACCCCAAAAGATTACTCATTGTAAACTTCTTCTTCAATTTATCCAAATTTATATCTATCTGATACACTTTGTAATTTAGATGATCAGACACTACTCCAAACATTATAATAGTATCTATCCTTGAAATAGGGGAAAAGGTTTTAAATTCTCTAACTTGAAAAAGATTTCCACTAGTTCTGTCTCCTTTTGTGATAACTTTTCAATGTTTCACACTTCTGATAACACATGAATATTTTCTGAAAATCACTTCATTTCCATCATCACAAAGTTGACATACACTATGTAAATTATCTTTTAGAACATCAATAAATAAAAATTCCTATGATTTTAACTTTTCTTCTTCAATCTCAGTTATTCTGATTCCTATGATTTTTAATGAACTATTATTCCCAAAGCTAATAGAACCTCCTTTATGATTTTCAACATGTTTCTACATTTTAAAATCAATTATAATGCATGAATAACAACCACTATCAAGTATCCATGGTTTTTTCTTTTTTACATTATTTCAAGGCAGTCTCAACAAAAAAATATTTCCTCAACTTTCTTCATCCTAGCTTCATTTTCTAAATATCCCATAAGAAACATGTTCTAGAACGAGTATCATACATCTTTCGACATGATTAAAAGCTAAATCACATCTTCTATAGACTTATTCCTAATATTTAAATTTATTTTTTAGGAATGTTTCTAATTTCTTGTGATTTTTCTTTTCTAACTTCCTATGTGTTAGGAAATTTATTCATAATAATTTGACTATTTATTACAGTATATTCATATATTATTTTGGGAAGTGATATGTTATGCCAAAAATTGTTAGTCATGTTCCCATATATTCTACAGCACTAATTGAATCCATCAAATCTTAATTTTTTATTGATGTATGATATTTCTCTGTAAAAAAAATTTGAGGTTGATAAATACTTCCTACCATAACATACTCTGGGTGTATACCATATTTCTTTCTAAGTGAGTTTTAAATTTTTTATATGTTACAGGTTTATGACATTCTTTCTCCACCCAAACCTTCCTATTAATTTTCTTATCCGATGAAATGTTAGAAAAATAAAATGAAACCTTATTTTTGGTGTGTGAGGAATTCACCTAATTTTTTATTTGAGATTTCTCAACAAATTTATATGTATTATATTTCACTACTAAATCTTTGTTAAAGATTCCATTCATCTCTCTCAATGTATTTATAGAATCAAGATCTTTATATTAAAACTTATTGACTTATTTTTCCTTATATTCCAATTTCTTATTGAGATCTTCAACTATCCTTCATTGACTGGTGATTATTAGTTTGTAACTTAGGAACTCTTGAATGTATTCTTCCTCAGACTTGATAACATAATTTCTTACATTAGAAACTTTTTCACAATATTTCTTCATTACTCTAATATCTTACTTGAGAGTTCTATTTTTCTCATTACATAATATAAGTTAGGTTTTGAGTTGATACCCTCTATATGATTCTTCACCACCTTGTTCACTATCTAAGGAATCTTTTAATTTCTAAAATTTTGGAATGAAGGTTATAATTTTTTTATCATTCATATTTTGATGAATTGTTTTCAGTTGAGTATGATTCAACATTATTACTTATCATATTTTTTTTTCTAGTAGACTTATTCTTGTGTTTTTTGGATGAATTTTCTTCTTCATAACTTTTGTTTCACTTCATTCATCAAGGTGTTTGATCAGAATATTATCGATACTCACCAACATTCTTCTTAGGTAAATTCATAGTAAAGTTTCCAATTCCACCACAATAAAAACATTTAAGAGTAACTTTACCACTATAATTTCATCTTCCTCTATTTTAGTTCTTAGATATAAGAGACATGATTTTTTCATTCAAATTATCATCCTCTTTATCTTCAATGTAGCAATGATCATCATGTCCACCATCTTGAATTATCATATTTCTCATTAATTCAAAATCTATTTCATATTTAATATTTTTTAAACATTGGATAATTTTCTCATTTCACAAGTAATAAGAAATTCAATAAATTCATCAAGAGATAAATCAACATTATCTTATAAAGAGAAAATTTTAGAATCAAACCGATATGTAATGTTTAACATGATTTTTTTTCACAATTATAGAATATTACAAGACATCTCCAAAACATCTAATGTTGAAAATTGTAACATATTGGACCAGGTTCCACACACCAGTGCCTCCAATCGGTCAGTCACATGACCTTAGGTATGCCTCCCCATATGTCAGAGGCTGTTGATTAGTAGTGAGGGTCTGATATATTGATCATGGGGAGACTTTACATTATTTTATCAGAGTATATAAACCATCAAAAAATACTAAACAATATATTAATAACATGTAATCATAACCTAAAAGAACCAGTATCACAATATGACCAAAAATGAAATTACAATATCAAAAACTAAAGAATAATATATGTCATGCCAATGTACATGTCAACTGTCTAAAATGAAACCCAAAATAAAGAAATTGACCACTCCCCAAGCTGGTCCCAAATAGTGTCAGGTTCCCTAATCCATGCTCCATCCCATATCAATGATCTAACACAATGTATTTTCCCTTAACCTCTCTAGAAATCAAATACACTATTTAGGTACCGATCAGGCAACCCATGTAGGGTGTGAGTACAACTCAGTAGGTGTCATTCCCCCTCCTAGTGGGGCCCATGTCGTGACTCCCAAATCCCACCTCATATAGGTTAGGGACTAGTGAATAGCACTGAGAAGGTGAATCACTGACATGAGAGGCCTTAGCTTAAGTACCTGTACAGAAACACACATCTCTATGCCTATAAAATGATGAAATATAAAAACAATTATAATCCCATGCATTCATACATCTAAATTTCATAACCAGAGTATAAAAGGAAGTAATATAATGTAATTTGGGCCAAATAAAATCCCACAACAAAGAGTTTTAAAACAAAGTCACAACCTAAAATTAATTATTGGGACTGCTTTCAGAAAGCTGTAGGAACACACTTTGGTTTTTTTGCTCTCACTAAGAACCGTCTGGTCCTAGTCCTCCCAAGACCATATCAAAATTTCAATCTTCTAAACAAGACATGACACATGAATGAAAACCCCCATGTTTGTGTGAGTATATCAATACTTAGTAAGACACCCTGAAACCCAAAAATATACTGATAAAAATAATATTTTCAACATTTTTTATATGAATTTCAATTGTTTTAACCCTCCTAATTTATCCATTTGACATTATATGGATAAATTTTGGATTTATGGTGTGTTTTGAGATAAAATATCAAATGTTCTTAAATTTTGTATTTTTGACATATTTTTACATCAAGGGTATTTTGGACATTTAAATATAAATATAATTCCAAATTGAATGATTATTTTTATAGAATACTTATTTTAATTCCTTTAACATTTTCTTTTAGACTAGAGGCTTATTCGAATATCTAATGGACCAAAAAATTCATTGATTTATTGAAATTTTCCGGGCATACAGTGTGGACCCCACCTCTGTAACGGATGTATAAATTATGCTACACACCTACAATGTAGTTGATTAGAAATGGATATGAAGTAGGACACATATATGCACTACCTAAATAAATTTCATGGAGTTTGTATCCCATTATGGTGGAAAATATATGTTATACATTGAAGGAAGCTTCTTTGAAAATGCATCTAGAAAAAAATACATTGTCAATAAAAAATACATAAATCCCTCGGGGGAGGTATGTGTCAATTTCATTTATTCTACGGTAAAATTATTAATTTTTATTAATTTTTTTATGAGAAAATGCGACATGCATGGGTGTAGTGATAGCCCACCAGGAAACTAAACTCAAAATCATTTCTATTATTTTATAAAATTTGTTCCCTCCATTATACTGAATTCATTCTCTTAATACGATGGATTTGATCCATTCAGTGGTTGAAATGGCATACTGTAGAGCCATGTCTTGGAAGTGGTCACACTCATGATTGAGTTATTCCATCAACCATGATTAAAATAGGAGGGGAAGTAAAGATTGCTAAATGCATTCAATATTTCACACCAATTAATAAAAGAATAGTAATTCAACAATGAGATCTCAAAATTGAATTATCAAAATTTATTTAAACACCAACAAGGAGAATTATGGAACCCACAAACCAACCCATAAATTCCATGTTCTTTATTCACTAATTAATTTTTTTCATTTCATGTTAGTTTAATATTTTCATTATTTTAAATTTCATAACCTTCCTAAATTAAAAAAATATAAAAAATAATTTGTTTAGGTGAATTAAATTAACTGAGTGAACATATGTGAAAGTTCCTCAAGTGAGACAAACCTGGTCATCCATTATACAACACTAGGAAAATTAAATTGATTTTTACATGCCCTATGATAGGCGTGTTTCACAAAAAACAATGGAAATACATTCATCTCCACACATGTATATTTCTACAACACATATAAAAAGAATATCCAGATATACTCAAAAAATACAGAAATTCTAGAGGTAAGTCACGACCATATTATACAAGTCTATGATTCCATATAGAATATTCCACAAAGCACTCACCTGAGAGAAAACACTTCTGAATCTGATAGCATTGATGATGTCCGTCCAGTAGTTACTTCTTATTGGGTCTCTTCATGAAAAAGATCAAGCTAATAGATTGAATAGATTAATAAACATAGATGAGGATCACTAGCAAGGACATGGGGTGAAACCAACAAATCAATATGGATTAACCCACTAAGTATAGGATTGAATTACAAGTAGTGTTGGTCACGTCGATACAATGAACTCCACCTAGGACATGAATTTGAATAGAGGATCTCATTCTGGGCCTCTTAGAGGGATTCCAACAACTCTAGGAATTACTACTTAAGGGATCATTGTCCCAGGAGTAAAAAATTATTGCATACTAACCCTCATGAAAAAGATAATTGTAACAAACCCTACCAATAAAATTTCAAGATATAGAGTACAAGGGCTCCAATGCATGTATAAAAGAGTACACAGTGTGTAGTAGGGGTGACACTCCATGTCCCTTGAACCTGGGTCTTGCCCGTGTAAATAGATCATCTCATAAAAATATGCCTATTTAGTTGTACACACCATGTACATATCTCATTTACTCTAACCATGTGCTAGTACACGCCACCATCCTATGCATGTCTTCTCAAGTACTAGTACACAACTTAGCCTGTGAATATCTTCCCATGTAAACAGCCCGTGTGATTCTTGTGTACATGCTGAGTGACCTAGGTGTTACCACATGATTTGTGAAAGGGGTCACATTCCATGTGATAATTAAATTCCTATGGAAACCCTATTCGCAACTCATGTGGCCCCACACAACGTATAGATCCAGATTAAACATTGTGTTGTTCAAGATTTTTCAGAATCCCATATCTACTCCCGCATTTGATCCAATGCCTCCAAATATCGATCTAGTGATCGCTTCACCATGAGATTGAAGATCCCAACTCATAAAATCCTTTTTGACTATGAAGAATCCATTACGACATCAAATCTACTAAAAAAATGAATCAAATTTTCTTTCTTTGTTGTGTGTTGAAGAATGGTAAATTTGGTATCCTCTATCATCTAAAATTATTTATCTCCATCATCACACGTCTATCAAGAAATTCCAATCTTAGATCTGCGATATCGAATTGTTGCACCAAGAAATTGGTGTGCAATGATCGATTGATCGAGAATGCTCATGACGAATGATGAATGGGGGGAGAAAAAACAAGAACATATTGGAGTAACAAACCTTGATTGATGTTCATGTTTATCTTGATCCATCATTATTAGAATGAAAATCTGAACAATAAAATTAAAAATATATTCTCCCATCAAAACCTCATTAAATAAACTCATCCCACATAATGATCAAACGACATATCAATATTTTCATTGATTGATTCATGTTCATTGTATGAATCAAGAACGAGGAAGAATAAAAAAAATGCATGCCCGACCTTGATTCAAATCGATCACTAATGAAGAATGGGGTTGTGTCATGTTTTTTGGTGAGATCCTTTGAATCTTTTTTGCATCGATCATTGGTCGAATATCCTATCATCATTCGTCTGATTGGATTCGTTGATGCTATCTCCAATGGATCTCCAACGGTTCTAGGGTTTTACAGCTAACTCTAGTATTTCTCCGTAATAGAATATTTAAAGTCCATCAATCAATGCATCAACAAAAATGAAATAAAATAATTTATTTAATTATTTTTTTCATTTCCACGCCTTTGATGACTTTTCTACAAATGACCCACACCGACTAATGTTAAGTCATTCCTAGGGTAAACCTTGCATTCTGAACTCAACAGTACCATCATATTTCTAATCAAGGTACCCCTTTAGAAGTTATTACACTTTTTCATGAAAACAACGCATTCATGCTATTTGATATATTTCAAACATTTATTTTAGGAACAACGACCTCAGAATTGCACAGTGTCTCAGTGCCTGGTCTCACAAATAATCTATATAGTATCCAAAAAATTAGTCCATGGAAAATAATAGGCATTATAATATGCCACCACTAATGATAACTAAAACAATATCTAATCAAAAGTAAGTGTATATAGTTATATAAATAAGTAATTAAAATGCATAAGTAAATAGTTATCCCATTATCAATTAATCTTTATTTAACTATATAATCCTTTGGTTTCCAATAGACACTGATACCACAATCCCCGCTTCAACTCATGTCAGAGGCTGAAGTATGTCTAAGGGATATCATATCTTATAATTCAATTTTTATTATTCAATACATCCTATTAAATAATTTGGAGCATAAAGTATGTATGAGGAATATCATATCTCATAATTCCATTGATATCATTATTTAATTCATATTTTTATTCACATGTTAACAATCATATATCACAGAACAGAATGTCCATGTTTCTATTATTTAATTCACATCTTAATTACCTTGTTACCATTCATACCTTACACATTAGAATAATATTGTTCACATTCTCTATTTCATATCTAAATTTCCATGTTACCATTCATTCCTTACACATTATAATGACCACGTTCTCGTTATTTAATTCACAACTAAATGACCATGTTACCATTCTTAACACATAATTAATTCATCAATTAATTATCCACATCAATTCCATTACTAATTTCAATATTAGTTAAACATAACAATTCCATTAGTTAATTCAAAATTTAACTAATCACAAAAATAACAATAATTAATTCAAAAAATAATTAATCACATAAAATACATTAATTAATTGTATAATTAATAAATCACATAAATTAAATTAGTAAATTAAATAATTAATCAACCAAACCAATTTTATTACTAATTCAATAATTATTTTATCACATAAATCCCCTTAATAAATTTTCTAATTAATTGAGTACGTAAATCCCATTAATTAAATATTCAATTAATTAATCAATATCGACAAACTAAAAATCACATAATTAATTCCATAATTAATTTTTTCAATCACAATCTCAATAGATCATAACTATTTACACAATTTAATATCTCAATCCTAAAATCTTAATATCTCATAATTAATTATACAATTAATTATCTCAATCTATAATTCCCAAAATCCCCAATTTCTGATCTCCTCAATTAATTAAATAAAAAATTAATTAATTCAATTAAGAACATAATTTCATGACATCTAGTAGAAATTATACAATTACATACAAGTAATTTAAATAAATAATTTGATATTTTAATTATAGACAACCTACCTCAATTCTTTGATGAGCGATCACCCAATGAAAATACTCATAATTTGAGCAGCACAATTATATAGAATGAGATTCAAATTTAAGACACCAAATCAAGATAAAATCATTCAAGATCTCTTAAATATAATTATATATCTACAATACTAGATCCATATCCACAGAAACATGTCTATATTTAATCAAAATAGGAATAAACCCCCCTTTCTAGAATATGATAATAAAGGATATGGAATAGGAAACCAAGCGAGGTAATATCCTATGACAGAAAGCGGGGAAGATCATCAATCCATGATTAAAATAACAAATTAAAAAGGTTGTTACTTATTTCTACCCATATAGGATTCTCCAAAATCAGGAAATATTATCTAGGCTTATATATGGGGATAAAATAGAAGTTAAATGGGGGTTTTGGTGATTAAAAATCTAATTTTTTGTTGATTTAAAAATTCAAGCTTGGTTAGCTGGGACGGGGATCACGGTTTCTCCTAAATGTTTTCCTAAATGTGAACCTATGTTATGGGGGTTCAAAGTTTATCATAATAAGGTGTACAGATTGGCAAACCATGTTTCAACCATGTAATTCCTCTATATCCATGGTTGCATTGATTACTGGGTAGGGGCACACGATTAGGGAAAACCAAGAGCCAACTATGCACTACCCTTTTCCCTTCAAATTTTCTAAATTTTTCACCCAATAACACACCAAGGTAAAACCCAACTCAAGTACAATGAAACAAGGAAAAAATAAATACCTGAAATTAAGACCAAGTCATCTTCAGGAGAGGTCGGGATCTTACAATCTCACCACCTTATAACATCTTATCCTTGAGATGCACTCCCTTGAATATCTATGATTCTGAGTCAAAAAGATTAGGAAAATGATCCCACGTATCTTCTTTCCTTTCCCATGTCTCCTCCCACAAATTCCCATATACCCACAATACATAAACTATAGGCATGGCCTTTCCCCGCAACACATTCTCATTACGATTCAACAAACATATTAGTTGCGCTTCGAAGGAAAAATATATCTCAATCTAAACATCATCCATATCAATCACATTATATGGGTTGGGGTGATTCCAACCTAGTTTTGACACTTATAAAACATCATACATAGAACTGTATCTCTGTGGAAGAGCCAATCAGTACGCCACTAGCCTGATTCTCTCCACCACCTCAAACAGTCCAACAAACTTGGGTGCCCACTTTCCCTCTCTCTGTATTCTATAGTGATTGATTCTAGGAAACACCCAAATGAATACATGATCAGCCTTTATAAACTCTATGTGTCATTTATATCTATCAGTGTATGACTTTTATCTACTTTGGGTCATATCCATATATTTCTGAATCAACTGTACAAACTCTAATTTGTCTTACATGAGACTCGGTCCCATCAACTTAGACTCACTTACCTATATCCAAACTAGAGGTTGTCTTCATGGACTACTATAAACGGCCTAATATGGTTCCATCTATATAGTTTTCCAATAACTATTGGTATGGGTGAACTCCACTAGTGCTAGGTGATTCTCCCAAGACCCACTGAAGTTTAGAACACAAGTTCACAACATATCCTCAAGAACTTGTATAGTACGCTTGGACCACCCATCTATCAGTGGGTGGAAATTCATACTCAATAATACCTACATACCAAGAACCTTCTGCAATACCTATAATAATTGTGATGTAGAACACATGTTTCAGTTTGAAACAATATTCTATGCCACCATGTGCAGATAGACTATCACCCAAACATACAAATATCCCAACTGATCCACTGATAAAGTCTCCCATATATTCAAGAAATTCACTACCTTTTTCATTCTATCCACAATAACCCAAATAAAATTATCTTTCTAAGGCATCCTCGGGAGAACCACCACAAAATCCATGGTCACTTTGTTCCACTTTCATTCTATAGTGGCCAATGACTGTAGTAAACCTATAGGTCATTAATGCTCGGACTTCACCTACTGATAGGTGTAGCATCGTGTCAAAAACCTTACTATTTTCATTTTCATTTCCCTCCATCAAAATTATCTTTGTAGTTCACTGTGAATTTTGGTCACACTTGGATGTACCACCCACTTCGAGGCAAGAAACTCACACATCTGCTTGTCTCACAATCTTTTAGGTACGACAACCTGATTCCTGACAAAGATGACCACATCCTCATCTATGCTCCAATAAGAAGGTGACTCCCCACCCTCAAGGTTTTCCCTCAAGGTAAAACATTATAAATCCACATACTTTCTATCTTAGATCTATCTCAAAAATTTATACTCCAATGAAACTATTACGAGAGTCATATAATCCTAACTCTCCTAAACCACAATGTGTATCTCATCTAGTAAATCCATCATCTTCCACTAAGCACTAGACTACTGAACCACATGAGTTTGAGTCTTCCTGCTCAAAGCATCATCATCAGTGTTCCCCTTTCCAGGCATATATGTTGGCTCAAAATTGAATGGTTGGATATACTTAACCCATCTCTGTTATCGAAGATTCAAGTATCACTATTAAAGTAAGTAATTTAATCTCATGTGATCAATATACATAGTAAAAAAATTCCGAAATAGATAATGTCCCCAACACTTTAAAACATACACCATTATAGCCAACTTGAGGTCATATGTAGGGTAGTTAGGTTCATGGGGCCTCAACTTCAAAGACCCATAAACCAAAAATTGATCTCCTTGCATCAACACAACTCTAATTAAAATCCTAGAAGTGTCACAATACACTATGTACTTCTCACCTTGCATAGGTACGATCAATATTTGTACTGATGCCAAAATATTCTTCAACTCCTAGAAAGAATTATCACAATATTCTGACGAAAAAAACTTTATCCCTTTTTTGGTCAAGCCTATCTGTAATTTTTCCAATCGGTAAATTTCTTGAATGAACCTCTAATAATATTCAGAAAATCCTAGAAATCTATGGATATTAAACATTCTCTTTGGATGCTCTCAAGAAACCTTTTTCTAAACCTTCTCTAAATTTACCAACACACATTCCTCTGAGATAATGCTACCCAAGAAGTGTACCCGATCGATCCAAAAAATTGTACTTAGATATCTTGATGTATAGACAATAATCTTTTAGTGTACTTAGGTTGATATCAAGATGTTGTTCATAATAATCATGTGTCTTGGAGTGCACCAAGATATTTTCCACAAACACTACAATAAACCGATCTTGGTACAGATTAATGGTTTTTTTTCATTAAGGCCACAAATATTACTAGCGTGTTCGTCAACATATGAAAAATAATGATGAAATCATATAGTCCATACATGCTTCTAAATTCATCTCTTAGTATATTAGAAGACTGAACTCTCAGTTTATGATACCATAATCTCAATTTAATCATTGAGAACACACAAGCTCCTCTCAACTGGTTAAATAGGTCATCGATAAGGGGGAGAGGATACTGGTTCTTCACCGTCATCTGGTTCATCTTTTGGTAATCAACACATATGCATAAACTACTATCAACCTTATTTGCATACAACACTAGTGAAACCCAAGGATACATACTCAAATAAATAAATACCTTATCCTCTAACTCCTCTAGTCGAGTCTTGAGCTCGTGAATATCTTTTCTTGCCATTCTATATAGTGGCATAGAAATCATCTCTTCCCCTTTTATGAGATCAATGCTAAATTCCACATCTCTCTCAGGTGGAATCCCTTAGAAATATTAAGTAAACAGATCCTAAAACCTATCCACTAAGTGTGGAAGGACATATCATTTTACACCTCCATCATCTATAAATAAACTAGAAACCTGGGTTGTGATCTCTCATATTTGATGAGTAATGGTCCCTACTCGGAACGCCTCGATATCCCACTCTCCACAGTGAATATACTTTTAACCCTTAGTAGATGTAATGGTCACTCTCTTATGGTAAAAATAATTGTGGGGACAATATTATACCAACCAGTCCAAACCCATAATTAGTTCAAAGCCTGACATGTCAATGATATAAATATCCCTTAGAAATCGATACTACTCGGCCTTAAGAGCACACCCCTTGCAAAAAAAATGTCTCTTGCCCGAACTCCATGTGGTGTGTTTGTCGTCAACACCTCACTCACAAACTCCATCACCCGGCTCAAACCATTAACATTTTTTGTAGAAATAAAGGAATTATAAGCACTGATATCAAATAAGGCACTAGATATCATATAATCTATAAAAAATAGTACCTCTCACTATCAATGGCCCATCCTCGATATCCACAAGTGTAGGGTGAATAGAATACAACGGTCTTACCCCACTTTTCTATGATATAGTCTAAGTCCCATGTGCTGCACTACTCTACTAATATGAGTGCTCATACCCGGAAGCTCCACATACACTACCATTACCACCTTGTCCAGTAGAACTCCAGATGAAAGACTGATATGGTGCCGAATATCTTCTTCCTACACTCTGATTTTGACTAGCTATACCCTTACAACTCATCTATCGCTGGGTCCTGTAGAACTTTTGTAGATGTACCATCTTTCTGTAATACTGTAACTATATTTGTGGTTGAGGTAACTATATTCAGAAGTTTCCTAATCTACTACACTGGTGATAGATCACTCGATTAAGGTCCAATGAAAATGATCTGTCTTTTTAGGTACTCTGTTTCCCACTTCCTTGGTTGATGTTTTCATAGCAATGCTTCCTACTCTCAGAAGTCATACCTTCTAATCATCCAAATGGAACCACCTTTCCTACACTAGAAGACTATTTAGGTTACCCATATCTATGAGATTCTTATCCACCACCTCATAAAAATCCTTTAATTGATAATGGTTAACTTGGGACTTAATCTCACATTTAATCCCATCCTAAAAATGTCTTTCTGTAGTTATCTCATCCACTTCCAATGATGAAGAAAAGTGTTGCAAATATGTAAAGTGTCCAACATATTCTATCACATAAATACTCCCCCAAGTCAACTTCATGAACTCAGCTAATCTCTGAAACCTTAGTATCTCTGGATAGAAGTTCTCTAGAAACTTATGCAATAGTTCCTTCCATAACATACTTTTAGCCTATACTATCCATGCCTAAACATACCACCAGTGATTCACTAATCCTCATATCTTTTAAGTAGCTAGCATGAACATCCTCTCTACAGGAGTCTCAAAGTGGTCAATTATTGTCTCGAGGGACTCAACCCAGAAATCATCTCTCTCAGGTCCACCCTATCCCATAAAAGTAGGAGGGTGTTGAATTTGTAACTCAATTTTTAGATCTAAAATACTCTTCACAACCCACCCTAGGTCTCTTCAAATGAATTTCATGAACTGGGAAATGTTATCTTGGAACTACTCCCTGAATTCCTCACCTGACATAATTGGTGCCTTAGTTCCAACTACTAGTTGATCATCTCTAGCCATATCCTCATGTTATCCTTTTAATAAGCATCGTGATAGAGAAATATCTATACCACTACAAATAGTTACCTTAGGACTCCTTTTACAAAATTAGCACATTTAAGGTAAAATACAATATTCCACAACTAGTCATTTCACCAAACCCTACCACATAGTCAAAACTGAGGTGTTATCACTACCCTTAATAATCTTACTCTGTGGTCCTAGATAACAAGGGTAAACACATTCTAATTATTAAAGTTTCTCATTTAGACACCCATTTATTCTCATCTTACATCATTATACAAACTTTCTCAGTATCATGTTAGGTTCCATTTTCATTTCAATTTTACAAGGATGGAAAAACAGCTCATGTTCAATAACATACCCATAATCCATTTTTCTATGTGTGCCTAAATTGATGCATGTCACAATAACCCTATGTTCCTAGAATGATTCATGTAAAACAAATCATGTGCCATACTGGTCCACGAGTCAAACCACAAAAACAATTAACATCAATAATCACAACACACAACAACTGTGTCACCCCAATTGAAATAATATACAACTATAACAGCAAATTGGAATAACAACAATCCCACCCTGGGTAACTGGGTTCTCCCCCATACATTGGTTTGCTACTCCCATGCATGAGATCATAACCAAGGCCCAACCCTTTCTAGTTTCATGTCTACCTTTACCAAATAGTAATACAAAATAAAAAAGAAAAGAAAAATGGACTCTGATACCACTTCGTAATGTCCTGACCCATGTGCCACACATCGGTGCCTCGAATCGGTTAGTCACATGACCCCAGGTGTGCCTCCCCGTATGCTAGAGGATACCGAATAGCAGTGAGGGTCTAAAATATCTATAGTGGGGAGACTATACCCCCTTATATTAGATTAAATAAACTAGAAGAAAATAAGAAACAATAACAAAATAACATGTAATCATAACGTAAAATAATTGGTATCACGAGATGGCCAAAATTGGAAATACAATTTCAAAACTAAAGAAGAAAATATTCCATGACAATGTACGTGTCAAGTGTCTAAAATTAAACAAAAAATAAATACACTAATGACACCCCTAATTGGGTCCTGAATCATTTCTAGTTCCCTAATCCATGCTCTATCCCATATCATCCATATAACAATGATTTTTTTTCCTTAAGGATTCCAGAAAACAAAAAATCTATTTGGGTACTAATAAGGAAGCCTGAGAAGGGTGTGAGTACAGCTCAGTAGGCCACCGCCAATGGTGAATAAAAAAAATATAGTTAATAGAAAGTGTATGTAGCTGTATAAATACATTATTACAATTCATAAGTAATTTGTTATCACATTATCAATTAATCTTTATTTAACAACATAAACCCCTGAACTCTTATAGACACTCGTACCTTAATTCTTTCTTTGGCTCATTCTGAAGCCTAAAGTATGTCTAATGGATTTCATATCTCATAATACCATTTTTACCATTCAATACCTACTTTGTCTCATACCGGGTCCTGATGTATGTCTGATGAATATATTATCTCATAATGTCATTGATACCATTATTTAATTCATACTTGAATTCCCATGTTACCATTCATACATCACACAATAGAATGACCGTGTTCCCATTATTTAATTCACAGCTAAATGGAAATGTTACCATTCATACCTTACACTTTATAATGATCATGTTCCCATTCTTTATTTCACAACTAAATAACCATGATACTATTCACATCATACACATTAGAATAAACATGTTCCCATTATGTAATTCTAAACTAAATTTTCCATGTTAGGATTTATGACACATAATTAATTCAACAGTTCAACATCCAAATAAATTCCATTACTAATTAAACAATTATTTAAACTAATGATTCCATTATTTAATTAAATAAATAACTAATCACATAAATAACATTAATTAAATCAAAAATTAATTAACCACATCATGTAAATTAATTAATTATACAATTAATTACTAACTTAAATTATATTAGTCAATTAAATAATTAACTAACCCCACAAATTTCATTACTAATGAAAATATTGTTTATCACATTAATACCCTTAATTAATTCCCCAATTAATTGAGTACATCGATCACATTAATTAATTCTTCAATTAATAAATCAATATCCACAAACTCAAAATTCCATAATTAATTCCACAATTAATTATCTCAGTCACAAGCTCAATATATAATAATTAATCACAGAATTAAATATTTCAGTCCTCAAATCTCAATATCTCACAATTAATTCTGCAATTAATTATCTCAATCTATAATTTCCAAAATCCCCAATTTCAAATTTCCTAAATTAGTTAATTCACCAAATTAATTAATTTAGTGAATAAGAAAATTTAAAAAAATCTAATAGAAATTATAAAATAACATATACATAATTTAAATAAATACTTTGGGATTTTGATTATAAACCAACTAACTCGATTCTTTGACAAGCGGTCATCCAACAAGAATCCCTAAAATTTGAGCAGCATGACGACATAGAACAAGATCTGAAATAAAAACCCTAAATCAAGACTGAAAAAATAATATTCTCTTAAATCTATCTATATATATCTACAATGATATATCTAGAAAAAAAAACAAGGTATATATCCAATATAAATAAGAATATCAAACCCAATATAATATAAGAGAATAAAGGAGAAGGAATGTGAAACCAAGTGAGGTGAGATCGTCTTACTAAGAAGGGTGCATATATTTGAAATAGTCATTGAATCACAAATAATAGAGGTCATGAAGAATTTTAATCCATCTACGAGGCTACAACATCATGAAATATCATCTAGGGTCGAATTGGGGTCGAATAAAACTAAAAATGGGGGTTCGAGTGATTAAAAATATAATTTTGGGGATATTTAAAAGGTCGTGCATGGTTAGTTGGGAAGGGGTTCATGGTTTACCCTAACTGAGAGCCTAACCATGTGCCTCTATTATGGGGGTGCTCAGTTTCTCCTAAAAGGGTGCATGGTTTTAAAAACCGTGCGCTAACCGTGAAATTCCTCTGTCCAGAGTTGCAGAGTTTGATGGGTTGGGGCACATGGTTAGGGAAAACCATGCGCCAAACACGAATTTCCCTTCTCCCTTCCAATTTTCTCAAATTTTCTCCCAAAAACACCAAAAGGTAAAACCCATCCCAAGTATTCTCAAACATGAAAAAAATAAATACCTGAAATTAATATTGAGTCATCTTCAGGAATGGTCGGGATCTTACACAAACAATTTCATTTACTATCATGAAGTATTCATCAATGGATTCTTCATCTCTAATTCTTATGTCTTAATAGTTACTATTCCAAATTTCTATATTTACTTCATTCACTTTAGTATTCCCATTGAATATACTTTCCAGCTTACCACACATACTCTTTGATGTTTTGAAACCCATAACCTTTATATAACCATTTTCTGATAAGTACATATGAATAGAATTTCTAGCCTTTACATCAACATATATATTTATTTTTTTAGTAAAAAAACATAGGATAATCTTTCATAATTGGTGTAAAACCAATTGTTGTAGCATAAACAACTTCTAGGCCAAAATATAGGAGATAAAGAATCATCTAATTTTTCCATCCATAATAATTTTTTTCCATCAAATGTAAAAATTCCTCTACTATTGATAGAATTGATATTATCCATGATAAGTATTAAATATGGGAACCTTCCCTATGACACCAATTAATGTTTCAATGGATTAAATAACAACTTAGAATGGGGTTGAATCAGTTGGTCACTTTTATAAGTTGAAATACTTTTAAAAAACATAACCCTTGAAACATGTTAATGTTTATATCCTTATTTTCTTTTAGTAAATACTCATACATGAAAATGTAGGAAATCAAGTAAATCAAGTAAGATTTAAATGGTTTTTCCTCAATGTGAGAACCTACATCCTTTACATAGCCACTCCTGTGGGTCTATATAAAATCTCTATAATGAATAAGTGAATACAACTCGTGCCAACTCCCACTAGATAGCTTCTATGTCTCAGTAGAAATTATTATACTAACTCCCATAACCATAAAAATTGTATTACAAACAATTGAGCAAAAATAAAATAATAAAGACATTCTTGAAAATTATCCACAGATTATCTATCTGGAATCATCAGTCCGATGTGGCAAGGCCCGATTCTCTCATTCCGATGGGGATGGGTTCAATGGATGCAGTCCAATGAATTTAGTTTAATGGAAACATTACGATGAACTCATTCTAAATATATATTACTCAAACTCTTCTCATATTCTCATTCACATATTCCTTATTCTGGTAAAAAATCATTAATATGTCCAACCTTATAATGAGGTCTCAGTCCAAAAAGATAACTTTGAAAAGAATTCTACAGTGCTCCACCTATTCCAATCACATAAAAAATATGTAAAGTATGAATGTATTGTGCTTCTATTAATAGGAATACTAGAATGATTATGGAAAGAAACTATAAATCTTTTCCAAATTAATTAAATTAAAAAACTTCAAGATCTACACATATTTGAATTTGAATTTTGACCACTTAAACTCTTCAAAAATTTGTTGAAATATTATTGAGTCTTATTTGTAATTATTATTATCAGACTTCCGAAATTTTCTTCAGTATGATGGAACTTCATTAGCTCATTATGATGTATCTTACATAGCTCATTAGGATGGAACTTCCTCAACACATTATGATGGAACTCCCTCATCTCATTCTGAATTGACATTCCTCATCAGAGTTAGTCTGGTTGAATTTTTTCATAGAGTTAGTCTAATTGACATTTATTCTAAAAGTCAATCTTGATTGAATTTCCTTTTCAAAGTCATTATTATTGACTTTCCTACTCAGAGTTAGTCTGAATGAATTTCCTCCTCATAGTTAGTCTGATTGAACATCCTTAGCTTTAATCTGATAGAATCATCATAACTATGGAATTCTCATTACGATGGAAACTCCATTCTGCATCTTTGAAATTCTTCAAACCTCATTAGCTATAACTCATTCATACTTCTAAAAACTTCTGTGCTCGGTTCTTCTGGATCTGATTCTAACTATTTCATGATTCATAAAACAAATTAAATCTTTATTATTCTACCATTTCATCAAAAGCATTTATCATGAGAGTTTTCATGATTTATGATAACTTCATGATTAGAAAAGCACCTTATGACTTACATAGAAAATTATTATTACTTCTATTACTTTCAACACCATATTTATTTTCAACCAAAACACAATATGAATGGTTTCACCTATTCTACCCATTTTCTTCATAAGTATTGTATCATAATTGTTATAGACAATTTATGATATTTGAAAATTAAAAACTAGAAAATCATCATCTGACTGAAGGTTAGAAAGTTAAAACTTTCTAACTCCTAAAATCACTATCTTCATTCAGACTCATCAACAACATTCTGAATTTATAACCAACACTGAGTCGAATGAAACTTGAACTTCGTGCTAATAGATCTAAGAACAATGATGTGTCTAATCAACAACTTTGTTATTCTACCAAATTATCCAATCTGTGCTACACAGTTTGACACTTTGTGTTTGGTTCTGATCAGTCTGATCATCTATATCTAGAAAACAACTTTCTCTAAAACAAATATCTACTCCATATTTATGGTTAGGTTTAAAAATGTAGAATCTTTCACCATTTTTTCAAAACCCATTATTTTTCAAAAGATTTATTTTTTACAAATACAAAACTTTTTTAAATAAACATCACAAAGGTTATTCAGTATACCATACCATTTATGAATTGGAAAGAAACCTATGTTGTCATACATGCATTTTTTGGTCTGGAAAGTTTTTTTAAGGCCTATTTTAGGAAGAATCTTTACCCTTGAGGTGTATAATGAGACATTATAGGATAACTCAAAGAAACAATGGGGTATTACAAATATGAACCCTTAAAAAAATGTAATAGTGGAATGACATTCCATATTCCTTGATAGGGAAAACATATTAAAATGTTATGGTGGGATAGAGATTGAATTAGATGATGTTGAGACTCAAGGTACATAAGACTTTTCATAAGAACAGGTTCTATAAATCCCCATGTAAGGAGAAACTATTCTAGAGACACAAGTAATGTGTGGGAGTACAAGAGAGGTTAGAGAACCAGAATGGTATGGTTTTCTTGTCACCAAGGATGGTGACTAATTATTAGTTTATAATAATGATTCTATAACCTAAAAGGAATAAATATGTGGCACAGATGTTTCCATGTGAAAATAATCCATCAATTCTAAAATGGATTCCATCTACCAAAATCAAGTCTTTATTTTGGTAGATCCTACAATGGATGTAATACCCATTGGTTTGAAGTGGGTATTCAATAAGAAACTAGACATTGAAGGAATAGTCAGTACCTATAAGGTTTGAATAGTTGTAAATGGATTGAAATAGCATCACGATATTAACTGAGATAAATCCTTTTCACCAGTTGTAATGTTGATATCCATCAGAATTATACTTGACATTGAGGATTACCGTGACTATGATATTTGAGAAATGGATATCAAAATTGCCTTACAAAATGGGAACCATCAGGAAGATGTTGATATAAAACAACCTGAAGGTTTTGTGACTCCAAAGGATGAAAATATATACAAATTGAAAAATTATCCATTTATGGATTAAATCAAGTATATAGGATATGGAACATTCATTTTTAATGCATTTATAATATAATGTGGTTTCATAAAGAATGAATGTGATCCATGTGTCTATAAACAATTTAGTGGGATTGCATTCATTTTTTAATAGTATATGTTGATGACATATTACTTATAGTAAATCAAAAACCAGTCTTACAATTTATTAAGATTTGGTTTAATAAATGATCTATATGAAGGAATTGGGTAAGAAATCATATATATTTCGAATCAAGATCTATCATGATAGATCCAAGATGTTTCTTAGCCTAAGTCAAAGTACATAAATTGATAATATACTTAAGATATTTGGTATGGAAATATCCAGGAGGGTATTGATTCCAATGTCGCATGGAATTCATCCTTCCAGGAAAATGTTTCATCAGTTACATGGGGAAATAAATAGAATAGAAAGAATTTAATATGCATCATTGATTGGTTCATTCATGTATATTATGATATGTACTAGGATAGATGTTTACTATGCATCAAGTGCAGTAAAAAGATATCAAGATGATCTAGTTGACCTCTATTAGATGGCAGTCAAGAGTATCATTAATTATTTGAGGTGTACTGAGGATATGTTCCTAGTTTATGGAGGATATGGGGAACTAGTCATCAAAATATATGAAGATTATAGTTTTCAATCTTATCATGATGAAATTAAGTCACAAATGAGATACATATTCACTTTGAATGGAGGTATTGTGAGATGGATGAGCTCAAAAAAGGATATGGTCATAGATTTTACAGTAGAGTCCAAGTATATTGTGACTTCTGAGGTAGATAAATAATCATTATGGATGCAAAAAATCATCCATGATCATGAATTGGTATATAATAGTAAATATCCTATTACACTTTATTATGTTAATTTGTAGTGGAGTCTCTTGTAAAATAACCAAGTACACATCAACGGACGAAGAAGGTACTTTGGAAGTATCATCTCTTGAGAGATTTTTTTAAGAGAGGTGAGATTTTAGTGAGGATTATTTCCAAAGAGGAATATATATCATACCCCTTGACTAAAATCTTGACTCACCATAAATATAATTATTATGTGAGTTCAATTGGACTGAATGTTGTAGGTAGTTAGATCTAGTCCTCGTGGGAGTTTCTTGGAGTTGGTGTCCTAAGATTAGCTATTTTTACTTTAATTACAAGTATGTTAGATATATTGAATATTAATAAAACATATTATTTGATATTTTCCATTTTTCTGTAAGACTCTAATGTAATAATGTCCTAGAGTATATGTCTCATTGATAAGGTCATAACAGTTCTCTATTATATTGAGAACCTTGAAGTGTTATGATGATATTCTTAAAGAATGTTCTTCTCTTGGATAACGTACTATGATGGGACACATAGTTCATAGACTATTAAGTGAGTGAACTCATAATAGGATGTGTCTAAGTATAATGAATTTCTCACTTGGTAATCACGAATATGGGAGATTATGAGAAAGAATCACTGGTAGGAATTCCACATGATTTTGTGTCCTCAGATATTCATATATGTGAGCATGTGTAATGGTACTTGGACTTTAAAATTATCTTTAATGAATTTTATAACTCATGAACATATATTTTATGATTAAAACGATGAAGACATATATTCATGGTATGTTAGGTTACATTGTTCTTGTCATTACTCGCATGTCATTAATGAATAAGTTAAAGATGGATTTATCCCTTCTATATTTATGGAAGCTTATATCTCATCCATTTGATTTAAATAGAGAAATTGCATTAAATTCCATGTACATGGTGTAACGATGTGTTTATTTTATATATTTAAAGAACGATGTACCAAGAAAATAAGCTGGTGACATAGATGTGAAACCTCCTTGATGAGATATTATGATAAAGGTATTATATTATATAGTGAGTGTTCATTTATAGTTTTCATAATTTCAAAATTAAGTTATTTCTCTTGGGTGCCTTGACTCATTTCTAGATAGTAATTTTGGACATTAGGCAAGCTCTCTTGATTCCAATTTGAAAGGATACTAGAGGGTGAAACACTAAGTGTTTCTGATGGTCTTGATTAAATACAATTTGAATTTAATTAATTGAATAAATATTATTCTCAGGACTGAGGTGTAATTTTATTCTTGTTTTATTGATCAAAAATATATTTTGATTAATGAAATATTTAAATTAAATATTTATTTAGGTGTTTAATAAATAAATGAAGAGAATGAATAGACAATGACCATGTCTAATAAATAATATTGATTAAAAAGTTGGTTTGATAATATTTTTCAATTCTCAAGTTGGTGTGCACCATAGAATATTAATAAGAATATTATTATTATATTCAATGACATTTATTAATAGTTTTAGTATTTTTGAAGGGCTAGAATGCAAGAAAAAAATTTCCTAACCTAAAATCTACCCCAATAAATATCCTTGTATGGTTATTGTGAAGTTAATTGAAAATAGATAATTGTTTCAAATAATGAATTTTCTTTTAACTCTTATATCTCTCTACCACTCTAGAAAAATAAATGTTTGAGATATTTATTCAATATTAAAGAACGAATTATCAAGAATGAACACCACAAGACATTTTATTCCCCACAATATCACATAGAGTTCGTTTAACATTTATCAGATATCAACGGAGCATGTGTGGATTTTCACTAGTGGGATTCTATTATTGGATCCTCATAGTGAAATAAATAAAATTTGAAAGGGAATTTTCATATGATTAACATCATTAATGAAGAAATATTCCATAGATAATGTAATCATTTTTTATGACATTAAATATATTAATTAAAAATTTGATGTTCAGGCTCCTCACTCTTGGTTTTGATCATATAAACATTAAAAGAAATTTTAATATATTTCCCACCACCACATGCTTCCACTAATCTCAGAAACATCATGAGGTGCCACTTTTCTTGATCCTTTAGAAGTATGGTTAGATCCAATAGGATATGTGGGAGCAGAAGTCCAATATTCGAGCTCAGTTGATGTCGAGTAGTACTTACACACAATTCCAAGAAGTATGATCACTAGTCTCATGGCCATATCTTGATTAATTTCGATATATTGACATTCCATTCAACATAGGGTTGAAGCAAGTATAGTTTGGGGTTGTAGCAGCTTGGATAATGCACAACCACTCATTATGTGATTTTAGATTTTATGATTTATTTTTCATTTATTGTTATCACCGAATACACTAGTTAAACATGATCACACATGTTAAGGATGAATTAGTGTTTTCCTACTGAATTTTACTACTCACACCTTGCATAAAAATATTGATGCACATTTAGACATTATGTTTAGGGATTTGGATAAGGAAAAGGGACTTGAGGATTATGGGTGAGAAAATGAGAATGGATATGTTAGTATATCGAGATGGACTCCAGAGGTCCCTGATGTTTTATTTATTTATTTATCTGCCTATTAATCCTCTAGTTTGGATTTCCACTATAGAATCCCATTTATTACTGTATGAAATGTGTCTCATCTTTTATGTTTCCACATAATTACTCTAGTTTCTATTATATTGCTTTTATGTATTATTTGTATTATGACATCATACTATGGGTATAGTCTCCCCACTGATCGAATTAGACCCTCACTGGTAGTCAGAAACCTCTTGTGTGTGGGAAAGCATACATGAGGTCTTGTACAACTCCAGTTCGAACCTGACATTTCAGGTGAAGGAATTACGAAAACCATTAAAAAAACTCAATACTACAAAAAATACCGTTCTTGGTAGTGGCTTTTTTTTATAGTGGATGTATTTTAATCTTTTGACTAATTATTTAGTGGTGGTTACTAAAATCTCTTTGTATTTCATGTTCTATATTCACTTCATAGTAGTATGATTCATTTAGTGCTGGTTTTTTATGTTATTTGTTTTTGAGAATTTAGCAATGATTTTCATTTTATTTAATGGTGATTTTTAAAAAAAACATGAAAATAATAGAGATAAGAAGAAATTAAAAACCGATAAATATGTCAGTGGATGTTAGGTTTATTGGTAGTTAATATTAACAAATATTAATTGTGATTAAAATTCATTTTTTTAGAGGGGTTCTTAAAAATCACCTCTCAATACTTTTTAAAAAAAATATTCTTTTTAAAAATATATTATTAAAAAATATAAATATAAAACTTTGACTTGTAATAAACTAAAACCTAAATGCACAATAAAACCATCATACACACATCATACAAGATACATCCATAGTCATCAAAACCTCGGTCAACCGATTTCCTCAGTCAACCCATACCTCAATTATCAATATATACATATAAAATATGTCTAAAAACAATCCATGCCCAATATATTCCGACCCCATGACCTATGTTTCATCCTTCTACCTCCACATCACCTCATAAATGGAAACATACCACACAATCTCATTAATTGTAATAAAAAAGACATAAATTAAAACTAAACATAATAAATCATAATTAAAATAAAATCATTGATAAAATATAAATATACCAAAGAAACTAAGAAACAGCACCAATTCATTATAAATAATGTCTTGAATCGAATGGTCAACCTCTTTCCATCAGTTAACATCTATCACCTATAATAAAAACCATAACATTTAAGAAAAGAAATGCAAAAGTGAAAAGAAATGGAATATATTTATAATGTTGCACATAAAATTTGTTATTTTGTTAATCAAACAAAAGACATTAAAACATAAAACAAATAATATACCATGAAAAACACTTTTAATACATAAATTTTCAAATTTAAAATTTGATTCAATACTTGAAACTAAAAAGGATAAGTATACAACATTCTAATTGATTTTTAAATCGATGTGAAATGTGCTTAAATTTTACTTAATATTTGTTTTAAATAATTTGATATAAAAGAATATAATATATTTAGAAACTATATAAATGGTGGTTGTTCCATGGTTTCATGTCTATATGAGGGGTTTTTCTATGGTTTTTACCATTACACTCATGGTTTAGTGTTTTAAAACACTAAAAATGTGGTTATGAGAATCCAAGGAAAACCATAAGTCTGAATGAAGTGTTCTCAATTAATTCATTTCAAATACCATCCTATAGTCATTATCCTCTATTTTCATTGCAATCCGTTGATGTTTTCCAAGTCTTATCCCCCGATGCACGCTTCTACAGGCTTCAATACCTTTAAAACTATTTACTGAGCCATTGTGAACACACTGTATGTCAAATTGATTTGTTTTGTGCACTTAAAAATCAAAAATAACATAATGGTGTTTTCCCTTGATTTCACATCAATTTGATATTGTTTTCTATTGTTTTTATTATTACCTACACGTTTATCTATTTAAAAACACTAATAACCAATTTATGGGAATCCTAGCAAAAAAAAAACAAACTTGAAATGACATTACATAGATACCTAAATTTTAAAAATAAATATATGGTCATTTTCCTCTGACATTATGTTAATCTTATGATGTTTACCAAGTTTTGACCCCCCCAATACACGTTTTTTGAAGGCTTTGATACATTTACAAACTATTTATCGATGCATTTTGACCACAAAACACACCAGATCGACATGTTTTCTAAAATTACATGTCCAAAATAACATAACGGTGGTTTTACCGTTATTTAACATCAATCTATAGTCTTTTTCTATCGTTTTGACTGTTACACGCATATTTTTTTCTAAAACACTAAAAACATGTTATAGGAATCATAGGAAAACTGTACCTAAAATGATGTGTAATCAATTATTAAATTAAAAAAATAAATATTTGGTCATTTTACAATGATTTCATAGAAATTAGATGATGTTTTCATGGTTTTGACCTCCTGATGCATGTTTTTAAAGGCTTCAGTACCTTTACAAACTATTTACCAATTCATTCTGATCATACTACATGTTATATTGATGTTTTTTTGATGTGTAAACATAAAAAATAACTAAAATATATATGTACCATGATTTCATGTCAAGTTGAGGTATTTTTCTATGGTTTTGACCATTACATGCATGTTTTAGTGTTTTAAAACACTAAAAACATGTTTACATGTATCCTAGGAAAACTGTAACTTGAAATTATGTGTTGTTAGTTCTTACATTTCAAAAATCATTATATAGTTGTTTTACTTTGATTTCATGGTAATTCAATGATTTTTTCCTAGTTTTGACCCTCCATCACATGTTTTTAAAGGCTTCAATACCATTAAAAAACTATTTATTAAGCCATTATAACCACACCACTTATCGAATTGACATGTTTTCAAAGTGTATAAATAAAAAATAACTCAAAAGTGGTTTTCCCATGATTTCATGTCAATATGGATTAATTTTCTATGGTTTTTACCATTACACACATATTTATGTGTTTTAAAACACTACAAATCCATTTGAAGACATCCCTGGAAAACTGTAACATAAAATGATGTTATGTCAGTTCCTACATTCCAAAAATAAATCTATGGTAATTTTTCTTTGATTTTATGGAAATATGACAACATTTTTCTCATTTTGACCCCCTGAGACATGTTTTTAAATTCTTCAGTACCACTAAAAACTATTTACCAATACATTCTTACCACACTTCACATCATATTGACATTACGCATACAAATCAAAAATAAAACAATGGAAGTTGACCCATGATTTGACATAAATATGATGTTTTTTTCTATGGCTTTGACTGTTTCATGTTTTAGTGTTTTAAAGTACTAAAAATGAATTTATGGGAATCCTAATAAAACTGTAACTCAAAATGACATCTCATCTGTTAGTAGATTTGAAAAATAAACCTATGGATATTGAATTATGATTTCATGGAAAGAGAATGATTTTTCCTGGTTTTGAACCCCCACCACATGTTTTTAAAGGCATTATTACCTTTAAAAATAGTTTATAGAGCCATTCCAACTACATTGCACATCATATTGATGTGTTGTTACAAAGTACATGTCCAAAATAACTAATTGTTATATTTTCCCTGATTTCACATTAATATGAGGTCATTTTATCTTTTTTTGAATGTTACACACACATTTTAGTGTTTTCAAACACAAAAAACACATTTATGGGCATCCTAGGAAATTAATAACTCAGAATGATGTTCTGTTGGTTCCAATATTTCAAAAATAAATTTATGTTCGTTTTACTTTTATTTCATAGAAATATACTGATGTTTTCCTAGTTTTGACCCTGATATACAGGTTTTTTAAGGATTCAATATCATTAAAAATTGTTTACTGAGCCATTCTGACCACATCACATGTTAGATTGATGTGTTATCTATGCGTAAATGTCAAAAATAACTCAACAGTTAATTTAACATGATTTGACATCAATATAAGTTATTTTTATATGATTTTCACCATTATATTCTTTTTTTACTCTTTTAAAACACTAAAAATGTGTTTACAGGATTGAAAAGAAAACCATAAATCATAATTACATTTTATCAGTTCCTACTTTTCAAAAATTAACCTATAGTCATTTTTATATAATTTCATGGGAATATGACAATGTTTTCAGGGGTTTGACCCTTTGATAAACATTTTTAAAGGATTTGGGACCTTTAAAAACATTTTACCATCCATTCCGACCACAATTCATATCAGATTGATGTGTTATCTATGAATAAACATCATAAATAACAAAACAATGGGTTTTTTATGACTTCATGTCAATCTGAGGTCTTTTTCTATATTTTTGATTGTTACATGCATGTTTATGTGGTTTAAAACACTAAAAACCCAGTAATGAACATTCCAAAAAATTTGTAACACATAATGACATATCGTCGGGTCCTACATTTCAAAAATAAATAAACAGTTTTTCTCTTATATGGTTTTATGGATATATTTTTAAAGTTTCCTAATTTTGACACCTCGACACACATTTTTAAAGTCTTTGATGCTTTTAAAATTTATTTACTAATAAATTACAACCACGGCGCATGCTGGAATGATTTTTTGTCTATGATTATATGTCAAAAATAATTCAATGGTGGGTTTCTTATGATTTCCAGTCAATATGAGGTTTTTTTATTTGGTTTGGAATATTATACAAAGGTTTTAGTATTTTAAAACACTAAAAATGCATTTACAGAAATCCCTGGAAAATTGTAACTTGGAATAACATGTTGTTGGTTCCTACATTTCAAAAAATATCCATGGTTATTTTCCTCTAAATTCAAGGAAATCCAACATCATTTTTCTAATTTTGACCCCCTATCATGCGTTTTTAAAGGATTTAGTACCTTTAAAAACTATTTACTAAGGCATGTTGACTGCACTGCAAGTCTAATTGATTTTTTTATATGAGTACATGTTAAAAATAATTCAATTGTGATTTTGGCATGATTTCAAGTCAATATGATACCGTTTTCTATGGTTTGAACCATTACACACATGTTTTGGTGTTTGAAGAAACTAAAAATAAATTTACAAGCATCTCAGGTAAACTATAACTCGAAATGATGTGTCATCTATTCCTGTATTTCAAAAATCAATCCACATCCATTTTCATCTGATTTTATGTTGATAGGGAATCTTATTCCTATTTTGACCCCCTCCCCACCACCACACACATGTTTTTAAAGGATTTGGTACCGTTACAAACTATTTACTGTGTCAAAACTGAGAAAATGAGGTTGAATTATTTTCAGACATAAGGATAACAATATATAATTTATTTTTTATGTGTAGGAATAAAACACACATCAATCCGATGTAAGATGTTGTTAGTATGACTCGAAGTGCATGTTTTCAATATAAATGTGTCATTTTAGTTTTATTTAAGGATGTTGTATGTGTTCTTTGAAAATGTGTGAATGATCTAGGAAATTTAGAATTTACCTTGATAGGATAAGCTATAAGGCTATAAATTTCCTTGGGTAACGTTCTAGTAATACCTTAATATATTAAAACTAAATCATTATCCATTTCATCTCACCATTGATCCTATGTTTTCAATAAGAGTCATGTTCTCACACTTTTCCTTTCAACCTTTCAATTTATCTTTGTGTTTCCCTATCAATAGCGCTACCCAAACCCCCACTAGGTGTAGTGGTAATTGATGATGACTCCCTACCAAAGACAACTGATGGGGTAGGTCTAGAACCCATCCCCTATACATGTGTGGGATTTTCCTTCCCAAAAACAATTGGAACATCATCATTCTGGGAAACTGATGATGATTTTGAAGGGTTCACATCCCATATTTCTTGAATTTGAACCTGTTAATACAAAAATATTAATATTATATTTTAAAATATTTGAACATCATAATATTATATAATTAATAATTTTTTTATTACTATGTGTTTTTATTTTATTACTATAAAAACATAATATTTAAAAATAAACTATAACAACAAATAAGCCTTAAACCTAATTAATTGGGGTTGGCTAGATGTATCAAACAGTGCTAAATTGGAATCATTTTATCCATGTATCCATCACCATTTAATTGGGTTTAAGGATTTTTTTGTTATAATATATTTTTCATTATTAGTTTTTTATAGTAATGAAATATCATGAAATGATAATGAAAAATACTTACTCTATCAACTTTGGTAGGGTCATTAACAAAACTAACATCACATTCCCTATACACATTAAACCAGATTTATGCATGTCCAACATAGTAACCGAACTCATTAGCCTTGATAAAAAAATATAAACAAGTTAGAAAAAATTTTATGTATAATAAAATGATATAAATAATAATGAATAACATAAAAACCAAAATTATTTTTTTTCTAAAAAACCTCATAGACAATCTGATATGAAAAATGAATTATTTCTCATGATTCATAGTATTTTTTTGATAATTCCTACAAAAATTAGCAACATTAATAAAAATTATAATTTTATTTTTTTGTTATTATGATACTCTAAATTATGCAATTAGCTCATGAGATGCATCTCTGTTAATATCGACAAAAAAATTCCATTTCACAAGAAAAATTCATTCACACACATTCTCATACATCTATCATGAGCTCAAAGATATTTCATTAAACTCATGTAATAATATTAATTTAAAATCTCTGCATTTATTTCTTAATTTTTTCATAGTGCATGGGTGTGAAATAGAACCAGAGACATCCAAATGAAAAAACAACTAGAAATAAAAAACATAACACTATATAAGTATATTACAAAATTTTATTCATGTCATGTAAATTAGTTATCAAGGAATATTAAATTAAATTACCTTTAATTAAGTATCAAAAACCTCATTTTTCAAAGTTGTAGGAATATGCCTCCAATATTTATAATTAATGTGAAATCTCATTGTATCACAAATAAGCTGCCTAATAATCTGCCCATAGATTCTAGAAATATCATCAGTAGGAACCCTAAACTTATCAAATGGAATGATAATATTGAATTCCTTCAAGTCTCATACTTATTCATGTTCATATTTATATATCTTCTATTATTATTTTTATCCATTTGAAAAATGAATTAAATAATTAATAAAATAAATAGTTTTTTTATAATGACATACATACTAGTAATAATAACTCACTGATATCCACTAGATGAAGGGATGACCAAATGCTCCATAGCTGGAGGTTAATTGGATGGTGGGATACTAAAAACATCTGGGGAATGGCTATCTCGCTGGTAGTCTCAAGTACAACCGAATAACTCAGATCCACTGAAGCTGATGGTAGTTGTGGTGTGCTCTGAGATGATAATCAGCTTGGATTTTGAGATTTATTTTTTTCAGAATTATTGAAATTCAATTGGTTCAAATATATTAAATGTATAGAAAATTAAAACTATTTAATTTTTACAAAAAGAAAAAAGAAAAACTAGAACAATGTATATATGTATGAACAACTTATCCATGTGAAATTGTAATATATTATGATTACCATTTTAAACATTCAATTATCTTCATCTTCATTATCTTCATTATTAAAAACCACCATTATGACGGGTGCTTCATTTTCACCCTCTATTGCAAGTTCTATTATTTCTATATTATCAGTAAAAAATTATTCAATGTTTTTTTGTTGATTAGGTTCACTTTCACAAAGTACCAATTGATATTCGTCACTCATACCATATACGACTCTCTACTTTAAGTGTAAAAAATTCTAACCTTCATGTATTTCATCATCCACATAATAAACTATCTTCACATTGGAATCCAAGATAAATGGATCATTATTTACATTCTCATTGGTATGGATAAATCGAGAGAAGTTGATAGAATTAAAATGTAATGAATCATTCATTATACCCATATCAATATTAACCCACTTTTATTTTATTAAGACAACCAAAAACTATCCATGAAAGTTTAATTAAATTATATCATCCAAATTTATATAATATCCCACCTCTGTAAGTTTAAATAGACCCCTATTTTGAGTTTTTAAGTCTTCTTCCTGATAAATTGTATGAAACATAAATCCATGAATATTGTAGGCATCGAATATCTTAGACATTATTAGAGGACCTCGAGCCAAAAAAAACATAACATCATTTTATATTTCATCTTGATTTTCAACATTCATTATCTAGAAAAAAATATACAATGTTTTAGTTTTAACATAGAAAAAATAACTACATATCAATAATATTAATATGAGTATATACATACCTGATGTGTGATCCATTTTACAATCTCTTTATTAACACCTTTTTTTAATTCTATATCATTTCAAGATCTACCCCTTAATCACTTATTTGTTTGACATCACAATTCATCAATAAATGGATCTTTAATAAGACTACTGAGCAGTATATATCAATGTGCTTATAGAAACACCAATTCATTCAGTGTAAAATTTTACCCCATTCAAATTGGTTAGCCAATAATTGGAAATATTTATAACTAGTTTTCAAAATGATAATTTGTGGAGATATCATCAAAACATTAAGCATTATTGAATCTAGTCTCAATCCCATCAAAATACCTTGAATACAAGGTCAATCACTCTTTGTCTATGTAACATTTAGTAATAGTGCCTTTTGGTTTATATTTATTCATCATATATGATTTCAAATGACCTATGTACCTGACGAAAAAAATAAGAAACATATTAAAAACATTATGCAATAATTTAATAAAATTACATTCACTAATTAAAATAAGAATAATATCATTTTACCACTCAATTGGATACATCAATTGATAATGTTCTGGTTAGCCACGTTTAGCTTCTTCAACTAAATGAACAATCAAATGAATCATGACAATGAATAATGAAAATGGAAATTACATCTACAAATAAAAAATCATCAAAACAATTATTTCTTGAAGTTTATCAAGCTTAATTGGATTTAGATTTTTTCTACAACGCTCTTCGAAAAATATACAATTGTTTATTTTTCTGTTAACATATTAAAAAATTCCAATGAAAACAACTATTCCATCAAAACACCTGATTTGTGACTTTTCAATCCATATAACTTTCAATTTTTTTAGTCAATGCACCTTGACATATTACTTGAATATCCTTCATCCACTTGTAAATTCTGTAATGTTTGAAGGAATGCATCTTTCTCTTGATTTTTCATTGTAAAAATAGTCTAAGGATACTTTCCATTCTCATTTTCCCAAAAATCAAGATTTATACTCATTAACTCCAAATTCTTAAGAGCATTAAGGTCATCCATTGATTTACCCTTCTCATTAAGCAATGTGAAAATTACATTGCCACAGATTTTTTTCTCAATATTCATTATTTCATGAATATAACATTTCAAATTAAACTCTTTATGAGGAATTTTGAAAAATATACCATTTATTTTTGTATTCTAGATGCTTCAAATATTGTACATTTTACCCTTTTCCCCTTCTTTATAATGATCATTTTTTTCCCAATTCTTCAATGACACTCATTAATTGTCCCATGATTTCTAAACCTAATAACACTATTAGTGGATTTCTCAGTTAAATTTCTTCATTGAATTGTGTCTTGTTAAACCTATATTTATGAGAAGAAATAATGAAATCAATGATGACACATAAAACATCATTTTCTTAAATGACGTAATCGTTGATGAACAAAATTACAAACTAGACAAGACAAACTAGTATGAGTGTTCCAATTAGATAAATTTCCTAATCCAATAATGTTAGTAATTGTTTATATTAAATTAACAAGAATTTTGAATAGTTTTTTCATTGAAGCATCATATGTTTCCATTCCATCATCTAATAATTCTCTTAATTATTTGATTAGAGGTTGAAGGTATACATCAATTCCATTTCTAGGAATTCTATTTCTAGAAATATCATCGAAATAAAAAAATAATATTTATTCATACACATCTATGAAGTTAGATAATAAGGGATCAAAAGAACTGGCCAAATACTATAATTAGTACCTAAAGTCCAAAATGGATTAAAACAATCAGAATCCAATCCCAAACGTGAATTCTAATGATTTGAAGAAAAAAAAATATATATAATGAATCAAACATTTTCTATGATGTTGAATATTTTGGAAGTCGCATCAAGCCATCATTACTATCTTGATCATGTCACTTCATTTCATATGTAGTCTTAGATGCTATAAATAATCTTTTCATGTTTCATATCAGAGGAAAGTAATGAAATAAAGTTGAAGGAGTTTTCTTATTTTTTTTATTCATGGGGTTGCATTGATTTATACTCTCATTTTTGTTCATTGACTTTCATATACTTTTATGAGATATTATGAATTCTCCTTTGTCGGACTCTTCTCCCTAGTAAAGCATGAAATATTTAAGGAATTCATGTATCACTGTATAATATAGTCAATGTTTATTTATGTCTTTATTAATCTCATAGAATGATGCAAGGATCATAGATTCACTAAAATCATCATGAAGAAACTCTAAAATCATGTACATTTCTTTGTCAATAATTTCACAGAGACAGTTTATATGATACAACTTAAGTACAAAAGAAAACATTGAATACTTATCAAACCCTTCATACAGTTCTTTTTGCTCGTCTTCAACTAATTCATAAATCTCATTTTTTTGGTTGATGAACTTATAAGAAGTATTGAAATTATAAGGGTCAATTGAATGTTTTTTTGATCTATTGAAATCTTGGACATTATATCCTACAAAGACAAATGTTTCATTTATCAAATTTGAAAACAGAATTCCCCTCTAGAGGGTCACTTTGTGTTTTGTTGATAAGATTATCTTAATTTTGAATTTCCATAACAATATATTCACCATGAAAATTCCTACATACATATTGAGTAGAAAATTATTTCTAAACAAAATGATCATATAATTCATTTCTATTTAACCATCACTTGAATTTTCAATCAGGACATACACATTTTATTCTACAATCCACTGATCTGTTTTTAATTACATAATATATTTTATTCAAACTGTTTTCATAACGAGGTGTGTTTTGAGGTAAATTAATACAACTTTTATCCATAAGTATTTGATTTTCACTCTTCTCCCTGTATATCTAGATATAAAGATATAAATGGTTAATTAAACAAGTACAATTAAAAGTAAGCATCAATTAACATCGTTAAGCTTGGTCACCTAATTTATCCTATAATTCTAAAAATATAGTATATAAAATCATGGTGAACATACATGTACACTCAGTATGTTCTTACTTATAAAGTCTCATGCCAGTGTGGAAGATGCATACTAAAACATTAATGAAAAATCAATAAAACCACATGGTTTATTAACCTCTAATCAACCATTATCCAAAACTCACTAATGCTTACTCACCAATAATTCATGAGGGATAAATGAATCATGCAGTTACAGACTATTTATAACCCCACAGACAAACAAGCATTCATCATATAAATTATTCATGATCCCAATTTATAATAGGCTTTAATGATAGTTATGTGTATGGGATTCCTAAGTGATAAAATTTTTCATTTGATTGTACAATATGATATACTACATATTGATATAGAAAAATGATCATACAATATTAAAAAATTACACCTTATGATTGGGGATTGCACTCTCTGAGAAATGGGGGAGAGGGGTCGCCGTTGGGGAACACCATCAAGGTCTAGGGGGGGAATTGTGGGGTCATCATCAGGTAGAAAGTGGGGTTGGGGTCACGAGGAACATATGTGAGAGTGGGAAAAGGGGTGGTCACCATCAATGATGAGGGGTGAGCCGTCGGGGGTATGTAGGGGTAGGGAGGAGTGGTATGTTGTTGGAGAGAAGCGGGTGAGTGTCGGGGAGATGTGGGGTCAAGGGTGAGGGGTGGTCACCTACATTGGGGAGAGGTGCCACCAAGGGGGAGGGGCGGTCACCGGTGTCGGGGATAGGTTGGGTATAGGGGGGGGGGGTAATCACTCGTTCCAGGGAGAGGCATGATCGAGAGTGAGTGGAAGTTGCTGGAATTGGGGAGAGGCGCGATCGAGGTAGAGGGGCGGTCACCGATGTTGGGGGAGGGGCAGGGTCGAGGGGGAGGGGTGGTCATCAATGTCAGGGAGAGGTTGGGCTGAGGGACTAGTGGTGGTAGGGGGAGGGAGGGAGTCACTAACACGGGGAGAGTCAGGATCGAGGTGGGGTTGGTCACCAGTATTGGGGAGAGGCGAGGCCGAGAGGGAGGGGTGATTGATGACGTCGAGGAGAGGCGCCGCCATGGAGGAGGGGATGTCGCCAGCATCCGGGAGAGGAACAACCAAAGGAGTTCGGGGTTTAGGGAATAGGGTGGAGGCGGTTGGGTCAGTTATTTTTTAAAAATATTAGCAGTGGTTTCATTGAAACCACCACTATATTTAAAATATATTTAATAATGGTTTTTTAGTAGTGATTGTTAGAACTGCCACTAATAAACATTCACTAAGACCACTCTTTTTTGTAGTGCTTGATAATATAGGTTGACAGAATATTACCCTAAAAGTGAGATATATAATTTTATTATCGATTCTAAATCTATAAAAGTCACCATGAAATATCATCTCTCTAACCACTCAAACAATTGATTTCTTTCACTAGAAATTTTTCCCACTTTATGAATTTTCTCAATAATAGTATTTTTTATTAGTTTAAGGAATTTATCTCACTACATGAATTATCATGCCAAGGAATTTATTTTTAACATTAAGGAATTTTATTCACACCTAGATGTGATATAGTATGTATATGCACAAAATCATATTATATCTTCATATTTCATCAATGAATTTTGAAATGAAATCATTGAATCATTGTACAAATGTAACATCACGATCCAGGATGTCACTCAACTGGGCCCCATGCCCAGTTGGCTACATGGACTCAAGCACATCTTCCCAAATTCCAAAGGATTATGACTAGAAGTTAGGGACTAAGTGAGTCATTTGGGAGACTATACCCCCATTACCATAATTTATCACAATGGAAGTCAATCACATTAAATAGTGGAAGCAGATACAATAATCAAACAATAGATAAAATGGACAAGTAAGACAAGAATATGTAACAATACAGAAGTGTCTCATATACCATGATACATATGATACATGTATCTAGAAAATATCCAAAATAGGTACATAGAAATATAATAAAATAAAAGTATCTAAAATCCAAAATGACCCAAAAGTGCCCCCGTAGAATCACAAGCCTCATCTTAGTCCTATTCTCCCATGCTCTAAAACAATGATCAACAAATAGTTGTAGGGAGCATTCCCCTACTATCACCTGTAACAATATAATCTATTTGGGTCCCCCAGGAGGCCCCAATAGGATGTGAGATAAACATCCCAGTAGATTTCAAACTATATATCTATACCGTTCTGAGAAGTACTGTGAAATATGTTAAACAAGTGAAAGTAAGTTGTAATGTAAGTGTAAAAGCCCAAGGCATATAACTACTGCAAACAAGTAATACTAAACATCCTATCGTGGCTCCCGGCAACAAGTTTTAGCTCCTAACACGGAATCTACATGTAATATAAACAAACAACATAGCCATTCCACATAACCATCAATATCATGTCAACACGTCCTTACTATATAATGAAAACTATATCAAAAACCCACAGCTTTGTCATACATCCACACTCATATATCCCATAGTCATGCAGTATAATGAAGTGTAGATCACGAAGGGCCGGATCTACGGTGCTGAAGACCGAGGCATCCTCTTTGAGTCTCAGGATATTCTCAATGGAAACTTGGCTTAAGGACTAGTTGGAAACTTAGGAGCCTGTGTACCAACATGTCCTACGTTTGTCCAAGATAGCCGGATCCAAGGGGTAGCAAATCCTAAGGCATCTCATGGAATAAATACCAAAGGAGCATAATCATCCAAGGTGTCCACTACCACATTCCAAATCCATGGAGTACATTCGTGGAATCTATGTAAATCATCAATCATTCCATGTCTTTAACAATTTCAAACCATATGAGTCTACCCACTCATATAAACAATTAAATTCAAAACAATTCAATGAGTATACCCACTCATTTAAACCATTACATCTCATGAGTATACCCACTCATGTAATCCACTATCATTTAATCATATCACATAGATATAACCACCCACTTATCCCCAATTTCCATTTAACACATCACTTGGGTATACCCACACATTAATCACAATTACAAACAAAACTATTTAATTAATCTAAATACAGCCAACGAGTATACCCACTCATTTGAAAAGTTACATTTAAGTATTTAATAATGTTAGGAATTTAATATTATAATAACACAAAGCAATGATGCAAGATATCTCATATGTAGGTAATTTAGCCTCATTTAAGTACAAACGAGCATCCATAAACTAGGAAAACATGAGGTCACGCCCCATGGGTAGTTCATCAATTTTAAAAACCAATGTAAAGGCATGGTGCACCCCATGGGTGTCCCTGGGCTGGTTCAACAACCACAAAAATATCTCAAAGAACCTAAGGGAGCCCCAAACAGGCCCTACCTCATCTATTTCAGAATAACACATTAAAATCGGGTCCACACTAAAAAGTCCAGCGGGCAGACCAAAGGTCAATAGCTCTATGAATAATCAAAAGCTGAAAGAAAAATATAGACCACCTACTTTATATCATTAGTGGAGTTCTCATATAGTATCAAGTCCTAATTAATCCAGGCAGGGAATAAGTCTAAAGAACATATGAAGAACCAGAAATTAGGGAATAAAATCAAAAATACAAACCATGCAACTGTTGTTATGAAGAATCAAGAATGGAAAAAAAGTAATTAATATATTACTTTTGTGGTTCCAACAAAAACTATAGGAAAAGAAATAGAATCCAAAGGGTTTCTAGATCTGAAAATCTAGATAAGAATGTTTTTAGTCTTGAAATGAGAGAAAAAAGGCTTCTGTCTAAAAAATAGAGGTCCTTGCCTCTATTTTTAAAAAACACAGTCGGACAATTACATGACAAGTAATTTCATTACATGGTGTGTAATGCTTAGTTTTCGGCTAATGGGGTAAAACCCTTACACATCATGAATGGTCCTTGACAAACCATTACATGTTATGAAATCGGATTACACAGTGTGTAATCCAATTACACATCGTGTAATTTGCCTGCAACCGATACACAATCTTCTTGCTTATTATTTCCCAAAAAAACCCAGCCATCCCTTGGACCAGCTGAGGGTCTAAGCCAAAGAAGAATGTAAAAGATTCATACCTCAAGAAATACCTAGGATATTACAATCATCCCCCATTAAAGAAAATTTTCCCCGAATTTCCCTCTCAAGGGTAGTCAAGATCTATTTGAAAAAACTCTTGTCATTGAGCACGTATGTCAGCCTCCCGCTCCTAAGTATCGTCTTGTGAATGGACTTACTTCCATAGAACATGTACTAGAGGAAATTACTAGCCTTGTATAACCTTCATGATCCTATCAACAATACGAATTTGATACTCCTAGAATGATGCATCAAATTGTAGCTCAACCTCATTGGGTTGAAAAGCGTGAGATGGGTCCGAATTATAATGGCATAGTTGTGATACATGGAAGACTTCATGCATGGGTCAATACCTCTGAGGTAACTAAAACTAATAGTCTACTGATCTTACTCTCTCATGAATATCGAATGGACCAATATATAGTGGTGAAATATTACCCCGTATCATGATCCTTCTATGTCCCAACTATAGGGAAACACATAAAAAGACCTGACCCCTGACCTCAAACTCTAGAGGTCATATACAGTGATCGACATAAGATTTATATAAAGATTATGCAGTATCCATCTGCTTCTGAATCAACTGGATCTACTCAGAATTCTTTTGCATGAGACAGGGTCCCAGTAAAGCTACCTCACCTACCTCTAGCCATCACAAGGGTGATTGGCATAGCCTACCGTACAAATCCTCGTAAGGAGATATCTGTATTGTTGCCTGATAATTGTTATTATAGGAGAACTCATATAGATGAATGGGTCTCTCCCAAGATCCCCCAAAATATAGGACACTTTCTCTCATGATGTTCTCTAGCACTTGTGTCATACACTCTCATTGACCATTAGTCTAAGGGTGGCGGACTGTTCTCATAAGCACCTATGTACCTAGTGCCCTCCGAAAACTCTATAAGAAATGAGTTGTAATGTGAGAATCCCTTTTTGAAATGATAGTGCATGAGAACATATGAAGTTGTATTATCTCGTGGATATACAACCTTCCAAGAACATTAACATCCAAAGTGTCCTTGATTGGAAATAAATGATCATTCTTTTTGATCCCGTCAACAACAACCCATGCAGCATCGTTACCTCAAGGAAACCATAGTAAACCAGTCATGAAATACATTATGACATCATCTCATTTCCACATTTTAATAAGTAACTTCTAAAAAATCATGGTCAGTCCTTGATGTTCCTCTTTCACATGCTGACAAGTGTAACACCTCGTAACAAAATTAGCTACCTCACTTTTCATACATTGCCATTAGTTTTGATGATGAAAGTCACGGTACATCTTGCTGACTCTAGGATGTAGTGCCCAAGATAAAGCATGAAACTCCCACATCATATCCCCACGTATATCCACTGGAACCCAAACACATCCATGGATATGTAAGATCTCATCAATACCTACGGTCCGTCTAGGAGAAGGGTCCTCACCTTCCACACTCTCCCAAAAGACTAGACCCTCTGAATTCTATAACTGCCTCATCCTTACTTTATACAATATGGTATAGGTCATAACTATGGATTTTAAATACGTCTATCCCTAACAAATTTTCACCTCCATATAGATAATAGAAAATAATGCCATAAGTTTCCACTCGCTACTTGCCTGCTGCACTGTCTGTATCTGAGTCCATGTGCTCAGTGCATCGAACATTACATTACCTTTACCAGTCATGTATTCAATCTTGACGTCAAAAGGCTATACGTACTCCACCCACCTTTTTTGCCTCATATTCAAATAATACTGAGTAAATATATACTTGAGGGTTTTTTAGTCTGTATACACCAAAAAATGATATCCCAATAAATAATGCCTTTAATAATGAAAAGCATGAACAACTACATCTAGCTCAAGATAAAACATAGGGTAATTCCACTCATGTAGCATTATAAATTGAGACTCATATGCCAAAACTCTATCCCCCTACATCCGCACACCCCCCAACCCAATACATGATGTGTCACAATTAAGGATGGAACACTCGGTTCATCAGCACCATGAAAACTACTATTGTGTTTGTGAGACTGAATGTCATAACCAGATACTAATATAGGACATAACTACTATGAAAGGATGTAAATGGTATGTCTGTGGGTCAAATATGTACATGGTGATATCCTATCCTTAGTTCAATTTTCAGGAATACTCGAGATCCTAGAATCTTATCAAACATTTCATCTATTTGTGAAAAGGGATATCGGTTTTTAACCATTACGTGATTCAAATTACAATAATCCCCAAATAGCCTAAGATTTATATCAACGTTTTTTTAAAAAAGAACTAGAAAACCGCACAGAAATGCATTAGGTAGGATAAACCCCATAGCCTCCAAATACTCTAGCTTCCAATGAATTTCTTACAACTCCATCATAGCCGCCTAGTAAGTAGAAATGGATGCTGGTGCAGCTCATAAAACTTGGTCAATAGAGAACTCATCCTATCTCTTGAGAAGTAAACTAGAAAATTCATCTGCGAATATGTCCCTGAAACAATACACCATTAGGGGAAAGTCTACCAGACTGACTCCATGATCATCCAAAATACAAAATATCAATCTAGGCTGTCATTCTGCCAAACTCATGATGATTTAGTCCATCTCAACTCGTCTGGACACCCCATTCACCATTGTGAGTAAACATTGCATCTTCTGGTGATGTGAAAGTTACCCTTATGTGATTGTAGACTATGTAAGATCGATAATATACTAAATAATCCATCCCAAGAATGACATCAAACCCTATCATCTCAAAGACATAAATATCTCGAATGAAGTGACACCCACCAACCTCAAGGGGGTACTCCCTGTACTAGAGCAAATCATCCATTCTGATTCCCAATAGTATTTCTAGCATTAAAACACTTTCAAAATTCTTCACAACAAGCCCATTGATTTTCACCATAGGTGCGGATATGAAACTATGAGATACACACGTATAAAAAAGAGCAGATGTAATAGTAGAGGATACTAATATCATTCCTCTTACTATAGATAGTATAAAACATTGCTCCTCAAGGGTAGGTTGAACATAATATAATTAACCTATACCACGACCATGTGAAGAAACCTCACTGCTCAGAGTAGGTCCACTTCAATGTATAGGAGTAATTGGTGTATGGATACCTCATCAAAGTCCACTATTTCTATAGCCTGATTGTCCTGCATTGCTCTAGATCCCTGCTTGACATAGATCTTAGAAACCTACTCTTGAACCTGACATCGGAGCTGACCCCCTACCACTCACAACTGGAGGGAAGGTCCTGCAAAACCATTGCATGTGGACCATCCCTCTATAATCTCGGCACTCGACTGGTTTGCTGTCACGCTGATTCTTCATGTGTCCTCTCCAGTCACACTAGTGAAAAAACATCAAGCTACTAGCACTCATAACCTAACTCATTCTCATATCATGGGAAGCATAAAAATGGTGCTTTCGGCCTGAAGATGTAGAACCACTAGGTTGAGAAGATACATCCCCCTACTCTCTATCCTCAAATTCCCACAGGTTCCACTCTATAATTAGTGCCTGATTCCCAATATTAGTGATAGAGGCCAACCTGAACATGTTGACCTCAAATTTGATAGTATGTTAGAGGACTTCCTGAAAGCATCACGCTCTCGACAACTCATCAGTAAGGTACATCATTGAAAAACTATGAGACTCTGTAAAGTATGTTGAGTACTTTATAACTGTCATGGTGCACTGATATAGATGCAAGAACTCACTAGCTCACTCTACCCATAGTGTATTGGGGAAAAAGTAGTCAAGGAAGTAGGTCTGGAAATCATTCCAACCAATATCCCGTAGCCTTTCAGCCTTGTTTGGAACATCCCACTAGTACTTTACTACTCCATGTATCATTTAAGGGGTGATCATGACCCTCCTCACAAGAGTTATCTCCAGATGCTCGAAGATATCTAGTGTGGTCTCAAGCCACAACTCAGAAGCTTGTGGACCATCATCCCCCAAAAACGTGAAAGGATGTTGCTACTAGAACACCCATGTCAGCTCGGCCATAGTCATGGTAGGCTACGGTTCTCCTTGAAAAGTTTTCATATAGAAAAATAACCCCTTGTGGAACTATACATCAACACCTCTATCTAAAATAGTCTATTGTAAAAAAAAAGAAGTAAAAGAGGATCCACTAGTATATCATGGCCCACCACCTTCGAAGAATGTTCATTGCCACCCTCTTGGCATACCATTGGAGTTCTTCATGGTGACATGCCTCAACAATGCCAAACACTCACCTCAGAAAGGAATGATATCAAAGTCGCATCTCAAAAGTGTAGGACATGTCAAAACCCTCCTAAATACAGGTCATAACACACAACCTAATCCTAAATCCATGACTATATAATGAATAACCCCAACACAACTAGAAACACTACCTCTCACACACTCAAAATCCTGGTGTAGGTCAAGTCTCTATTTTCCATTTATTTTTATTTAACAGTCATTATTTGACATGATTTAACCAATGGTCCCTGAAGTTCTAATCCTTGAGGACCCATAACACCTCATGAACCAAAATTTGATGCCCATATAATCCATACATATAAAATTCCCTTTAAATTTTAAATTTTAAAGTTATGTTATTTTTATTTCATAAGGGCCCATACACCTTATGAATTAAAAGAAGATGTCACTTCTCTATCCTCTACACAAAGTCTATCAAAAAATCAGGAACAAATATTAGATCACCTATCACAATAGCATGCGTCAAATAATTCATCTTAAATGGCATGAAATAATGCATGATATGTGATTTATAACAAGAGACTATATGATGCATGAGATGGAATACCCTAATCTCATCAGGTTACAAAAAAATAGAACCCACATTTGCATCAATAGTATCAGCATAAATCATGTGTGTCTCCTAATGGTGAAATCAAACCAACTGTAATAGTCAAACCAGAAAATACCAATTCCATTTAGGGTAATTTGTATTTTTCTTGTACATGGGTTAGCTATGCTCAAGCATAGATCATTAAAAAATTCCATTTTCATTCATATCCCTGTCTATTGTCTACAAACAGTAAATCAAACCAAAAAAGAAATTGTCTCTGATACAACTTTGTAACATCCTGAACTCTGATGCCACTCAATAGTGCCCCAAGCCCGGTTGGCTACATGGCCTCAAGCGCACTCCTCAAATGCCCGATGCTTCCAACTAGTGGTGAGGGCCTAGTTGAGTTTTTGGGGTGACTATTCCCTCATTACCAGAGTATATCTTAGTGGAAGTCAATAAAATTCAATAGAAAATGTAAATAAAATAAGCGGACAATAGGTAATATAGATAAGCAAGAGAGGAATATATAACAAGTCATAAGTCTCATGTACCATGATGCAAATGATAAATGTAGCTAGAAAACAACCAACAAATATACATGGAAATAAAGTACAATACAAGTATCCAAAATCCAAAAATATCAAAAAGTTTCATAGTAGCATCGCAAGCCTCGTCTGGTTCTCATGCTCCCATGCTCTAAAAAAATGATCAACAACTTGTTTTAGGGCGCTTGCCCCTACTATCACCTGAAACCATATAATTTGTTTGGGTTCCCAAGGAGTCCCAAACAAGGTGTGAGATAAACATCCCAGTAGGTTTCCACCAAAATATTTATACAATTCTAAGTTGCACTATGAAATATGCGAAACAAGTACCAGTAAGTAGTAATGTAAGTGTGAAATCCCAAGGCATATAACCAACAGAAACAAGTTATACCAAAATGCCTTTTGTGGCTCCCTGCAAACAAGTGGCAGTGTCTAACAAGGAACCTATAGTCAATATAAACAAACAACATAGCCTTGTCCTAAAACAATCCATATCCTATCCACATAGCTTTACTCTATAAAAAACCATATAAAAAACCCATGACCTTTTCGTACAACCACAATCATATATCCCACGATCGTTCCATATAATGAAGTGTAGACCATGAAGGTCTGAATCCAATGTATTGAAGACCAAGGCATCATCATCAAGTCCTAGTGTCATCTCGATCGAAACATAGTATAGACACTGGTTGGAGTCCTAGGATCATGTATACCAGTATCTTCTACGTGAGTCCAATCAAGCTGAATCTAATGGAAAACAAAGCCCGATACATCCCACAGAATCAAGACTCAAAGTGAATACTCAACCAAGGTTTCCACTACTGCATTCCAAATCCATGAAGATTCGTCCTTGGAATCTAGGTAAATCATCAACCATTCCATACATTTAACAATTTCTAACCAAATGAGTCGACCCACTCATATAAACAATTACATTCAAAACCATTCAATTAGTATACCTACTAATTTACACCATTACATCTCTTGAGTATACCCACTCATGTACTCCACCTCCCTTTAATCATGTCACATTGTTATACCCACCCATTTATCACCAATTCCCATTTAACACATCACATGGATATACCCACCCATTAATCATAATTACCAAAAAACCATTTAAGAAGTCTAAAAAATAACATGTATACCCACTAGTTTAACAAGTACCATTTAAGCATTTAATCAATTTAGTCATGGTGTATTATGATAACACAAGACAAGGAGGCAGGAAATCTCTGACAACGAAACTTCATGGGCATATTTTTTATCAAATAATGAGGACTTTTTTATTTTTTAATGATAAAACACATGCATTTCAATGTTTTATTAAAATATGGGTAATTCAAATTTTAGAATGATTATGAGCAAAATTGAGAAAAGTGCATAATTTTTGATTTTTGATAGATTTTTACCACAAGGGTAATTATTTCATTTACTAAAAAATATAAGTTAAAAATTACTAATTAATTTTTTTAATACTGATTTTATTTTCTTCAACATTATCTTTATGGCCTAGAGATGATTCGAAGATCTATTAGTCCAAAAAATTCATTGAATTTGGAAACTTTTTTCGGGCAGACAGCGTGGACCTCACCACCGTAACAGATGAAAAAATCCGTCTCCTGGTCTCTAATAAAGGTTATTCTATCTGTGATATCACTAGGACACATAGTACTGACTCTAAAACAATTTGGTGGGATTTTTGAAGTCATTAAGGTTTCCATTGATCGTTATACATTTGAAGGAAGGTTCTTGGAAATTGTAGCCATAAAAGTTATTATTCAATGAAAATTCCATACCTCCTTAATACGATGTCTAAATGTGCTAAAATGTTGAGGTGGATGGAAAAAACATTAACAACAACTTTTATGAAGGAGTAAATGTGTTAATTGACAATTTATTGTGCCAAAAATGCACAAACTTTTATGGGATAGAAGTCTGCCTATAAAAGGAGGCTCTCACCTCCTTCCAAATCATCAGCTCGACACCAAACACCAAGAAGTGTTCCAAACGGGGCATGGGAAGATGATACACCTCTATTCCCACCCCATTTCTTCATTTTATTTTATTTTAATTTTAGTTTGTTATTATTTTCAATTGTAAAAAATTTATTTGTATCACTCCATTCCTTTGTGTTTCTCCATCGACTTTTCTTCATTTCTTTCCCTATCTCTCTCTTCTCTTCCACACACTCAACCATGTACTATATTACTCTTGTAAATGAGTGGATAGCCCAAAGACATGACCAATGGGGATTTGAAGGTGATCATGAATTTTCTTTAATGTTTAATTTTACGTTTGTAGATATATTTGAGTAGCATGCATGAGTATGTCGAATGTCTCTAATTTTGTGACTTCCACAGATAACATGCCACTCAACCTATCCATATTATTTTATTTAATAATTTTTCCCTCTCACAATTGGTTAGTTCTTCTCACATTGAAGTTGAGATAATAAATGGATAAAACATCTTCAATTGAACTGGGTCCTTGAAGATGACACATTCTAGAATATTGTGTGTCACCAACATGGATTAAAGGAGGAGGTGGAATTGAGAGTGCTCAAACATTCAATGATATTCCACAATTTCTAAATAAATAATAGTAGTTCAAACATGAGATTCTGTGTTTGGACTATCAAACTGAAATAAAACATATAAAGTAGAATAATGATTGAATATTTAACCAACCCCAAACCCATGTTCTTTCTTATTAATTAATTCTATTTAGACTTGAATCTTAGTATAAATTAAGAATTCATACTTCACATGTCATTATTTAAAATAATAAAAAACCCAAAAAGAGTTTATTCACTTTCATCTAATAAAAAAACCACAAAAAAGATAGAATAGGTGAATTAAATAAATTAAGTGTACTACATTGAGAAGGATATTCAAGGGAGATAACCCTGGTCATCCATTGTTCTGCACTAGAAAAAATATAATTATTTTTTCCACACCCCAGAATAGACGTGCTTCAAAACTGATGTTGTTTCCAGGGATCCAATCATTAGTTTATTTAAATTTTTCTATTTTCACATATTAGTTATATATCATTTTATTTAAATAAAACATAAAAAAGACTTCAATGATGTATTTAAATTTATAATATTATGCATGGAAAAATTACTCACAGGTCCAGCAACAAAAACAAGAATAAGATGAATATTTTAGAAGATATCAGATGAATAAATTAGAGAAATCATTGAACAACTAATCAGAAAGGCCAATGGATATTTTTATTATGTTCATGAATTAATAGAGAAACCCAACCCTAATCCAGAGGAATAACATTTGAAAGTGGTGAAATAAATATAACCACTTATATTTGAAATTTATGAACATGAAGAAGCAAGGGAGGAAGACGTATCTGCTGAGCTGCAAGTGGGTGATCAAAAAGGTTTGGATAAATTCTTCATTAAATATGATGAACTCCCTAACTTCCCCATACAATACAAAGAATATGATTCCGAACCACTGAAGGAAGATACCACCAATGTGGTGGAATTTGAAGTCAAGATGGTGGAGCCTGACTACCTACCTCCTTCCTTAGAGAGTATACTCCAAGTGGCACTTACCACTAAAGATTGAAGTTGAAACGACTCAGGGATTTGAACAATTATTTGACTCTATACCTTATAATTTTATTGAATATGAATTATATATCATTCCATGTGGTTTTGATTATACATAATTGGACAACCTCAACTCTACCTTGGAGGACGAAGAAGAACCTCAATGTGAACATGCAGAGGAACATATGGGGCTCCATAGACACATTGAATATTTATTGAAGGAAGTTCAAGAAGAGATTATAGTGTATTTACCTAATGAATCCATGACAAAATATGCTTTGATGGTGAAGAATTTTATCTTGATAATTCATGTTTTAATATTATTCAAATTGAATTACACTCTGAAATTCCCATTGACTATTATTTTGATGAATCATACCTCAAGTAACTAATGGACAGAGAAGAAGAGGTTGCACAAGTATCATTAAAGAAGGTGGATGATTCATAATTCATCCTACCCATACCATTCAAGTTATAACTCATTGTAAAGAGGGTATATGGTGTACTCTATCCCAGAAGGATGATGAAAAAGATGGGAAAATCCACATGTAGTTGTTTAAATCAATGAAGCATTATCCTCCACCAAAATTTGGATAACAATAGATATTTCCTTATAGAGGCAGTAAAATTTAGGGCCCACTTGGGGGATAATACCAAGATTTATCTTTACTTGGTTTTTAGGAATTTATATTTCAATTTATTTTCATTGAAATAATTTAGCATGTGGTCCCCTCCCTCTTTTATTTTGAGATTAAACAAAATTATCATTGTGGTTAATTGAGTAATTTTCTTTTATAGGATCATGACGGTAGAGGGAAGCCCCAAACAGTAAAGGGGAAGGAAAAAGATTCATGGAAAAAGGGTGTTCAGTTTTAGTGTTTTATCTTTTAAAATCTCACATTTTTGTCCATGACATATTTTTATCTTTAATGATAAAATTGCATGCCCAAACTTTAATTCATGTTTGAATCAACTTATCAAAGAGACAGGAGTTTCTTAGGAATCCTGTGATTCCATGTTTTAGATTTCAATGTTTATATGATTAAATGATTGAAATGAATAATTGAATTTTTAAAATGAAGCATGGAAATTTAAATAATGTCTCTTGATTTAAAGTAATTAATTGATTCATGTAAATGAAATTTCTCTACCATCCATCAGGAAATGAAATTCTGATGTTCATGTGAATTGATTTATTAGTCATTCCATGAGTAATTGTCCAATGTTATATTTTCCATTACCAAGAATATTTATAGACAATGTACTTCTTATTTATTCTTGAGAATATTTTGTGGATGATCTTGGGACATGTAAACGACAAGAACTTGTATTGAAACTTATCAGAGCTATGAATATGTAAAAACACATTTGAAATGATTGAGGCATCTTTTGGATATCCAATTTTTCTTTAAATACCACCTTTATATCAATCCTTCTTTTATCCCATAGAGACCATGAATGACCATTATAGGAATGAGCCATGTTTCAAGCAATTTTTATCTATTCATACCCTCCATTGAGTATTTCGATGATATTTCAATGTTGAAGTGTGTGGTTAAAGGGAATCATGTGGATGCGATAATATAAATTATAAGGAATAAGTGTGGGGGTATTATTGTGGTAATTATATAATGTTGTGGAATCATTCATTATACTATATTTGTTCCCCTCTTGAATTAAAAAAATAACAAAAATGACAAAAAGAACCAACAAAAAGAAAAAAAATGGGTGGTGATTTGGGAAAACAAAAAATCACCATTTTCTAGACCTATGATCTTATGATAGTATGTGGTTAGATGATGGATGTGAGATTTTATATAATCATAACATTCAAAAAAGGAATAAAAAGTAAGAAATAAAAAAATAAAGAGGGTGCACAAATCATTCATTATGCTTACTTGATCATAACATTTTCTTTGAGTTTTGGGAATTAGGTGTTGCTACTTTGAAGGGGATAATTTCATTATATTTTTACTTTTGATATCATGCATAATAATTAAGAGATTAGCCTCCTACTTGAGCCTTAATTTTTAAATAATAAAATCCTACAAACATTAAACCTCAGAGTCAATTGAACCATAATTGAAATTCCACATGATTTTATGTGCGTTTTTTCTTTACAAAGTGGAGAAATTAGTTCATTTACAATCCTATGGCTAAGGAGCATGCTCCCGTGATATGAGAATAACTCTACATGAATTGTATCAGGAGTGATGAGAGAAAATAATCAAAAGTGAGGTAAATCACGACTTTTCATGTTTAATAATAATTAATCAAGGATATTTTATGAATGAAAGGATAAGTTCCATCAATTTTCAACTAGTAAAAGTAAAATATATGAATTATTTGTTTGTTTGAAAAATAGAAAATTAAATTGATATTATATGCAGATTTTTGAAAGTTTGATTTCACATTGAATTTGTTTTTGATTTTATGACATTGAAATTTTAATATTGGTAATATTGGTGTCCTCTGATTTCCATTTTGAGATTTTTATACTTGGGGACATGCATAGTTTATGTGTGGGGGTATTTGACAGAGCAAATTTATGTGCATAATTTTGATCAAATAATGATGATTTTTAATGTTTTTCAATGATAAAACCCATGTATTTCAATGTTTTATTAGAATAATGGGTAATTTGAATTTTATAATTATAATGAAAAAATTGATAAAAGTGCATAGTTTTGGATTTTTGAAAGATTTTTACCACAAGGGTATTTTTGTCATTTCATAAAAAATATAATTCCAAAATTCTTGGTTTTTTTTAGAATCCTGATTTTATTTCATTAAAATTTATCTTCAGTTCCCATAATTGATTCGAATATCTCTTAGTCCAAAAAATTCATTGAAGTCGGAAACATTTCCGAGCAGACAACATAGACCCCACCACCGTAACAGATGCAGAAATCAGTCTCCTCACCTCCCATTTTGGTTATTACAATAGGGATTGCACTAGTACACATTGGAAAAACTATAAATTTTTTTTGGGAGTTTTAAGTTATTAATGTTTTCATTGATCATTATACATTTGAAGGAATCTTCTTGAAAATTTTGGCCATAAAAATCCTTATTCAATGAAAATTCCATAAATCCTTAATCATATGGATAAATGATATTAAGGTTGGATGGTGAATAGAAAATGTATTTATGAACAAATTTTATGAAGCAGTCCATGTTTGAATCGATAATTTAATGGGCCAACAACACCCAAAATTTCAGAGGACATAATTCTGCCTATAAAAGGAGGCCCTCGACTCCTTCCCAAATCATCACCTTGACACCCACAACTAAGGAGTGATCCCATCAGGGTATGGGACAATGCTTATCCTCTTTTCCCAACTTATTTCTTATTTTAATTTTATTTTAATTTTATTTTTTATTAGTTTTCAATTGTAATTCAAATTTTAGTTTTATTAATTCATGTCTTTGTGTTTCTCCATCAACTTTTCTTCATTTATTTACCTCTCCCTCTCTTCTCTTCCACCCACTCCACCATGTAATATGTTACTCTCGGAAATGAGAGGTTGACCCCGAGACTTGACCTGGGGGGAGGTGAAGGTGATCATGAATTTTAGTTAATGTTTAATTTTACGTTTTTAGACAGATTTGAGTAGCATGCATGGGTATGGTGAATGTTCTTGATGTTGTGACTGCCTCCGATGACATGCAACTCAACCTATCCCTATTATTTTATTTAATAATTTTTCCTGGTCTCTATTGTTTAGTTCTTCACCCATTGGAGTTGATCTAATCAATGGATAAAACAGCTTTGATTGAATCAGGTCTTGGAAGATGACACATTCTAGACCAAAGTTTGTCACCAAATTGGATTAAAAGAGGAGGTGGAATTGAGAGTTCTAAAACATTCAATGATATTCCACAATTTATAAATAAAGAATAGTTGTTGAAACATGATTTTTAATGTTTGTATTATCAAACTGAAATAAAACATATAAAGGATAAAAAATATTGAACATTTAACCAACAACCAAAACCAAATTCTTTTATATTAATTCACTTCTAGAAAGGGAGGTTTTCCCAACACCTGTAGAGTACTTTTACCAACGGTTTAAGGAAACCATTGGTAAAAGATGGTTAAATCATCTTTTCCAAATAGTTTTTCAAAACCGTTGGGAAATGTATACTATATACCAACGGTTTTATTAAATCATTGGTATTGAGAGATTTAAATCACCCTTTACCAACAATTTTTACAAACTGTTGGGAATGTTTTTCCCCAAATTCACAGAAGCTTGAACTCCCCCATTCTGTGCGACTGTAGCCCTACAAAGAAGGGAGAATTGTGATTTTCCTTCCCCTACGACCAAAATCCTTCCATCCTTATGATTTATCTGTTCTTCACTTGTATTATATAAGTGATACCGCATCTACTATTTTGGTTTTATGTTTTCATTTGGGTGAAGTGGGGATGTGGGATTCTGTTTAACCTACTACAGAAATTCTTCGTTCCAATCCTTTTTCAAAATTTCTTAGTATTAAACTTCTATTTTGTAAGTGATACATTCATTTTATTGTTCTACATCTACTATTTTAGTTTTCTATTTTTATTTGGGTGTGTATGAATTTTGTTTTCTGTTTGATTTGGGTGTGTGTATTGGGATTTGACAGTGAATCAAATTTTATTCAAAGTGAATTATGTGTTAATATCATCCATATATTTTCAGTTCTTAGAAGGCTTGTAATTGCTGGGAATTTTCTGTTAATATCATCCATATTCCGCGCAATTCATATCATGGTAAAAATGTGTGACGATGTTGTTAAGATCAGAGAGAAAACTCATACACTCTAGGTTGTTTATAGTGGCATGGTTAGTTATGAGTGATAATTGGATTCCTAATATGAATGTACTAATATAACTTTAGGTTCAATTATATATGGTTCTCACTGTACATTGTATATTATGTCTCTTTCATGGCCAATACTCACTTCTATGATGGTGGTGTACTTTTCACTAGCCATACTGGCATGTGTATACATCCAAAACAATATTAGATAAGTAACAAGTTTAATTCAGTAATATTGTTATCATTGAGATACATTATTATTAATCTAAAATTTAAAAATAAATGTTTTTGTCTATACATTATGAAACTAAATATTTTTACAAGCCATGAACAACCAATTAGTGTAGAAGCCTAAACTTTATCCACCCATGGGGTGTGTTTGACTTGAGAAACAAATTGGGTAATGAATGGTATGACCTTAGATGTTTCAAGAATGATTTATTGAACATGAGTGAATGATTTGGGATTCCTGTAACACATAATGGATCCTAAGTCATGTGCCTCTATTAGGGATGCCTATAAAGGGACATTGAAGTCCTCTTTTACCAACTGTTGTGTGAAACCGTTGGTAAAACTCTACCCTTTACCAATGATTTGATTCAATGACAAGGAAATTCACCTTTATTGGTGATTGTGGATTTTGTGTTATTGAAATGAAGAACACTCTTTCCACCGATGAACCAGATGATTGGGTTGTAGGTCAAGAAGATAGGTAGAATTTTAGAATTTATTCAGCCTCTTTTATAATACTAATACTTAATAGTTGTAACTATGTTTTTCTTCTTGATACAGGACATAAATTACTAAAATTCGGTTTATGATTCTGTTATTAGTTGGTATTATTGATTTGGTTATTTTCATCCATTTCCAATATTTTCCCATTATTATCTTTCTTCCACTTTTTAACTGAAAATATTAAAATTGTGCAACTTAGGTAATGAGGGAATATTCTCCCCCAGACACTGCAAAGGCTATCACTTTATTCAATAACATTTGAAATTTTGGTAGATGTGCTTGAGGCCATGTGGCCATCTGGGTTTGGGTCACTAATGAGTGGCGTCCTGTTTTGGGATGTCACAATTCCTGGATATCCTTTTTATATGTGATTTTAATTAAATCCATACCTATAACTACTGACGGTCCATATCCAAAATCAATTGGGACATGATTCAATGAATACACCTACATCATTCAGAGTGTGTATCCTAGTACTTACCTTAAAAACACTATAAATCATCTATTTCTTTATGTTTTTTTTATCAGAAAGGACTTTCTATATTATGTTTTTTGGGTTACACATTAGTTATTTATTTCTAAGCACTTCCATATTTGTTTTCATTGTAGGAAATGACTACCATTGAAGAGATGCAGCGGAAAAAGATAACCGAAAACAATCGCTGCATGACACAGATTAGCATTCCTCCACTCATCCATGTTGTGAGTATTTTATTTCAAATATATATATTTCAATAAATTATAATATCATGTGTTTACTTTTTTGTTAAACTTTTTTTCAGGATCGACCCCCTAGATGAGAGATATCCGACGAGGAGCCTGATATTACTCCCCATACAGAGGCTGGTGGTAGGAGGGGGGTGGTGTTAGAGTTATACGGTCATCCAGTGATCCTTGTACTGAGGCCGGTGTTATGAGGGCTTGTGGAGCGAGAGTTTGATGATCCACTGGTCGTACTAAATTTTACTATGAACCTACCACAAATGTATCTTATACGCCCCATTTTGATCCTGGTGTGTCTTTAGGGACACACATGATATTTAGGCCTCTGATGATTACAGTACCAGTTGGCTAGACGTCTGTGCAATCAACTTTTGCTTCTGGTTCATTATCATCAAGCTATTATATTCCACCTTCTTAAACTCCTGCTCTGACACAGTATGTGGCTGAGGAGCGTACACTGAGGGACACTCCACCTATATAGGATATTCCCTCAGCTTCTGCACATCCATTGATGACCATTGATCTGACTACCATAGGTATATTTATATATATCTAACAATTTTTTATAACAAAATTTATTTTTATTATAACATATAAAAATATTTTTTTTCATTAAAAAAAGATTCATCTACTGATAGGAGGCGGGGGAGGAGGCGTAATTACTTGCGTGCGGTATGGAACCACCAGACAAAGATGATGGTTGAATACAATGATGAATGAAAAATGACTGATAAATCTGGGTAGGAATGTCGGGGTTTTTTGGCAACACTATCCAAATACTCTGCCATCATTCTTGTCAGCCCTCTCTCTTGAAAATATCTCCTACACGAAGTCAAGGATAATGCGTGGGAACAAATATGGGTAAAAAATCTATTATATTTAATGTAGTATTTTTTTGTATTTATATGAATTAATATTTTCGGTGTCAGCTTCGGTTTAACTTCCCTGATGGTGAAGGTGCACGACCAGCACATTTAAAAGAGCTCAGAGATATTTGGAGAGCATATAATCATGAGATGTATGTTGGATGGTGTGATAGAGTGGGAAGATATTTATAGATAGTACCTATCATGGATGACTTCCCGATAGAGCAATATTGCCAAATGATTACCCATTGGGAGACTGCCAAATTTAAGGTATTAATATCATTTCAGGTATTTAAATGACATTTTTCATATTTTGAATTATTATTATCTTATTTATTATTAAACATTATTAAGTATTCTCCTGATAAAAACAAAAAAAATTTATTCAAAGCAATACCTCCTCACTTTGGGGTGTACTACTACGTCAGATCATGAGAGGCAGCTGGTACGATATAGTTGTTTATAATTTTTTTAGGACTTTCCATTTTTATTGTTTCCTACATAAATTATATGATTTATTAAATATTTAATATATGATTATACTTTCACATTATATTGTTTCAATGTCATCACAAAAGCAAAAAATTGAATATTGAAGGACGTCTCCCTCGAGAAAAATTGTTTTGCTCGAGTAGAAGGAAAAAATATGGAACTGCGGATAACGAACCGACACAAGAAAGGATTGTATGTTTAAATTTGTTTATTTAAATTATTAATATTTATTTTTAGATTTAATAATCTATTAATATTTTTAATAGGCTGATTTAGAGTCCCTTGATGCCCAGGTTCATGACAATTTAGGGCCACACGATCATTTATATCACATTTTTGGAGATGAGAACTCTGGTCGATTACACTGCAGGCCTGGTAAGAATATAACCCCAAAGAGGTATTGGTCCTCTCAATGTATCCATTCTAGTACCACTGGGTTGGAACAGGTCAAGGAGAATTCATGACAGTCTGATAAAAGGGTCATAGATTTGGAAGAACAGGTTCAAATGAGGGAGAAAGAATTTATGAAACTGATTAAAACATTATCTCCATCACATCCACCAGAGGCTAGTGTGGCTTTTTATACATATATGTCGTCGATGGGTGCGTTATCTTATGCACCAAGAGGCAGTTCTAGTGGCGGTCGACATGATGAAGTTCCAGGTGAAGACCAGGATGCTGAAGAGGACGAGGGCGAGGATCAGGATGAGGATGAGGGTGAGGATGGGGCCAAGGGAGAGGATGGGGATGAGGAAGAGCATGGGGATGATGACAAGGATGACGACGAGGAAAAATATGGCAGCGAGGATGAGGCTGATGATGACAGTGGTGATGGTGATGGTGACCAGGGGCAGATTGATCCATTACATTTTTAAATTCTATATTAATATGTATCTTTTCAACTGGTTTTTCACTCTGGTATTTATATTTTTGAATTAAGTATAAATCTTTATTTTTTACAAAATTTGGATACCTAATGATGTTATAATATTTTATGGGGCTTTTGGGGTTTGTTTGGAGCTCGAAACCACAGTCGGCGTAAAAAAACACTATGCCTCACGGTAAGTAAAAAATTTAAGTCCATCCCACATGGTATCTACAAATCATATATGAATATATATTATAATCAATGTGCATGATTTCCCAAACCATTCACCAGGGGATGCACATCATGCAAAATTTCTATAGTTTTAGTATAAGATATTATCACTATTGTTGCAGATTTGCGTAACTGGAATATGGAAAACCATCCAAACGCATTCAGATTGTGTTGATACTTTAGAAAAATGATCCATTAGTCATATGTGACATGTATGAGTCAAACCCGCCTCAATTTGAGGCATGGTGTGGCTGGTATCACTCAATATGTCTCTCTCTTTTTTAAAATGGACACCCTTTTAAGTAAAAAAAACATGCATATGGAAAACTGACCAAAAATATTTTTACTGTGTTGATACTTTAGGAAAAAGATCCATTGGTCATATGTTACATGTACGAGTCAATCCCACCTCAATCCGAGGCACAGTGTGGCTGGTACTGTAATGACCCCAAATTTTGAATAAATCTTTTTTCCTAATTTTTTGTGTTATTTTATACTCAACAAAACTATTTCTTTTTGATAACATGAGTATAATCAAAATGAGACCATTGGGAGTCAACTATTATATGATCGTTGGTCAATATGACTGCTGGAAACTAAACGTTTCGATTATTTTCTCTAAATAAAAGTGATCATGGTTAATTAATATAAAAAGAATATTTGATGGCATTATCCAATAGTCTTGGACCAATCGAAGCCCATCTAACATAACTTGGGAAGGAGGTAGCACCACTGGGCTTTGCTCTGGACCAAACCCAATCTGAACTTCATCATGTAAATCTAGAACGGAATCGCCTTTGCGAGAAGTTAAGACTAATAGAAATTACTACTCGTGTGCTGTTGGCCAAGCCTCCCTCGGATTCTCTCACCATAACACACCTTACACTTAGGGCCTATGCTAGGGTTATAAGGGGCTATGTAAGGAGACCGTAATTGCCTTTTGAGAACCTTTAATTTAAATAAAAATTTTGATTTCTCCTTATGATGAAGTATTTGAATTTTTAAATGTTCCGATAAATATAGTATGCATATTTTTAATGAATTCTAGTAAAATTATATTTTAAAATATTTTTGTAAACCTTAAATAATTAATAATTTGTAATGATTTTCAAAAAATGGTCTTCTACAAATGTGTTTACTATGAAATTTCATGTCTAATAAGATCAACTTTTTTTGATGAATAGTGATTTTATGCTTAGTATTAGTAATGTGACCAAATGGATTAGTAATCTCACATAAAGAAAGTATTATTATAATCTTGGCACCTTGATTAAGTAATGATATTCAATAAAATAGGTAAATAACTATATCAAAAATTATTAGTCAAATATTAGATTTTTCAGGTGAATAGTGGTGTTAATTAAAAATTAAATTAAAAATATTTAGAAAATTATTTTTATAGAATGGGTTTTACTTTTGAACTCAAAGCATCGATATTATGTTAAGTTAATTTTTGGGGATTTTTCTGAAAAAATGAATTTTTAGTGAATAGTGTATTTATATAAAAATTAAATGAAAAATATTTAGAAAAAATATTTTTTAAAAATCTAGTTCATTTTTGAAATTATAGCATTGATATTTGGTTAAGGTGAAATTTTGGGAGTTTTCGGAAAATGTTGAATTTTCAGTGAATAGAAAAAATACAATTTTAGGGTTTCAGTATGTTTATCGACATCATGACTGCATCATGATGATGTCATGAGATATTTTAAGAGATGGTCATCTAAAGGGGATTCATTATTGTATGATTTTTCCCAAGTGTCCAATACCCTGGGCAAATACCTTGGGAAAGCCCATGGTTTTACCAATACGAGCAATGAGGTGTCCCTTGGCCATTAATGCCATGTCCCCTCACATTACCAATAAATACCCACCCTTTCCTCCTCTATTTTGCACTCACAAGACACCCCCAACGAAACTCTAGTCTCATTACCTCCCAAGAAGTCCTCCCAAGGTTCCCCCAATCCCTCAAGGTCCCAACCTTCGAGTTTTAAGAGTTACGTTTTAAGGTAAGGGATCCAACCTCTGTCTTTCTTTTCAAATACTCTCTTTTAAGTCATTTCTTTTATGATACATGTTATTATGTTGGAGGATGTTCATTTATATTCCTCTTACTTCCATTTTCATTTTCATATAATGAGATATTCCCTCTTACTCTCATCATTTCGTTTTATGAATGTTTAAGTGGCACCGTTAGGCTGCCGAAATTTTTGTAACACATTTTTTCACCCTTCTCATTTTCAAGTTCTATTGTCATGTCAAATCTTTCACGTTCCTTTTTATTATGATGGGGTATGATCTCTACATATATCATAATGATCATTTATTTTCATATGATGAGAAACCCTATTTGATCTCGTCAATTTATTTTTTGAATTTTAAGTGGCGCCGTTAGGCTGCCGAATTTTCATAAGAAAAATCTTATTTTTGTCATCCTTCCATGTTTTTCAATTCACATGGTATGTCCTTAAAATTTCATTACCATTTTCATATATCATTTATATTCTATCCCTCTAATATTTTATGGATCATTTATGAGTGGTTGACCCATGTCCCTTCTCTTTTCAATGTTTTCTAAAACCCTGTGACATAGCCGTTATGCTGCGGAATTTGCATCTCAAAATGCCTCTCTCTTTTTCTAAAATTATTTTATTTTATTAAGTGAATACTCAAATATCTTTCTTCTAAAAGGGTATTCACATATACATCAAAATTTCAAATTTTAAATTCTGGGATTTATATACATGAAAACCATCTTTCCTTTTCCGTGGGTATAAAGTGACATAAAGATCACGTCTTTAAAAGCATTTCTTAAAATGTTATGATTATGAAATGAAACCAATTTATTTTATGCTATACGGGTTATTTATGAAATATTTAATGATGATATATGTGGCTCACATGACAATAAAGACAAATTAATTGTGCGCCCTTATAGCGCTCCAATGCATTGGGTAATGATGTAACCACTAGAGATTACAAATTTAACGGTGCGCCCTGATAGTGCCCCATTGCATTGGGTAATGATGTAACCACTAGAGATTACAATTTTAATGATAACTTATGGTTTAACTTGGTAATTTCAAATGACACCTTGGGAATGGACCTTGGTTATATGTTCATGATTGTCTATGTAAAATGTTGTAGGCATGTCTTAATGTTATGAAAAATGTTATTTTTATTATGATATTCCCCATGATCTTTTTCTCATTCTTTAAAGTTATTTTTCATGACTTTTGATGTATCTCAAGTTCACATGTAAAATGTTTCCCTTTTTTCCATTACTGGGCCTTCTTCTCAGCCTTTATTTTGATTTATTTCCCCAGTTTATGAGATATTGTAATGAACTTAGGATGAACAAATGAAGAATCATTTCAAGTGTTTAAGAAGAATGTTTTATGTTTTCATATATTATGTTCCCGGTTTCCAAGACAATAAACCTTAAAGTTCCTTGGTTTTGTATAATGTAATTAATGATTATGTGATAAAAAGGAGGGATTCTATAGTTGGTATCAAATGATGGATTAGTTATTTTTGGAAATTAGGATATGAAAACTTTTGGAATACCCCTATAGAAAAGATTAAATATATGAAATCTTCCTAGTATTTTGGTGAGTATTGAGTAAGTGTTTTATCTAGAAAATACATCCATGTCTGGATATGAGTAAGTAGAGGTGGCTCTGGCATAGATGTACATAGGGTTCAAACCCAAAAACACTGCTTTGAGCTAGACTCGAACGAGAACTGATACACGACAACGGGCCTTGCTACAGTCTGGGTTACGACACTCACTGTGGATATGCTTTGGTAAATTTATAAGATTAGTATGAACCATTATTAAAGGAACAAAGATAAAATAAAATAAGGATTCACATACGAATATATGATCATGGATAACCTAGTTTGGAACCTAGGGGATCACAAGTTATGATATAATTTTCTTCTACAAGTTTATCCTTTTATGCTTAAAGTTTCCTTTTCATGATTATTGGATAAGTATTTAAGCCCCTAATTATACTTTCATTTTTTAGTTAATGGCGGTATATTGAATAACATGACCCAATAACAAAGGTGATTGGAAATGTGACGATTGCCTTATTAATATGAAAGAGATGACGAGAGATTAAGTTGAACATATTGTGATTATGCCAAACCAGCTATCAAATATCACATTTAATAATCGGTACATAGTTGAATGCCCAAATTCGTCAAGTAAGAAGAAGACAATGTATCAAGGATGTTCATCTGATAAAGTTGATAAGGGAAAGAAGACCCAATTTCCTTTGTGCAAAATGTCTGGAAAGGGGCAACAAAGAGAATGTCACAAAGGAACTGAGAGATGTTTTATGTGTGGGTTGATAGTGAATAAAGTATCCAATTGCTTCAAAAAATGGATAATTTGATGAATAGGGATAAGGTTCGATCTAATGTACCTTATACTTTTCAATGTCGTAAATGTGGAGAAGTTAGACATTATCCAAGGCAATGCTCTCTTGGAAGGTATGAGAAGCATGATGAGCATAAAAAATCTTCAAGGACAAGGGAATAATGCAAGTCCTATGCTGAGATGGATCATGATGACTAAAGTATATGTAACTTCTTCGCAATAATTGTCTATATCTTGTTGTATTTTAGTTTGTTCTCTATGAGAATACCTTTAATATTTTTTGAGAACATCAAGTCACTACCTAAGATGGTGTTATATCATTAAGGAAAAAATATATTGTTATGTACCACATGTAGTTGTTGTGATGTTGTTCTTCCTAAAAAAGAGATGATTATGGGATTAAAAGATGATTATTATTTTGGAATATGTTCACTATTTTGGGAACCCTATATAATCGAGCTAAATGGATTACTATGGTATTTTTTGTGAGGAGTAAAGGATGACATATATTTTGAAGAATATATGAATTTATTGTGAACTTATGGTAATATAGGTTACATATGGAAATGATTAACCTATCTTGGGGAAAATATGTTTAGGTTAGTTAAATTTTTTATAATATGATTGGAGTGGTGTATTTTGTTTAGAGATGAACGATGATGATTATTTTGGAAGACTATGTTATCAAATCCTTCTTGTATTTGGGTTTCAATCATAGTTTGGTTTATTTCAAGAAATTTTAAGGACAGTTATTTATGTTATGAACTATGATTAACATTGGGTAGTACCATGGAATTTTGAATGATTAAAGAAGATTACCTTCCTATAAGATTCTTTCTTTTTGAATAATCTTTTTATCTTACCCCTTCTATTTTTGGGATAATGTTTAAATATGGAAGAAATGGATTGTTAATATTTTATGAATTATGTGATTATCTAGAAGATGATTCCTGTGCTTTGATGAGACCATGTAGTTTTAAATGCTCATCGTTTGGAGAAAAGATTAGTTCTGGTAGAAACTTATTAAAGGATGAAACTCTACTTGAAGGTATGTATATTTCCTTATGTTTTTATTCTATGTTGTAATTTAATTCCCCCTAAATTATGAAATGGAACACAAAACAAAATCGTTGTTGGTTTATTTTTCTTACTGGGTAATCAAAGACCGTTTACACACATCATATGTTAGTGATTTTATTATGGTTAACTTTCTTCTAATCATGTTTTCTATCACTCTCCCTCAGAACGTGACCCTTTGTTTTTCTTCCATATCCATGTTTTCCTACATGGAATCCTAGTATGGGTTAACTCTGGTGACCTTTGTACTTACCTTTCTTTCTTTTAAAGTAATAGTTTTACTGACTCCTTTTCTGATGTGGTACTTTCAATGAAATTTCCAAACCCAATTTTAAAAATTACAAGGACACAATTTTTTAAGGGCGGAATAATGTAACGACACGAAATTTTGAATAAATCTTGTTTCCTAATTTTTTGTGTTATTATATAATCAACAAAACTGTTCCATTTGATAACATGAGTATAATCAAAATGATACCATTGGGTTTCGACTATTATATGACCATTGGTCAATATGATTTCTGGAAACTAAACGTTTCGATTATTGTCTCTAAATACAAGTGATCTTGGTTAAATAATATAGAAAAAAGATTTGATGGCCTTATCTAGTAGTCTTGGAACGGTTGAAGCCCATCTAACAGATCTTGGGTAAGAGGTAGCACCAATGGGCTTTTCTCTGGACCAATCCCAAGCTGAACTTCATCGTGTGAAGCTATAATGGAATCTCCTTTGCGAGAAGTTCAAACTAATAGAGACTATTACTCGTGCGATGTTGGTCGAGCCGCCCTCCGATTCTCTCACTATAGCACACCTTACACTTAGGTCCTATACTGGGTTTATAAGGGGGTATGTAAGGAGATCATAACTGCCTTTGTAAACCTTTGATATAAATAAAAATTTTGATTTCTTCTTATGATGAAGTATGTGAATTTTCAAATTTTCGGATAAATATTATATGCATATTTTTAATGAATTCTAGAAAAATGATATTTTAAAATATTTTTGTAAACTGTAAAATAATTAACAATGTGTAATTATTTTCAAAAAATGTTCTTCTGCAAATGCGTTCAGTATGAAATTTATAGTCTAATAAGATCAACTTATTTTTTTGATGAATAGTTAATTATGAATAGTGATTTTATGATTAGGATTAGAAATGTGACCAAATGGATTAGTAATCTCAATTAAAGAAAGTATTAATAGAATCAAGTCGCCTTGATTAAGTATTGAGATTCAATAAAATAGGTAAATAATTATTTCAGAAATTATTAGTCAAGTAATAGTTTTTTGGGGTGAATTGTGTTTTTTAATTAAAAATTAAATTAAAAATATTTAGAAAATTATTTTTATAAAATGGATTTCATTTTTGAACTCAGTGCATCGATATTATGTTGAGATAATTTTTGGGGATTTTTCTGCAAAAAATGAATTTTCAGTGAATAGTGTATTTAATTAAAAATTAAATTAAAAATATTCAGAAAATTATTTTTATAAAATGGAGTACTTTTTTTCCCATCAGAGAATTGATATTTGGTTACGGTGAAATTTTGGGAGTTTTTGGAAAAAGATGAATTTTCAGTGAATAGAATAAATACAGTTTTAGGGTTTTGTTATGTTTAATGACATCATGACAACATCATGATGATGTCATGATATATTTTAAGGTATGGTCAACTAAAGGTGATGAATTATTGTATGAGGTTTCCCAAGTGTCCAATACCATGGGAAAATACCATGGGCAAGCCCATGGTTTTGCCAATACCACCAATGATGTGTCCCTTGGCCATTAATTCCTTGTCCCCTCACTTTCCCTATAAATACCCACCATTTAATCCTCTAGTTTTCACTCCCAACTCTCCTCCAACGATTATCTGTTCTCATTACCTACCATGATGTTCTCCCAAGGTTCCCCTAAGCCCACAAGGTCCCAACCGTCGAGTTTTAGGAGTTACATTTTACGGTAAGGGATCCAACCTCTCTGTTTCTTTTCAAATACTCTCTTTTAAGTCATTTCATTTATGATCCATGTTCTTATGTTGGAGTATGTTATTTTATATTCCTCTTACTTCCCTTTTCATGTTCATATGATTAGAGATCCCCTCTTACTCTCATCATTTCATTTTATGAATGTTTAAGTGGCGTCGTTAGGCTCCCGAAATTTTTGTAATGGATTCTTTCACCCTTCTCATTTTCATGTTCTATTTTCTTGTCAAGTATTTTAAATTCCTTTTTATTATGTTGGAATATGATTTGATATCTATCATACTTATCCTTTATTTTAATATTATGAGAGACCCTTTCTGATCTCATCAATTCATTTTTTTTTGAAGTGTAAGTGACACCATTAGGCTACCAAATTTTCATAAGAAAAATATTATTTTTGTCTTCCTTCCATGTTTTTTATTTCAAATGTAACGTCCTTAAAATTTCATTACCATGTTCATATATCATTCATATTCTGTCCCTCTACTATTTTATGGATCATTTATGAGTGGGTGACCCATGTCCCCTCTCTTTTCAATGTTTTCTAAAACCCTGTGACATAGTCGTAATGCTGCAGAATTTTCGTCAAAAAATGTCTCTCTCTTTTTCTCAAATTATTTTATTTTATTAAGTGAATACTCAAATTTAATTATTCTACCAGTGTATTCACATATATATCAAAATTTCCTATTTTAAATTCTGGGATTTACAAACATGAAAACTAGCATTCCTTTTCCGTGGGTTTAAAGTGACATAAAGATCACGTCTTTAAAAGCCGTTTTTAAAACGTTATGATTATGAAATGAAACCCATTTCATTTATGATATATGGGTTATTTGTGAAGTTTTTTATGATTATATGTGTGTATAACATGATAATAAACACAAATTAAGGGTGTGCCCTGATAGTGCTCCAATGAATTGGCTAATGATGTAACCACTAGAGATTACAAATTTAAGGGTGCGCCAAGATAGCACCCCATTGCATTGGGTAATGATGTAACCACAAGAGATTAAAATATTAACGATACCTTTGGATTGACCTTGGTAATTTCAAATGACACATTGGGGATGGACCTTGGTGAAATGCTCATGATTGTCTAAGTTAAATGTTGGAGCCACATCTTCAATTTATGAAAAACATTATTTTTATTATGATATGCCTCATGATCTTTTTCTCAAGCCTTAAAGTTATTTTACATGACATTTGACGTATCCCAGTTTCACATGTAAATTTTTCCCTTGTTTCCATTACTAGGCCTTCTACTCACCCTTTCTATTGATGTATGTCTCCAGGTTAGGATATGCTGTAATGAACTGAGGATGAACAAATGAATAATCCCTTCAAGTGTTTAAGATGAATGTTTTATGTTTTCATGTATTAAGTTCATGTTTTCCAAGACACTAAACCTTAATGATCCTTGGTTTTGTATAATGTAATGAATGTTTATGTGATAAAAAGGTGGGATTCTATAGGTACCACTCGAAGTGTCTCACTTTTATTTGAAATGGGAAACATTTTAAGTGAAAAAAAAAACTAACATACGGAAAATGGTCCAAACTTATCCAGACTATGTTGATACTTTAGCACAATGATCGATGGGACATTTTTGATGTGTAGGAGTCAACCCCGCATCAATCTAATGCATGGTGTGGCCCGTACCATGCAAATTTTCTCACTTTTATTTGAAATGGACTGTATTTTATGTGATAACAACAACTGACATACGGAAAACCAATCAAATGCATTCCGATTGTGTTGATACTTTAAGACAATGATACATTTTTCATTTGTGACGAGTAAAAGACAACATTTCCTCATCCAGAGGTATTGTGTGACTGCGATGGATGAAAACAAACTCCGCGTGACGTAAATGGACAAAACATATATTTAATGGTCAAATGCATTCCAAAAGACATCAGAACGACTTGAAATCACACGAAAATGTGTTTTTTAGGTGTTTGGCACGACACGACATAATATGTACGAGGATACGAAACATCATTTGGATGTCCTGTTTGCGCAGCACGAAAGAATATGTGTCTTTTAGGTGTTTGGCGTGCTTGAAAAGCGTGCGTGTGGTGGTTAAAACCAGCCGGACGACCTCAAAATTCCATGAAATTGGATAACAAAAAGGGTGGGTGAATTGTGAAATGGTCGGCTAGACGGCAAGTCAATCGGAGGTGTAGTGTGACCGCGCTAGCCGAAAATGCACTCTGTGTGTCGTAAATGGCCAAAACATGCATTTAACAGTCAAATACATGTCTAAATACATCATAATGACTTGAAATCACATGAAAACACCATAATTATTATTCTTGAGGAGTACAAGGAGACGACATGCCATTCAGATGAGCGTTTTTCACGGTACGACTGAATATGTGTTTTTAGGTGTTTGGTGTGCTTGAAAAGCGTGTGTGGGGTGGTAAAAATCGGCCGAACGACCTCATAATTCTCTGAAATCAGACTACACCAATAGGTGTGTGAATAGTGAAGTGGTCGTCTAGACGGTACATCAATCGTAGGCGTCGTGTGACCGCGGTGGCCAAAAACGCACTCCGCGTGTCGTAAATGGCCAAAACATGTGTTTAACGGTCAAATGCATGCCGAAAGACATCATAATGACTTTAGATCAAAATAAAACACCCTAATTATTATTCTTGAGGTTTAAGAGGAGAAGAAATGTCATTCATACGTGCAGTTTGCGCAACACAGCTGAATATGTGTTTTTTAGGTGTTTGGCGCGCTTGAAAAGCGTGCATGGGATGGTCAAAACCAGCCGAACGACCTTGAAATTCCTTGAAATCAGATGACAACAAAGGTTGGGTCAATTTTGAAAAGATGAACCAGATAACACGTTAATCGAATGTGTCGTGTGACCACGCTAGCCGAAAACACACTCTGCATGTCGTAAATTGCCAAAACATGTGTTTAACGGTCAAATTCATGCCGAACGACATCAGAATGACATAGAATCACATGAAAACACCATAATTATTATTCGTGAGGTGTACGAAGAGACGACATATCATTCAGACACACGGTTTGTGTGGCACAGCTGAATTTGTGTTTTTTAGGTGTTTGGCATGCTTGAAAAGCATGCGTGTGGTGGTAAAAATTCGACGAACGACCTCAGAATGCCATGAAATTTGATTAAAACAAAAGGTGGGTGAATTTTGAAATGGTCAGACAAACGGCACATTAATCAAGGGTGTCGTGTGACTACGCTAGCCAAAAATGCACTCTGTGTGTCATAAATGGCCAAAACATGCGTTTAACTGTCACATGCTTGCCGAATGATATCAGAATGACTTGAAATCATACAAAAACACCGTGATTGTTATTATTGAGGTGTATGAGGAGACATAACGTCATTCAGACATGCTGTTTGTGCAAAACAACTGAATATGGGTTTTTTAGGTATTTGGCGAGCTTGAAAAGGGTGCGTGGGGTGGTCAAAACTGGCCGAACGACCTCAGAATGCCATGAAATCAGACGACAATAAAGGGTGGGTGAATTTTGAAATGTTCGGCCAGATGGAACGTCAATCAAAGGTGTCGTGTGACTGTGGTGGCTAAAAACTCACTCCACGTGTCATAAATGGCCAAAACTTGCATTTAACGGTCAAATGCATGTCGAATGGCATCGAAATGACTTGAAATCACATGAAAACAACCTAATTATTATTCTAGAGGTGTATGAGGAGATGGCATGTCATTCAGACACACGTTTTGCACGACACAACAGAATATGTGTTTTTTAGTTCTTTGGGATGCTTGAAAAGCGTGTGTTTGGTGGTCAAAACCAACCGAACGACCTCATAATGCCATGAAATCGGCTGACAACAAAGGGTGGGTGAATTGTAAAATATTCGGCCAGACGACACATCAATCAAAGGTTTCGTGTGACCGCAATGGTCAAAAGTGCACTTTCTGTGTCGTAAATATCCAAAACATTTGTTTTATGGTCAAATACATATCGAACATTATCAGAATGACTTGAAATCACAAAAAAACAACCTAATTGTTATTCTTGAGGTGTATGAAAATATGGTACATCATACGGACTCACGGTTTGTGTGGCATGACAGAATATGTGTTTTTTAGGTGTTGGTGCACTTGAAAAGCATGCGTCGGGTGGGAAAAATTATCCAAACGACTTTGGAATGCCATGAAATCCAATGAAAACAAAAGGGGGGGGGGGTGAATTGTGAAATGGTTGGCCAGAAGGCATATCAATCAGAGGTGTTGTGTGACCGCAGTGGCAGAAAACGTACTCAGCGTGTTGTAAATGGCCAAAACATGCGTTTAACAGTCAAATGCTTACCGAATGACATTGGAATGACTTAAAAACAAAAAAAAACGCCCTAATTATTATTCTTGGGGTGTATGAGACGACAACACGTCATTCGGAGGCATGGTTTGTGCGGAACAACTGAATATTTGTTTTTTAGGTGTTTGGGGCGCATGAAAACCGTGCGTGGGGTCGTCAAAATCGGATGATCAACCTCCAAATTCTATTAAATCAGAAGACAACAAAAGGTGGGTGAATTGTTAAATGTTCGGTGATACGGAATGCCTAACGGAGGTGTTGTGTGACCACGGTGGCCGAAAACGCTCTCTACATGTCCTAAATGGCCAAAACATGTGTTTTACGGTCAAATACATACCGAACGACATCAGAATGACTTGAAATCGCACGAAAACACCATAATTATTATTCGGGAGGTGTAAAAAAAGATGACACATCATTCAGATGCGCGGTTTTCATGGAACAATAGAATATGTGTTTTTATGTGTTTGGTGCGCTTGAAAAACGTGCGTGGGTTGGTCGAAACCGGCCAAACGACCTCGGAATACCATGAAATCAGACGACAACAATGAGTGGGTTAATTGTGACATCATCAACTAGACTACACGTCAATTGGAGGTGTTGTGTCACTGCGTTAGCCAAAAAAACACACCGAACAACCCCCCCGGACAACCCCCTCACCCCTAGAGAGCCCCCCGCACCCCTCGGACAGCCCCCCCCCCCCAAATAGCCCCCCACCCCAGGTACGAGTCAACCCCACCTCTATCTGAGGCATGGTGTGACTGGTATCACTCAATGTGAGTAACATTTTTTTTGAAATGGACAAATTTTTAAGTGAAAACAACAACTGACATACGGAGAATCTTCACAATGCTACACATATACTCTTGAATTTAAGGGATACAAAAATAATATTTGGTCTATTGGTCATACGTTATTAGAAGAATATATTCACAAGGCATAGATTGAAACACAATCGGTCGTAATATATATAAAAAACATGAATTATATTAGGAATGAGTCTTGACATCCCATTATGAACATGCACCAACACTCATGTACTAATTCTCAATCATGGGACCTTCATTCAATACAATAACATACAAAAAATAAATATCATACAGTAATTTCATATGAAACCTATGAACACTCAAACATACCATATAACAAATTGGTCAACAAGGCTACACATAGATTCTTGAAAAATTAGTTTCAAAGTCTCATAAAAATACCCCAATGATGAGGAATACATATGGTGACACCATAGCCCCATGGATCACCTCAATACCATCCTCAAACAGTGGGTTCTAGGCACAAACCAATGTCCCTTTGGGAACCCAATACCAAAGACTTAATTGAATATTCATACCCACTACCCATGATGGGGATTCATCTCACATCAAACCCATGAGAAAAAATTACAATTAGCCACATACCCCCTGATTCTAATTGAAAAGTCTATGAAAAACCTGTAGGCTATTTCGGTAACCCATATCATATGTCGAGGTTGGACAATGATTCCCAATAACACATTATGAACCATTTATACATGTATACATAATCATTAGAGGAATATAAACGTCCCATGTTCTTCCTACAACTCATCCTAGGTCTGAGAACATGACCACTACCATTGTCTATATTATGGGTGTCATGATCATTACCACTCTACCCAAATTTTTCTGTTGGTTTTATGATACTCAAACCAATACCATGACTAAACATCCCATGTTCTTCCTATAACATGTTGTTTTTTCTCTTTTGTGTATTGGTGTTGTGGTTTGAGTGAGGAATGAATTCTATATTTTGAATACTCTTACGTGTGTTGCTGTTGTGGTTTGAGTGAGGAATGAATTCTAAATTTGGAATACTCTTATGGGTTTTATTGTATTTCCTGTAACATGTAAGGTTTTCTCTTGTGGTTTTTATTTCATATGTATTTCTAAATTTATAAATTTCTAAATTATAGAATGAATTATAAATTTTGAATACTTTGGATGGGGATTTTTTTATTGGTTTTGTTGCAGGTCTGGAGAGGGGTTGTTGTGTTGTTGTAGGTCTTGAGAGGGGAGAGGGGCCTGCCTCGGGGGAGCTGAGCAATTGTATACCAATGGTTTCAAAACCATTGGTATAGATACTATAATATATCTATACCAACTGTTTGTTATAACCATTGATATAGGTTTATACCAACGGTTATAACAATACCGTTGGTATAGCCCTATGGCTTTCCGTATCCCCTCTATACCAACAGTTTATAACTTTTGGTATAAGTGTAACACACATATAAAAATGGTTTACAGAACTTTGGTATATGTTATACTTTAAAACACATATACCAATAGTTTGTAGCAAACCATTTGTATACCTTCTATTTTGACACATATACCAATGATTTTCATAGAACTGTTGGTATAGGCCTATTGTCGCACCATACATGGCCACGGTTGAGGGAACCATTGATATACTATATAACAATGTTTTCCAGTCCTTTACCAATGGTTTACAACTGTTGGTAAAGTTTAAAATTCTATAAGTGATTCATTCTATCTAGACTTGCATCTTAGTATAAATTTGGAATTCTTTCTTCACATGTCATTATTTGTAATAATAAAAAACCCAAAAAGATTTTAATCACTATCATTTAATAAAAAAACCTCAAAAAGAGATAGAATAGGTTAATTAGATCAATAATGTGAACTACACTATGATGGATCCTCAAGAGAGACGACCATGGTCTGCCACTGTGCTACACTAGGAAAAATATAAATATTTTTGTCCACACCCCATGACAGGAGTGCGTCAATACTGAAGCTGTTTTCAGGGATCCAATCATTAGTTCATTTTCTTTTTCTATTTTCACATCTTATTTATATTTCATTTAATTAAAAAAACTAAAAAAAAATCCAAGATGTATTCAATATCAGAATATTATGCATGGAAAAATTACTCACAGGTGTGGCAACAACAAGAAGAAGAAGATGAATATTTTAGAAGAGCTCAGGTGCATGAACATAGAAAAAGCATTGAACAACTAACCAAAAAGGCTGATAGAGATTTTGATTATGTTCGTATATTAATAAAGCAACCCAACCCTAAGCTGGAGAAGGAACCTGAGAAAGTGGTGTAAGAAATTTTACCACTTATATTTGAAATTTAAGAACCTAAAGAGGCAAGGGAGGAAGACATCCCTACTGAGATACAAGTGGGAGATCAAAAAAGTTTGGATTAATTATTGATTAAATGGGAGGAACTACCAAACCTACCCATACAATACAAAGAATAAGATTCAACACCAAAAAAGGAAGAAACCACCCAAGTGGTGGAATTTGAATTCAAGATGGTGGAGCTCGACTACCTGCCTCCATCCTCAGAGATTCTACACCAAGAGGCACTTACCACTGAGGAAGATATTGAATCTGAACCAACTCAGGGAGTTGAACCATTAATTGACTCTATCCCTTTTAATTTTATTGAATCTGAATTCTACATCACTCCTTGTGGTTTTGATTATACAGAATCAGACCATCTCAGCTATGCCTAGGAGGATAATAAAGAACCTATATTTTCACATGGTGAGGAACATATGGATCTCCATAAGTATGTTGAATATTTGTTGAAGGAATATCATGAAGAGATGCTAGTGGATTTCCCTACGGAAACAATGACAAAATTTTCTTACTTTGATGGGGAAGAATTTAATCTTGATAGATCATGTTTTAATATTATTCAAATAGAATTTCACTCTAACTTTCCCATTGACAATTCTTTTGATGAAACATTCCTCAAGAAACCAATGTATAGAGAATAAGACATTTCACAAGTAGCATACAAGAAGGAGGATGATCCATACTTCATCCTACCCCCACCATGCAAGATATACCTCATTGTTAAGGGGGTGAGGATATGGTGTACTCTATCCCTGGATCATTACTCACCCAGAAGGGTAAAGCACAAGCTAGGAAAAGCCACATGTAGTGGTTCAAATCATAGAATCTTCATCTTCCATCAGACTTTGGATAACAGCTGGTACTACCCTCTAGAGGTAGTCAAAATTTAGGGCCGAATTAGGGGATAATACCAAGATTTATCTTTACTTTATTTCTAGGAATTAAGATGTAAATTTATTTATTTATTGACCTAATTTAGCATGTGGCCCCCTCCCTCTTTTCATATTGAGCTTAAATGAAATGATCATTGTGATTAATTGAGTAATTTTCTTTATTAGGATCATAATGGTAGAAGGAAGCCCCAGATAGTGAACAGGAAGGACGTAGTTTCATGGAAAAAGGGTGTTCAAATTTAGTTTTTTGTAATTTAAAATCTCCACAAATTTTTCCACAACATGTTTTGAGCTTTAAAGCTAAGATTTCATGCACGAACTTGAATTCATGTTTTACTCGACTTTTCTAGGAGACATGTGTTTCTTAAGAATCTTGTGATTCCATGTTTTAGATTTCAATGTTGATATGATTAAATGATTGAAATTTATATTTTAATTTTACAAATGAAGCATGGATATTGAAGTAATGACTCGTGATTTTAAAGAATTTATTGATTCATTTAAATGAAATTTCCCTACCATCCTTCATGCATTGAATTTCTGAAGTTCATGTGAATTGATTTATTAGTCATGGCATGAGTTATTGTCTAACGTTATATTTCCCATTACCGGTAATATTTTTAGACCAAGTACTACCTATTTATTCTTGATCATATTTATTGAGTAATCTTTGGACACATAACCTACTATAACTTGTATTGAAACTTATCAAATATATGACTGTGAAAAAAAACATTTAAAATTATTGAGGCATCCTCTGAAAAGATAATTTTCCTTAAAAGACTACCATTATATCAACCCTTCTATTAGCACATAGAGACTATGAATGACATTTATAGGAATGCGTCATGTTTCAAGCCATTTTTATCCATTCCTACCCTCCTCAAAGTATTTTCATGATATTTTAATATTGAAGTGTGTGGGTAAAGAGAATCATAGTGGATGGAATGATATACATTGTAATGAAGAAGTGTAGGGGTTTTATTGTTGTAATTGTAAAAGGTTGTGGAATCACTAATTATACTCTATTTTTTCACCTCTTGAATTAAAACAAATGACAAAATGACAAAAAAACCAACAAAAAGAGAAAAAAATGGTTTATGATTTGGGAAAACCCAAAATCACCATTTTCTAGACTGACGATCTTATGAGCATATATGGTTAGGAGATTGATGTGAGGAATGATATAATCATAACTTTAAAAAAAAAGAAAATAAAGTACCAAATAAAAATATATTCAAGAGGGTGCACAAATCATCAGTTATGCTTACTTGATCATAACATTTTCATATAGTTTTGAGAGGTGGGTGTTGCTACTATGAGGGTGATATTTTCATTATATTTTTACTTTTGATATCATGCATAGTAGTTAATATATTAGAATCCTCCTTGACCCTTAATTTATAAAACATCAAATCCTACCAACCTTAACCCTCAGAGTCAATAGAACCTTAATTTCAAGTCCGAGTGATTTTATGTGCATTTTTTCGTTACAATGTGAAGAAAGTAGTTTTTTACAATCCTATGGATAATGAGCATGTTCTGATGATATGAGCATAACTCTACATGAGTTTTATAATGAGTAATGATATAAATTAATTGAAAGTGATTTAAATCATGACTTTTCATGTTTAATAATAATGAGTCAAGGAGCTTGAATGAATGAAAGGAGAAGTTCCATCAATTTTCAAATGGTAAAAGTAAAATATGTGAATTATTTGTTTCTTTGAAAAATGGGAAATTAAATTGATATATTTGAAAATTTTTGAATGTTTTATTTCACATTGAAAATTGTTTAATTTAATTGAATTGGAATTTGAATATTGGTAACATTGGTGTCCTCTAATTTCTATGTTGAGATTTTATGCTTGAGGACAAGCATGGTTTAAGTGTGGGGGTATTTGAGAGAGCAAATTTATGTGCATGTTTTTTATCAAATAATGAGGATTTTTTAATTTTATTAAATGATAAAACCCATGTATTTAAAAGTTTTATTAAAATAATGGGTAATTTGATTTTTAGAATGATTAAGAGGAAAATTGAGAAAAGTTCATAATTTTGGATTTTGGACAGATTTTTACTACAAAGGTATTTTTGTCATTTTTTAAAAAATATAATTCCAAAATTCATGATTCTTTTTCTTCGAATCATGATTTTATTTCATTAAACCTTATCTTAAGGACATATTTTTGATTCAAAGATCTATTAGTCCCAAAAATTCAATTAAGTTGGAAATTTTTCTAGGCAAATAGAATGGACCCCACCACTATAACGGATGACAAAAGCAGTATCATCACCTCATATTTAAGTGATTCCACCTAGGATGGCACTAGGACACATATGACTGACTTTATAAGAATTTTTTGGGGATTTTGAAGTCATTAAGGTTTCCATTGCTCGTTATAAATTTGAAGATGGCTTCCTGGAAATTTCAGCCACAAAAAGTCTTATTCAATGAAAATTCCATAACTCTTTAATCATGTGGATAAATGAGTTTAAATTTGAAGGGTGAATGGAACCCACATTATTGAATAACTTTTATGAAGTTTTACACACATTAATATAACATTTAATAGGCCAAAAATGTGGAAACATTCAAATGAATGAATTCTTCCAATTATACGAGGCCCTCACCTTCTTCCCAAATCCTCATCTCGACACCCACAGCTAATGAGGGATATCACTATGGAACGGGCCACCTCATATCCTATTTCCCCGCATATTTAGTCTTTATATATTATTTTAATTATATTTTTGTATTATTTTTCAAATTTAATTATAATTTATCATTTACTAATCCATGCCGTCGTGTTTCTCCATCAACTTTTCTGCATTTCATTCCCTCTCTCTCGTTTCTCTTCCACACACTCTACTGAGTAATTTCTTACTCTCAGAAATGAGAGGCTGGCCTTGAGACATGGCCTGGGGGGAGGTGATAGTGATCAGGAATTTTCTTTAGTGCTTAATTTTATGTGTGTAGATAGATTTGAGTAGCATTCACAGGTAAGGTGAATGTATTTGATGTTGTGACTCACTCCAATGACCTACAAATAAACCTATCCCAATTATTTTATTTAATCAGTTTCCCTTTATCTAGTGGTTAGTTCTTCACACGTTGGATTTTAGCTAATCAACGTATGAAACGACTTCAATTGAACTGGGTCCAGGAAGATGACACATTCTCAAAAAAGGTTTGTCACCAACTTGGATTAAAGGAGGAGGTGGAATTGAGAGTTCTCAAACATTCAATGATATTCCACAATTTATAATTAAATAATAGTAGTTGAAACATGATATTTCATGTTTGGATTATAAAACAAAAATAAAACATATAAAGGATTAGAATGATTGAACATTTAACCAACCCCCAAAACCATGTTATTTCTTATTAATTCATTTTGTTTAGACTTTCATATTAGAATAAATTTAGAATTCTTGATTCACATGTCATTATTTTAAATAATAAAAAACCGAATAATATTTTTATCACTTTCAACTAATAAAAAAATAGGAAAAGAAATATAATCGGTGAATTAGATAAAGTGAACTACATTGAGAAGACTCTTCAAGAGTGACAACTCTGGTCAGCCACTATGTTGCAGTAGGAAAAATATTATTATTTTTGTCCACGCCTCGTGATTGGTGCACGTCAAAACTAACATTGTTTCCAAGGAGAAAATCATTAGATTATTTACTTTTTCTGTCTTCACATCTTAGTTAGATTTCATTTCGATTAAAAAACTAAGAAGACTACTTCCATGATGTATTAAAATTCAGAATATTATGCATGGAAAAATTACTCACAGGTGTAGCAACAACAACAAGAAGAAGATAAATATTTTATAAGAGCTTAGGTTCATGAACTAGGAGAAAGCATTGAAAAATTAACGAAAAAGGCTGATAGAGCTTTTGATTATGTTCACGCATTAATGGAGTAACCCAAACCTAAGCCGAAGTAATAACCCGAGAAACTGGTGGAAGAAATTTCAGCACATATATTTGAAATTGAAGAACCTGAGGAGTCGAGGGAGGAAGACTTACCTGGTGAGGTAAAAGTGAGAGATCAAAAACGTTTAAATGAATTGTTTATTAAATGTGAGGAACTACCTTACCTCCCCATATAATAAAAAGAAGAATATTCATCCCCAAGGAAGAAACCACCCAATTGGTGGAATTTGAAGTCAATATGGAGGAGCCCGACTACCCGCCTCCATCCTCAGAGAGATTACTCCAAGAGGAAATTAACACTGAGGAAGATATTGAAGCTGAAAAAACATAGGTAGATGAACCATTAATTGACTCTATACCTTCAAATTTTATTGAATATGAATTCTACATCACTCCTTTTCGTTTTGATTATACAGAATCTAACAATCTCAGCTATGCCTTGGAGGATGAAGAAGAACCAGGATGTTCACATGTTGAGGAACATATTGAGCTCCCTGGACATGTTGAATATTTATTAAAGGGAGTTAATGAAGAGATTTAAGTGAATTTCCTTAAGGAAATCATGATAGAAGATTCATACTTTGATGGGGAAGAATTTGATCTTGATACTTCATGTTTTAATATTATTCAAATAGAATTACACTCTGACTTTCATATTGACTATTCTTTTGATAAAGAATACCTTGAGGAACCAATGGACAAAGAAGAAGAGGTTTCACAAGTAGCAACCTAGAAGGAGGATGATTCATACTTCATTCTACCCCACAATTCAAGATATACCTCATTGTGAGGGGGGGTATGGTGTACTCTATCCATGTATCATTACTCACCCAAAAAAATGAATCAGAAGTTGAGAAAATCCACATGTGGTGGTTTCAATCAAAGAAGCTTCCTCCTCCATCAGACTTTGGATAACAGTTGGTACTTCCCTTTAGAGGAATTCAAAATTCAGGGCCCACTTGGGGGATAATACCAAGATTTATCTTTACATTATTTCTAGCAATTTATATTTCAATTTCTTTTCTTCGAAATAATTTAGCATGCGACCCCTCACTCTTTCCATTTTAAGCTTAAATGAAATGATCAGTGTGATTAATTGAGTAATTTTGTTTTGTAGGATCATGATGGTTGAAGGAAGACCCATACAGAGAAGGGGAAGGAACAAGTTTCTTGGGAAAGGCTGTTCAATTTTAGTGTTTTGTCTATGAAACTTTCCATATATTTTTCCACAACATGTTTTGAGATTTAAAGATAAAATTGCATGCCCATAGTTAAATTCATATTTTACACGAATTATCTAGTAGACATGAGTTTCTTAGGAATCTTGTGATGCCATGTTTTATATTTCAATGTTGAAATAATTAAATTACTTAAATTAATGATTGAATTTTTAAAATGGAGCATAGATATTTAAGTAATGACTCATGATTTGAAGGAATTAATTGATTCATGTAAATGAAATTTCCCTACCATCATTCATACTTTGAATTTATGAAGTTCATGTGAATTGATTTATTAGTCATGACATGAGTGATTGACCGATGTTATATTTCCCATTCCTAAGAGGATTTCTAGACCTAGTACATCCTATTTATTCTTGAGCATATTTTTTGAGTGATCTTGGGACATTTAACAGACCAAAAATTATATTGAAACTTGTAAAGTCTATGACTATGCAAAAACACATTTAAAATGATTGAGGCATCCTTTAAAAAGATAATTTTCCTTAAAAAACCACCTTTACATCAATCCTTATTTTTTCCCATAGAGACAATGCATGACCTTTATAGGAATGAGTCATATTTCATACCATTTTTATCCATTCCTACCCTCCTCAGAGTATTTTCATAATATTATAAAGTTGAAGTGTGGGGGTAAAGGGAATCATGGTGGATGGGATGTTATACATTATAAGGAAGAAGTGTGGAGGTATTATTATGGTAATTGAAAAAGGTTGTGGAATCATCATTATAATCTATTTTTCCCCACTTGAATTAAAAAAATGACAAAAATGACAAAAAGAACCACCAAAAAGAGAAAAAATGGGATGTGATTTGGGAAAACCAAAAATCACCAATTATCAGACTGATGATCTCATTATCCTATGTGGTTATATGATGTATGTGAGGTTTGAAATACTCATAAATTTATAAAAAAGAAAAATGTAAAAAAATATTCAAGAGGCTGCACAAATCATTCATTATTCTTACTTGATCATAAACTTTTCTTTGAGTTTTGGGATGTGGATGTTGCTACGTTGAAGGGGATAATTTCATTATATTTTTACTTTTGATACCATTCATAGTACATAAGATATTAGACTCCTCCTTGAGCCTTAATTTTCTATACATAAAATCCTACAAACCTTAATCCTCAATGTAAATAGAACCTTAATTTCAAGTCCTCATGATTTTATGTGTGTTTTTTCTTTACAAAGTGGAGAAAGTTGTTCATTTACAAGCCTATAGATAAGGATCATATTTCAAATGATATAAACATAGCACTACTTTAATTGTATCATGAGTGATGAGAGAAAAGAATCAAAAGTGAGGTAAATCATGACTTGGCATGTATAATAGTAATAAATGAAAGAGATTGAATGAATGAAATGAGAAGTTCCGTCAATTTTCAAAGGGTAAAAGTAAAATATGTGAATTTTTTTTTCTTTGAAAATGAAAAATTAAATTGATATTTTATGCAGAATTTTGAAAGTATGATTTCAAATTTAATTTTTTTTGATTTTATTGTATTGGAATTTGAATTTTGGTAACATTTCTATTCTCTGATTTCCATGTGGAGATTTTATGCTTGAGGACAAACATGGTTTATGTGTGGGGGTATTTGACAGAGAAAATTTTTATGCATATTTTTTCTCAAATAATGATGATTTTTTAATTTTTTTCAATGATAAAACTCATTTATTTCAATATTTTATTAATATGACGTGTAGTTTGAATTTTAGAATGATAATGACCAAAATTAAGAAAAGTGCATAATTTTGGATTTTGACTGATTTTTACTACAAATATATATTTATCATTTCATAAAACATATAATTACAAAATTCGAGATTAGTTTTTTTAGAATCCTGATTTTATTTTATTAAACTCTCTCTTTTGGACCTAGAGAAGATTCGAACATCTACTAGTTCAAAAAATAATTGAAGTTGGAAACTTTTTCGGGCAGAAAATGTAGACCCCGCCACCATAACGGAGGCACAAATCGGTTCCCTCACCTAAAATTTAGGTAATTTTACTTGGGGTAACACTAACACATAGGAATGACTCTACAAAAGGTTTGGGGGAGTTTTGAAGTCATTAAGGTTTCCATTGATCGTTACACATTTGAAGGAAGCTTCCTAGAAATTTCAGCCATAAAAAAAGTCTTATTCAATGGAAATTTCATAACCCTTTAACCCAATGGCTAAATGAGCTGATATTTGGAGGATGAATGGAAAACACATTTATGAACAACTTTTATGAAAGGGTCGATGCGTGAATAGACCATTTAATGGTCCAAAAAAGTTCAATATTATATTGGTCAGAATTCTGCCTATAAAAGAAGGCCCTCAACTCCTTTCCAAATCATCAACTCGACACCCACAACTAAGGAGGGATCCCATCGGGGCACAGACCTATATGGAGTGGTTCTTCAGCTTTCCACCGCAGGAGAAGTATATGGCGAAGAGGATCTTCGGGGATCACCAAGGATACGCCGAAGGTCTCCCCAATTGGTTCACGATGCAGTTTTTGTGGAAATAGATGATGTCCTTCCACTTCACCGAAGCCGCCGACGGGAGCATGGAGAAGTACTTCGTGCAGTCCATGGGAATGAATATTCGAGATATCGGGTAATTTTTGGAGAATTAAATGAGTAAAATTCCTGACATTTAAACTTGGTGGTGATTATAAGTTGGAAAAGTTCTATATATTCCATGATCCTTTTGTGTTAGGGGAAGTAAGTAGTGAGAGGAGTATAGTGAGGCCATGAGCGGTCTGTTGGTGGCGATCATGGAGGTGATGGGCATCAGCCTTGGGTTGGGACGCAGCTACCTTCAGGATTTCTTTAATGGAAACAAATCGAATGTGGGTCTAAATTACTACCCTCCTTGCTAGTGATTGGAGGTGATGTTGGGGACGTGGCCCCACTACGATCCCACCTCCATTACCATCCTCCACCCGGACAACATGGGTGGGCTCCAAGTTTCATACGACGGGAGGTGGCATTCTGTCACCCATGCTCCAGCCACGTTCGTTGTTCTTGTTGGCGACACCATTATGGTATACGCATCTGTATTCACCACTGATCCATTTTATACTTCTGATTTTCATAGTCATACTGAAAGGGAAAATCGTAGGCTTTGACGAATGGGATGTACAAGAGCTGTGAACACAGGGTGGTGTTGAATGAGTGAAGGGAGAGGAAGTTAATAAGATTCATTCTGTGTCTAGTGAGGGATAGGGTGGTGAGTACCCTACCATAGTTTATGCCCAGTGGGAACCCCTGGAGGGCATTCCTAGAATTCAAATGGCCCACCTTCCATGACTTCATCCGAAAACACTACCATGTGGACACCCACACCCTCCAGGATTTATCCGATTTGTTTGTGACATAAAAAAGAAACTTTTTGGTGATTTGATATGTAAAATAATGTGATGGTCAGTCATTTATGATATGGAGTACTATGTTATGGTACAAATTTGACTTCTCTAAATGCTATGGAGTACTATTTATCGTTTTGATAAAAACACACTTCGATTATGGTAGTCTGGTATACCCAGCCTAGTGAAGTTCGTTTTTTTGGTATTAATAATTCTCATAAATGATGATGCAAGCGATGATGTGGAAGATCAATTTCCTACTTGTGATCCACAAAATACCGGTGGGTCTAGCAGAGTAGAAATGTGAAAAAATGGATATTAATGTTATTGACAACATCCCTTTTGCATTGGTGGCCAAGGTCTTATAAAACATTAGAGAGAAAAATACAATGAAAGAAAATTATGATATTCTAAGAATAATTATAAGACCACGTCACTGTACACCAAAAATTTCTTAAAGAGAAAATTATATACTCTTTGAATGAAGAGTCATGATCAGGGACTGATCACATCAACACTGTCTATACCCTATTTTCTCAACTCATGACACTGGTCTACAAAATTAGGGAAACTGAATGTGCTGGTATTCTGCTATAAATATTTACAAATCCATATGATCAGTTGATCATAAAACTTACCAACAATATCATGATGGAAATGTTTATTCTCAACAATGTTGCAGCTATGGTTCCTGAAGAAAAAAGTTAATACAGGAGCAAAGTGATAGACAAAAAACATTGCACCAATCGAAGATTTTTTCAATAGAGAGATTAAGGACGTTGGAGCACAATTCTAAGTGGGAACCAAAATCATGGAAGGTCCAAATCAAGAATAATAACAACATCACATGTTACGGTTGTGGAATGTAGGGGCACAACAAAAAGAATAGTTGGAATAATAAGAGTGGTGGAAACAACTCTCAATGAAATATGACAAGTACTTACGAAAATAGAGACATACTAGTTAGCAAAACATCAATGATAGATGGAGGTAGACATCATCTCAAAAATTAATGGATAATTGATTCAATTGAAACATGGCTCAAAGGGAATGGTTTGATCAGTATGAATATATCTCGAAGGGACTTGTCTACATGGGGTTCAATCACACGTTGAAGATATTTGGAGTCAGTACCAACAAACATAAGATGCATGATGGTACAATTTAAACCACCTAAGGAGTACACCATGCGAAGATCCTAAAGATTAACATATTTTCATTGGGTGGATTTGATGACATCATGTGTAACACTCACAATAACAATGGAGTGGGGAAGATTGTGAACGGTGTGCTTGTGGTGATAAAGATAGAGAAGATCTCAAAGAATCTATGCGTTCTTTATGGTGATGCATACAAGGAGGTGGAGATAGTTGTCATGACCTGTCCCTCGAGGGCCATGTTGTGACTACCCCAAACCCGTCTTCCATAGGAGAGAGGCTGACAACTAGCACCGGAAAGGTGTGTCCCTTAAACGGGAATACATTTCTTTTTTAACCTATACAGCCACACTGTCCAAGAACAAAACAAGATGCAACCACACAGACTAGAACGCAATAAGATGCAACCACAAAGTAAATTGTTTTAGTAAAAGAGTGTTGAAAGTAAAAAAGTGGTTGGAATAGAATCCCAACCCTAAAAGTACAAGTACAACTGATAGTACAATACATTTGAAAGAAAACAGAATACAACACGAAGGTAGAAGTACCACACAGGTAACACCACGATGATAAAACCACGAAGGTAGAAGTACCATGCAAGTACCAACAAAAATATAGTAATACCACACATGTAACACCACAAACACAAAACCACAAAGGTAGAAGTACCACACAGGTAACACCACAATGAAAGATGTACCACAAAAGAAAAGAATTAGCTCACAATCAGGTATAACATAAGTACAGAAGTATAGATGATTAGTCATAAACAATATCATCTTATTCTATTAAGAAAAACTATTGCTGACCTACACAGGATCGATAGGTTACTAAACCCCGCTGACCCATATAGGATCTAAACCACATAGGATCGATATGCGCTAATGCACACAGGATCACTGAGCACTAACCCACATAGTATCTGACCCACACAGGATCAATAGATGTTGACCCACATAGGATTGATGTTTTTTCTTCAGGTTGCAGCCTGCCACAGGTTTCCTTACACCCGGTATGCTCAAGATCCATAGAATCTTCCCCCTGAGATATCGGTCGTACCTCTGCTTCCACTAAGCTCCACAAGGGAATAACTCAAAGGACCTCTATGTCGTAAGGGTTCCAATGCGATAGATGGCACGTCAATTAGACGCCCAGTCTGTGAGTTATAAGTGTTTTATCTTCGGGGGCCCGGTTGGATTCGATTTCAATCCAACCCATCCATACTCTAACTGCCTAAAAAACTCAATTGGAGAATACCCAATGAACTGTCTCGATCCAGGGATCCAAACATTGTATACAGTTCATCAAACAGACATATAGTTATCATGATATGCTCCTTTAACTGTTCCAAGGTCCAGTTGGGCCTGGGTCCGGTCTGACCTGGTCGGACCGACCCGACTCGACTCGCTGTGGGCTGGGTCGGGGTGGACTCGTCCTGATGGGCCGGGGTGGACTCGGCCCGATGGGTTGGTGTTTAGTCTGAACAGCAAGAGGGGCGGCCCGCAGGGGGGGGGGGGCAAGGGGGGTGGCCCGCAAAGGCGGACCAACCAGAATAGGGTGGCCCGCAAAGGGGCAGCCCGACCTGCATGGGGTGGAGACCCATTCCGGGGAGGCGGCCCACTTCGAGGGTGGTGACACGGACTGAGGGAACCAGCCCGATGTGAGAGCGACGACCCACTCCGATGGTGGGGGCCTGGTGCGAGGGTAGGGTCCCGGTGTGAGGGTGGCGGCCCGCTATGAGGGAGCCAGTCCGGTCCAAGGGTGGCGACCCAGTCTAAGGGAGGCAGCCCTATATGAGGGCGGTGCCCCGACTCGAGGGTAGTGGCCCGCTACGAGGGATGGAACCTAGTTTAGTCCGATACGGAGGGTATAACCCCATGGTAACCTAGAATCTTGAAAGGCCCTGAGGCACTTCGGTTGGTGAGGCGGCGACACCATGTTGGCGCCACAGAACCCTCCGGAGGTGGGTTCTTCCTCAACTGCACCTTCCATTCATCGGCGGCGCGGCCGTCATGTATCCTTCTTTCCCACGGTCGGCCGTCATGTTGGGCGGCTCCCTGTTTGCCGCGGCTGATGAGCTGTGACCCGCCCCTTGTGGCATGTGTCGATGTGTTCGCGGTCTTTCGAGGCGGTGCAAGGAAAGCAAGATAGCGGAGGGTTCGGGCTGGGTTTGTTTGTCCCGCACCCTCCACTTTAGCTCCGAATATGAAGGTTATTATGGAAGTTCAATAAATAGTTTTATTGAACACAAGATTAACCCCCGCAGGATTCCCTGCAATAACCTCCCGCAAAGATGGATGAATCGCGGGTTGACCCGTTAGTCGGTTGACTCGCTTTCTTCGTATAATTTCATGAAAGTGGAAGAGGGAAACAAAAATGCAGAAACAAAGATAACCCCCTAACAGGAAGAGAAATTTGCTAACAATGGTCAATGAAACAGCCTTTTTCATTGTCATTGGTTCGTGACTCGTTGGCGCTCGTCACCACTCGTTGGAACCAGTCTCGTCCTCCTGGTGGTTGGTGTCGCGGTACATTGTGAGAGCTTCGTCGTTTTGTGAATTCGTGCCAACACCCCTCCCCGAGCTCCATATAAATATGAGATAAGAAGGAGTGTATAACTCTCGGGGAATTAATGAGGTTCATTTAATTAATAAACCTGCCGAATTTTCAATGGTGTAGTTACAAGAAATGAAGAGTTAATCCATTTGTTGTCTTGACACATCGTCGGTGTCGCCAGCGTCGTTCATCTGTTGGAGGAAAGAAGGAAAAAAAATGAAAAAACATTTTATTTTATTAATCTTTCAAAAGATTACAAAAAAAACTTTTTCACCTGACCTACTGCGGTCGAAATTATACCTCTCTTAAACGAATCCCGGCGCTACGGGTTCAACGATGCCCTCAAACTTTTAAGCCGAACAACAGTTCAAAAGTTAGAAAACGCCACTCACACGTTTACTGAATGTACCCCCAAAAAAAGTTTGGAAAATTATTAAGAGTCACCCTCAACCCACGCTTGTTGAGGTTAGGATCTTCTAAATTGAAACATGCCCCAAAGAACCCAATGGTACTCTTGGATATCCAATCTGAGATACCGTTTAAAAATTATGGATTTTGCAATAAAATAATTGTAATTTAATTATTTTATTTACGGCCAAAAACTAACTTTCACTGGTGGCCCGTACCGACTAATGTTAGTATCTTCCTTAAGAGAGCGTACCTTCACAACCTCAACGGTGGGATCATATTTTTAATTCGAGTTACCATTCATGAGTTATAAGAATTTGAAAAATAAAAATAATTTATTTAATAATTTTATTTACAGTTATTCCATTTTCAGTTTTTCTCACAGGAGGCCCGCACCGACTAAACACGATCTGTGACTAGGGTAAACCTAACATTCTGAGCACAAAAATGCCCTCAGATTTTTCATTCGAGTAACCATTTATGAATTATTTCACTTTTTCGGGAAAACTACTTACGTGCGCTAATTAAAGCTTAACAAAACTTCGACAGATCATTATTGTCACCCTGGGCCTCATAATCATGCGCCGTAAGATTTTTCGGTCTCGAAATAATTCTATATAATTAAAACAATATATGGAATTTCCAATACATTACAATATTTGTCCTATTAACTACCTCAACAAAAGCATTGAGGTAGTCATGGTATCAAAATCTTGGTCTTATGTTCGAATGAAGCTTTAAGATTCTTATTGATCATATGTTTCTTCCTAGATTACAAAGGTGACCATTCAATTTTGGGAGTATTATGATTTTTGCAACCAACATTGGTTGAATTTTGTGATGTCAAAAATGTGGAGCAAGGATTTCTTAGAGTTGATCCATTCCAATATTTGGCCAGCACGGTTTATATCCCCGGGAAGAGAAAGGTGATTTGTAAAATTCAGGGATGATTATTCCATGAGATGTTAGGTGTACCCAATCAAGATGAAATCAAGTGTTTTTAAAGTCTTCAAAACATTCCAAACATGGATGAAGATGGAATATTGAAAGAAGATCAAGTGTTTGAGGATTGACCGTGGTGGAAAATATTCAAGTGAGGATTTAGATACTTTTTTTTCAATGAGAAGGCATCAAGAGATAATTCATGGAGTCGTACACTCCTCAAAAAAATGGAGTGGCAAAGTGGGATAACATAACCTTGTCGGATAGATCAAGGGAGATATTGAAAACTGTAGAAATTTTCAAGAAGTTATGGGATAAAGTAATGAAGAGAACATGTTATGTAATCAATCGATTTACTTTTGTGATGATTGATATGAAAAAACTAATGAATATGTGGAGTGTTAAACCTACTGACTATGTTTTGTTACATATATATAGAGGTCATGTATTTGTATTGTCTAATGATCCGGAAATACTGAAGTTGGATTCGAGATCCAATGAATGTATATTCTTAGGATATGTTGATGGTGTGAAGGGGTATCGTATGTGGGACCCCACTACCCAGCATGGATGTTATATGTCTAGAAGATAAGGTGAAAGTGAATATTAATGGGGAATTGATGAGAGAGAACACATATATTATAATAGTTTGGGTGGAGGAAGAATCCATAGAAGAACCAATTTACTTTGAGGAGTCTGATGATCAAGTTATGATTGATTTTGGACTAGGATGATCAACTCAAAATAAAAGAGAACCAATATGGAACTCAAAATTTATCACTTAGAGAAATATTGTGTACTACTTATTGATGGAGGATGGTAATCCATATTAATTATTTGGTGGTGATGTGGAGTTCATAACACATGGATGGAAGCTAATCAGGTGAAACTTGATGCCCTTCACAATAACAAGACTTAAGATATTGATCCATTACCACATTGAAGGAAGTATATCAGTAAAAAAAGATTCATTAAATTCAATTGGGATGAAAAGAATTATTGTAATGATATCATGCAAGACTGGTGGTCAAAGGATATTCATAGAGAGATGTTATTGATTTCAAGGAAATATTTTCTCCCATTGTTAGAATAACAACAGTTCCAATAGTTATGGGGATGTGTGCAATATATAGTTTAACTCTAGAGTAGCTAGATGTGAAGAGAACTTTTCTACATGGTGATCTTGATAAATAAATATATATTTTCTAATCAGAATGTTTTTCAAAATAAGAAAAGTGAACTTGGTTTTTAGGTTAACAAAATTTATTATGGTATAAAGCCGGCACCAAGGTGTTGGTACAAGAGATATTATTCATATGTCATGAGTATTGGTCACAAAATACTTCATTCAGATACTTTTTCATATTTCATGGGTTCATATGGTAATGATTTTATCATTCTTATATTGTATGTGGATGACATGTTGATAGTTTTCATGGGAGTATAATATGAAGGAATTTGGATCGAAAAATAATATCTTGGGATACAAATTTAATGAAATAGAAATGATGGTATGATTTAGCTATAAAAAGAATTTCTTGAGGAATTTCTTGAAATTCATCCACATGCGACATTATAAGACTATATTTACCCCACCTACAATTAATTTTATATGTATCCTCTATGATGAATCCTAATAGTGATAAAAGTGAAGTATAGAGGATGGAGATGTCTCAATTACCTTATGCACTAGCAATGGGTAGTATGACAATATCTATGGATTATATGTGACCAGAAATTGCACCTCTAGTGGGAGAAGTTAGTTGGTATGTGGAGAATTAAATACGGGAGCATTGGAACATATTAAAAAAGACCCTTAGATACATAAATGAGATCTCATATATTGTATTATGTTATTGAGGATCAAATTTCACTATTAGAGACTACGCAGATTCAGATTTTTTAGGTGATTATGACCAACAAAAATACACTTTGATTTATGTGTTTAATTTAATAGGATGAGTTGTGAGCTTGAATTCAAAGTTTTAGTCTGTTAAATATTTATCCATGACTAAGGTAGAGTACATGAAAAATAGATAGGCTTGGAAAGTGGGGATTTAGATGTGAAGGTTTCTAGAGGACCCAAAACAATGAAAGAAGTATATCCAACTGTTTTGTGACAATTACAACACCATGAAAATTTAAATGAATCTATCTTTTCATTCCATGATAAAGCACATTATGGTAAAATATATCTTTGTTTGAGATGTGGTGGAGGAAGGAAGAGTGGATATGCAAAAAATTTATATTGAAGAAAATTATGTTAATTTTATGATCATGTTTTTTAACATTGTTATGTTAATATAGTAAAAATTCTCAATCGTAATCATAGATATAAGAGCAACGTGGTTGGAAGATAAAAATATTTGGGGAAATATTATTTGTTCCCAATCAGATATGCAAGTGGGATATATGTTGGCATTTTTTTCTCACAAAAAGTTTCTCCCCCTGGATTTTTCAAAGGGCTATAGTGTGGTTAGTGGGATGGGTGAAAAAACTAACCCATGGAGTTAAATAGAGGAGGAAGATTGAGTAAGGGCCTTGCTTATAAAATGCAGAACACTTTGACGGTTTTAGCATCATCACTTCAAGTATTGAGCTTCCTACTTCAACATTCTGAGTTTTTTATTTTGTGAGGTGCATTATATATTACTCAAGAGAGTTAATTACATGGATATTTTCCTTATAATTGAAATCGAGTTTCCTTAACTTCTTTTAATATAGTGTTTCTATTCTATTTTTCTTTGGTTTTTTACCCCTCTTTATTTGTGGAGTTTTCTATATTACATCTATTGTTCATTTTTTATTCATTTTTAATTTACTATTATCTCCCAATTATCACATCATGAATGGGACAATAATATTTGATCCCAATAGCAGCCTTACTAAATATTTTTTCAATCAGATTCAATAAAAAAAATTTGGGTTGTGCTATGAGGTAGCCCACTTTCAATGGAGTAATTGAGCTGTATGGTTATAATTTTGTTTCTCAAAACTACAGAACAAAAATTTAACATGTTTATAATTATATTAATAGTAGTAAAAATCAAGAAAACATGAATAATACCAATCTTGTAATGATTTCTCATAATCGGAAGTGTAACATGTTGATTTTATCAAACCATAAACAAATAACAAGAGAATAAAAAATACAGATTCATGTAGACATTTACAATAGATAACATTCTAATGAGAATATATATAATTGGGATTTATTAATACTGATAAGTACTATGACCTATTAGAGATAATAGACTCAAACATAAGTGAGATGATCAACAGAATCAATTGACATAAAGTAGTAATCAAATCATAAATAGGACCATAGGTTTTTGTCATTATTTATCTATTTGGCCTATATGCATGGTGCATGGGTACCAGGATTCCACTATGAAAAAATGGGATTATAAAAGGTATGTGATAAATAGTGAAACATTACCATATAAGAAAAAGGCACATGAAAAAAATATCCAAAGTTCAGGTTCTTGAAATGCCAGGACTCACAGTAGAACCAAGTTGGGGATTCATCATATATTGTGCACCTTGGAAAAACTCAAACAATACACACAACAAAGAACCAACGGATAATCAAATACAAGGCATACATAATGAATAGAAAATAAGAAGAATACCATACTATGTCCCCTTACAAGGGTTAAATCTCTCCTATGTGTTTTCATAGAGCCTCTATGTAAGTAGGTCTTCTTGTTAGGGTCATCGAGATTGTACTCCTATATAATCGGCATTTCCATCTAGGTAAAAGGGACACCAAGGAACACTAGGAACTCATTGGAGCTCCTCACCATGCATAGATAAATATGATCAAAACATATCTAGATCACTATTTATTCTTTGGTAAATTAAGGAATCCCACCAGTGCTCTTTCATCTACTCTTCTCCCTCGAGGAAAACTGGAGCTCCCACAACCATGGATATTTTTCACCCAACTAAATCTCCCACAAGTGGAGAAGTAGATTCCAAATTGAGGAGTCATTATATTATTGGTAGAGGAATACTAGATCATATAACCAAGGATGTGAAAAATCTAGATAAGTGACCCAACATAACCACTTAGACAAAAAAATAAGTACATATGACATCAGAGGATAAGCTATCAAAGGTCAGGCATAGATCAAGCCAATCTGTTTCACGAAGAATGAAAATGGAGTAATAGAAAACCAAAGGATCATAAGGATCAATGGATCAACATCAGGTATGAGAATGACATAGATCAAATGGGAAAACTAACCAAGGATAATAGCACATGACCAATGTATAAACTAAACAAAAGGCATACATGAACTAATAAAAGATGATCAAGCTCAATAATACATAAATTCAACATATAAAAATATCAAAAAATTAAACGAAAATGAATATTCTTGACAAGTAAAAAAAATGTGTAACACCTTGAATTTTGGGTATCATATAATGATTATATTATGCATTTACTTTTTTAAATCACTTTTAACAAAACAAAAATTTAAAGGATAAACATAAGGCTCTATATTTAATTATGAACAATGTAGTGTCTACAATATAGAGAGATCAAAATAGTAATCATGCTAACCAAACATTCATAAGTAATACTTGTTTATGATATATTTTACTACGCCTTTTTGAAAATGTCCTAATCGATTCATGTATTCCTTGAAAATATTAGTTGAGAAAGTTTATGTTATGTTATATGTTTTATTGTTTTCTATAAGACAATGTTCTTTGGATTTGTTTTTAAATAATTATTTCAAATGTTTCATTGGTTTATGTTAAACCTATTACTGGGAATTCTTATTCTCATCCTATGCTTTGAATATTAAATTTTCAAGTTACAACATTTATCAGATGACACATTTCTGAAGTTACTGGTTTCCCATAGGTCGAACCGAACTCGATCCTCTGTATGTGACGTGATGTGTGTTTATCAGTTCATGTTTCTGTTTTAAAATGACACATCATGCTCTGAAGGCACCGACTCCTGGTTGTTTTGGGGTCGGGTCTTTATAGTTGGTATTAGAGGATTCAGTTTGGATAACTTTGGAAAGACAGAACTAAAACAAAGAAAAATATACTTCAAGTTACTACAAATTAGTTTTCTTAAATTTTAGATGGAAAATGAAGGTACTAATATTTTGTCTCTTCCCAATGAGGCCTTAGAAACCATAATTTACAAAACCATACACGAAGCTTTTATAAACTATGCCCATATTCTTATGTCATTCAAACATATCTATGATGTGTCCAACTCTCCCAGAGTACTTCAACTCCATAGAAGAGCGGGTCTGGATTACATATTTATGATGCAAGCCTAGTTTACATCATACACATGATGGGGGAAGTAATATGAGGGACTTTTGAGATGCTTAACCATAGCGGAAGACGTCTCGTCCCTCACAGAATTCCAAGAGCCTGCAGTAGAGGGAGATATCCACCTAGCATACATGTGTCAAGTATTGTCCTATGGCCATTTTGGTCAAATGATGGACTTTGGCATCCTTGAATACAAAGTCTCTCATTATGTGTATAGAAAACAAGTACATAGGAATGTCTCACAATTGTAAACCCCACATGTCAGACTATAGAGATATTATAAGTGCTCCCATGGCATCGATCCTGATTTCTCAGGTTGCATATAGTTTAGGGAGATAGCGATTTTTGATCTTGTCCTAGGAATTCATGTGTTAGGGAACTGGGGAAACCATTAGACCCATTTTCTGTTTTGCACCAGCAGTTATATAATGAAAATATTTTGTTATCTCTTCTTTCTTATGTCTTTACATTGATTATACTTTGGGATGGATTTCAATTGATAGAACTCTCATCTTAAATTAGCATATGAAAGGAAAAACCGACATGTTATCTCTTCCTACTAAGATACTGGATATTATTGCAATCAAAACCTCTAAAGATGAGTATCGTCCTTTTTCAAACCTGTGAGGAACATGCAAGGAATATTTTGAGGTGACAAAGGTATGGGGATTCTCTGCACTTGTCAAGGGAATGCTCCTATCTACTACCGCATAGGCTCAGCACAATTGGTCGAGCGTAAGAGGAGAGAAAAATACCACGAAGGGCTCTTCCTGTGCTTCACCCTAGGTCGAAACTACATGGCCAGAGTAAAATTTCAAGAGGGTGCTTTAGAGGGAAACATTTATGCGACCTACATGTACAAACTCCTATGTGTTAGCCTGTATGAAAACTTCTATAACTTATATGTAATCGATCGAGAAATAATTCGAAATATTCTTCGTACGTTGGTCCATATAGACACTTCCACACATTGTACCATTTGAGCCACCCTCTGGAAGTCCGATTGTTCGGTGCATGAGTCCAACCGCTTCTACTTGAAGTGTATCTGGATCAGAGAACTAGAGGATTTGAGCATCAATTTGGCTATTCCAATGAACGCACCTGAGGATCCTCAATAGTGGGGGATATGGTATGAACAATTGAGAGGTTCCTCTTAGCATGTTTGTATGAAAGTAATTGTGGGGATGCAATTCATTTATGGGGGGAGTAATGTAACACCCCGGATTTTGGGAATCATATAATGATGATATTATGCATTTACAGTTGTTAAATCCCTTTTAATAGAAAAAACTTTTAAAGGATAAACATAAGTCTCTTTATTTAAATAAGAATAGCTTAGTGTCTACAATACACCAAGATCAAAAGAGTAATCTTTCTAACCAAATATACCTATTAAAAACCCAATCAGAACTACTGGAAGACCCCCAATAATTACAACGAGGCCCAATAAGTAAAAGAGATCTTTTGAGTCAACTAAATAAAAAAACATCACCATTGTGATCATAAAAACCATGTTGAGCATCAACGGAATGGAAAGCACCGTCTTCTTCCTTTTGAGTTTTAGGACACCATAAGGTTTGGTTTTATAGGACACTTTTTTCGACCGTTGCACTAGTGATCGTTGGAAGCTAACAGTTATAAAAAAATATTCGTTGGACCTTGTTAGGATAAGTGAACTTATTTAAATATAAATTAGTTTCCAAATAATTGAGTTATGATTATTGTTATAATTAAACCATCATTTATGAACTCTAAAATGATATGGTGTAAAACTTCATTTCACCCGTAAGTGATTTTTAAAAGAATTAATGAATTCAAACCACCTTGCGAATTTTTCAAATAAAATGTAATGATTTTCATATCTTAAATAATGTTATAAACTATGTTTAAGTTTTTCAAATTATATTATGTTTTGATTGAACTAATTTTTCGTGGATAATTGTATATAAATTATAATTCAGGTTTATTAAAAAAATCGTAACTTTTTATGTTAGAAAAGGGGTTTAATATTTTTAATTTTAGAAATACTTCTAACTAAAAAATGTTTAATTTGTATTCATTAATGTTTAATAAAATAAAATTTTATATAGTATTAATAAATTAATTGTTTACTCTTCATAAATTTTTTTTGTAGTTTTTTCAAAAAAAAGATGGCCCACTAGGGCCAGCCATTTTCGGCTAGGGCCGAGGGAGGCAACTCACGCGAAGTGGCTGTGCTTAACCCTCATCCCCAAGCCAAGGTCGGCCCAAGCTCAGGCAGAGGTTTCCCAAAGGGTGCTCGGGAGAGAGCTAGAGTGCATAGGCACACCAGTGCTGGCGTGAGGTCACGACAAGGTCTGGTACATCCAAGGCCTGCGGGCGGGAGCCCGTGTATAGGGCCCCCATAGTGGGTGTTGTGTGATTTCGGAGCACTTATTGGGTGGACTGGGGTTATAAGGGAGGCAAAAAATGCTCTCTGTGTCGATATGGGATGCAGTTTTTTTGTGTGAAACGTGATCTGGACCATTGGATCACATCACCCACGATCTGAGCTGTTGTTTCCAATCACTTGCTTGACCCTCAGCGACTGCATCTCTCTCTGCTATTTTTTTCAACCGTTCAATCCAGAACGATCTAACTCTGGCCATTTGAGGTTTTTAAATTATCACCTCAAACATAGACCATCCGATGAAACTTAAATGTAATCTAAGAAGCTCAATTATTTTAAAACAGCAGACGTATCTCATCCCTTGGATTGAGGTTGGGATCGATCTGGACTGTCTATTTCCCCCCGACATTTTCCCTAGCTACGCCTTCTTCTTCTTCCACGCATGGGTTACACCAGTAACCCTACCCTATGGCACAAACCTCATTTTCTTCACCTCTGATCGCCAGGGACCCCCATGTCTCCTCGTTTTCTTCAAGCACTACACCCCCCATTGAATGCAATGCAAGTGGGTACGTTTTTGCGTGGAAGGTGGTGTGTGATCTTTTTTATATTAATAACCAAGACCTCTCAGTTCTTCTCTCCCATTCAAGTATCCAGCGAACCCGACCAACCCTCCCTAAATTCTGCATTTCCCAGGTTTTTAAATTAAGGTATTTTATTTTTTCCTTGTTTTGCTTCTTTGAGAATACATACACATAAATATTCGAAAAAAAATATTTTTTTCAACCTTACGATTTAGTCCAAACGTTCATAAATGTTGAACAGAGGCCTTTGGGTTCTCTTCCATTCAAATAGATTTAAGAATGTAAGGATTATACCTGGACTTAGTTTTTTGTTTTGAAAATACATATATACTTTTGGTTATATGTATTTACATTGGTTATATGCAAGAATGGGAATGACTTTTCTACTTCGGTTATATGTAAGATGTTTGTGTATAATTTTTCATGCACTGCAAATATTCACATACACTTAATTTAATATTTAAATAATAATTTTTTTGAAAATGTTATATATATGATCGGGTTTTTATAAAAAAAATTTAGATTTTCATAAATAAATTTTTATGAGTAAGGGCATGACCTTCCCTATTCAAAATGTTGATGAACTAATATTCATAGGGGATTAACACACATAGGTGTGCCAATTTTTAATTTGAGTTCGGGTATATACGTATATTTTATATGTTGCGTGAACCTAGATTTCAGTTGTTAAGGTCCTTACACATTATGGCTCAAGTTTAGGTGGAGTTTTAAAAACATAAGAAATAGGGTGTTAAACAAAACAAATATCCCCATTTTAGAGTAACTTATTTTTTTTTCTGTATGTTGTAAATGATGTTACTTATGGTGAAGATTCATTCATTCTATCATTGACATTATTGATTATTATGCAAAGGCTTAACAATATTGAATGTTTTAGCATGTGCAAGATCAAAACCCTACTTGAGATTTTTGATTCACCTTGTAATCAATTGGATGAAAATTTTTAGAATTTCAAGAACAAACTTGCATGTGATAAATTCTAGTTTTCACATACATCAGCACATTAGATGTCAATGTATGTTCCATAGTCATCCTTTCTTCTTTTCTTTTTAATAATGGTCATATGATTGTTAGATTAATTTTTAATCATATAGATACCTTTCTCACTTATAAGATATGTAAATTCAACTGCTATGACCAACTATGAATGAAATATTCAAGGTGGTATGGGACATCTTGAATATACAACCCCGTTTAAGTAAAGTATTTAATTATGTGGCTCACATGAAAGTAAAGAAATATTAAGGGTGTGACCTGATAGCACTTCAATGCACGGGATAATGAATTAATCTCTTGAGAAGACATGCTTCACGATACCCTGGTGAATAACCTCAGTAATTTTTCTTTATTGACATCTTGGGGATGAACCTCGGTGATATGTTCATGAATGTCTAAATGAAATGTCGAATCCACATATTCATGTCATGATACCAGTTCTTTTCAAGATGAAATGCATATTCTTTCACTACTCTTTCCCTTATGATTTTATCAAGTTCTTATTGATGTCACAAGTAGAAGTTTGGGGCATGATTCATGTAAAATAGTAACCAACATATGAAATTGAAGTTTTTTACCTTCACGTGCAACTCTGATTAAGTATTACTCTTAAAAGTTTAATTAGTGCTTAAACATTCATACGCCATACTTTTTCAGGATATCATTTACTACCCATTTTTAAAAATTTCCTAATTGATTCATTTATTCCTTGAAAATCTTAGTTGAGCACTTTTATGTTATGTTACATGTGTTACATTTTTCTATAAGAGAATTTTCTTTGGATAAGTTTTTAAAAAATGCTTTCAAAAGTTTCATTCGTTTATTTTAAACCTTCTTTCTTATTCTCACCATATGTTTTGAATTTTAAATTTTCAGGTAACAAAGTTTTATCAGATGAAACATTTCTGAAGTTACTGGTTTCCCAGAGCCCGAACAGAACTCAATCCTCTGTATGGGACGTGATGTGTGTTTATCAGTGCATGTTTTTCTTTTAAAATGGAACATCATGTTCAGAAGGCACCGACTCTTGGTTTTTCTGGGGTCGGGTCTTCACATAATTCATGGAATTAAAATCATTTAATTTACAATATTGAGTGAATAAAGTTCAAAAATCTCCACCTTGTAGATGAAATGTGTTAACATAAACATTCTGATGTCCCTACATCTCCTACAACACCCCAATATTTTAGAGTATGTCACTTCTTAAATAAATTTATTTTCTTTGATTGATTATGTTGTATTCAGTAACAAAATAAGTTTATGCTACACAAAACAATGAGTTGGCTTGCGTTACATGCAAGACTGGGTTTTTCCAAACAACAATATATTATTAAAATATTATTATTTAATATAATTAGATATAACCTAACCATTAAGTTAGTGGTTATGAATATAATTAACTAACTTATGAAAATATTTGGCTGAATTCATAGGTTTTATATTAATTAAAAATGAATATAGTAACCAACTGAATACATATGATTTGTTTTGTAAAGAACTATTTTTATGCTCACAAAGTCATTTTATTATAATAAATTAAATTAATTACTATTATAAAATGATATTAATGAAATATATATTTTATATATTAAATAATCTATTTTTGATATTAATATAATATATTTGAGAGGTATAAGATAATAACAAACCCAATATTACACAAAAAACCTATTTTTTATAAAAGCCATTTTATAGTCTTATAATGGAGAACCTATTTTAAATCCAATTTTTGATAATTTTATGAATTCTATTTGACAAAATAAACTTCATATTTTAAATATAAATGTAAAATTTTACTTTGGTTAAATTTTTGGTATTTTTCTGATAAGTTTCATGTTTTGATGAATAATGAAAAACACTAAATTTTAATTGAAAACAATTTTATTTCACAAAATAATTTATATTGTTGAATTATATTATTGATTGTTTTTAAAGTATAAATTGATCATTTTTATCATTTAATACAATTTAGGTTATTGTAATAAATTTTATAATGAATTTAGATATAAAAATGTTTCAATCTTTTGCAGGTTTAAACATTAATAACTCCTTTTCTCACGCCGTCAACAAGATTAATTTTAAATTAATTACTACAAATTCTATGTTCAGAATTATGAAAAATGGATTATATATTTGGAATTAGTGGGTCCAAATTATGGAAATTGGTTCCTTTTATTTTTGGTCATGTGAATAGTAAAATTTAGTAATATTTTAATTACCACAGTTAAGGGTAAATTAGGTAATTATAGATATAAATGATATTATAGAATTACCCCAACACTTGTCCTAATTTCATTTAATGAGTGGTTTTCTACCAATATCATCATTAGGAAAAAATTATACCATTTTTAAGCCACTTGGATGAGAATAAGGCGTTTATTATATTTTATTTAAAGATAAGTTAAAAATGTCATACTCATGTATTTAATAAGTATTACATTTTTAATACATGGTTATAGAGAAGATAAATTAGACTATACATATTCATTTGAATGATAATAAATTTATATTAATCATGGTAATTTATTTAAAAATTTTAGTGAAGAACAAATTTAATTAAATGCATTCATAATAATGATATAGTAATTGTTTAATTAATGGAAATAAAAATATAAATGATAATAAAAACATTAAAATAAATAAAATTTGTCATAATTAATTACATCTATGAATTTTATAGATAATTTAGAAATGTTAGTGATATATTATAAGTTTTGGGTCAAAGTTATCATGAATTTTGGATATTTTTTAAAAAGACAAATATTAAATAATATCAAAAATGAAAAAAATGATACTTTAAAATAAATAATATTTTATTAAATGATATAAAATTCATAAAAAAATAAATTCTTCCAAATAAATACAATAATGTTAAATATGTCATCAACGATCCTTTTGGGGTTCTTTTATCATTTTATAGTAACTATATTATCCCTAAATAGTAAAAAAGAGTTGCCATGGTAAGAGTTAAACAGTTTAACTAAGGGTTAAAGAAAAATTATAAGGTTTACATTATGACCTAAAATTGTCTAAAAATTATTTATTGAGAGGATTTATACCCATACTCATCATAGGTTTTAAATAACTCAATTTTAACACATTTTTAATTAAGAAATAATATATATTAATTTAATATTTTTGGTGTTTCCTAAAATGATCCACATAAATTATAAAATGGAACTATCTCCCTCACATACTTACACCAATTTGAACATCTAGATCGACCAAACACTACCAATTTATCTTCATAACTTCTATATACAAATATTAGAGGTTCTTGGATTCTCAAAAGACCAACCCATGCATCTATAAGAGGACATCCGTAGAGACCCAACCCCAGAAGGCCCGAAGCAGGTGTCTACTACTATTTCATTGACATGATTACATGGAATTAAATACCAAATGACTTAGAGTTTATTAGTCTTGATAAAATAGATATATACATGAGATATTAATAAACTAATTACTATATATTTTTATTCTTCTTTCTAAATAAATAGCTTTGAGGATAACTCTAATCTAGTTAGTAAATCCCTATATATCTTTCATAGTATGTTTCATAGATTCCTAGGTAAATAAATATAATAATGGTGAGATAAAATTATTAGTAAGGTCAGAATATAGTAGAAGAAATAACCAATCAATGAGAATACTAATTATAAAATGGTGAATAACTGAATTCACATGCCATATAATCAATAAATTGAGAAAGAGGTGCATAAACAACATGACAAGGTAAAAAATGAAAACATATGACATTAAAATAACTAGATAAGAAAATAGAAATATGGTAAGGTAAGAAACTAAAACACATACTATCTAAATAATTAAAAATGAAATGTATCAATAGATATGTTGTCACAAAATCTCATGGATGAATAAGAAATGAAACTAAATTAGGTAAATGCTTTCTTAATGTATGTCATGTCTAAGGCACATGAAAAACTATACCGTCAAGACCTTTCACATGATGGTTTAAAATATTCTGATTTTCACAAATAATTTGTCTCATGAGAACCTATCAATGCATTTGGGATCTATATAATGTTTAGTCTCCTCCCACAATTTATTTTCCAAATTATTCCTCAAATTGAATAATAAAAATAAATAATATGCCTTATCAAATATCTGTATTGAATAAAGAAGACAAAGTTATCAATATTTTCTGAAATAATAAAATAATTGTCAAAGTAGACTTCATATGTAAAATGGTATCTGGTTTAGGAAATAGTAACATCCATGATGAATGAAATGGATAATTAGGGGTAAATTAAATGTTCTATGATCAAAGGAGATTGAATATTTCAAGGGGAATAACAAATAATTCATGGAAGTGAATATGAATACTGTCCTTAGAAAAAACAATAACAATTCATTCAATGGAAGAATACAGGTGATATCAATACAAAAAAATCTTAAGTCGAGTAAATATAAATGGTTCACTACTACAAAATGGGCCTTTAAATGTGCTAGAATAGACCTTTATCAACTCTAATAAAACAATAACAATATGAGCGTGGTTAAAATTTCAAAACATTATCAGTTCTAAAAAAGCACTGTCAAAGTCCCCCTTTATCAATGATAAAAAACACTATTAAAAGGGTCCTTTAACAACACTTTTTAGTGATGTTAAATGGGGCCTTTAATAATAATTTTTTAGTAATGATAAAGGAAGCACTGTTAAAGAGGGTAAAATTATATTTTTTGGACACTTATGAGCTTGACCCCCATTATCAGTGCTTCCAATAACCCTTTAATAGCACTACACCCCCTTTTTTCAGTTCTTTTCACCCCGCCACCTTTTATCATCACTTTGTGAATTTCTATCCGTAAGCGCATCATTATGGGTTCAAACTCTGCACCTCTCCTTCAAAGATGGAACACCTTTACCACTACACTATGTTGTTTTGATGTCTATATAATGATATTTCTATATATATATATATATGTATATTTACATATATTAATATAATTATTTTAAAATACATTTATATAATATATATGTGTGTGTGTGTGATATATATACATATATTTATTATAATATATTATATACTATATTCTTTTATATATAATATAATAGAATATAAATATATATCTCTTTATTAATACACACATATTTATATGTACATTTAATGTAAAAATGGCTAGATATTATTTTAAATACATATTTAGAATATGTATTTATTTACATATATTATAATATACATTTTTACATAAATATGTCGATATATGTATTTATTTGAGTTATTTATTATAAGTAAACATAAGAAACATGAATATATTTAACTATAAATAACATTAAATTGTGAAAAATGATAAAGTTTTAAAACCATAATATCAATATAAATGTAATACCTAGGAATAAAATTACTCACCACCAAAAAAGGCAATAAGACCCCCTTAAAATAGGTTGAACATCCATCAAATGTCAAAAAATCAGGGTACCCTGACTAAAAACTCTATTTTTGAGATCTTATGAGATTTTTTGGCCTTTAAACACGTGAGAGTGGTTTACCATTGTCACTAGGATTGTAGATCTCATCAAAAAATTTGATTTGATATGTGTTAGAGAATAAATGGACACCCAGATCAAAAGTTATCTCTGTTTGAAGTTTGAGTTACGTTTTCAACTTATTTTTTTATATTTTATTATTTTTTAGATTTTCTATCATCAAATTGATATTAAATTACTATTAATCCGAAATAATATAAAAATTATTAATTAAAAATATTTTTTAATTTATTTTGTAATCGATTTTCAGAAAATATCTTATATATTAAGTGTAAAATTCTATTTACCTTATATAAAACATATTTTAAAAAATATATATTATATTTATATCAATATAAATATATTTATATATTAATATATTATTCTTATTGAATTTTTTTATGTATACCATTATCAGTGCTACAAAAAAACGTTGCTAAAGAGGGGTCTTTATCAGCGCTTCTAAAAAAGCGCTGATAAGGACCCCCCTTTTACAGTGTTTTTTTAAAAGGGCTGTTGAAAGATCCCATTTATTAGTTCATTTTTAAAAGTTTTGAAAAAGGTCCCCCTTTAATAATGCTTTTTATCTTTATTAAAGACCTCCTTTAATAATGTTTTTTAGCAATGACAAAGGGGGTCTTTAACATTATTTTTAGCTATCGCTGTTAAGGCCGTAGTATTGGATAGACCTAATTTGTAGTAGTTTCTTTTGATGTTGATGAATAGAAATATTATAAAATGATCTTTAAAAATGGGGAAAATATCCTATGATTATGAAAACCTTTTGGAAAAAAATTCCTTTGAAAATTACTTTTGAAAAAAAATTCTTTTAAAAGTATCCTTTTAGACATGAAAGGGAAGCTTCAACGAAATGATGATAGGTAAATTCGTACTTGTCATGCGAGGAAAAAGAACATTATATATACATGGTTAAAGGTTAGAAAAATACATTGTTTGAAAAGAGAAAAGAATATTACTTTGAAAACAATGGTTAAAGAAAAAAAGGAATAAAATTTATTTACCCAATCGTTTTAAAAATATTTTTGAAAACATTTTATTAAAACATGATTTTTAATAGAAAACAGGTTATCTAACTAAATAGATAAATAATTTTGGGATTTCTAAAAAAAATTCCAAAACATTTTCAATACCAAAGAGTGTATAAATGGTACTGATACTAAATAGTATTCATGAATAACTAGATATTAATGAAAGGGTTTGTTGAAAAAATTTTATACAATTTCCACTAATGGAAGTTCCATTGCAAAATCATTAGCACTATTCTTGAGGAAAATAATCATTAAACATCCCAAGGTGTCCCATACAACTTTGAAAAATTTTAAATTATAAGCCTCATGAAGGAATAATATTGAATGGAATTTTCCAATACAATGAAGATAAAATAATTCAAGATATTATATATCAAAATAGGTATTATATACATCACAAAAAATAATCAAATTTAGAATATGGAATTTATCTCACAGATGTTAAAAGTGAGATGAGAATCCATTCCCATGAGTTTCCTTTTGGGTGAACATCCTTTCACTTATTGTATAATAAAATTATATTAATTTTCTAATTTATTGAGAAATTTTATCAAGTTAATAATTAATTTTATTTCAATTTTTACTATGTTTTATACAACTACTTGAAATATTCTGTTTACGTTGGGTGTTTAGAAAAAGTTCGGATTATGTGTCAAAAGAAACATTGGTAGGTAAACTATGGTTAAATGGGATATTATATAAAATCTCAAAAATTATAATCCTGAAATAATTATCATATTTTTTTCATTAATTATTCATTTAAAATAAATCAATAAACATGGTTATGAAAAATGAACCAACGTTACAATCAAGGAGATGGTAGTTTGTACGTAAGCATGAGTAATGATCTTATTTTTCAATGATTGTTATGGAGAGAAGGTAAGTAACACCATATATTTACAAAATGATAATTATATCACAAATAACATATTATTAAATGATATATAATTTTATATAGAATTATTGTGATGTAAAATGAATCACAGTGTGTTGAGGAGTAAGTAGTCCACATGTCCACGAACGACGTTATCACTTTTTAAGTGTGTGAAAGGGTAATAAAGAAATTGATATATATATAGTATATATATAGAAAGTTAATTATTTCATTAATATCATATAAATATTTTTTATGTCATATATTTTTAATTATAATCATCATTTATACATTCTAGGGATCGTGTGAACAAATCACATCGCTTTGAGGGGGCAGTAATCCACACATCCTCAAACAAAGTTATCATATTAAATAAATGGAAATTATGAAAGGTATGTGTTATAAAAAAAAAAATAAGTATAAAGAAATAATATATATCATATATATCATATATAAACATAGTTTCCATAATAATTTCCAACCATGAAAGTTGGTAAAGGAAAATAAACAATCATCATTTCGTGAGGCAGTGGTTTGTCGTACACAGAAAAAATATGTTTGTTACCAATTAGATGGAAGTGTGTGTAAGTGTAGGTATATCCTTTAGAATAAGAAATACTAGTATGTTAAAGAAAATTTTGTTGTTATATAATAAGATAAGAAGAATATATTAGGGGTTGGAGAATTGAAATAAAAATAGAAAGCATGAGAGAAGACATTACCTCTTAATCGGGTAACTACTTTTTTTTCTACCAAAATGATTACTTGGAAGGATTTATACTAAAATTGAGGGTTCAAGATCTAGTGGAGGGATGTTGGGAAGATATATGGTAAAATATTTTTCAAATATAAGTATTTTGAGATGTGTCAAGAATGGGTAGAGGTGGCTGCCTTTTACGAGGGAGGAAAAGGACTCACTTGGTCTTTTGAAATCAAGTTCGGTGTACCCATGTTTTAACCAAAACAAATGTCCTAAAAAACTAACCAAACAAAATAATGGAAGGTTAATTTCGAAATTATTTCCATAAAAGGGGTTTTGTAGAAGTTTCCAGGTCATTTGACCCCTTAAGTTAAAGGATTAGTCCTTTATTAAGCTTAATTTTACATTAATAATTATAACTAATTTTAATTACTTTCAGAAATATTTTTATAAATTTTTTTTTTGTATTATTAGAAATTAGAAATTATTTTTATTTCAAATATGGAATCCTTTTTTCCAAATTCAAATCACATAAGTGGTAGAAATTAATTTAAATTTAATTTCGAAGATGGGACGAAAATGCATGTTTTTAATGTAAAAAGGTATGATTGTTTGCTATTTTTTATAATGAATTTAAAATTAAAATGTATTATAATGACATAAATTGTATTAATTTATAAAAATAATGTCTAATTATATTTTAAAACCAATTAAAAATACAATTTATCCTTATAAATAAAGTAGATAAAAAAGATGTTTTGAACTAAAATTCAATGTTTTTAATTATTCATTAAATATGAAATGTTTCAGAAAAATATGAAAAATTCATCTAAAAATAATTATTATATTTATTTTTCAAATATTATGTTTATTTTTAGATATTAAATCAATTAAAGTGTCTAAATTCTAATTTAAAATGGGTTCTGTATTAAAAGGTGGTAAAATTGCCTGTATAAAAATATAGGTTTTATATGTAAAATAGGGTTTATTCATATCTTATGCATATCAAACATAATGGATTAATATAAAAAATATTCTATTTAAAATATAACCTATATATTTCATTAAAATCGTTCATTAATTTTAATTAACTAATTTTATTAAGACAAAACTCCTTTGGATGTATATAAATAATAATATTTATTTTTTATATCCAATTGGTTCTTATTTTCATTTATTTATAGTTGGTAACAAATGAATTAATTTTTTATTTATATAAACCATAATTTTTTTTATGTTAGTTAATAATTTTTATAACTGCTAACATAATGGATAGGTTATATCATAATATATTAAATAGTAATATTTTAATAATACATTATTATTTGGTGAAAATCGGTCTTGCGTGTAATGGAAGCTATCATGGAAGGTCATTTTTTCATGTAACACAAGATATCAAGGATTGACACTCTTTCATGTAACATAATCTGTCATGGAAGACCTCTCTTGCATGAAACACAAGCTAACTCTGTGTTACATGTATTTAAATACATAGAATCTATTTAAAATAGTAAATATTTTATAAAGTATCTAGATATTATATTACATTACGTGTTTGGTGTCACGTGTCATACACACAATCTAATAAAAGGTTCTTACTTTAGATTTTCAGTTCCTCACATTCTCCCCACCTTATTTAAATTACATCATCGCAATTTAAACTCGATCATTGTGATAGACTATTTGATACATCCTATGTTTGAAATACCACATCATCAGAAGGGTTTATAAGTCATCATATATAAAAGAGAGAATAGAAAGTACATAGGTCACATGGATTACCATGTTACTAGGTCTCTAAGTAAGATAACATTAGTGTAAAGTAGAGATATGTACTTCCAGGAAAAATGAAAATATTTATAAGGAGTGAATGGGGTCATCAATCACAAACAAGTGAATGATCAATGGAAATTTGAGGACAACAAAGCCATAATTCTGTGATGATTTAGAAGACCACAGATTCAATCGAAATTAATATATTAGGAAAAAAATTTATTTTTAAGTCATTTTCCTAAGTTTGGGTTATTATTTTACTACTTAAGAATTTAATGAAATCTTATTACATGGTAGGTTTCAATTTCAAGGAAAGAACCTAAATTTTGGTTGTTCTTTGATCAAATTACATTTCATTTGTTTACTCCTAGAAATTAATTACCAATAATTATTTTTTATGCCCAAAGCACTAAAAGATACATTTTAAGGATAGTGAGGCTCATAAAAGAGTTAAAATTCTAACTATTTTCTTTAACTATCTTCAAAAACCAATATGGTTAATAGATTAATATCTAATCATCAAAAGTGAAACTACTCGTTTATCATTAACATTTATTCATCAAATTGTTTAACTAAAAACAATGAAAAATTAACCAGGAAATTTCATAGGTTAGTGGTTGGCAAGAAACCCTTATCATCCTTTGGTCATGGGTTTATGACCCAGAACCTTGCCAAATTTGATTAGTTTTCACCCAGCTTATAGGTCATCCGTTTCTAAAATAAAATTAATACAATTCCTAAAATAAATACGATGGATATCTTTTAAATTAGGTTAATTAGAAAATTGACATTTAACTAAATTTTTCAATACAACCCTAATATATAAATACTTCATCCACTTATTTACACATAGATCTTTTCTTTAGTCTAGATTTTGTCTATAATATTATTTATAGGATTTTTAAATCATGATATCCTATTTTAAATCTAAAAACCCTAGTTTTAAGCTAGGTTATTCATTGTCAAAATACTTCATGGTGGTATTTAATGAAAATGTAAATTATCCTAAACATATCCCCTAGGAGTGTCAAAGCAGTTGTGCAGTAAGGCCCGTTGTTGTATACGAGGTTACCCAAAGTTAGACTAAAAATACCTTGTCATAGTTATTAATCCTAGCTACATATGTATCAAAACCACATACACTTGTAGTATAAACACAAAGATGTATTGCTATAAAGAACCACATAATCTCTACCTTACAAAATCTCTAGGATTTTATTCTATACTTTTCCTCAAATTCTACCTTAGGTCTATGTTGTCTAACCTATGTTTTCCTAAATCTAGTTCCTAAGGATGATACTAAACATACTCTGATACCAACAGTAGTAACCTGACCCCAAAAGGCCCAGAGTCAGCGTTTAAAACTATTACATTGGGAATATTATAGGGAATTAAATCCTGAAGGTTTGAGAGTTTAGTATTCTTTGTAAACGAGATACATACATGGGAAAAACATTACACTAATTAAAACATAATTTTTTATTTTTTCTAAATAAATAGCTCCAATGATAAATCTAATCCATATAATAAATACATGTATATATTTCAAAGTAATCTTCTTAGATTCCTAGGGAAATAGACATAAAAAGGGTGAGCTCAAATTATCAGTAAGGGAAAAATATAGTGGAAGTAATAATGAATCAATGAGAATAATAATTATGACATAGTGAATAACTGGACTCACATTCAATATAATCAATAAACTGAGAAGAAATTTCACTATATAATCAATAAAATGAGAAGGAAGTTCATAAATATTATGGAAAGGTAATAACTGAAAACACATTCCATTGAAATAACTAGATAAGGAAAAAATAAATATAGAAAGGTAAGAAACTAAAACACATTCTATCTAAATAACTGAATATGAAATGTATCAATAGATATGACGATGTAAAATATCATAGTTGAATAATAACTAAAACTATACAAGGGAAATGATTTCTTAATAGACATCATGTTTGAGGCACATGAAAACCTATACCATCAATACCTTTCAAAAGATGGTTAAAAACAATTCTAATTTATGAAACTAATTTTTCTCATGAGAACTTATTGATTCATTGAGGACCTTTATAAATTTTTGCCTCCTCCTATCATTGCCTGTCCAAATCATTCCTTATATCGAATAATCAAAATAAATAATATGCCTTATCAATTATATGTATTGAATAATGGTTATTAAATTATCAATAATTTCCCAAATAATAAAATAACTATCAAAGTAGACATTGTATATAAAATGGTATAGGGTTTTTGTAATAGTAACATACATAATGAATGAAATGGACAATTAGGGGGAAATTCAATGTTCAATGATCATAGAAGATTGAATATTTCAAGGGGAATAACAAATGATTCAATGAAGTGAATGTCAATACTAACCTTGGACAAATCAATAATAAGACACCCGGAGGAAGAATAAGGATGGTATCAATAAATAAATCTCATGTGGAGTAAAAATAAATGGTTATTTTTTATGATGAATAGAAATACTATAAAATGATATTAAAAAAATCCTTGAGGAAAATATCCTTTTATTATGAAAAACCTTTTGGAAAATTTTTTCTTTGAAAATCACTTTTAAAAACAATTTCTTTGAAAATTAACCTTTTATACATGAAAAGGAAGCTTCAAATAAATGATGGTGGGTAAATATATAATTGTCATATGAGGTAAAATAACATTCTTTTTTCATTGTTAAAGGTTAAAAAAATGAATTGTTCATAACGTGATAAGAAGATTCCATTGAAAACAATGGTAAAAGAAAAAAGGGTAAATTTTATTTACCAAATAATTTTAAAAACATTTTTGAATTTTTTATATATTAAAACATGGGTTTTAGAATAAAATAGGATCTCTGACTAAAGAGGGAAATAAAGATTAGTTTTCTTAAAATCATTTTTTAAAACATTTGAGTAACAAAGAGTGGAAAAAATAGTACTAATACTTGAAAATGGTCATGAATAACCAGATAATAATTTAAGTTTTTTTTTTAAAAATGGATATATAATATCCTAGAATGGAAATTCAATTGAAATATCATTAGTACTATTCATAAGGAAAATAATCTTTAAATTTCCCAAAGTGTCCCATACCACTCTAAAAAAATTTAAATCATAAACCTGATGAAGGAAAAATATTGAATGAATGTTTTAAATACCATAATGATAAAAAAATTAATTATATAATATATCAAAATGGGTATTAGATACACCACACAAAATAATTAAATGGTGAAAATGACATTTATCTCATTGATGTAAAAAGTGAGATGTAAATACCATACCTAGAGTTTCATTTTGGGTGAACGTCCTTTGAATTCCTGTATAATAAACTTATATTAATGTTCTAATTTCTTGAGAAATTTTTTCATGTTTAACATTACTTTTATTTCACTTTATACTGTGTTGTATAAAACTAATTAAACAATTCTGATTACATCGTATGTTTACAAAAAATTCATATCATGTGTCAAAAACAACATTGGTAGGTCAAGTATTGTCAAAGGGGTCATTATATGACATCTACAGAATAATAATCATGAAATAATTATCATATTCATTCATTAATTATACTGTTAAAATAAATTATTAAATATGGTAGTGAAAAATGAACCAACATTACAATCATTGTGATGGTAGGTCGTATGTACGCATGAGTGACATTCTTATTTTTCAATGATCATTATGGAAAGAAGGTATATAACACCAAATATTTCCAGAATGACCAATATAATATAAATAATATATTATTTAATCATATATATTATATATATAATTATTGTGGTGTAAAACGAATCATATCATGTCGAGGAGGCAGTAGTCCACACATCTATGAACGACATTTCACTTTTTATGTGATAATAATGAAATTGATATATATATTGTATATTTACAAAAAGGTAATTATTTTATTTATATCATATAGAGGTTGTTTATTTATCATATTTTTAATAATAATCATTCTTTATACATTCCATGAATCATGTGAATGAATCACATCGCTTTGAGGGGGCGGTAGTCCACACTTCCTCAAACGATGTTATCGTATTAATGATAAATGGAATGCATTAAAGATGTGTATTATAAAAGGACTAAATAAGAATAAATCATTAATAAATATCATTTATAACATATAAAAATATATTCTCCATCATAATGGCCATCTATGAATGTTGGTAAAGAAAAATGAACAATCATCGTTTTTTGAGGCAGTATTTCACAATTCATAAACACAATATGTTCATTACCCATTAAATGTAAGTATGTGTAAGTGTAGGTATAAACCATAGAATAAAATATACTATTATATTAAGGATATGGTTTTCTTATACAAGAATCAAATAATATGATAATAGGGGTTGGATAATGGAAATGAAACTAAAAATCTTGAGAGAAGATGTTACCACTTAATCGGGTAACTACTTTTGGTTTGTACCAAAAGGAATCCTTGTAAATATTTCTAAACAAAGGGAGGATTCAAGGTAAAAGGGAGGGATTTTTGGAATCTATATAAGCATATATTGGTTGAAACTAACAGGTTTGAGAGGTGTGAGGACCGAGGAGAGGTTGTGATTTTTATAAGCGAGGAAAAGGACTCACTAGGTATTTTGAAAACAAGTTAGGTTTACCCACATTTTTACCGAACAAAAGGTCACAAAAACCCAAAAAAACTCAATAATGTAAGTTTAATGGCCTAATTATTTCAATAAAATTGGTTTTGAAAAAATAATTAACTTGAGCCATACTTTTTGGAAATTAAAGTTGATATGTCACTAATACTGTTCTATCAAGGATCTCAAAGGGGTCAATATTCCTCAGCCTAAAAATTCCCTTTCATTAAAAAGTGTATGACTCTCTTCCATGGATATATTAAAAGGAAAAATTTTTATCTAACAACAAAATTAATGTCCCTTCATTAGTAGTCAGTATAGCTCTTTCACCGACTCTAGGCAGCTTTTATATGTTTTTGTTTGGATTGAAACTTCTTTGTCATCACTTTCACAAGATTAAGACCAGGTCTCTTTCATTCCACACTTCATCTGAAAAAATTTTGAGTTCTACATTTCTTTACATTAAAAGATTCATATAGATCCATTTAATACTCATGTGGAAGTTGTTTTTACATGATAACTCAACTAATGGGATATGTTGATCACATCATCCATTAAGTTCCATCAATTGTGATCTTAGGATGTCCTCATGTTTTTGAATGGTCCTTTTAGATTTTATAGAAGTTTGGGGATGATAGGTAATGCTAAAATTTAATTTAGTACTAAAATATTATTGAATGCTTCTATATAATATAGAGGTGAACCTTGGATCATAATCAAATATGATTAAAAGTGGAACCCCATGAAACCTCACCATTTCCATCACATATATCTGGGAAATGTTTTCAAGTGAGAAATATTCCCAAATAGTGATAATGTGGTCAGTCATGGTGAGTCGATCCAGCACAAACCATATCATAGTATCTTCTGTGGATGTTTTTGGGAGACTGGTCATAAAGTTCTTGGTTATATTTACCCATTTCCACATGGTTATAAGAAATGGTTTCATCATCCCAATTGAATTTTTTCACTCTACTTTAACATGATGGCATACCAAACATCTTGATATATACTCTGTAATCTCCTTCTTCATGTTTTCCCATCAAAAGTGTCCTCAAAGATCACGGTACATATTGGTACTTTTGGGGTGGTGTAGAAATATAGGCATTGTGCATTATACAATAGCATGGTATTTATCTCAGGTGATGAAGGAACACAAAGCCTCATTAAAAACTAAATTACACCATCATCATCAATTTAGAAATCATGTAGCTCCCCTTCCTTTATTGATTTCAACTTTTTTTATCTCCATATCATCCCTTTATGTATCCTTGATCTTCTCATGGATAGATAGTTGGGAAATCATTTGGGAGAGGTAGGATGTATTCCATATCGTTATGATTTCAAGATATATCCTTTTTATATACAGGAAGATAAGGTCTCTCTAAGTTTGTATCATGGATATAGTATCATGTTGTTTTTCTGTTAAGAGCATCATCTACCTTATTCTCCATTCTCGGATTGTATTGAATAGAGAAATCATAGTCCATGATTAGATCAGACCATTTTCTTTGATGCATATTGATATTCCTCTTTGTGAATATATAAATTATACTGTTATGATCGGTATATATTTCAAACTTCTCAACATAAAGATAATGTGACCAATTATTTAGAGCAAAGATCATATCTTCTAACTCTAGATCATGCGTTAGGTAGTTATTTTCATGGATCATTAACTATCATGAGGAATATGATATCACTTTATCATTCTACATGAGTACAAAAACCAAGACTTTCATTGAATCATCACTATATATCACGAAACCTTATCCACTTATTGGTATTGTGAGTACATTTTAATACCAAGATGATAAGGATTACTATCATATTTAGGTATTATTTTATGTTGTCAAGGAATAATAACAAGAAAATAAATCAACTCAGTTTTTATTTGGTGAAAATCAGACTGACCATCATATTCAAGAAAATAATACTCACAATGTTTAAAAAAGTCCATTGTATTGGGAATATGTTTTTGAAATGAAGTGGATCATTATACCAATCCTAAGTCTAGAATAAAAGGTTTAATTGTAATGGTGAAAATCAGAGTCTTCCTAACTTTAATGAAAATATAATGATGCTTTTCTGATCTTGGAGTTCTTATAAATCATTAGTAAGTTATAAAACTAGGGATGAATGATTGATGAAATAAAGTAAAGAAAAATATTCTACCAATCATATACAGTTTGATCATAATAATACCAATTATATTCAGGTTGATAAGGAATTAAAGATGTTGATTAAATATAGGTATGTAGCAACACATTACTTGGTAGGTTATATGATGATGAAGCTGACATTCAACATAATCAAATTCATGAAGGAATTAAGGGTACTTGCTGAAAGTTTATGAAAGAATAAATTTGATGAATTTGAATCATTCCAGTCTCAAGATCATCATAATGATATTTCTAGATGAATAATTGTTTAATGACCAAGGAGGTTGATCGTAATGAAGGTGATAGTTTTTAGTAAAACTAAATGCCGAAAATATTTAAAACCTAAAAGAATGAAGTTAGCAAGAATCATATTCAAAAAATAAATAAGTTCTTAATGTTGATCCATTGGATTTAGTATTTCATCATATTCATACAAGTTGATTTTGTTTTTGTGATAAAAATTGACTGGTATAATATTTAGAATAGAAAGAAGTTGTTGAAGTTGAAGCTTCTGATACCCGTCCCTCGGACTCGGTATTCCATCATAATCATCAGAGAAAGAATTGTTTGAAACTGATGAATGTAAAGAAAATGAAAAGTATTTGGTGTCCAATATGAAGAATAAATTCAGATATTTATCAATAATTTAGTCAACCATTTAAAATAGGTTTAATTACATTGTTTATCATTCACGTTGGTCAAGAGAAGTGATAAAGAAGAATATATTATTTTACATTTGTCATCATCACAATGAGGCAGATCATAATGACAAATCAGAATGGGAAATTAGAATCAGACTAATGTTTTTAATGAAAGTATAAAGTTTAGATAAAGCTATTTGAAGATTCATCATGGCTCGAGAAGTGTTGAGAAGAGTTTATGAAGGCAAGACGCACCTAAAATTCAAAGGAACATATAGATTTGTAAAATGTAATTGAGAGGAAACATTTCTAGGAATCCCACCCAAACCATTTTTTGGGTTGAGTATAAAAGAGAAATTACTTTGTAATTTATGATAGGTGTACTATTCATGGTGAATAAGACTCAAGGAAGAGCATTATAGAGAATAAGATATTTCCTGATTGAATTTTGTTGAAGAAGTATTTCAGATAGAAGCATATGATGAGAGACAAGATTGTATTCAACTAGTCAATGTATTGTACTAAACCATCAGACTGGAAAGATTGTATTGGGATTTCTAGAATGAATAAGAAATGGTTTAGAATTTTCTCAACTATATTCTATAAAAGTCATATATTTTTCTTATTGATCAATTAGACTTGGAGAATCGGACTGAGTTTTATAAAAAAGTACATAAAAGTTCTTACCAACTTCAAGGTAAGAAAGTAAACATTTCTTATAAAAAATAACTCATTTGTGAAAGTAGATAATGAAGCATCATAACTTATTTTGTTACAAAAATTTGTATTACATCATTTGTTCTAGAAGGATAATATGCACTATTGAATTGTTTACATAGTGACACACAAGTGAAAGGGAAAATCATACTCTATGTATTCAACACAAAATGATTTTATTCTAGTGGATTGTGTGGTATTATATCATTTTCAAACAATACCAATTATGTATATATTCTTTTTGAATAATAAACCTTGTAAATTCTTATGTTCTTATAGATGTGGGTTTTAATTATTTTCAATAGGAAAAGAAATATTTAACAGGAGAAAAATGTTTTTTAATAATTATGAAAATATTAAAGAAAAATATATCACTAATTCACCCCTCCCCCTCTCAGTGATACAATTATCTTGACTGGGAAATTACAACTAGTTTTAGAGACATGTTCCCTTCATTTATTCTTTGTTTATGTTTTTAAAAGAAGTTGATGGATAATTTGAATTGTGTCAATAATAATGGAATCCTGGTTTTTGATGGTAAAAATTATCATATCTAGAAAGATATAATGTTTCCCCATCTTATGTCTATAAGATATGATTTTCTTGAAGATGAAACAGATTTATTTCCTCTTATTGATGATAAAGATCATCTTAATCTATTGATAAGAATAATCTTGAGAGTGATGTAAGGGACAAGAATTATTTACTATCATCACTTTATAAAAGTGATTTTTAAGGGTGAAGGGTGTTTCCATTACTAAAGGTATATGGGATAAGATGAAAAACATATATGAAGGAAATACAAAATTGAAGAAGAAAAATTAAAAATCTAGAGGCTAGAGTATTAGGACTTGAAAATGGGTGGGTATGAATCTATTATGGACTTATTTACCAGGTAAAATTACATCATCAACACTCTCAGATGTCTTAGTTAAATTTTTTGAGGATTATATAGTTATTCAAAAGATATTAAGAATTATTCCCAACAAGTTTGATTCTATAGTTTATTAATGAGAAGATAGATATAAAAAAAATATCTATAGATGATTTTCATAGAACTATCATCAGTTATAAAATAATAATGTATAAAGATATGAAAATAAAAATAAAATTCGATTGAGAAATTTCATCAAAGACTGTAGAGAAATAGAATTCAAAGAAGATTTTTATTGAAGAAGAAGGTGGTTATTTTGATTCTGAAAATTAGGTATATAATAATCTTGATGATATTTTTTCCTTTATATATAAAAATTTTAGAAGAGGTATAGGTAAATATAAAGGGAATTTTCCCTTGAATAGTTATGAATATAGATTCCTTGGTCACATTACAAAAAAATTTCCACAAAGAAAGAAATAAAAAGATGGTGATGAAGAAGAAATAAGGCCAAGAAGGTCATGGAAGAAATAGGGTGGAAAAGAAAAATTTTATTCTATAGGAAAGGGTAAATAATTTTCAAAATATAAAATATGTTTTTTATTATCTAAAGATAAGGAATAAGAAGAAAGTAAAGCTAAATCCAAAAATTCTACAGAGGATGTTGGTGAGAATACTTTTAGTGTAACAATTAATGATGATGAATTCAGAATTAGTAGTTCTGATTAAGAAGAAACTCAACATAAATTTCATTTAAAATAATATTTGAAATATATTTTTGAAATATAAGAAGTCTTGAAAAAAAAGATGTTGTAAGATGAATGTTACTCATAAAAAATTCATGAATTTTTTGAGCAGAAAAAGATGCAAATAGATATTAGTGATTTGAAAAAATATCTTAAGGAAGAAAAGAATCATAATAAAAATATAGAATTGAAGTTAAAGGCATAAAAATAATAGTTAGAACTTGTCTAGTAAAAACTTTGTAAAGAAGAAAATAAAATTATATTTTCCAAAAATTCTATATATGAAGTTGGTGAAAGTATTCATAAGGAAAAATCTGATTAGGATAAAAAGAGTAACCATCAAAAGTTGATAGGAAATATAGAATTATTTCTGGAAATAAGAAAGCATAGAAAATTTATTATATGGCTAAGATTGACAATGTTGATAATTCATATGTTGTTGAAATACCTGAGTCTGAAAATGATTCTAAAAATAATGAATATGTAAATGTTTCTATTATATCTATTTATGACAAAGATAAAAGGAGAAATAAGCTAAAAAAGAAGATTCTGATTGGTAACAGAAAGGTTGGTGGTCCAAAAAATTCAGATTAAAAGGTTGCTACGAAACATATTCGTAACTTCAGTCAGTATGGAAGCCATAGAGGAAAATATTCTTTCTATAGTTACTAATGGTATTTTTATGGAATCATAAATAAAACAGATATTTGTCGGTTCAACCAACAACATTACTATTATTATATAGGTTATGAAAGTCATAGGTTTAGGGGGAGTCAATCTTCTCAAAATAATAAGTATGAAAAGGAAGTTCAAAAGAAACCTGATAATGATGGTGTAAAAATTAAAAATAGGTTCCAACCTGAAGAAACTGTTTGTGAAAGATGTGAAGAACCAAGTAATCTTGATAAGGGTTTTATTTTTTGTTACCGACACAATATAATTTTCTTAACATTTCTCATAAGCTGGAGGTGATGAAAGAAAAATCTCTTGTTGTTAAAACTACCCTCGAATCATTTAAAGGTGAACACCCTTTGATTCTTGATAGTGGGTGTTCCTCACACATGAAAGAAGATTTAAGTTTTTTGAATAATTTAAAAGAATTCAAAGAGGTAACTGTGACATTCAACAAGGATGAAACAATAATAATCCAAGGTGTTGGATCAACTATCATTGGGGAAAAATAGTTTAAATCTATGATATATTTATATATTGAGGAGTTGAAACATAAATTGTTGAGTTTTCACAATTATGTGATGAAGGTAATAATGTTACCTTCGGGAAAGATGTATTTTTTGTGAAAATTGTTAAGGATGAAAATATAGTTACAAGAGACCGACATACAAAGGTAAACTTATTTCATGTTGGTGAGGTTCAAAACTCTTGTTACATGGGTATGGTAGAAGAAAATTAATTATAGCATAAAAGGATGGAAAACACGTGTCAAATAAAAAAGAGTAAGTTAATAAGGTGATATTTTTTTCATGATATTCTTTATTTTCAATTAATAAGAGATTTTTGTTGCAATATTATTCATAACGGAAAAATTACAATGTCTCTGTATAAGAAAGTTAGGATTTGTTCAAAAAAACCATTGGAACATATTCATTCTGACATGTATGGACCAATGAGAAAACAATCAAAAAATTATAATAATTACTTCATCACATTCATTGATGAATTTAATCATATTACTTGTGTTATGAATATGAAACATAAATCATATTCTCTGAGAATGATTAAAGGTTTTAGGAGAAAATCTAAGAAGAAAAGTGAGTATTCAGTGAAAAAGCTGAAAACTAATAATGGTGATGAGTATACGAATAAATAATTTGAATGTTATCCTGATAAGATTGGAATTTTTCATGATTATAGTTTCCTATTCACACGTCAAAAAAATGGGGTTGATGAACGGAAGAATGGAAGTTTGCTGGAAATGGGGAGAACAATGTTACTAGAACACAGTCTTTCTAATTCGTATTGGAGGCAACCTATGAGTATTGTTGTTTATATTCAAAATTGATGTTTCTATAGGCCCAGTTTGTATATGAATCCATAAAAAAAATTTATAGAAAAACTACATGATTGAAACACTTAAGATTTTTCAAGAGTCCATGCATTATAAAGAAGAAAGGTGGAAATCTTGGAAAGTTTGAGCAGAAAGGTGAAGATTGAATTTTTCTTAGTTATGCTCTAGAAGGAAGAAGATATAGATGTTTCAAAAAAAAATAGAAAGAATTTTTTATTTCAATAATTTGAAAGTTATTGAAAAATATATTAAGGAAAAATATAATCAAACATATTAGGAAGTTGAGTAGGATTAAGAAATTTTTGTCAACATTTATGCTAATGATACATCCAATTGTAATCCTCCTCAAAAACAAGAATCAGACTTAGAAATTTCATGTGATGAAGAAGAATCTCTAAAATCCCATCCCAAGATTAGGAAGCTAGTGAAAACTCAGAATATTATTGGTGTTCAACATAAAAAGGTTCAAAAAATAAGAACAGAAAATTATTTTACATGTACTTATTTGTGTTCGAAAATTTGGTCAAATGCTGGGAAATAAAATTTTGAGTATCCAGAATGGGTTTAGTCCATGAATGTGGAGTTAGACCAGATAGAGAAGAATGATTCATAGGAACTCATACCTAATCCAGATAACAAAAATGTTATTGGTACAATGTGGGTTTCCCATATCAAAATGAATTAATAAGGTGAAGTGATAACAAACAATGAAAGATTAGTATGTTAAGGTTACTCTAAAATTGAAGTTGTTGATTTTGATGAAAATTTTTCTCTGGTAGAATGGTTAGAAAGAATCATAATTTTTCTTGTTATTTCTACAAAATGGAGTTAAAAAATATTTCAAATGGATGTAAAGTCTACAATGATAATTGATGATCTTAATGAGGAAGTTTACATTGAACATCAATGTGGAATTTTTGTTGGGAAAGAGGAAAGTTATATGTGCATATTTAACAAATCCTTGTATGCACTAAATAAATATATGAGGGAATAGTATTCCAAACTGGACACTTTCTTATGGAATGTTCGTTTTAAGAAAGGAAGGGTTGATAACAATATTTACATCAACGAAATTACAGAGTTTTCCTTCATCATAATTATTTATATTAATGAAATTATCTTTAGTAGGAATAATGAATGATCTTGTGAAAAGTTTTCTAAATAAATGAAAATGTTGTTTGAGATTTCCATGTTGGGACAAATGAAATACTTTATTGGGTTACAAATTTTATAAAATAAGAAACACATATTTCTTTCTTAAGAAATGAATGCTAAAGAAATTCTTAAAAATTTTGGTATAGAAAATTTAAAACTAGTTTACACATCAATATCAGTGGGAACCACGTTGAGTAAAGATGGAGAATACAAGAAAGATGATCAGAAAGAGTTTCCAAAGTTGATTGGATTTTTTTTTATATTTTACTACCATAGGACACAATATACTTTATTATGTTAACTTATTTGAAAGATTTTATAGTGATCCTAAATAATCAAATTTACTTTCTAGAAAAAGAATCACGAAATACATCAAAGGCCCAAAAAATTTCGAAATCAGGTATGATAGCTTAGAAAGTATTGATTTATTTGGGTATTTAGAAGCTTATTGGGTTGTAAATGTTGATGATAGATGATCCACATCAGGTGGGGTTTTATTTCTACATAAATGTAATGTTTTTTGAAATATTATGAAATAGAATTCAGTAACTCTCATTAAAACTGAATTGGAATATTTTTATACTACACAATCTACTACCCAACTTATGTGGATGAAGAATCAGTTAGAATACTATCTTGTGGAATTGAAGTTAATCTTTATCTTGGGTTATGATAATCAAAGTGAAATCAACCTTTCTAATAATCTGGTAAAACATTATCATTCAAAACATATTGATATCAACAATTATTTCATCAAATATCATGTGTAGAATAATGAGTTGAAGTTGGAGTTTTTTTCCTAAATCGGAACAAGCTACTGACATTTTCACAAAACCTTTACCCAGGGAAGCATTATCTAAATTGATCTTGAACAAGGTCATCTAACCTCTTTCTCATCAAGGTTGGGGTATGAGTTATAGTTTCCTCTCTCATCTTATCCTTGGAAACTGCTTTCAAGGGGGGAATTTTTTTATAAATCTATCATTATGGAAGCATGTAAATAGAGAGAGTTGTGGGTAAATTTTGAATTCATCATTGTAAGTGTGTGAACTATTCTAACTGTTTGTTTGAGTGGTTTTTGGAAACATTTTTTTTGTATTCTGTGGTTGTTTAAAATTTGAGGAAGAAAAGATGAGGAAATTTTTCATAATCTCTACTTTTGGACATCATGAATTTTATGTCAATAATTCCTGTTTCCAACAATGATTTAGTACACGCAGTCTTATAATTATTAATAATTAATACATAGATTGAGGTTAAAAAGTTTATTTATTTATAAACATTGGTTGAAAAAAAACCAGAGTGAGATATTGTTTGGATCATGATGATAATGATTAATATCATATTACGGTATTTTCATTTGTTGTCAATGGATTTTAAGAAGAAAAAAAATTACCTTACTTTATAATTGATAAAAATTGGACAGACCATCATATTCAATAAAATCAGACTCACAATTGTTAAGAAATTCCACCACATTTGGAATATGTTATCTGGATGAAGAGGATCATTGAACTCATCCAATGTTTGGAATGAAATTTTTGATCATAATGCGGAATAATTTTAGTCTTCCTAACATTGATGAAAATATGATGTTGCTTTTCTGATCATGGAGTTCTCCTAAATCGTAAGTATGCTGTAAAACTTATGATGAAAGCTTGATGAATGAAAATGGAGAAAATTTTATTCCAATCATATTCAGTCTGATTATAATCATGCCAATCATATTAAAGATGAGTAGGAAATAAATATGTTTATGAATGATAGGGACGTTTCAACACATTACTTGGTAAGTGAGATGATGCTAAAGTTTATCCTCAAAGTAATAAAAGTCATAAAGAATGTCATGATACTTGTTAGAAGTTTATTAAAGAAGAATGTTTATGTATTTTAATTGTTCTGGTCTAAAGATCATCATAATGATATTTCTGGATACAGATTTGTTTAAAGGAAGGGTACGATAGTCATAATAAAGGTTCAAGTTTTCGGTCAGACCAAAATCTAGATGATTTAAATCCATGATGAAATAATTTTTTGAGAATCATATTCAAAAAATAATTAAGTTACTAACGTTGATCAAACGAATTCAGTATGTCATCATATTAATTAGAGGCGGAATTGTTTTTATAAAAATTGATTGGTTACATGTACAGAAGAGAACTAATTTGTTGATGTTAAAGCTTGTGATACCGGTCTATACTCTGTATGCCAAAATAATAATTGGAGGAATAATTTTTTGGAACTGATGAATAAAAGGAAAAGGAAAATTACGTGGTTTCCAACATGAAGAAGAAATTAATAGATATATCAATACATTAGTTTACCATTTAAAATAATTTGAATTACATTGTTTATAATTCAAGGGGTTCAAGAGAAGAGATGAATAATAATATATTGTTTTAAATTTTTATTCATCACAATGAAGCAGGTCATAAGAACAAATTGAAATGGGAAATCTGAAAAAGAATGATGTTTACAGAAATTCTAAATCAGAGTTGATGTTGTGAGAGGATTTGAGAATGTTAAATAAGTTTTGAGAATATATTATTAAGTTAATATGAACCCAAAATTCAAATGAATGTGTAGATATATAAAATTTGATTCAGTGGGAAATTTTTTAGGAATCCCGCCCAAAACGTTTTTTGGGTGAGTCTAAAAGAGAAAGTAATTTATACTTTTGATAGATGTACTATTCAATGGGAAGAATATAAGAGACCTAGCTCTAATGAGAAGAATAAGTTTCCAAATTTTGTTTTGTTGTATTCAACTGGTCATCGTATTGGACTGAATCATTGGACTGGGAAAATCATATTGGGATTTTTGAATTGAAGAATAAGTGGTTCAGAATTTTCTCAACCGTATTATGAAAAAGTAAAATATTTTTCATATTGTGAAATAAAACAGGGATAATCGGACTAGGACAATTGTATTGGAACTCAGACAGATTTTTGTAACAAAATTTAGAAAAGTTGTTATAACTTCTAGGTTAGAAATTGAATAATTTTTTTTAAAAAATACATTTGTGAAAGTTGATAAAGAATCACCATATAATGTGTTGTTACAAGACATTGTATTTCATCATTTTTTTATAAAAGGATCACATTAACTATTTAATTTTTTATATAAATCTATAGGAGTGAAATGAAATATCCCACTCATTGTATTCAACACAAAAGGATTATTTTCTAACAGATTGTTTGGTATTATATCATTTCAAAATCATAGAAAGGATGTAGCTATTCATGTGGAAAAGTGATACTTATAAATTCATGTGTTCCTATAGATGTATGTTTTCATTGTTTTCAATAGGGAAAGAAATATTTAATAGGATTCTAAGGTTATTACATAAGTAAGGAAATATAAAAGAAAAATATATCACTGATTCACTCTCTCCCACTCTCAGTGATACAATTATCTTGACTGGGAAATTACCATACAAGAACAGTGATTTGCCTCTTCTTGATCTCCTTAAAGATTTCCTCATATCTTTCATCCATAAATAATTTACACAATTTTGTGTTAAATTAGTTAGTTGGCTTGAAAATAATGATAAATGTATCACAAAATGTAAATAGTAACAGCTAATCTATAAAACTATAGATTTCTATGACACTATTAGGTCTAGGTTATTTTTCAATTGCCTTTGTCTTTGAAGGGTCCACTTAAATTACACCACTTGTGATCACGTTCCCCAATAATGTGACTTATTGCATCAAGAAGTCACACTTTTTGAACATATGATACTTTTTCTCCTTCCTTAATATCACCAACACAATCATTAGATTATCATCATGTTCCTACTTAATCTTGGAATAAATGAGCATATAATTGATAAACACTACCGAAAATTTGTTTAGGTGGTCTATAAATAATATATTAATCATATCAATAAATATTGTAGGAAAATTAGTAAGTCTAAAGGGAATTACTATGAACTCATAGTGACCATACCTTGTAAGGAAAACAGTCTATTGAATATCTTCCTTCTTCAACTTTAGTTGATGATATCCATAAAAAAGATACACCTTTGAGAATTATTTCAATCCTTTTATTTGATTGAACAAGTCATCAATCCTTGGTTCAGGATAATTTTTATTTATGGTGATCTTGTTGATATCTTAGAAAATGATAAACACCTGTTTTGATCTATCTTTCTTCTTGACAAAGAGCATTGGTGCACCCCTAGGTGATGTAATAGGGAGTATTAACCATTTTTTCAAATTCTCTTTTAGATACTTCCTTAACTCCCCCATTTCAATCAAAGAAATCCTATAGGGGAAACTTGAGATAGGAGTGGCTCTGGGTATGAGATCTATTGAGAAATCTACCACATGATCAATGGATTCCAAGTAACCCTTTGAGAAATACATCAATGTATTCCCTAACAATTTACATTTCCACCAGGCTAATACCTTCCGTTGACTCAACCATTTGGGCAAGGTATGCTTCTCTATAGGGTATCAACACCCACACTGTTGATAGATTTTCCAAATAAGATTAATGATCTTCCTTGCATTTTTAGAGGATCGCGGGATGGTTCAGAATATAAAAATAGATTTTTTTTCCAATAGTTGATTTCTTCTATATATAATGAAGGCCAATACATGTCCAATATAGCATCAAATTTCAACAAGGAAAATATAATAAGATTTTCAATAAGAATATCCAAACTATGATTATAGGAGAGGAGTCCAACACTTTGGTTGTAATGATTACACCACTATGTTTTTTATGTATATCTCTACTTAAAGGTATTGGGGATTCAATTCAATAGTTCTAGAAAAATTTTAGGATATAAATTAATAGGTATAACCAGAATCAAATAATACTTTTTTTATTATTTAGTGAATAGGAGTCATACCTTGTATGAATTCATTTTCACACTCCATTTCATTAAAAGTGATTATATATGCTTTCCCTTTCTCCTTTGACATTGGTGATTCCTGAAACTGGTTTCGCTCAAGGACATGTGGTTTTGTGCACTTGATTAAATAACAACCTTGGTCCCTATATTTAAATCATTGAACCGTGGGTGGTGCATTAGGATGTTCCTTCCTTTCCTCTATCAAGTTGGTCAGCTTATTCATGTATGTTTAATATTCCATAGCTTGGTTTCCTTCTCTCCCACACTTGATGAATTTCCCCAACCCTTTGAGTCAATTAACAAGATGCTTCTTCCCACATTTTTGACATGTGGGTAGTTGGATCCTATTTACCCATTTGTCATTTGACCCACAATCTTGAATCCCCATTCTTCTCTTACTATCTCTATAACCATGGGACTATTAATTGAACTCCATATCCACATTAAGAGCACCTTTAACCCCATCTTCAATACTCCCAAATTCTTATATTTCTAGACCGTTTAGAAGGTGTATTTTTAAAAAAATAAAGAACATATCTATTTTTCTATCATTATTGATAAAAAATCCAATGGAATTCATTTAAAACCTTATGAATGATAAATAATATTTTTAAATATTATCTTTAAATATTTTTTTGAAGAGTTCAAAGGAAATTATTTGTAAATAATATTTTATTAAATTCATCCCACTCCATATCATCCATTTAATACTTTGGATTTTTGTTCTTTATCAATTCATGCTATCGAATATATTCACCATATAAATGATAAATTTCAAGAGTCACCATCTCCTTATTAGAGAAAAGGATCATAGAAATATCTTCTTTATTGAGTTAACCCAATATTCCACATCTTGTGGATTGGAAGTTTCACTAAACATCGATGATCATTTTTGCATTAAGGGATCAATGGATAATTGATCCTTATTGGGTGAATATGGACTTTCCACATAGTTCATGTTATTATTCATATCTCAAGACAACTAGGTAATCATTTCCACAATGTTTTGAACTCAACCTCCCATGGAACTGGGTATCTCATTTGGATAATTGTTTCCTTGTCACTCACACAGGTTTTAGGCCTAGTTTCTCCAGATTCCTACCATTTTCTAGAATTGAAAATGTTAGAACAAAACAAAAGTCAATAAATCATGAGTAATTTATTATTTAATGAAATTAACACTAAAGGAATATCTTATGGTATCCCTAGGTCTATAAATTTCTGAAAATAGTCTTCTAGGATATCTTACCAATACATAGACTTATACTAATGATTTTTACTCTTGTAATCTAATCATAATTCCAAAATTAACGAAACCATTTTTAGATACCAACTATAGTGACCATAATTTTTCATACATAACTATTACATCATTTTAATGATAAAAAACAAAATAGAGTTACAAATCTAGGATCCAAAGATTTATGTCTTTGAATAATTAGGCTCATAAATAACATTTACATAATAAAACATAAAAATTTATTTAAATACTTATTCTTTATCCTTCTAAAATATCACATTATCCTTAATACATGCAATTACCTAAGGATATGCATCACTGAAAGGGGTAAGATAAAATCCATGTAAGAGGATGAATAAAAAATGTGACTCAATATAACATGGGTGAGCATAATCATCATATCATAAGCCTAGGATCATTATCAATATCATGAGGTAAAAATGTGATAAATTCATTGAATGCGGAAATGCATAAAAATAAAACATCATGTTATAGTGGTCAAATTCTACATATAGTTGTGAATAAAGCTAGGATCATGTTAACACATAACATATGTGAATAACCATAACATCATCACTGTAAACAAATATAGCATCATGTTCACATATAATAAACATTATATAATGAGATAAAACACATTACCCAATGCATTGGAGGACTATATAATTTTGGTCTATTCAGCACATCATAATATTTACATAATCATGCATGTCACATAGAATATGTAATAATAATTTCATGAAATAACCAATGGAAAGGCAGGGGTTTCATGAGGATTTCATAAATTATGATTTCATAAATAAACTTCGAGTTCCAAAATGAAAAATGGAAAAACATATTTTCTATACGAATCATCATTCTTTAGTTAAGAATAAACAACTCAAGAGGAGTCAAAGATGTGTTTTGGAAAGAAGAGTTATTTTGGAAAATCATTGTATTTTCTATAAAATCAAATAAAAAACATGTATATCTCAAAAAATAAGAGGGAGGAATAATGAAATTGTTTTTATGGAACATTAGAGGACTATTTATTCCAAATATTTCATGAAATATGGATAATCCAATAAAAAAGAGTTGGGTTCATGAATCCCCTTACCTTAATTCCTTCTTTATTTTGTCACTTTTGCGCCTCTTGAATAAAAAACATTTATTTATTAAAAAACTAAAAAAAAATTTAATTATATTAATTTATAAATTTATTTATCAATTATAATCATTTTAGTATATTTATTAATTTATATTGATGTAATTTATGTGTTATGATATCATGATTTTCCTATATATTTCTTGTTTCACTTTGATTTCTCAATTTTCATTGAGAGTCATTTATAGAAAAGTATGATTAACTCCTATAGATTATAATAAATGAAATTAATTCTTTATATATTATATATAATTAAAAACATCCATCCATAAAGGTGGTTATGATAATTTTCTTATAAATGTCTCCGTAAGTGGTTAATCAACCTTTAACAGGATGAAGTTAAAAGAGTGGGAAATAGAAGTATTGCATTTATTTTTGTCAAAAATATGACAATTACATCATGTTAAAATAAATAATATAGTTTTAAATTATTGAATAATTTGTTTTATATTATATTGTTTTTAAATTAATTGGTAAAAATAATAAATATAATAAGAAAAAATGGAAAAGTCAATAGAGACTTACTCTCTTCTCAATGTAGCTTTTCTTGTAAGATGCTATAACACCCTTGGTGATAAGAGTTGTATTGCTCCAAAATGTCCCTAAACAATGCAAGGGGGTTTAGAGGGAGTATTTGGTAAGATATTTTACTTTGGAATGTTTGAGAGGAGGGTGTTTCCATGGGAAGGGAGAGGGGTTATTTATACTTTAAGAGAGGGTAATTATTAGAATAAAATATTTAATAAAATAATATATCAAAGGAAAAACATGTAATATTGCATTTTAGACAAAATAAATTATATATAAATATAATATAATGGGTTACAGACTTTAAATCCCCTTTATAATTTAATTCATTAACTTATTAAAAAGAAAAGTGAAGAAAAAAAGAAATTGATATTTTAAGGAATCACTTTTGAATTTAGGTTTTGGAAAGTGATTTTTTTGTATGAAAATTAATTTTATTATATTTTAATGACTCATTTAAGAAATTAAATATATAATGGTAGAAAATAAATTTATATAAATTATTATGTTATTATTACATCATGAATGATGTAACTTGAGAAACATCGATTATGTGAAAAACTATTTTTTTAATATTCACCTAAAAATTGAAGTATTTCAGAAAATTGCCAAAAACTCACCCAAGGAAAATTTTAACCTGATCATTTCAAAAATGATATTAATTTAATAAAAGTAAATATCTAAAATAGGTAAAATATCAATTTTAATAGTAAAATAATAATTTTTACAAAATATATTAAAATACAGTTTATTAAAAATATGCTTTATTGTCTTTACGGTTTTTAATCATGATATTTATTTTATTGAATTATAATATTTTTATTTACATAAATTAATCATGATAATTTTTATTTATATCGAAATTTATTATTTTTTGGTAAAATCACTCTTCCAATGGTCAGGTTACTATTCCCAATGATTATGTTACTATTACAACGGTCACATTACTATTCCAGTCACATTAGCTTATATATATACCACTCAATTATTTCATTAAATATTCAAATCAATTCCTCTCAGGGTTCTATATTTCCATTTTAAATAATTTTTATTTGTTTACTATATGTTTGTTTCTTTTATATAGTGTTGTTAGTGGGGCCAATAATTCTAGTAGATGAGGTCGATCCATATTTTCTCATTTTAGCTTTTATATTTTATACGTTTTTGTCCAGTTGTAATATTTGGAAATTTAATTGGTTTCATTGCAGATTAACGTAACAATATTTATTAATATAGTTTTTTATTGGTTTCTCTATATTTTTTTTTGTATAATATATAATATAATACAACACACATTTATTTAGGAAACAAATTTTACTAATAAACATTATATCATTACAATGGGGTAACACATCTCATGCCTCAACCTAAACATACTATATAACTCTAGCTACCTTTCTGACGAGGAGTAGTTGAGTGCTTCCTAGACCCTAGTACCTATCTTACTCCCCTACCACTACTATACTATGATATTTTCTAAAAAAAAAACTTATGATGATGGCCCATCCTGCCGCAAACATGGAACTCCAAAGTGGTGTATGAAAACTATGGTTTCATGTAGTTTAACTTTCTATACTTACGTACTACAATGGAATATGATCCTAAGATGAATTCCCACTACCCTAACTGGTCTTCATGTTATTTCCATGGAAACAAATATCATAGGACCACTTCTTGCCACCAAAATAAGTGATCCAAGTTTACCCTGTGGAAATAGCCTGGCTACCTCTTAGGTCGACCCTCAGATTCTTTACTGTGATGAGTTCATGATTCATAAAATCTAAAAAACTACTCAGAATAAAAACATTCACTATGACTTGACCTCATAGTGAATAACATCCAGAAAATGTTTCTCTCTAGAGATCTCATCAATAGCTATATATCACACAAATCATTGAAGGTTGGTGAAATTTTAAACATAGTCCATCCCAGATATAATATCCTATATCAGAAGCATGAACTAATGATCCTTCTCATCCCTCAATATCTGTGGATAGAAGTGGCTCAATAAATTCATCTATAATTCATTCCAAGATAACTCCTCTTTCATACCATCCTGCTATAGAATATCCCACCAATTTTTGGTAGGTCCACTGAGCATATACACAACAAGATTCTCCCTCCTATCTATGGGTGTCTCAAGATGTTTGAAGATTGTATAGATTGACTCAATCTAGAACTCAGCTACCTTGGATCCTCCCTCCCCAGTGAAAATAGGTGGATTTTGTAGGTGAATCTCTCTCATCAACTCATACATCAAAGTCATGTTGAAAATAGTCTCCTTTTCCTTGGTTTTCATGACCCTTAAGAAGTTGTTGTGATGATGAACATCGATTTGATCCTCAAGAGAAACAGGAAGCTCCAGTTAATCTACGTTTGGAGATAACTTATTTCCACTCTCATAGAACTCAACTCGAAGATGATGAGGAGTCATTTTATCTACAAGAAAAACACACTCCTATAAACTTTGGATAAAAATAATGTCAACCTTAAGAGACGATAATAGTAGAGAACCATTACTCTCTGTCTCTCTAACCATGTATTATAAGGGTTTTATGATTAAATAATAGTTTATTTCATTCCTTTTATCAAATATAATAGATATATTATTTCACAATTCGTATTGGAAAGTGTATAACACATGCAATAAACATGTCCCTATCATGAACAATGCATGTATATATATATATATATCCCTGTGTGCCTATCATGATTCATGTATACTCATATCTCACCATACCAGTCTATGAGTGTAAATATCAATAAACAATAACATCACAAAATAATAACATCACACAACATATAAATCAACCACGGTGAAATAACATCAATTGTTACAAGAGAACAACATAAACAATAATCCTATCCTAGGAACTCAAAATTTCCCCCTTACATGGGTCAGCTACTCTAATGAATAAGTTCATTACCAAGTCCCAATAGATTCTAGTCTCTTTTCAACATTTTCCAAAAAAATAAAGCAGTAGAAAATAACAAGCTGATTCCTCTAATACAACTTTGTAATGTCCCCCGATATGGTACTCTATCACATGGTCAAAATGATTTGGTTATTAGACGTCAAGAATACATCCCCATACGCTAGAGGCTATTGACTAGTAGAGAGGCTGTGATATTTAAAGTGGGGAGACTATACCCCCAGGTAAAACATAGTGGAAGTAAACCATAGTAATAAAAATTAGAGTAACAGAGAAATAGTGGAAATAGTATATCATACTACTAGGAAAATAAAATGAGGAACCTATAATGATGAATAATGTAATGACAAGCTAAGATGTATCTAAAAGTAAAACTGAAACCAATACAAAAAAAATAATGTACTCACATTAAATAATCCCAAAAGGCTCTGGTCCCGATCCCAATGTCAGGCCCATCTCCAAAATCTATCCCATCCAGCAAGAAACAAAAAAACCATCAATAATGTCCCTTTCCCTTGTCCAAACATGCATCCATGTAATCTACTCGAGTACCAAACGGTTACCAAATTGGGTGTGAATAAAAATTAGTAGGTCAACACCAGTATCCATAAACACAACCAGTCTGATAATAATTATATGCAATAAAGTGTTAAATATATGTATTAATTAACTAATTAATATAATATATCTATTATCCTATTTCAAAACCATGATGAAATGTCATTGAGCATGTAACACAAACATTCCATCTATATCCATATACCATGGAAAAATCAATAAACCAGGTAGGTCTCTTTGTATTATAATTTCGTCCTCAGATCATCACCCTATATAAATGCATTTTATCATTTGTCCCTGGGTGTAGCCTAGTATAGAAGCATTTCAGCTAGTATCACCGGGAATTGCCTACTATATAAGCATTTCATCCTCTAAGAAAATCCCTATATATAAGAATTTTAGCATGTATCACTGGGTCAAGCCTACTATATAATAATTTAAACACTACTAGGATAACACTATATATAATAATTTCATCACCAACTCTACAAGTCATAATAGTATTGATATAATAATATCACATCATAAATCCCTATGGTTAATTATGAAAATTACCATTTTCATTCAAATAAACTTTCTTTTATCTCTCAAATGATCAACAGTCATATGAATAATCAATAATATATTACCTAGGGATTCTATATAAAGAAATTACCTAAGGTATCATTTCATACTCACCATGCTTTAAACCATTAGCCATGTTCTTTTGAGTCAAATGTTTTCTCTCCCAACTGGTATCCATAATCCAGGTTGCATCAACCATTGAATCTAAAGTAATCGAATTCATTATTTACTATAAATCAACTAATTAAATATAGTTCTCATTACATGGTCATAATCAAAATATTTCATATAATTTACAATTATATGTACCATATGGTTAGGTTTAGTCTCTATACCGTTAACATGTGATTAACACAACGCTTCTAATGACAAAATCCATTAAAGAAGAAGTCATAGAAGATCACAAGAAGAACCTAGATTAACCCAAAACAAGATCAACTCCCAATACAAAACAAATGTTCAAAAGATATACACCACAATGAAAAGTAATGACGGGTGAGAAGAGGGAAACCAAAGTGAATACACTCACCAATGATCGAATGTAAAAATGGGACATCTGTAAGGGGGGAAGATAATTCATAATTTTCTAGAGTTCTTCCTAGGAATGAGAGAGGAGAGGCTATAATAAAAAAATATTGAGATTTATAAGTACATGACACACTAAAAACTACTATATATTAGGAATACATGATGTTTAATCCTTTCATGTCATGTATTTCCTCATTTTTATGTCATGCTGGAAAAACCTTTTGCCCCGGGTTAATATTTATTTTGATCAACATTTACATGATGTGAATCAGGTTCACGACATGTAACGACATCACATCATAAACTAATTCATGAAATACATCAATAAATAGTTAGATGTCATGAAACATGTACACAACATATAATTTTTCGTTGTATAGTTTTTATACTAGCTTCTATAAAAGTGACCAAACCACCTATGATCCTTATAAGATCATAAAAAACCCTAGTAATCCCATTTAAAATATTTATACATGGAATACATTAATTTAAAAATACATACATGCCTAAAATTAAGGTTATTTGTTCCAAAAAAGGCTCTCTATCATCAAAAAATACTTAGTCACTAAGGCTTAATTAGAAAGGGAACCCCAAAAAAATATGTTGAATGAAAACCTCAGAGTGGGACAAACCTAGAAAAATATGGGATCTTATAATGATCTTGGTTTTGAAAGGTTTATATTATGTTTCGTCCATTACAAAAAAATTATTTAAATATCTAAACATGATATAGATGGTTTAAAATGAATTTTGTTTCTTTTATAAAAATAACATTTTTTATGATAAGGTGAATTTAAATAACAAATTTTTTTTTATAGTATTACACAAACCAAGTAAAGGAAATTGATAATGATACTAATTCACATAACTCATGCCACACCCAATTATGGCATCATTATCTTGGTCATGTAAATGAAAAATGCTTGACTATGTTATACCAAAATGGATATTTAGATTCTTTTGAACTAAAACCAATTGGTATGTGTCACGCTTATTTATATGGTAAAATGAATAAATCCCAATTTAGTAGAAAAGGTGAAAGGTCTAAAGAGATTCTTGAATTAGTTCATACATATGTGTGTGGTCCATTAACTATTGAGGTAGTGGTGGGTTCTCATACTTCATAAATTTTACCAATGATTTTAATAGAAATTAATATATCTACTTAATGAGGTATAAGTCATGTTATTTTGATAAATTCAAGAAATACAATAATGAATATGGGAACCAAATTGGTAATATGATTAAGAAAATCCTCTTAGAACATGGTGGAGAATATCGCAATCAAGAATTCATTGATTACTTATAGGAGTTTGGGATCCTATATTAACTCACTCCTCCTTATAAACATCAGTGGAATGATGTAAGTGAAAGGATGAACCACATCTTGTTGGACATGGTGAGATCAATGATGAGTCATTAAAGTATTACATTATACTTTTTGGGATTTTAATTAAAAAAATTTATCAAAAATATTAAAAAAAGTTTCAAATAAGGTGATAAAAAGTATATAAAGTTCCAAAGGATCTAATAATAACTCATAAGTGGGGTGGAATTAGTTGTTCACTTTTATAAGTTTCATTAATTTTGAAAATATTAAACCCTGAAACATGTTAAATTTTCTAACCTTGTTATAATTTAGTAAATACTAATGTATGAAAAATTAGTAAAAAAAGTAAATAACATGATATTTACAAGGTTTGACCTCAGTTTGAGAACCTATATCATTTTTATAGAAACTCTTATAGGTCTATAGAAATTCACTAAAATGAATAAGTGAATACAACTTGTGCAAACTCACATTATACACATTATATATCCTAATTGTAATGATTATACTAACTTTTGTTGGTTTGTAAATTTTTCTTACACAAAATTGAGATAAAACAAAAGAAAAATACTTTCTTCAAACTACACCAAAAATTATCAGCTCAGAATCCTCATTATGATGTGGTTGGGTCTGATTCTCTCCATCCGATAGGGCTAGGACCGATGGACTCAATCTAATGAATTTAGTCTGATGGACACAGTTTGATGAATCCATTCTTAGTATGCATTACTCAAAATCTTCTCAAATGCTTAGTCCAATCTTACTCATTCAAATAAACAAAAAAATTAGATGTCCAAACATCTAATGAGATTTAAATGTGGAAAGATAACTTTTTCATGAATTCTGTAGTGCTCTTCTTTTTCCACTCACATAAAAAAGTTGAAAAGTTGGAATATACATTTCTTTTATTTATAGGAATCCCAAAAAGACAAATTTATGAAACCAAAATACATATCCCACTTAATCAAATTAAAAAAATCCAATCTCTATACATATATTAATTTCATGTTTGACCACTTAAACTCTTCACAAATATTATGAAATCTTTTTATGTATTATTTGTAATAATTCTTCTCAGACTTCCTAACTTTTATTCAGTCTAATAGAAATTACTCAACTAATTATGAAGGAACTTCCTAATCTCATTATGATGAAAATTCTTTATCTCATTCGAAATTTAATTTCCTCATTAGAGTTAGTCTAATTAACTTTCTTTCTCAGATTCAGCGTGATTGAATTTCCTTCTCAGAATTGGTCTTGATTGAATTTACTTCTTAGAGTTAGTTTGATTGAATTTATTCCTCATAGTCAGTTTAATTAACTTTCCTCCTCAAATTATACCTCATATAACTTCCTCAGCTTCAATCCAATGGAATCCTCATAATTATAGAATTATCACTATGATGGAATTTTATTTACGATGGAAACTCCAATCTACCACTTTGAAATACATCAAACTCATCAACTATAACTCATTTAGACTTCTAAAAACATCTATTCTCAGTACTTCTGGATCTGATGAAAACGTATTTCTTGATTCCTAGAATCAACACAATCTTTAAGATTCCTCTATTTATTAAAAATATTTTATCATTATAGTTTTCATGATTTATGATAACTTCAACATTATCAAATTATTTTATGACTTATATAGGAAAGTATTAAGACTTACCTTACTTTCAACACATTCTTTATTTCCAACAAATACTCAATATGATTGGTTGTACATATTCTCCCCCTTTTCATCCTAAGGATCACATCACAAGTGTTAGAGATAGCTGATGATATTTGAGAATTAAAAACTAGAAAAAATATATTTGTCCGAAGGTTAGAAAGTTTAAGAAATTTCTAACTCTTAACATCACATTATTCATTAAACCTCATTAGAAAAATTCTATCTTTCTATCCAACATTGAGTCCAATGATACTTGAACTTAATGTCAATGGATTTGAGACTGATGGTGTGTCTGATAAAAAAATCTATCATTTTGATGAATTCTATGACCAGTGGTGATCAGTTTGATACTTTTCATCTGGTGTTTCTCAGTTCAATCCTCTGTGTCTATAAAACAACATTCTCAAAAACAAAACTTTTCTCCCCCTTTATGTTTGGGATCAAACATTAAGAAACATTCACATGTTCTTTAAAAACTTTCTTTTATAAAAGATTAGTTATGAACAGATACACAAATTAACCAAAAAAACATCACAAAGGTTCTTCAATCTCCCCATTCGGATTTTTTAACAACACTCATTAATAAATTTTTCCACTTTCAGAAAATTTTCACAATTCAAATTTTGTAAAAAACTCGAGTTTTTGGAATTTAACCAAAACACATTCTTTATTAAAAGAGTGTTTAGACACCCCACTTATAGATAAGGTATTTTTTTTTGAAAAAAATACATCCCTTGGTGAGATGAAAATTGTATGGCCATGCTAAGATAAAATCCCTCTAACTTTTAAATTTTATCACATTTATTTTTCTATACATTTTATTTTCCTCTCCCACATTATCTGATAGACACAACTTCATATTCATAAAATAAAGATAATTAAAAACTTCTTACATAGAATAATGTTGTTACTTTTTCTCCCCCTTTTTCAATATACTCCAAAGCATGGTAGGGGACTTCCTTATGAGTTTTAGGAAGTCATTATAGTAGGATGAACATGAATATTCAACCTCAACTCATCAAACCATAATTTTGGAATTGAATTTGTGAAGATATCAATAATTTGATAATTTGTTGAGATATATTCCAACAAAACATCTCAAGCAACAAATTTCTCTTTTATAAAGTAAAACATTATATATAAGAGTTTTGATCCTGAATGTTGGAAATGATTTTTAGAAAGATCAATTTTAATATGATTGTCATAAAGTGTCTTCAATAGTTTAAAAACTTTTATATTCAAATCTTCCAATTGAAGTTTCATCCACAATATCTGAGTACATACACGAATAGTCACAACATAATCTAATTCCACTTTTTCCAATGATACTGAACTTTGATTCATACTATGAAAATTTATACAACATTCACCCAAGAAAAATGTTTCTCCTAAGGTTGATTTTCTATCATTACAATCTCCTGCCCAATCAATATTAGTATAACCATGAAACTTCATCTCATAATTTATTTTTTATAATAATCCTTGTGAATTTCTTCCTTTGACATATCTCAGAATTATCCTTACTACCATCATATTTGACTCTTTCAGATTACATTGATAACTAGAAAACAAATGTATAACATAAAAAATATCATGCTTGAGGTTATAAGGTAATGTATACTTTCTATCATCTTCCAAAAGGCTTTCTAATTCACACTTTTTCCAGACTCATCTTTACTCATCTTCATTCTCACTGATATAGGAGTAGAAACTCCTTTATATTCTACAATTCCAATTTTTTGTAACAATTCCCTTGCATATATTTCTTAATATAAGAAAATATATTTCTCCTTATATTGAACTTGTAAGAAAAGTAAGAAAGTTAATTCTCACAACATTGATATTTCAAAATTCTTTTGCATTTCCTTTGAAAATTATTTACAAAAATTTTCTTCATCCCTAGAAAAAATTATATTATCCCCCTGAACAATTATTATTGGAGTTCCAAAGTAAACATCTTTCATATATAAGTTTCTGTCAACTTTTCCTTTTGAAAAAATAATCATTCTCAAATAATTTTCATTCTTAGTATACCATGAATGTGGATCTGGTTTTATCCCATATAAATCTTTATTCAATCTAAAAACATTGTTTTCATCCTTATCAAGTATAAACCCAAAAGGTTACTCATTTTAATCATCTTCTTCAATTAATAAAAATTTATATCTATCTGATACACTTTGTAATTTTGATGAGCAGGTGCTACTCAAAATTTTATAATAGTTTTTAACCATTTAATATGGTAAAATGTTTCATCAAAATCTCCAACTTCCACCTGTGCATAGCCTTTATAAAAAAATCCTAGATTTTTTTCTTGAAAATTCTCTATATTCCTTCAAAATATTTCTATAAACCAATTTTTTATGATAAAATTTTTATATTTCAGACATAAAACAAGTTCCTATGTTTCATTTGTCATTATTTGATCCAACTCTTCATTCATTGAATTCACCCATTCTTTGTGTTGAATAGCTTATGACACTAATTCTGGTTTAAATTTTGAGATGAGTGAAGTTTTATTTTCTAATCTCAGCTTTCTTATACCATGAACTAGAGCCTTATAATTCCCCAAAATATTTTTAGTCTCAATTTTTTTAAAGTATGAAATTTCAGAGTTCCTCTTCCTTCTTCACTTTCCTCATCGTACAATTCATCTGAATCTTCATGAACATTACATTTATCAGATTCATTTTCATTAGAAAATTTCAGTTTTTATTCCTCAAAATCCCCATAAAATTTTGTTAAATAAGTTAGATTCTCAATAACTTCCACATAATATGATTCAACCAACTTTTATAAAAAAAATTCAACATTTTTAACTTATTCAATTGGGTGAGAAATAAATGTTCCTTCCTCTGCTTTCTCATCAAACTTTCCCCGATCAAAATTTATTATTTAAAGAAAACATCGGATTCCAAAAACATTGATGTACTTCAATAAAGGATTTTTCTTATAGAAAATTTCATAAGAAATCATGTTGGTTTCAAAACATAAATTATTTTTCTAAACATCTAAAATAATACTAACAACTTCACTCTAGTAGAACTTTGAAATTTTTTATTCTTCTTACATGATTCTTCCCATTTCCACCAAACCTATATTATTCCTTTCTACAAATCCATTTTGTTGTGGGATATATAACTAACTATACTAATGTTCAATACCATGATCTCTTAGATAATTTAAGAAAGTATTTCTTGAAAATTCAATACCATTATCCATTCTCAATTTCTTTATATAAACCCCCATCTCTTTATCAACATCTTTTTTTAAAAACATGAACATTTCTATAAGCTCTGATTTGTGTTTCAAAATCATGATGTTTTTCATTTGAGTGAAATCACCATTAAAATTGATAAATTAGAAATATCATTTTTTTATTGATGTCTCAATGACCCACATAAATTGGAATGAATAAGTTAAAGAGTCCTAGTGGATGGAATCTCAACTTTCTTATGACTTTTATTAGTCATCTTCCCTTTCTAAAAAGTGACACAAAAATCTTCCTCTCTTATTTTAAATTTTGGAAAAAAATTTACATAATAAACGTTAAAAAGTTTTTTCATTCTTTTCTTCCCAAGTTAGAAAATTCATTGGCACCACAACTTATTCTCATCTTTGGCACTAAGATAATAATAGTTTTTAAATTCTCTAACTTGAAAAATATTTCCACTAGTTCTTTCTCCTTTTGTGATAAATTTTGAATCTCTCACTAAGAACCATCTGGTCCTGGTCCTTCTAAGACTCTATCAAAATTTCAATCTTCTACAAAAGACATGACACATGAAGGAAAACCCCATGTATGGGTGATTATAACAATACTTAGTAGGACACCCCAAAAACAGAAAATATACTGAAAAAACTAATATTTACCACATTTTTTATGCATTTCAATTGTTTTAACCCTCCTAATTTTTCAATATGAGCATATATGGATCAATTTTGGATTTATGGTGTTTTTTGAGCTAAAATGTGAAATGTGATTAAATTCTGGATTTTTGACAGATTTTTACGTCAAGGGTATTTTGGTCATTTATATAAAAATACAATTCCAAATTGATTGATTATTTTTAAAGAATACTTATTTAAATTCCTTTAAATTTTTCTTCTAGACTGGAGGCTTATTCGAACATCTAAAGGCCTAAAAAAATAATTGATGTTTGGAAATTGTCTGGGTTGACAGCGTGGACCCCACCTCGTAACGGATGTATAAATCTGAATACACACCTACAATGGAGTTGATTAGAAATGTATAAGATGTAGGACACTTATATGCACTACCTAAATAAATTTCATGGAGTTTGGATCCCATTAGGTTGGAAAATAGAAGTTATACCTTGAAGGAAGCTTCTTAGAAAATTCATCTAGAAAAAATACATTGTCAATAAAACATACATAAATATCTCTAGAGGAGTCCAATAAATATGTAATTTTGAGGATAAATGAAAAATTAATTTATTAAAAACATTTATCAAGGATGGAATGTGTTAATCATCCATTTATATTGCCAAAAGTGTGCAAAATTGAGGAGGACAATTTCTTCCAATAAAAGGAGGGGTGCTCCTACCTCTCATCTCATCCCATTTTCCGTCACATTTATTTCAAGGAACCGGGGGTAGATCTCCACCAAGGGAGGACGTTCACAAATTTTTCCCATATCATATTATTTTTTATTTTCATTATTTTTTTAGATTTCAATTGTAATTTAGATTTTTAATAAATTCATGTGTGGTTTTTATTTTTGTATTTTCTTCCACACAACCACCCTCCTTTCTTCTCCATCTATTATCCTTATTTTCTTATTTTCTTATTCTCATACTATCCACCATTACCTATTAACCTAGAAAATGATATACTTACTCAATCCTTGGCTAGGGGGAGGTATGTGTCAATTTCATTTATTCTACGGTAAAATTCTTATGTTTTATTAAGTTTATGATGACAAAGAGTGGTGTGCACGGGTGAAGCGATATCCAACCAAGAAACTAAAATCAAACTCATTTATATTATTTTATTAAATCTTTTCCCTCCTTTATACTGAATACAAGATCTTAATACGATGGATTTGAGCCATTCAGTGGTTGAAATGGCATATGATAGAGCCAAGTCTTGGAATTTGTCACACTCACAATTGAGTTATTCCATCAACAATGATTAAAGTAGGAGGGGAAGTTATGATTTCTAAATGCATTAAATATTTCACAACAATTAATAAAATAATTTTAATTCATGAATGAGATCTCAAAATTGAATTATCAAAATTTATTTAGACACCAACAAGGAAAATGATGGAACCCACAAACCAACCTATAAATTCAAATTTCTTAATTCACTAATTAATTTTTTTTCCTTCCATGTTACATTAATATTTTCATTAATTTAAATTTAATAACCTTCCTAAATTAAAAAAAATTAAATAGAATTAGTTTAGGTGAATTAAATTAAGTGAGTGAAGTTATGAGAAAGTTCTTCAAGTGAGATGATCCTGGTCATCCATTATACTACATTAGGAAAATTAAATTTCTTTTTACATGCCCTATGATAGGCGTGCATCACATAAAACAAAGGGAATACATTAATCTCTTCACAAGTATAATTCTACAACACATATAACAAGAATATCCATATATAATCAACAGAGACACACATTCTAGAGTTAAGTAACAACCATATTATACTAGTCTTTGATTCCATATAGAATATTCCACAAAGCACTCACTTGAGAGAACACACTCCAGAATCTGATAGCATTGATGATGTCCGTCAAATAGGTACTTATTATCGGTTCTCTTGATGAGAAAGAGCATGCTAATAGTTGGAATAGAATAGAATACATAGATGAGGATCTCTAGAAAGTCCATGGAGTGATACCCACAAATCAATCTGGATTAAAATGCTAAGTGGATGATTGAATCCCATGTAGTGTTGGTCACATCGATACTAAGATCTCCACCTAGGGCATGAATATGAATAGAGGATCTCACTCTGGCCCCTTTAGAGGGATTCCATCAACTCTATCTATGAATTATTGCTAAAGGGATCATTGCCCTGGGATTAGAAAATGATTTCATACTAACCCTTATCGAAATGATAAAGTTAAAAAACCCTAATAAACAATTTCCAATATATAGAGTATAAAGGCTCCAACACATGTATAAAAGTGTACACAATGTGTAGTAGTGGTCACACTCCATGTCCCTTGAACTTGGGTATTTCCCCTATAAATGGATCATCTCATCAAACTCTGTCCATGTTGTAGTACACACCAACTACATATCCCACTTACTCTAACCATGTGCAAGTACATGTCCCCATCATATGAATGTCTTCTCATGTACCAGTACACAGCTTAGCCTATGAACATATTCCCATGTAAACAACCCGTGTGATTCCTGAGTACATGCCGAGTGACCCAGGTGATACCACATGCTATGTGAAAGGGGTCACATTCCATGTGATATTTAAATTCCTATGGAAACCCTAATCACAGCTCATGTGTCCCCACACAACATATAGATCCAGATTAAACATTGTATTGTTCATGATTTTTCAGAATCCCATATCTATTACTTCATTTGATCCAATGCCTCCAGATTTCGAACTGGTGATCATTTCACCATGATATTGAAGATCCCAACTCATACTATCATTTTTGTCGATGAAGAATGCATTATGCCATATAATCTACTCAAAAAATGAATCAAATTGTCATTCTTTTTTGTATGTTGAAGAATGGTAAATTGGGTATCTTATGTCATCTAAATTGCTTTTTTCTCCATCATCACACATCTTCCAGGCTATTCCCATCTTAGATCTGCGATATCGGGTCATTTCACCAAGAAATGGGTGCGTAATGATCGATTGATCCTGAATACTCGTCACGAATGATGAATGGGGGGAGAAAATAACAAGAAAATATTGGAGTAAAAAACCTTGATCGATGTTCAGGTTTATCTTGATCCATCATCATTATAATGAAAATATGAATTATAAAATTAAAAATATATTCTCCCATCAAAACCTCAAAAAATAAACTCATCCCACATAATGATCAAACAAAAAATCAATATTTTCATTGATTGATTCATGGTCATTGTATAAATTAAGAATGGGGAAGAATAAAATAATGTTACATGCCCTACCTTGATTCAAATTGATCACTAATAAAGAATGGTGTTGTGTCATGTTTATTGGTGAGATCCTTTGAATATTTTTTGCATTGATCATTGATCGAAGATCCTATCGCCATTCATTTGAGAGGATTCACTGAAGTGATCTCTAATGGCTCTCTAATGGTTCCAGGATTGTAAAACTAACCATAGTATTTATCCATAATAGTATATTTAAAGTCCATAAATCACTACATCAACAAAAATGAAATAAAATTATTTATTAAATTATTTTTTTCATTTCCACACCTGTGATAACCTTTATAGAAATGACCCGCACCGACAAATCTTAAGTCATTGCAAGGGTAAACCTCGCATTCTGAACTCAACGGTACCATCATATTTCTAATCAGGGTACCCGTTTAAAAGTTATTACACTTTTTCATGAAAACTGTACATGCATGCTATTTAATATATTTTAATCATTTATTTTAGGAACAACGGCCTCAGAATCGCACAACGTCTCAGTTCCTGGTCTCAAAAATAATCTATATAGTATCCAAAAAATAGTGCATAGAAAATCTAAGGCATTATAGTATGAAACCACTAATGAAAACTAAAACAATATCTAATCAATAGATATTGTATGTAGTAGTATAAAGAAATAATTACAATGCATAAGTAAATAGTTATCACGTTATCAATTAATCTTTATTTAACAATATAAACTGTTGGGTTCCTGTAGACACTCATACCTCAATCCTCGCTTCAACTCATGTCATAGGATGAAGAATGTCTGAGGGATATCTATCATATAATTCCATTTTTATCATTCAATACCTACTCTAAAATATTTTGGAGCGTAAAGTATTTCTGAGGAATATCATATCTCATAATTCCATTGATATCATTATTTAATTCATATTTTAATTCACATGTTACCATAAATACATCACAAAATAGAATGTATATGTTTCTATTCTTTAATTCACAACATAATGACCATGTTACCATTCATACCTTAAACATTATAATAATCTTGTTCACATTCTCTATTTCACAACTAAATGGCCATGTGACCATTTATACCTTACACATTATAATGGACACATTCTCGTTATATAATTCAAAACTAAATTGTTCGACTCCTTATGTATTAATCCTGTTTTAATGATCACAAATCATATTCCTGCTAATTAATCTCAATCGTAATTGCACATCTTACTAATTCTCTTCAGTCTCAATAATAACTACACATCATGTTTGAATGATAAAAAATTTTATTGATGTTAATTACTCTCTTTATTATTTACAGGTCTTATGCATGATCACAAATATCACTTATATTATCACGCCTTTATATTTATGTTTCAACTTCTCTTACTCTCTAATGATTAGGCTTAATCCATATTCTGCATATTGCTGTTTAAGTATATATACAAATATTTTTCTATGTATAGACACACTGTGAAGGACACACTGTGACCCTGACACCGTGAAGGACACACTGTGACCCAGACACCGTGAAGGACACACCATGACCCAGACACCGTGAAGGACACACCGTGACCCAGACACCGTGACATGGAGACACTGTGAACCACATATTGTCAAGACTATACCGTGAAGAAGACAATGTTTACATAATCACTGTGAAACTGTTTCATAACTTTTTGTCAATATTATTTAAATAACGATAACTGTAATATTTGATGTTTTTAATGAAATGAATGTTATTTAATGATAGTTATTGGCATGTCCTGAAACCATATATCGTAACTATGAAAAGTGAATTATTCCTACTACCAAAATGAGTGGAATATAAGGAAGATTGAGATGCAGTACACGTATACAGTGTAAGCAGTGGTGCACAAGTGTGACTAAACAACAAAAGGAACTTATATACACCCAAGAGCATGGTGCTGAACAAAAAGAAAAATCCTGATCAAGAAGGATATTGCAAGAATTTCCAAGAACTCTCATGAGTGCAATCCAACTCCACTGAAGAACACACGACGAATCAAGAGATCATTTTCACTCCGGTAGAACACAAGATAAACTACGAAACTCTGTTATTCAACAGAAAAACTAGAGAAGGACTATGAAGCAATTCTGCTGAATCTAACGAGTCTAGAGATGCATTGCTAATAACTAGAGATTTCTAAACTCTTATCTATTCTATCTAAGTGATTTGTTTATTTACTTTCGAGCAGTGTGGTGTACTCTATATATCACACACACACACTGTCTCCTACACTGAACTGGAGGATATGAAAATACTCACTCTAAAAATCTTAACTCTTGTTTACCCACGTCAACTATGGAAGAGGTCCTTGTGTGGCCTGATCTTGTTTTGTTTCCCACGAAGAATAGTGGTATAGGACCCTGTGTGGCCTGGACAGTTTTGTAAACTATTGTTAACCTTGATCCAGGGTGTGGATCAAATTTATATAAATTTGAGAGGACTAAGTCTCAGCTTGAGACTGAACCTCTTGTTAAATCTTCTGTGAATCTTTAGTTTATGTTTAAAGTATACTACATATATATTGTATACTCCACTACTATTACATTGAAATAAAAATCTATTTTTTAAAGCTACATTGATAGTTAAACTAGCATGTGTTTAAACTAATTGTAAATTAGTAGGTTAGTTTCAAAAGTTATTTTGATATTACGGATAAATTAACTGAGACCTAATTAATCTTTGAGAAACTAGGTGAACATTTACAATCTGTATAAATTCACTATAGTTTACCTTGTTTTATAAATTGGGGGATTTTAAAGAGACAATATTTTAACAGAAATTTTAATTGGAACTCAATTCACCCCCTCTTCAGAATCCACTACAACAAACATTTCGTATCAGAGGGTGTTTTTGTTTAATGATTTTTGAAATACTCTATTTTTCAACTGTGATTTTAGTTACATCTTTAATGATCTTAAATTTCTATTAGTTCTAAATTTTATCACTTTAATTATACTTGCTAAAATCTATCTATGGACAATAGACTAGATTGTGTTGCTACTAATAGGCCACCATTCTTCAATAGTACAAACAATGCTCAGTGGAATCTTAAAATGAAAATTCATTTAGAAATCATGGGTTTTGATATTTGGACTGGTATAGAATCTCAATATAGAATTCCAGAAACCGAAAGAACCACTTGTGATGAACCTACAATGACTGCCTACAATAATAATTGTAAATATATGAATTCCTTGTACTATGCTTTAGGAGATGAAGAGTTTAACAGAATTTCTGCTTGTAAATCTGCTTCTGAAATTCGAGATACTTTTAGTGTTTCTCATGAAAAAACAACCAATGATAAAGAAATGAGATTGAATACATATAATATTAAATATGACAATTTTAAAATGAAAACTGATTAACCAATTTCTGATATGTATCTTAGGTTCAATGAGATAGTCAATACAATGAATTCAATTAGTAAAGCTGTTGCATCAACGGAACAAATTGTGAGGACACTTAGATGTTTATCAGACCGATGGAGAGGCACATCTGTTTCAATCAGAGAATCATGTGACATTGCTGCTATACCTTTCAAAGAACTCATTGGTATGATTATGATGTATGAGGAAGAACTCAAGGTGAATAAAGAGGAAGAGGATGAACCAAAAAGGAAATCAGTGGCATTCAAGACTACTACTTCAACGAGCAAGGACAAAGAAAACGCTCATATTCAAACTGACAGTTCAAAAAGTGAATGCTAAGACTCTGATAGTGATGTTGAAATGGCTCAGATAGCCAGAAGGATTAAGAAATTTTATAGGAAGAAGTGATTTTTCATAAAATCAAATTACAAAGGAAAGTATGAAAATAAGGGACAATGGAAGAAGGACTGGAAAAAGCCAGATAAAAGTGATGAAGTTGTTTTCTATGAGTGCAAAAAAAATGACATATTAATGCAGACTTCCCGAAGCTAAAATTCAAGAAGAAATATGATTACAAGGAAAGTAAGTACACGAAAGCTCTGAAGGCTACCTGGAGTGCTTCTGAAGACAGAACAAGTGAATCTAAAATGTCTGATTCTAAAAAGAATCATGCCACCATGTGCTTCATGACAAACACATGGGAGGTAACCTGAGATACTTCTGTTTTAAATTCATATTATTCTAGAGATGATGCAAAATCTGATTCGAATTCTGAAAACATGACTAGTGAAGAATTATTTGAATATTGTAATTTGCTGGAGCAGACATGCAATGAACTTAAGGATAAATACAATTCATTAATGAAATAGCATTCCCTCACTACTACTATTAAAACTGAACTTACTATTGAAAAAGAGAAGAATGATCAACAGCTAAAGGAAAATACTGAACTGGAAATGTCAAATGAGAAACTTAGAAAAGACTTAGAGAAGTTCACAAATGGAAAGGATACACTAAATCATATGAAAGGGAAGAATTTGGAACAAAAATACACTACTGGAATAGGCTACAAACCTGGACAGAGACAGTTTAATAAGAATAGCTTTATTATTAAATCTGGACAGAATACTGCTAGTTATAGTTATGGAAATACATATGATTTAACTAGTTATTCACATAGTTATAAATCAAATAGAGTTTATAATTCAAAATATATTGATTCTGTAAATTATATGAGTCCTGTAAGACAAATTTGGGTACCAAAATCATTGATTGCTGACATGTCTAGACCCAAGAAGATCTGGGTACCAAAATCATACTCTATCTAAAACTGTTTTGTAGGAAACTTGCTTGAAGAGTTCCCACAAGAAGACATGGGCTTTGGATAGTGGATGTTCAAGACATAAGTCTAAGGATTACTCATGTTTCAAGAGTTTAATAAAGATTTATGGATGCTTTGTCACCTTTTGTGATGATTCTAAAGGAATGATCATCGGTCTAGGCCAAATTGGTAACACTAATTCAGTTTTAATTTTTAAAGTTTTATTTGTTGATGGGCTTAAATATAATCTGTTAAGTATTTCTCAATTATGTGATGATGGTTTTAATGTCATGTTTGAAAATGAGGCTTGTAATGTTTTTAATTCTAAAAATATTTTAGTATTTTCTGCTTTAAGAAAGGAAAATGTTTATGATGTTGATCTAAATTCCTTAGATAAACAAAATGTTACCTGTTTAAATTCCTTTCATAAAGAGTCATGGTTGTGACATAGGAGATTAGGACACTGCAATATATACTCACTTAGAAAAATAACTAGGAATAACTTAGTTAGAGACTTACCCAAACTTGAGTTTCCAAATGACAAAGTGAGTAATCCCTGTCCAAAGGGAAAGAAACGCAAAATCTCTTTCAAACCAAAGAAAGAAATATCAACTTCTCAACTTCTCGAGTTGGTTTACATGGATCTATTTTGACCATCTATAGTTTCTTGCTTAAATGGGAATCACTATGTCTATGTCCTAGTAGATGAATTTTCTAGATATACTTGGGTATACTTCTTAGCTCACAAAAGTGAATCTTGTTCTTATTTTGTTAAATACTCCAAGTCTGTAGAAAACCTTAGTGGAAATATGATTAAAACTCTACGAATTGATCATGGAGGTGAGTTTGAAAATCATGAATTTGAATCCTATTTCTCACACAATGGCTATAATCATAACTTTTCTCCTCCTAGGACACCTCAGAAGAATGGTGTAGTAAAAAGAAGAAATAGAACCCTACAAGAAATTGCTAGAACCATGCTTAATGAATATGACTTGCCTATTTACCTTTGGGATGATGCGGTGAACACAACTTGTTATATTATTAATAGATTCTTAATTAGACATGTTCTTAAGAAGACCCCATATGAGTTGTGGAATAATAGAAAACCTAAAGTTAGTTACTTTAGTTCTTTGGCTGCAATGTTTTTATTCTCAGTACAAAAGATAATCTTGATAAGTTTGCTTCTAAGAGTGATGAGGGATTCTTATTAGGATATTATTTAACCAGAAAGCCTATAGAGAATTTAATAAATGAACCAAATGAGTGGAAGAATCTGTACACATCAATTTTGATGAAACCTATCCACATCAGCCGAAAACCTCACTTGAAAATCTTGAGGAAGATTTGAGTATTCTGAACCTTAATGATAACTCTAATGAACCTGATATAAAAACATCTAGTTCTGGACATATTCCAGAATCTGCTACTATGGAACCCGAACCTATATATGAACCTGAAATTTCTAGTCCTACCTTTACTAGATCAACTAGAATTCTAAAGAATCATCCTTTGGATGCTGTTGTAGGAAATCTTGAGAGAGTGACTCAGACTAGAGATTCTCTTAGAAATTAGGATGAACATCAAGCCTTCTTGTCATAGCTTGAACCTAAAAACATTGATAATGATATTAATGATGAATCATGGGTAATTTCTATGCAAGAAGATCGAAATCAGTTTGAATGAAATAAAGCATGGAATCTTGTTGAAAGACCTAAGGACACTTTCACCATAGGCACTAAATGGGTGTTTAGAAATAAAGTAGATGAATCTGGAAACATAGTTATAAACAAAGCTAGGCTAGACACACAAGGATATAGTCAAGAGGAAGGTATTGAATATGAGGAGACTTTTTCTCTTGTAGCCAGATTAGAAGCTATTAGGATTTTACTTGCTTTTGTTGTACATCAAAATTTAAATATATATCAATTGGATGTCAAGAATGCATTCTTAAATGGATATATTGCTGAGGATGTTTTTGTTGAACAACCACCTGGATTCTCAATCCATCATTTTCCAAATCATATTTTCAAATTATCAAAAGCGTTATATTGTTTAAATCAAGCTCCAAGGGCATAGTATGATAGATTAAGTACTTTTCTAATTTAAAAGGTTTTACAAAAGGTATAGCTGACCCTAATCATTTTATAAAACGAATTTCTAAAGATGTTTTAGTTGTACAAATTTATGTAGATGATATTATTTTTGAATCTTAAAAAAATTCTCTATGTACTGATTTTTCTAAAATGATGAAAAATGAATTTGAAATGAGTTTAATGGGTGAACTCAAATTCTTTCTTGGATTTCAAATGATTCAAATTGATGATGGAATTATTTTAACTCAAAGTAAATATACTAGAGATCTTTTAAAATGTTTTAGATTGGATAGCACAAAAGTTAGTGACACTCCCATGAGTACCACCTGTAAGTTGGATCTTGATGAGGATGGTAAATTTGTTGATCAAACCACTTATAGAGGAATGATTGGAAGTCTACTCTACCTGACTGCTAGTCATCCTGATATTATGTTTAGTGTGTGTATGTGTGCTCATTTTCAAGCAAACCCTAAAGAGTCACATTTAAATGTTGTAAAGATAATTTTCAAATACCTCAAGCATACTCCCAATTTAGGACTGTTATATCCCAAAGGACAATCATTTGAACTAGTTAGTTATTCTGATGCTGAATTTGATGGATGTAATTTAGATAGAAAAAGAACCTCTGGAACATGTCATATTTTAGGCAAGTTGCTAGTATCACAGTTTAGTAAGAAACATAATTCTATTGCACTATCTACTATAGAAGCTGAATACACAGCTGTTGGAAGTTGTTCTGCGCAAATTTTGTGGATGATACACACATTTCTAGACTATGGATATCAATTCAAACATGTCCCAAAAATTGTGACAACACAAGTGCTATTAATATTTCTAAGAATCATGTTTCTCATTCTAGAACAAAACATATTGATGTTAGACATCACTTTTTGAGGGATCATTATCAAAAAGGTGATATCACTTTGGAATTCATTGGTACTGAATATCAACTTGATGATATATTCACTAAACATTGAAATTCTAAAAGATTAGAATACATCATACATGATCTTGGTATGATTAATCATAAATAGATATCTTACTGATATTAATGTTCAATACATTACTGTATTTCACTTCATGGTTTCATGAATCATTGTTTTACAGTTACTGTTTCATGCTTACGGTCTCACAGTTTAACACCCTGTACTCACGGTCTGTCACATAACTGTCTCGCCGTGACTACACAGAATTGTCACTGTATCACCGTGAGGACCACCAAATGTCTCACTGTGATGATAGTTTTTCATCACACTGTAATGACTACTCACGGTCTCACCGTGAAAATTATTTATACTCTTATTTTAACTCATATCGCGGTAAAATTTATTTCACCGCTATTTGATTTCCAGCGTTTTTGTTTTTATGACGTTTGACATTCCCAAATGATAAAACTTAAGGGTTTCATTCGATTCCTTACCCGAAATCTCTCATGAACATTCTTATTCTTGAAAACCTTCTCTTCTCTCTTTCCCAAACCTTTAGTGGATTCCAAGGATGAAGCGTCTATCTTCACCCTCATCTGAGAAGCGCCGCTCTATGAAACAGAAAAGGATACAAGGATAGCTCTCGAAGGACGTCTAAACCTAAAATTGGTAATCCGTACTGTTGTACCTGAAAAAGATGTTTTACCAGAGTGGCCGTTATCTATCAAGTCATTAGTTTTTGAATGTTTTAAGAGAACAAGGATGGATTGAATGGTTCTCTGGACAAAATAGTACAATTTACCTGAGGCTGGTATCTCAATTCTATCAATATGTGATGTTTTCCTTCGATTTTGGAGAATGTGTTTTGGTGACGAGCTGGATCAATGGTCATAAGTGTTCCTTCTCTTCAAGGATGTGGGATGCATGCCTAAGAATTCCACATGAAGGAGTTTGTGAAGACTACTGGAGAGACCCTCCTCCAACTTCTGATATCTTCAATCTGGAGAATGCTTTGAAAATCCTGACTGGAAATGGCACCAAGCGAAGGGCCATAGCTGCCGAATTAGATGGGGAGACAAAAGTTCTTTTAAAATTTTTTCAGAATTTGATTAGTCCGAGAAAAGGTGATTTTGCTGTAATGAATTATCTGGATGTGTTCCTCACTCACTTGTTGACGAATGGCTATAAGATCAACCTATGCAAGTATGTAATTAACCATATCGGTGATCTGATCAAATTCACATAAAAATCCACCTCCCTGTTTTAATCAATGATGATTTCATCCATATAAATTTCCAAAGGGATGGTTTGAACGAATGAAGAAAAGTTAGAGGACATCGATTTTAGCTTATCCATTCCTATCATCAGAAGGATGAAGATAAGCTGGAACCCTTGGAAGAAGCACTGGGTTGAGGATAATGATCAACTCTTTAAAAAGTTTAATCATGTTGATTATCCAAGAAGACCTAAGAATCTATTTGATCTTGGTTTGGAACTAGATGAAGTGGCTGAGTATTCAGAAGAAGAAGAATACAAGGAAGTAACAACTGAAGTATCACCTAGAGAAGATACTAGAAGACCTCCAATGGAAATAGTTCCGGTGGAAAAATAAAGGGTTATTGTCCCTGTTAAAATACCTCAAAAAGAAGAAGTTGTTGTTGGTTTGAGATAAGAGGAAGCTCTTGCTTCTAGTGAGGATGTAAATCTAGAAACTCATCCTAATGCTGCAAGAAAATTGGTTGTTCCTGATTCAGAACAGAAAGCAACCATAGAGACAGATCATGTTGAAGAGGTTCTCCCTGATGAGAAATATGCAAGTATGGATGCTCAACCAGTGGAACAATCGGTTCCCGAGATAATTCCCTCTACTGAAGAGAGGATGGAAATTGCCTTTCAGCTGGCAAGGAAAGAGTTTGCTGAAGAGATTAGAGACGATCAGGTGGATCTTGATCATGTTGCTAAGCCTATAGTCTCTGAAATGGAAGAACAATTTGAGGGGGAGGAACCTCAAAACCATGAGATTATGGAAGCTAGATCTGTTGAATCTTCTCAACCTACTGTCACATACTCTGTGTACACTCGTTATGCGTTCCCCAGCTTTTATGATGTGAATGAGTCAAACCAAGTGACTACAAATACAATGGATCTTTCATCCCTGTTTCAACTTAAGTCTGTAGCTCATCCAGAACCAGTACCAGAACCAGAGCCTCAATCTGAATCAGAATCTGTGTCTGAAGATGAATCTGAACCGCAACCTGATTCTGAACCTCTACCTTCACCTACACAATTACATGATCATCACACATTTGTATCTAAGGAAGATTTGAATGTCTTCATAGAGAATATCTTGGCTGGTGTTGAAAAGATTTTATCCACTCAACCTCGTCCTTTGACTCAATTAAGTCAACAATATGCCTCAATTCTGCTTGAAAATACTATATTGCATATTCAACCAAGGATGATCCGTGAATTTTAGGAATTCAGGGTCGAAAATCGGTTGCTTAGTACGGATGTTGAAAATTTCAAAGGTTTGGTGGAAAACCTACAATTAGAACTATCTTCAAGATCAGAGCATGTGTATGCTCCTACTTCTGCTCCTGCACCTGTTGATGCTTCTTCGGAGCCAACTGATTCTACCCTTGCTAGGGAAATTGTGCCTCATGTGAATCCATATCTATTGTCTTTTGATGCAAAGATTGGAAAAAGACACACCAAGATGCTGGAACATATGAGGGAGCTGGTAGAAAATATGAATAAACTCACAGATGAGTACAATGGATGCCTACAAAAAGTTCTCAAACAGCTCAAAGATCTATCCGAAGCTGTAAATGCTTCTCCTGCTTTAGGTCATCCTTCTGTTCCTCAATTGGATGATTCTCTACTAATATCCATAATCAAGTAAGAACTTTAGAATGCCTTCAGTGGCTTGGATCTATATTCTTCGTCAAAAGTGGTTAAGAATAGGGATTGAGCATTGTAATTGGTTCAAATTCATCCTATCATAGTCAATGATGATTAGCAAGAGATCATTATGAAAATAGATTTTTATCTCCCTCGTATTTTCTCCAAATGTCATATGACATATCACTTTAGATATCTTGTGGAAAACCTGAAAATTCCTCCTGTAACTCAAGCTTTTAAAGCTCAAATTCAGAAACTTACAGAGTTCACCAGATTATTGGACAAATTCATGGAGAATAAGGACGATTTTGAAAAGTCTATGCAATATGGTGGTGAAATAATTACTGATTTTATTAATATTCTGAAGCCATATCTTCATGTGCAGAGTACTGCTATAGTTGCTCCAGCTGGTACACCCCTTAGACCAAGTCTACTTTCCTTAGCCTCAACTGCCTTGTCAATCAGCTAAGCTCTTTCTCAGATCCAGCCAGTCATTCTTGACTAACCACACCCTAGATCTTCTGCAGCTCCTACTTTGGCTCTATCTGTTTTTGAAGGTTTACCGTTACCCTCTTTGTCTACCACATCTCTGCCTTCTTCTACTTCACCACAAGCTCCTGCTGCTGATAAAGGAAAGGAAAAGGACGGTCCCTGAAGACTCTAGGGACTGTTTTCTTTTTGATGGGATGTCTCTTGTTGGTTACTATTTTTATTTCTTCTGTATGTTTTATTCTGAATCCTTTCAATGAAAAATGCAGTGTTTCCCTCAATTCCCTCTACCTTTTGATAATCCATAAAGGGGGAGAAACACTACAAGTATCAGTACTATAATGCGATATGTTATTATCGAATCTATTAGTCTCTAATTTTTTCTATTCTAATATGCTAGTTTCATTAATGTTGCATTTCATTTATATTTTGAATACACAAGATGTGTGATCATCAAAAACAAGAGATTGTTGGACTCCGCATGTATTAATAATGTATTAATGATCACAAATCCTATTCCTGCTAATTAATGTCAATCTTAATTGCACATCTTGCTAATTCTCTTCACTCTCAATAATAACTACACATCATGTTTGAATGATAACAAATTTTATTGATTTTAATTACTCTCTTTATTATTTATAGGTCTTATGCATGATCCCAAATCTCACTTATATTATCAAGCCTTTATATTTATGTTTCACCTTCTATTACTCTCTAATGATTAACCTTAATCCATAATCTGCATATTACTGTTTAAGTATACATATAGATATTTTTCTAAGTATGGACACACCGTGAAGGACACCCCGTGACCCAGACACTGTGAAGGACACACCATGACCCAGTCACCGTGACCCAGACACCATGAAGGACACACCGTGACCCACACACCGTGAAAGACACACCTTGACCCAGACACCATGAGCTACACAACGTGACATGGAGATACCGTGAACCACATACTGTGAAGACTATATCGTGAAGAAGAAACCGTATACATAGTCACTGTGACACCATTTCTTAACTTTTTTTAAATATTATTTAAATAATTCTAACATTCATATTTGATGTTTTTAATGAAATTAATGTTATTTAATGATAGTTGTTGGCATGTCAGGAAACTGTATCTCGTACCTATGAAAAGTGAATTATTCCTAATGCCAGAACGAGTGGAATATAGGGAATATTGATATGCAGTACACGTATAAAGTGTAAACGGTGGTGCACAAGTGTGACGATACAACAAGAAGAACTTTCATATGCCCAAGAGCACGGTGCTGAACAAAAAGAACAATCCTTATCAAGAAAAAATTTACAAGACATTCCAAGAACTCTCATGAGTGCAATCCAACAGCACTGAAGAACACACGACGAATCAAGACATCATTTTCACTCCTGTAGAACACAAGCTAATCTACGACACTCTGTTTTTCAACAGAAAAACCAGAGAAGGACTAAGAAGAAATTCTTCTGAATCCAATGAGTCCAAAGATGCATTGCTAATCACTAGAGCTTTTTAAACTCTTTTCTATTCTCTCTAAGTGATTTGTTTATTTACTTTCGAGCAGTGTGGTGTACTCTGTAAATCTCACACACACAATATCTCCTACACTGAACTGGCGGATTTCAAAATCCTCACTATAAAAATCATAACTCTTGTTTACCCATGTCAATTATGGAAGAGGTCCTTGTATGGCCTGATCTTGTTTTGTTTCCCACAAACAACAGTGGTAGAGGTCCCTGGGTGGCCTGGACAGTTGTGTCAACTGTTGTTAACCCCGATCCAGTGTCTGGATCAAATTTATATAAATTTGAGAGGACTAAGTCTTGGCTTGAGAATGAACCTCTTGTTACATCTGTTGTGCATGTTTAGTTTAAGTTTAATGTATACAACATTTATCTTTTATACTCCGCTACTATGACTTTGAAATAAAAAACTATTTTTAAAGCTACTTTGATAGTTAAAATAGAAAATGTTTACACTCATTGTAAATTAGTAGGTTAGTTTCAAAAGATAGTTTGATCTTATGGTTAAATTAACTAAGACCTAATAAATCTTTGAGAAACTAGGTGAACATTTACAATCTATATAAAGTCACTATAGTTTACCTTGTTTTATAAATTGGGGGATTTTAAAGAGACAATATTTTAACAGAAATTTTAATTGGAACTCAATTCACCCCCCTCTTGAGAATCCACTCCGAACAACATAAATTACCATGTAACCATTATTAACATATAATTAATTCAACAATTTATTATCCACATCAATTCCATTACTAATTCCACAATTAGTTAAACATAACAATTCCATTAGTTAATTGAAAATTTAACTAATCACATAAATAACATTAATTATTTTAAAAAATAATTAATCAAATAAAATACATTAATTAATTCTAAAATTAATTAATAACTTAAATTCTAATAGTAAATTCAATAATTAATCAACCACGCCAATTTTATTACTAATTCAATAACTATTTTATCACATAAATCCCTTTAATTAATTTTCTAATTAATTGAGCATGTAAATCCCATAAATTAATTATTCAATTAATTAATCAATATCCACAAACTAAAAATCACATAATTAATTCCATAATTATTTTTCTCAATCGCAATATCAATAGATCATAATTATTTCCACAACTAAATAACTCAATCCTAAAATATTATTATCTCATAATTAATTCTACAATTAAGTATCTCAATATATAATTCCCATGATCACCAATTTCTGATCTCCTCAATTAATTAATTCAATGAATTAATTAATTCAATTAAGAACATAATTTTTAAAAATCGAAAAGAAATTATACAATTACATAGCTGTAATTTAAATAAATACTTTGAGATTTGAATTATAAACAACCTACCTCAATTCGTTGATGAGCGATCACCCAATGAAAATCCTCATAATTTGAGTAGCACAATTATATAGATTGAGATTCAAATTTAAAACCCTAAATCAAGATCAAATCAATCAAGATATCATTAATATAGATATAAATCTATAATACTAGATCCAAATCCACAAAAACATGTCTATATCCAATAAAAATAGGAAGAAAACCCCCTTTCTAATATATGATAATAAAGGATAAGGAATAGGAAACCAAGAGTGGTAAGATTCTCTGGCAAGGAGGGGTGAATATCTTCAATCCATGCTTAATATAACAAATTAAAAACGTTTTTATGTCTTTTAATCCGTGAAGGATTCAACAAAATGATGAAATATTATCTTGGGTTTAATGAGGATCAAATAGGAGTTAAATGGGGGGTTTTAGTGATTAAAAATCAATTTTTTTTGGGATTTAAAAATTCATGCATTGTTAGTTGGGAAGGGGAGCACGATTTCTCCTAAATGTGTACCTAAATGTGAACCTCTATTATGGGGGTTCATCGTTTCTAATAATAGGGTGTACAGATTGACAAACCATGTGTCAACCATGTAATTCCTCTCTGTCCAAGGTTGCATGGTTTGCTGGGAAGGGGCGCACGATTAGGGAAAACCGTGATCCATCTATGCACTACCCTTCTCCCTTAAATATTTCTCAATTTTTCACCCAAACACACCACAATGTAAAACCCAACTGATGTACACTAAAACAAGGTAAAAATAAATACCTGAAATTAAGACCATGTCATCTTCAGTAAAGACCAAGATCTTACAATCTCACCACCTTATAACATCTTATCCTTGAGCTGCACTCCCAAGAATCTCTATGATTCTGAGTCAAAAATATAAGGACAATGATCCCACATATCTTCTTTCTATTCCCATTTCTCCTCCCACACATTCCAATGTTTCCACCATACACAAACTATAGGCATGGTCTTTCCCCACAACACTTTCTCACTGCAATTCAACACACGTATTAGATGTTCTTCAAAGGAAAAATCTATCTCAATCTCAACATCATCTATATCGATCACACTAGAAGGTTTGGGGTGATACCATACTACTTTTGACACTTAGAAAACATCATAAATAACACTGTATCTTTGTGGAAGATCCAATCGCTATTCCACTGGCTTGATTATCTCCACCACCTCAAACAGTCCAACAATCTTGGGTGCCCACTTGCCTTGTCTTGGTATTCAATAGTGATTGAATCTAGGAAACAACCAAATGAATACATAATCAACCTCTGTAAACTCTAGGTTTCGTTTATTTATATCATCATATGAATTCTATCTACTTTGGGTCGTATCCATATATTTCTGAATCAACTGTACATGCTCTAATGTGTCCTACACTCGAATCGGTCCCAACAACTTAGACTCACTTACCTCTATCCAGAATAGAGGTGGTCTTCATGGACTACTATAAAGATCCTAACTGGGTTCCATCTATATATTTTCCCAATAATTATTGGTATGGGTGAACTCCACTAGTGCTAGGTGATTCTCCAAAGACCTACTAAAGTTTAGAACACACACTCACAACATATCCTCAAGCACTTGTATAGTATGATCTGACCACCCATCTTTCAGTGGGTGGAAATTCATACTCAATAAAACCTACATAACAATCACCTTCTAAAATCCCTATAATAATCATGATGTAAAATACAAGTTTCTGTCTAAAACAATATTCTTTGGCACCTCGTGCAGACAAACTATCAACCAAACATACAAATATCCCAACTGCTCCACTGAGAATGTCTCCCATATATTCAATAAATTCACTACCTTTTTTAGTCTATCCACAATAACCCAAATAAAATTATTCTTCTATGTAATCCTCTGGAGATCCACCACAAATTCCATGGTCACTTTGTTCTACTTCCATTCTATAATGGTCAACGACTATAGTTAACCTATAGGTCACTAATGCTCACCCTTCACCTACTGATAGATTTAGAATCATGTCACAAACCTTTCTATTTTCTTTTTCATCTCCAACCATCATAACTATCTTTCTAGTTAACAGTGCATTTTGGTCAAACCTGGATGTACCACCCACTTCGAGGCATGGAACTCACACATCATCTTGTCTCACATTTTTTTACATACGACAACATAATTCCTGACATAGATGACCTCATCCTCATCTATGCTCCAATCAAAAGGTGACTCCCCACCTTCAAGGTTTTCCCTCAAGGTAAAACATTATAAATCCACATAATTCCTATACTAGATCTATCCAAAAAATTTATACTCCAGTGAAACTATTTTGAGAGTCATCTAATCCTAACTCTCCTAAACCACAATGTGTATCTTGTCTAGTAAATCAATCATCTTCCACTAATCACTAGACTCTTGAACAGCCTGAGTTTGAATCTTCTTACTCAAAGCATCATCATCAATGTTCCCCTTTCCAGCCATATATGTTGGCTCAAAATTGAATGGTTTCATATACCCAACCCATCTCTTTTATCGAAGATTCAAGTCTCACTGTGAAAATATGTACTTTAATATCTTGTGATAAATATACACAATAAAACAATTTCCCAATAGATAATTCCCCCAACACATTAAAACATAAACCATTATAACCAACTTGAGGTCATATGTAGGGTAGTTCGGTTCATGGGGCCTCAACTTCAAAGAACCACAAACAACAAATTGATCTCCTTGCATCAACACAACTCCAATTAAAATCCCAGAAGTGTCACAATACACTGTGTACTTCTCACCTTACTCAGGTAGGATCAATATTGGTACTAATGCCAAAATCTTCATCATCTCTTAGAAAGAATTATCACAATCTTATGACCAATAAAACTTTATCCATTTTTTGTTCAAGCCCATCCGCAATGTTTCCAATCGGTAAATGTCCTGAATGAACCTCTAATAATATTCAGAAAATTCTAGAAATCTATGGATATCAAACATTCTCTTGGTATGATCTCATGAAACCACTATCTAAACCTTCTCTAGATTTACCAACACACATTCCTCCGAGATGGTGCTACCCAAGAAGTGTACCTGATCGATCCAAAAAATTGTACTTAGTTATCTTGACGTATTTCCAATTCTATATTAGTGTACTTAGCACGATATCAAGATGTTGTTCATAATAATGATGTGTCTTGGAGTGCACCATGATGTCTTCCACAAACACTTCCACAAACTGATCTAGGTACAGATTAAAGATTTTGTTCATTAAGTCCATTAAAATTACTGGGGTGTTCGTCAACCCAAGAAATATTATGATGGAATCATATAGTCCATAACTGCTTCTAAATTCATCCCTTCGTATATCAGAAGTCTGAACTCTCAGTTTAGGATACCCTAATATTAAGTCAATATTTGAGAACAAATAAGATCCTCTCAACTAGTCAAATAGGTCATTGGTATGGGGGAGAGGATACTCGTTCTTCACAATCATATGGTTCATATTTCGGTAATCAAGACATAAGCATACACTCCTATCATCCTTCTTTTCAAAAAACCCTAGTGAACCCCAAGGAGACATACTCAGTTATATAAATACCTTATCTTATATGTCCTTAAGATGAGTCATGAGCTCTTGAATATCTTCAGATACCATTCTATATGGTGGAATAGAAATCATCTCTTCCCCCGGTATGATCTCAATGTTAAATTCCACATCTCTCTCAGGTGGAATCCCGGATAAATATTAAAAAAACACATCCTAAAACCTATCCACTATGTGTGGAAATAAATCTCATTTTACACCTCTATCATCCATAAATAATCTAGAAACCTGTGTTGTGATATCTCCTATTTGATGAGTAATTGGCCCTATTCAAAACGCCTCGATATCCCACTATCCACAGTGAATATATTTATAACCCTTAAGAGATGTAATAGTCACTCTCATATGTTTAAAATCAATGTGGGGACAATATGATACTAACCAGTCCATACCCATAATTAGTTCAAATCTTGACATGTCTATGAAATAAAGATCCCATAGAAATTGATACTACTCGACCTCTAGAGTACACCCCTTGCACAAAAAATGTCGCTTCACTGAACTCCATGAGGTTTGTTTGTCATCAACACCCCACTCATGAACTCCATCACGAGGCTCAAACCATTAACAAGTTTTGTAGAAATAAAGGAATGATATACACCGATATAAAATAAGGTACTAGATATCACAAAATCTATAAAAATAGTACCTCTCAATGTCAATGGTCTAGCCTTGATATCCACAAGTGTAGGGTGAATAGAATGCAACTGGCTTACCCCAATTCCCCGTGATGCAGTCTAAGTCCCCTGTGCTACACTACTCTACTAATATGATTGATCTTACCGTAAATCTCCACATTCAGTACCTTTACCACCTTTTCCAAAATAACTCTAGATGCAAGATTAGTATGGTACATAATATCCTCTTCATACACTCTAATTCTGACTTGTTATACCCATACTACTCATCTATCGGTCGGTCTTGTACAACATTTGTAGATGTATCATATTTCTAAAAGACTATAACTATATTGGTGGTTGAGGAAAGTATCTTCAATAGTTTAATAATCTACCACACTGGTGATAGATCACATGATTAAGGTCCTATGCAACTGATCCCTCTTTTTAGGTACTCTGTTTCCCACTAGCTTGGCTGATGTTTTCATAGCAATGCTTCCTACTCTTAGAAGTCTTACCTTCTAATAATCCAAATGGAACCACCTTTCTGAAACTGGAAGCCTCTTTAGGTTACCCATATCTATGAGATCCTTGTCCACCACTTCAGCAAACTCCTTTAACTGAAAATGGTTAACTGGGGACTTAATCTCACATTTAAGACCATCCTAAAAATGTCTCGTTGTAGTTATCTCATCCACATCCAAAGCTGGAGAAAAGTGTTGCAAATGTGTAAAGTGTCCAACATATTCTATCACATAAATACTCCCCCAAGTCAACCTCATGTACTCATCTTCTCTCTCCTACCTCAGTATCTCTGGATAGAAGTTCTCTAGAAACTTATCAAAAAGTTCCTTCCATAACATAAAATTGTCTTATACAGTCCACACCGGAACATACCTCCAGTGATTCACTGATCCTCATATCATGTAAACATCCAACATGAGAATCCTCTCTACAGGAGTTTCAATGTGGTCAATTATAGTCCCAATGGACTCAACCCAGAAATCATCTCTCTCAAGTCCACCCTCTCCAATAAAAGCAGGAGGGTGTTGAATTTGTAACTCCATTTTTAGATCAAACATACTCTTCACAACCCACCCTGAGTCTCTTCCCATGAATTTCATGAAGTGGGAAATGTTCTCTTGGAACTGCTCCCTAAATTCCACACCTGACAGAATTTGTTCCTTAGTTCCTACTACTGGTAGATCATCTCTAGCCATATAATCATGTTATCCTCTTAATAAGCGCCTTCATAGAGAAATATCTATAAAATTACAAATATGTACCTTAGGAAACATTTTACAAAATTAATACATTTAAGGTGAAATAAAATATTCCACAACAAGTCATTTCCCCAGACCCTACCACATAGTCCAAACTGAGGTGTTATCACTACCCTTAATAATCTTACTCATTGGTCCTAGATAATTGGGGTAAACACATTCTAATTATTCATGTTTCTCATTTAGACTCCCATTTATTATCTTCTTAAATCATTCTACAATCATTATCAATTTCATGTTAGGTCCCATTTCCATTTCAATTTCACAATCAAGGAAAAACAGGTCACGTTCAATAACTTACCCATAACCCATTTTTCTATGTCTTCCTAAAATGATGTATGTCACAATATCCATAAGTTCCTAGAATGAATCATGTAACTCAAATCTTGTGCCATACTGGTCCACGAGTCAAAAAATAGAAAAAATTAACATCAATAATCACAACACATAACAAGTGTGTCACCCAAGTAGAAATAATATTCAACTTTAACTGCAAATAGGAATCACAACAATCCCACCATGGGTACTTGGGATATCCCCCATACATGGGTTAGCTACTCCCATGCATGAGATCATAACCAAGGCCCGACTCTTTCTAGATTCATGTCTACCATTACCAAATATTAATACAAAATAAAAAATAAAAGAAAAATGGACTCTGATACCACTTTGTAATGTCCTGACCCAGGTGTCACACATCGGTGCCTCGAGTCGGTCAGTCACATGACTCCAGGTGTGCCTCCCTCTATACTAGAGGATACCAAATAGTATTTAGGGTCTAAATTATCAATAATGTGGAGACTATACCCCCTTTTATCAAATTAAATACACTAGAAAAAAATAAGAAACAATAACTAAATAATATATAATCGTAACCTGAAATAACTGGTATCATGAGATGGCTAAAAGTGGAAATACAACTTCAAAACTAAAGAAGAAAATATTCCATGCCAATGTATCTGTAAGGTTTCTAAAATTAAACACAAAATAATTACACAGATGACACCTCTAATTGGGTCCCGAATTATTTCTAGTTCTGTCATCCATCCTCTATCCCATATCATCCATATTACAATGAGATTTTTCCCTTAACGTATCCAAAAAACACAAAGTATATTGGGGTACTAATAAGGCAGCCCGAGTAGGGTGTGAGTACAGCTCAGTACGCCACCACCAATGGTGTATAAAATAATATATAGTTAATAGAAAGTGTCTGCGGTTGAATAAATACATAATTACAATTCATAAGTAAATAGTTATCACATAATCAATTAATCTATATTTAACAACATACAACCCGAACTCTCATAGACACTCGTACCTTAATGCTTGGTTTGGCTCATTCTGAAGCCTGAAGTATGTCTAATGGATTTCATATCTCATAATTCAATTTTTACCATTCAATACCTACTTTGTCTCATACCGGGTCCTGATGTATGTCTGATGAATATCTTTTCTCATAATGACATTGATACCATTATTTAATTCATACTTGAATTCCCATGTTACCATCCACACGTCACCGAATATAATGATCATGTTACCATTATTTAATTCATAGCTAAATGACCATGTTACCATTCATACCTTACACATTATAATGATCATGTTCCCATTCATTATTTCACAACTAAATAACCATTTTAGCATTCATAACTTACACTTTAGAATGAACATGTTCCCATTATTTAATTCTAAACTAAATTTTCATGTTAGAATTCATAACACATAATTTATTAAACAGTTAAACATCCAAATAAATTCCATTACTAATTCAACAATTAATTAAATACAAAAATTGTATTATTTAATTCAATAATTAACAAATCATATAAATAAAATTAATTAATTAAAAAATTAATTAACCACATCATGTAAATTAATCAATTTTACAATTAATTAATAATGTAAATTATATTAGTCAGTTAAAAAATTAACTAACCCCATAAATTTCATTACTAATTAAACTATTATTTTATCACATAAATACCCTTAATTAATTCCCCAATTAATTGAGTATATCAATCACATTAATTAATTCTTCAATGAATTAATCAATATCCACAAACTCAAATTTCCATAATTAATTCAACAATTAATTATGTCAATCAAAACCTCAAGAGATCATAATTAATCAAAAAATTAAATATGTTCAATCCTTAAATATCAATATATCACAATTAATTCTACAATTAATTATCTCAATCTATAATTTCCGAAATACCCAATTTTACATTTCCTTAATTAATTAATTCACCAAATTAGTCAATTCAGTCAAGAACAAAATTTCCAAAAAACTAATATAAATTATAAAATAACATATACATAATTTTAATAAAGACTTTGGGATTTGGATTATAGACCAACTAACTTGATTCATTGATAAGAGGTCGTCCAACAGAAATCCCCAAAATTTGAGCAGCACAACAACATAGAACAAGATCTGAATCTAAAACACTATATCAAGATTGAAAAAATAAAGATATCATAAATAAATATATATATCTATAATAATTAATCTAGATCAAAAAACAAGTTATATAGAAAATCAGAATAAGAATAAAAAACCCTCTCTAATGTAGGAGAAGAAGGTAGAAGGAATGAGAAACCATGTGAGATGAGATCATCTTACTAAGAAGGGTGAATATATTTGATATAGTATTTGAATAATAAATAATGGAGGTCATGAAGACTTTTAATCCATCTCTGAGGATCCAAAATCATGAAATGTAATCTAGGGTCGAATAGGGGTCAAATAAAAACTAAAATGGGGGGTTGAGTGATTAAAAATATTATTTTTATGTTATTTAAAAGGTAGTCCATGGTTAGTTGGGAAGGGGTGAATGGTTTCACCTAACTATGAGCCTAACCATGCGCCTCTATTATGGGGTTGAATAGTTTCTCCTAAGAGGGTGCATGGTTTTAAAAATCGCGCGTTAACCGTGAAACTCCTATGTCCAGTGTTGCACAGTTTGATGGGTTGGGGCACATGGTTAGGGAAAACCATGTCCCAACCATGAATTTATCTTCCCCCTTCCAATTTTCTCAAATTTTCTCCCAAACACACCCCAAGGTAAAACCCAACCGATGTCTTCTCAAACAAGAAAACAATAAATACATGAAATTAATCTCGGGTCATCTTCAGGAAAGGTCGGGATCTTACACAAACAATTTCATTTACTCTCATGAAGTATTTTTCAATGGATTCTTCATCTCCAATTCTTATTTCTTTATACATACTATTCCAAATTTCTATCTTTTCTTCCTTCACTTTAGTATTCCCATTGAATATACTTTCCATCTTATCCCACATACTCTTTGATGTTTTGAAACCCGTCACCTTCATATAACAATTTTCTAATAAGGACCGAAGAATAGAATTTCTAGCCTCTCCATCAACTTCTATATTTATATTACTAGTAAAAAACATAAGACAATATTTCTTAATAGGTGTAAAACCAATTGTAGTAGCATCAAAAACTTCTAGGCCAAAACATAGGATATAAAGAATCATCTAATTTTTCCATCCATAATAATTTTTTCCATCAAATGTAGGAATTCCTCTACTATTGATAGAATTGATATTATCCTTGATAAGGATTAAATAATGGAACCTTCCCTGTGATACCAATTAAAGATTCAATGTATTAAATAACAACATAGAAGGGGGTTGAATTAGTTGGTCACTATTATAAGTTGCAATAATTCATAAAAAAATAACACTTGAAACATGTAAAAGTTTATATCCTTATTTTATTTTAGTAAATACCCATGCATGAAAATGTAGGAAATCAAGTAAATCATGTAAGATTTAAAATGTCTGTCCTTGGTGTGAGAACATACATCCTTTACATAGCCACTCTTGTGGGTCTATGTAAATTCTCTATAATGAATAAGTGAATACAACTTGTTCCAACTCCCACTAGATAGCTTCTATGTGTCATTAGAAATTATTATACTAACTCCCATCACTTAAAAATTTTAATTACAAAAAATTGAGCCAAAATAAAATAATAAAGACATTCTTGAAACATCTCAACAAATTCTCTATCTGGAATCCTCAGTCCAATGTGTCAAGGCCTGATTCTCTCATTCCGATGGGGATGGGTTCAATGGACTTTTTCTAATGAATTTAGTCTAATGGAAACATTACGATGAACTCGTTTTCAATATATATTACTCAAACTCTTCTCAAATTCTCAGTCAGATATTCCTTATTTCGGTAAATAAAACATTAATATATCCAACCTTATAATGAGGTCTCTGTCCAAAAAAGATAACTTTGACATGAATTCTACAGTGCTCCACATTTTCCAATCACATAAAAAAGATGTAAAGTATGAATGTATTGTGATTCTATTAATAGGAATCCCTGAAAGACAAAGGCATAAAACTGGAAAACCTTTCCTACATAATTAAATTCAAAAACGTCAAGATCTACACATATTTGAATTTGAATTTTGACCACTTAAATTCTTCACAAATCTGTTTAAATCTTATTAAGTCTTATTTGTAATTATTATTATTAGACTTATTAAATTTTATTTGGTAATATGGATCTTCATTATCTCATTATGATGTAACTTACATAGCTCATTAGGATGGAACCTCCTCAACTCATTATGATGGAACTTCCTCACCTCATTCTGAATTGACTTTCCTCATCAGAGTTAGTCTGGTTGAATTTTTTCATAGAGTTAGACTAATTGACATTTGTTCTCAAAGGCAATCTTGTTTGAATTTACTTCTCAAAGTCATTATGATTTAATTTCCTCCTCAGAGTCAGTCTAATTGAATTTCCTCCACATAGTTTGTCCGATGGAATATCCTTAGCTTTAGTCTGATAGAATCCTCATAATGATATATTTCTCATTACGATGGAAACTGAATTCTGTAACTTTGAAATTATTCAAACCTTTCTATCTATAAATTATTCATAATTCTAAAAACATCTATTCCCGGTACTCTTGGATCTGATGAAAACTTTTTCTTGATTCTAATAACTAAGAAAATCATTATGATTCCTCAATTTCTTCAAAATCATTTATCATGATAGTTTTCATGATTTCTGATAACTTCAATATTCGAATAACACCTTCTGAGATACATAGAAAATTATTATGACTTCTATTACAATCAAAACATTGTTCCATTTCAACAAAAATACAAAATTAATGGTTTCACCTATTATCCCCCTTTTCTTCATAAGTATTTATCACAATTGTTATAGAAAATTTATGATATTTGAGAATTAAAAACTAGAAAATCATCGTCTGACTGAAGGTTAGAAAGTTTAAAACATTCTAACTCCTAACATCACTATCTTCATTCAAACTCTATAACAACATTATGAATTTATAACCAACACTGATTTGAATGAAACTTGAACATTGTGATAATGGATCTAAGACCAATGATGTGTCTTATCAACAACTTTATTATTCTAACAACTTATCTGATCGGTGCTACACAGTTTGATACTTTGTGTTTGGTGCTGCTCAGTCTGATCATCTGTATCCAGAAAACAACTTTCTCTAAAACAAAACGTATCTCCCTATTTTTATTTAGGTTTGAAAATTTAGAAACATTCACCATTTTTTCAAAAACCAATATTTTTCAAATGATTATTTTTCTACAAATACAAAACTTTTTTTAAAAAAACATCATGAAGGTTATTCATTAAAACATACAATTTATGAAATGGAAAGAAACCTATGTTGTCATACTTTCATTTTTTGGTTTGGAAAGTGTTTTTAGGCCTATTTTAGGATGAAACAATATCCTTGAGGTGTAGAATGTGACTTTATTGGATAACTCAATGAAATAATGGGATATTACCAATATGAACCCTTAGAAAAAATTTTATAGTGGAAAGACATTCCATATTACTTGAGAGGGAAAACATCTCTAAAAGTGATGGTGGGATGGAGATATAATTATATGAAGTTGAGAGTCAAGGTACATAATACTTGTCATAGGAACAGGTTCAATAAATCCCCAAGTAAGAAGAAGCTTTTCTAAAGACACAAGTAATATATGGGAGTACAAGAGATGTTTGTGCACCAGAATGGTATGGTTTTCTTGTCACTAAGGATGGGGACTAATTATTAGTTTATAGTAATGAACCTATTACCTTAAAGGAAGAAGTATGTGGCACAAATGTTGCCAAGTGAAAATAATCCATCAATTCTAAAATGGATTCCATCTACCAAAATCAAGTCTGTATTTTGGTAGATCCTACAATGGATGTAAAACCCATTGGTTGCAAGTGGGTATTCAATAAGAAGCTTGAAATTGAAGGAGAAGTCAGTACCTATAAGGTATGAATAGTTTTAAATGGATTGAAATAGCATCAAAAAAATAAATGAGATAAAACCTTTTCACCAGTTGTAATGTTGAGATCCCTCAGAATTATACTTGACATTGAGGCTTACCGTGACTATGAGATTTGAGAAATGGATGTCAAAACTTCCTTACTTAATGGGAACCATCAGGAAGATGTTGATATAAAACAACCTGAAGGGTTTGTGACTCCACAAGATGAAAGTATATAAAAATTAAAAAATAATCCATTTATGGATTAAATCAAGTATCTAGGATATAGAACATTCATTTTTGATGAATTTATAATAGAATGTGGTTTCATAACGAATTAGTGTTATACATGTGTCTACAAACAATTTAGTGGGATTACATTCATTTTCTTAATAGTATATGTTGATGACATATTACTTATAGGAAATCCATTACCAGTCTTACAGTTTTTAAGATGTGGTTGAATAAATACTTTTCTATGAAGGACTTGGGTGAGACATCTTATATATTTCGAATCCAGATATATCATGATAGATCCAAGAATTTTCTCAGCCTAAGTCAAAGTACATAAATTGATAAGATACTTAAGAGATTTGGTATGGAAAAATCCAAGAGGGGATTGTTTCCAATGTCACATGGCATTCATCCTTCCAGGAAAATGTTTCCACAAATACATGGGGAAATAAATAGAATGGAAAGGATTTCATAAGCATCAGTGAATGGGTCATTCATGTATATTTTGATATGTTCTAGGATATAAGTTTCCTATGCATCAAGTGTAGTAAGAAGATATCAATATGATCCAGTTGACCTCTATTAGATGGAAGTCAACAGTATCTTTAATTAATTGAGGTGTACTGAGGATATGTTCCTAGTTTATGGATGAAATGGGGAAACAGTCATCAATAGTAATGAAGATTAGAGTTTTCAAACTTATCAAGATGACATGAAGACAGAAACGAGATACATATTCACTTTAAATGGATGTATTGTGCACTGGAAGAGCTCAAAAGGGTTTTGGTCATAGATTTTGCAGTAGAGTCCAAGTATATTGATACTTCTGAGGTAGCTAAATAATCATTATGGATGTAAAAAATCATCCAAGATCTTGAATTGGTATATAATAGTAAATATATTATTACTCTATATTGTGATACTATTATAGTGGGTTCTCTCGTAAAAGAGACAAGTACACATCAACGGACGAAGCATGTACTTTGGAAGTATCATCTCTTGAGGGTATTTTTAAGAGAGGTGAGGTTATAGTGAGAAGTATTTCCAAAGAAGAAAATATATCATACCCCTTGACTAAAATCTTGACTCACCATAAATATGATTATTAAGTGAGTTCAATTGGACTGAATGTTTTAGGTAGTTGGATCTAGTCCTCATGGGAGTTCCTTAGAGTTGGTGTCCTAGGATTAGCTATTTTTACTTTAATTACAAGTATGCTCGATATATTGAATATTAATAAAACATATTATTATATATTTCCCATTGTTCTGGAAGACTCTAATGTAATAATTTCCTAGAGTATATGTAACATTGATAAGGTCATAACAGTTCTCTGTTATATTGAGAACCTTGAAGTGTTACGATGATATTCTTAAAGAATGTTCTTCTCTTGGATAACGTATTATGATGGGACACATAGTTCATAGACTGTTAAGTGACAGCACTTATAAGAGGATGAGTCTTAGTATCATGAAGTTCTCACATGGTAATCTCTAATATGGGAGAATATGAGAAAGAATCACTGGTAGGAATTCCATATGTTTTGGTGTCATTAGATATTCCTATATGCGAGCATGTGTAATGGTACTTGTACTTTAAAATTATCATTAATAAATATAATAACTCATACACGTAGATTTTATTGTGAAAACCATGATGAAATATATTCAAGTTATGTTAGGTTAGATTTTTCTTGTCATGACTCACATGTCATTGATGAATAAGTTAAAGAAGGATTTATTCCTTCTATATTTATGGAAGTTGATATCTCATCCTTTTTATTGAAATAGAACCATTATATTAAATTCCATGTACATGGTGTAATTATGTGTTTATTTTAGATATTTAAAGAAAGATATACCAAGAAAATAGGTTGGTGTCATAGATGTGCAACCATCTTAATGAGATATTATGATAAAGGGATTATATTATATAGTGAGTTTTCATTTTTGGTTTTCATCATTTCAAAATTATTTTATTTCTCTTGGGTGCCTTTACTCATTTCTAGACAGTAATTTTGTACTTTAGACAAGTGCTCTTGGTGCCAGTTGGAATGAATCCAAGAGGGTCAAAAAATATGTGTTTCTGATGATCTTGATTAAATAAAATTTGAATTTAATTAATTTAATAAATATTATTCTAAAGACTGAGGTATAATTTTATTCATGTTTTATTGATCACAAATATATATTGAATAATTAAATATTTAAATTAAATATTTATTTAGGTGTTTAATAAATAAAATAAGAGTTTTAGTAGACCACGACCATGTATAATAAATAATATTAAATAAAAAGATGGTTAGATAATATTTTTCGATGCTCAAGTTGGAGCGCACCAAAGAATAATAATAATATTATTATTATTATATGGAATAGGGTTTATTAAAGGTTTTAGTATTTTTTAAGGGCTATAATTCACTAAAATAATATCCTAACCTAAAATCTACCTCAATAAATAGCATGTTATTGCTATTGTGAAGGTAATTGAAAATAGAAAATTGTTTCATATAATGAATTTTCTTTTAACTCCTATATCTCTCTACCATTAAAGAAAGATAAATGTTTGAGAGATTTATTCAATATTAAAGAATGAGTGATCAAGAATGAACAATGCAAGACATTTTATTCCCCACAATATCACATAAAGATCATTTAACATTTATCGGAAATCAATGGAGCATCTGTGGATTTTCGCTAGAGGGATTCTATTCTTAAATTCTCATATAGAAATGATGGAAATTTAAAAGGGTTTTTTCATATGATTAACATCATCAATGAAGAAATATTCCTAAGATAAGGTAATCATTTTTTATGAAATTAAATAAATTAATAAAAAATTTATGTTCAAACTCCTCACTCTTGGATTTGAGAATATAAACATTAAAAGAAATTTTAATATATTTTCCACCACCACATGCTTCCACTACTCCCAGAACCATCATAATGTGCCACTTTTCTAGATCCTTTAGCATTATGTATAGATCCAAGAGGAGATGTGGGAGTGGAATTCTAATGTTCGAGCTTAGTGGATGTCTAGTAGTACATACACACAATTCCAAGAAGTATGATCACTAGTCTCATGGACATATCTTGATTACTTTCAATATATTGAATTTCCATTCAACACGGAGTTGAAACAAGTATAGTCTGGGGATGTAGTGGCTTGGTTAACGCACAACCACTCGTTATGTGATTTTTTATTTTATGATTTTTTTCATTTATTATTATTACCGAATACACCAGTTAAACATGATCACACTTGTTAAGGATAAATTAGTTGTGTCCTACAGAATTTTATTACTCTCACCTTGTATAAAAATATCGATGCACAATCAGACTTTATGTTTAGGGATTTGGATAAGGAAAAGGGACCTATGGTTGATGGATGAGAAAACGATAATGGAGATGGTAGTATATTGAGAAGGACTCTAGAGGACCGTGATGTTTTATTTATTTATTTATCTACCTATTATTACTCTAGTTTAGATTTATACTTAGAACCCCATTTATTATTGTATGACATGTGTCTCATCTTTATGTTTTCACATAATTACTCTAGTTTCTATTATATTATTTATTATGTATTATTTGAATTATGATATGATAGTATGGGTATAGTCTCCCCGCTGGTGGACTTTGACCCTAACTACTAGTTAGAAAGCACTTGTGTGCGGGGAGGCATACATGAGGTCTTGTAGAACACCGGTTCGAACCTGACATTTCAGGTGAAGGCATTACAAAAACCATTAAAAAAGTATCCATACTACAAAAAAATATCGTCTTTAGTAGTGGATTTTTCTTTTATTGGAAGTAGTTTAAAAATTTTCCTATTTATTTAGCGGTGGTTTCTAAAATCCCTATGTATTGCATGTTTTCTAGTTATTTCACAGCAGTTTGATTCATTTAGTGCTAGTTTTTTATGTGAATTTTTTTTTTCAAATTTAGCAATGATTTTCATTTTATTTAACTCTGATTTTTTAAAAAAACATGAAAATAAAATAGATAAGATGAACCTAACAGCCGATAAATATGTCAGTGGATGTTAGGTTTATTAGTAGTTAATATTAACCAGTATTAATTATGATTCAAATTCATTTTTGTAACAACAGTTCTTAAAAATAACCACTCAATATTTTTAAAAAATTATACTTTTTAAAAATTAATTAATAAAAAAGTATAAACATAAAAACATTGACATGAAATAAACTAGAACATAAATGGACAATAAACCCATCATACATACATCATACAATATACATCCATAGTAATGTACATATACATTCATAGTCATCATAACATCAGTCAACCGCCTACCTCAGTTAACCCATACATCAATTATCAATATATACATATAAAATATGTCCAAAAACAACCCATTCCTAATATATTCTGACCCCATGACCTATGTTTCATCCGTCTACCTCCACATCATCTCATCAATTGAAACATACCACATAATCTCATCAATTGTAATCAAAAATTCAGAAATTAAAACTAAACATAATAAATCATAATTACAATAAAATCATTGATAAAATTTAAACATACCAGTGAAACTAAGAACCATCACCACTACCTTATAAATTATATCTTGAATCGAATTTTCAACCTCTTTCCTTCGGTTAACATCTATCACCTACAATAAAAACCATAACATTTAAGAAAAAAATACAAAAGTGAATAGAAATGGAATATATATATAATGGTGCACGTAAAATTTGTTATATTGATAATCAAACAGAAGAAATTTTAACAAAAAACAAATTATATACCATGAATTTTTTTTACAACATCAATTTTCCTATTTAAAATATGATTCAACACTTTAATCTAAAAAGGGATAAGTATATAAAAATATAATTGATTTTTAAATCGAGCTACAATGTGCATAAAAATTACTAAATTTTATTTTAATGAATTTGATATAAAAGAATTTAATATATTTAAAAACTAAATCAATGGTGGTTGTTCCATGGTTTCACATCAATTTGAGGTTGTTTTCAATGGTTTTGATTGTTACCAACATGATTATGTGTTTTAAAACACTAAAAACCTATTTACAAGCATCCTAGAAAAACCCTAACTTGAAATGACATTACTTCGATACCTAAATTTCAAAAATAAATATATGGTCATTTTCCTCTGATTTTATGGTAATATGATGATGTTTACCTAGTTTTGACCCCCCCAATAGACATTTTTAAAGGGTTCGTTACATTTAAATACTATTTATCGATCCATTTTGAACACAAAACACACTCGATTGACATGTTTTATACAATTAAATGACCAAAATAACTTAATGGTTGTTTTACCATGATTTCACATCAATATGTAGTCTTTTTCTATGGTTTTGACTATTACACTCGTATTTTAGTTTTTTAAAACACTAAAAACATGTTATAGGAAGCATAGGAAAACCGTAAGTAAAAATGATGTGTCATCAATTATTAAAATTTAAAAATAAATATTTGGTTATTTTATTTGATTTTATAGAAATTAGATGATGTTTTCTTGTTTTTGACCACATGATGCATGTTTTTAAAGGCATCTGTACCTTTAAAAACTATTTACCGATCCATTCTGATCACACTACACGTTATATAGATGTTTTTTCTATGCGTAAACATAAAAAAAACTAAAATATATATGTACCATGATTTTATGTCAATTTGAGGTCTTTTTCTATGGTTTTGACTATTACATGCATGTTATAGTGTTTTAAAACACTAAAAACGTGTTTATAGGTATCCTAGAAAAAATGTAGCTTGAAATGATGCGTCGTTAGTTCTTATATTTCAAAAATCAATATATAGTTGTTTTACTTAGAATTCATGGTAATTCGATGATTTTTCCTAGTTTTGACCCTCTAACAAATGTTTTTTAAAGGCTTCAATACCATTAAAAACTATTTATAAAGCCATTCTGACCACACCACTTGTCAGATTGACATGTTGTCAATGTGTATACATCACATATAACTCAACGGTGGTTTTACCATGATTTCATGTCAATGTGAATTATTTTTCTATGGTTTTTACCATTACACACACATTTATGTGTTTTAAAACACAAAAAACCCATATAAAGACATCCCCGGAAAACCGTAACATAAAATGATGTTATGTCAGTTCCTACATTTCAAAAATAAATCTATGGGAATTTTTCTATGATTTCATGGAAATATGACAACATTTTATGGGTTTTGACCCCACCCCCCCCCCCAAACATTTTTATAAAGGCTACAGTACCTTGAAAAAATATTTACCAAGCCTTTCTGACCACACATCACATCAGATTGACATTACCCATACACTTCAAAAGTAAAACAATTGTGGTTGTCCCATGACTTGAAATAAATCTGACGTTTTTTTTCTATGGCTTTGACTGTTTCATGTTTTAGTGTTTTAAAATATAAAAATTAATTTATGGGAATCCTAATAAAACCGTAACTCAAAATGACATCTCATCTATTATTAGATTTAAAAAATCCACCTATGGTTATTGAATTATGATTTCATGGAAATCAAATGATTTTTTCCTTGTTTTGAACCCCAAAAACATGTTTTTAAAGGCTTTGTTACCTCTAAAAATAGTTTACTGAGCCATTCCAACTACATCACACATCATATTAATGTGTTGTTAGTAAGTACATGTAAAACATAACTAATTGGTACATTTCCTCAATTTCACATTAAAATGAGGTCATTTTTTTTGAATGTTACACACACATTTTAGTGTTTTAAAACACAAAAACCATATTTACGGTCATCCGGGGAAAATAATAACTCAGAATGATGTTTTGTTTGTTCCAACATTTCAAAAATAAATCTATGGTTGTTTTTCTTTTATTTCATAGAAATATACTGATGTCTTCTTAGTTTTGACCCCTATATACATGTTTTTAAAGGCATCCATATCTTTAAGAATTATTTTCCGAGTCATTCCGACCAGACCACATGTTTGAATTATGTCTTGTCTTTAGGTAAATGTCAAAAATAACTCAATAGTTAATTTAGCATGATTTGACATCAATATAAGTTATTTTTCTATGGTTTTCACAATTATATTCTGGTTTTACTCTATTAAAACTCTACAAATGTGTTTTTAGGCATCCCAAGAAAACCATAAATCATAATGAGATGTTATCAGTTCCTACATTTAAAAAATTAATCTATAGTCATTTTTATATAATTTCATGGGAATCTAACAATGTTTTCCTGGTTTTGACCCAATAAAACAAATTTTTAAAGGCTTTAAGACCTTTAAAAACAGTTTACCATCCATTTTGACCATACTATATATCACATTCATGTGTTATCTATGATTACACATTAGAAATAACTAAAAAATGGTTTTTTCATGACTTCTTTTCAATCACAAGTATTTTTCTATTGTTTGGATTGTTACATGCATGTTGATGTGGTTTAGAACACTAAAACCGCACTTATGATCATTCCAAAAAATTTGTAACACATAATGACATATTTTCGGGTCCTTTATTTCAAAAATCAATAAACAATTTGTTTTCATATCTGTTTTTATGGAAATATGATGAAATTTTCTTAGTTGTGACATCCCAACACACATTTTTAAAGGTTTTGATGCCTTTAAAATTTATTTACTAAGTCATTACAACCACACCGCACGTTGGAATGATTTTTTGTCTATGAGTACGTGTCAAAAATAATTTAATGATGGTTTTCATATGATTTCAAGTCTATATGAGGTTTTTTTCTTTGGTTTGGAATATTATACACATGTTTTAGTAGTTCAAAACTCTAAAAATTCATTTACAGGAATCCCTGGAAAACTATAACTTGGAATAACATGTTGTTGGTTCCAACATTTCAAAAATAAACATGGTTATTTTCCTCTTAATTCATGGAAATCCAACATCATTTTTCTAATTTTGACCCCCTATCATGCGTTTTTAAAGGATTTAGTACCTTTAAAAACTATTTACTAAGGAATTTTGACTACACCGCAAGTCTAATTGATATTTGTTATATGAGTACATGTCAAAAATAATTGAATGGTGTCTTTCTCATGATTTCATGTCAGTATGATATCGTTTTCTATGGTATGAACCATTACACACATGTTTTGGTGTTTTAAAACACTATAAATACATTTACACGCATCTCAGGTAAACTATAACTCGAAATAATGTGTCTTCTATTCCTACATTTCAAAAATCAATCCACATTCATTTTCCACTAATTTTATGTTGATATGGAATCTAATTCCTATTTTGACCCCCTCCCCCTCCCCCACACAGACATGTTTTTAAAGGCTTTGGTACCGTTAAACACTATTTACTGTGTCAAAAATGAGAAAATGATCTTGAATGATTTTCAAACCTAAGGATAACAATATATAATTTATTTTTTATGTGTAGGAATCAAACACACTTCAATCCGGTGCAATATGTTTTCGGTATGACTCGAAGTTCATGTTTTCAATATAAAATTGTCTTTTTAGTTTTATTTAATGAAGTTGTATGTGTTCTTTGAAAATGTGTGAATGATCTATGAAATTTAGAATTTACCATGATAGGATAAGCTATATGGATAGAAATATCCTTGGGTATCATTCTAGTAATACATTGAAATATAAATATAAAGACCCATAAAATTCAAGGGAAATTTTTTCTTAATTTTCTTTGGACTTTTACAAGAACGTGGTTTCTGGAGGCACCTGATTCCGAGGCCCGGAGTGCCTGGAATCAATTTCCGAATTTTGGCTCGGGTACGTTCAGTGAACGAACGAGCGGGAATTTCTAACTTTTGAACCAGTGCCCGGAATCAAATTCCGAGGGCACCGATGAACTCGCAGCGCCGATTTTCACATAAGGAGACCTTTTCCGAGGTTGCGTTTTATGCGGGATAAAAGTTAGTTTTGGGAGAAATTATAGGAAGTTAAATAAAAATGTGGAAACACTTTTTATTTTAACTTGTTGGTTATTTTCTCCGAAAGGGAGTTAGAGGTGGGACCAACATCCACTTAACCTCCCTTGGGAGGATTATGTGTGGTGGGGCCCACACGAAGCATAACTCTTCACCTTCTTTTTTTAAAAAACTCCCTTAAACTCCTCTTTTAATGAGCATGACAACTTGGTTAATTAATGGAGTTGAGTTGTTTGAATTTCAAACCTTTGAAATTCTATTTGATAATTGTGTGTATAAAATAAGCCTTAGCTTATTTTATTTGGGTTGGTATCCTTATCCATCTTGAGAGGTTTTGAAGAATTCTCTCCTTCTTCTTCAGACTTTGGCGAAGAACGCGAAGAACATTCAGACTTCGACGAAGAACGCCACGTTCTCGGGAACCGTCTTCCGCGATGCCATACCTGTGACACTGACGACGTCTTCTTCCGCGTCATCTCTTCCGTGACGGTTTCCCGTGACGAAATCGCCGTCAAAGAGCTTCGAATCCTCACTTCACGACATCGAAGTCCTTTTTCCGTGATGCCGACCACTGCGACGCTTGTGTTTCGTGGGTCTTTGACGATCATCATTCTTGAAACTGAGGTAGGGGTTTGTTGTTGTTTATTTATTTATTCTCGTTCTTGGTTATAGCTTGACAATCTTGAGGTTAAATGTTTATGTGTTATCGTTTAACGAGAGGGGGGTCGGACCGCACAAACACGGCCAAACCCCCCTCCATTGTTCTTGAATGTTCCTTGCGAATGAAACGAGATGGCGTGGTGCCGTCGCACCACGCGAGAATCGCACGGCTATAATTGCGCGGCGGCGTCGCACCGCGCCGCGGAAAGTTTATCAAGAACGCGACGCCGTCGCGCCGCGTCGTTGGAAACCGAAGACGCCGCGGCCGGAGCGGGGCCGCGGTGGTGGGGCGCAGTGCCGTCGCACCGCGCCAAACGACGAAGGCCGCGGCGGAACGTGATGACCGACGGCCAGCTGGGCCGCCGGTGCTGGAAGACGGAAGAGGACCGGCCCTTGCCGGTCCTGTTGAGAAGAAGTCGGCCGGATTGTTGGAAACTGGGGGAATTAAATTCCCCCGGGATGCCTAAGTGGCCCCCCTTAATGAGGGGGGCCAGTTTCTCAAAGGGGGGCAGGCGGCCCCCCCCGTTTTTGTTTCTCAAAGGCAGGCCCCCACGTGAGGGGGGGCCGTTTTTTTCAAGGCGTGGCATCCAGCCGCGCCGCCAGCGGAAGAAAGGCGGGGGCCTTGCCCCCTGCGTGTGGCACCCGAGCGGCGCCTAGGCCGCGCCGCCATGCCGGGCCGCGCCGCCCCGCCGGGCCGCGCCGCCGCGCCGGGCTGGGTCGGCCCGGACCCGGACCCCCCATTTTCGAATCGACTTTGGTCTTTTGCCCATAACATGAGCTACGGACCTCCGATTGACGAACCGTCAGCGGCGATGCGATCCTCGGATCGAGAGGGTCGATTCGGTATATCTCACTCAAGGTTTCAGAATACTTTGAGTTCGGCCGGGTTGGTTCGTACACGAAACCAACCGGGCCCTCGGAGCAGAAACGCTCATATTTTGAGCTACAGACGTCTGATTGATGTGTCGTTAGCTTTGTTGAGTTCCTCTTAGTGAGACGGATATTTTGGAATACTCCGCCCGAGGTTTGGACGCAGGTGGAGTACGGTCGGGTAGGTTTTGCCTTAAAAACCAACCGGGCCCCTGGGACGAAAAAGCCAATAACTCTCAGGCCGGGCGTCTGATTTACATGCCGTCTGTTACAGTGAGTTCCTGTTGGCGATACGGAAATTTTGGATACATCAACTCTGGACTTTGTGACAGTTGATGTATCAGCCTCTCGGTTCGTGGAGTGGACCTTCCCGAACGAGCTTACTGTGTGCGGGAACCCTAGTGCTGGCTGCGACTGCTACTGTAACGACGACGATTGTGCAGGGATCCTCAGTGGACTGCGACGATGAAGACAGCTGGTCATGTATCCTATGTGGGTCCTAGCTGTGCTGGTCTTGTATCCTATGTGGGTCCCATCTTAGATAATTCAATACTGGTCTTGTATCCTATGTGGGTCCCAGTATAGATGAATCGATGAAGAAAGTTGGTCTTGTATCCTATGTGGGTCCTAGCTGTGCTGGTCTTGTATCCTATGTGGGTCCCAGCTTAGATGATTCAATACTGGTCTTGTATCCTATGTGGGTCCCAGTATAGATGAATCGATGAAGACAGTTGGTCTTATATCCTATGTGGGTCCAAGCTGTGCTGGTCTTGTATCCTATGTGGGTCCCAGCTTAGATGATTCAATACTGGTCTTGTATCCTATGTGGGTCCCAGTATAGATGAATCGATGAAGACAGCTGGTCTTGTATCCTATGTGGGTCCTAGCTGTGTTGTTCTTGTATCCTATGTGGGTCCCAGCTTAGATGATTCAATACTGGTCTTATATCCTATGTGGGTCCCATTATAGATGAATCGATGAAGACAACTGGTCTTGTATCCTATGTGGGACCTAGTTGTACTGGTCTTGTATCCTATGTGGGTCCCAGCTTAGATGATTCAGTATCTATGTCTGATCATCTCTTCCACCTTATTGATGATGTATACCTGTGTGAGCTGAATCTTGTTGCTTTCCTGTGTGGATTGTGTTGTGCTATCCTATGTGGATTTCGTTTTGCTTTCCTGTGTGGAATACATATATTTCCTATGTGGACTGAGTTGTACTTGGGCTCGGAGGTTGGAGCGTATTGGAATTGATGACTTAGGTATATGTATGGGCATATACCTAAGCAGTATCGGTTGTTACTTAGTGTTTGTGTCTCACCTTTTTGGTTTATCCTTTGTGGATTTTGGGAGACCTTCAGGGGTCTTGGGGTCCCTACTGAGTAGCTTATACTCACCCCTACACGGGCTATGCCCGCACTACGTTGTGTTGGTTGCAGACGACAGACATCATTGATCGTGGTTGAGGCTTGCATAGCAGGACAATACCTGGAGGTGGACCACTGGGCGGAACGTACTCGGAGCGGACGGTGGGACCCGAGGAGCAGTGGAGCTATCTGTACCCACCCTTCAGGTGGGATTTCCAGTGGACAGCTCGGTGAGGCGGCATTTACTTTACAGTTGCTGTTTTCCTTTTCGAGTTGTACTTTACTTTCAGTTTGGGTTTGTATACTGGCCCATTTACTTTTCCGCACATTCAGTTGTACTCTGTTCTTACTTAGTGTTTACCTTTCTGTTTCCTTACTATGTGGTGTTTGGTTACTTTACAAAGGCAATGCCTTCCCTTTTTACCGGGATTTACGCCTTGGTGCTAGTCGCCAGCCCCTGGCCTATGGAAGGCGGGCTTGGGGTAGTCACGGCACGGGCCCCGAGGGCGGGTCGTGACAAATTGGTATCAGAGGAGTTCGGTTCTACCGCGAACTCCGATCTTTTCGATGTGAAGCAATAATGTTTAACGTATTGAGTGTGGTTATCAGTCCAGGGAGTCCAGTGTTGGTGCGGCGGCCGACGTATCCGTACACTAGGACCATGACTACTGATTTCCGACTTAATGCACGAAAAAATTGATTGCATGTGTGTTTCAAAGTTTTCATTGTGATTACTTTATATCAGCTCCCCAGGTATACTGTTCTGACCACGGAGCACCTGTTTCCTATTCAGGATGGCCCCACGACGGCAGCCAGCTAGGGTTCCAAGAGTCGAGCGTGACAATAGGCCACCGAGCAATGAGGCCTCCATGCAGGGCTCCTTGTCAGCAGAGGCACCGGCGGTACCTTTACCTGCCGAGCCACCGATGCTACCAGCCCCAGCCGCTGATGATGCACGTCGCCTTAGCGCACTTCATGAGTTTCAGCGCCAGCGACCGCCCAGGTTTCGTGGGGAGACGGACCCCCAGGCAGTAGAGGACTGGCTGGAGGCGGTCGTACGAGTTTTTAGGCTAGTGAGGACACCAGCAGACCTCATGGTGATCCTCGCTGCGAGCCTACTGCACGCACTAGCAGGACGATGGTGGAACTTGATGCTCCCGGTGCACGATGAGGCATCTCTACTTTGGACGGACTTCGAGAGCCTCTTCTGCTCGGAGTTCATCCCAGCCACCCTTCGTGCGGTGCATATCCAGGAGCTTCTTCAGCTGTGGCAGGGCAGCATGACAGTAGCCCAGTACTCGGCGAGATTTACTGATCTCTCGCGCTACTCCACAGATATGGTACGGGACCCGTTCTTCCGGGCCCGGACCTTCGACCAGGGACTGAGGCATGAGATCTGGGCTTCGATGATCTCCCTCAACATTCCAACGCAGGCATAGGTGTTGGAGAGATCTCTTCTAGTGGAAAGTTTTCTCGCCGAGCAGGCTCTAGTGACAGGGCCCTCCGCAGGACGGCCCGTAGTAGGGTCTTCTACAGTTGGCAGTATACAGGTGATGCAGAGGTCCAAACGGGTCAGACCATCAGATGGGCAGACACTGGATGAAGATTTGGTTGTGCGGGGCACACGAAGGAGAGCCAGCTACACGAGGGGCAGGCATTGCTACGCATGCGGCGGGCAAGGTCACATGGCTCGAGACTGCCCGACTCGTCCTACAGATGAGCAACAGGTGGTAGAGGGACCTCCCAGACAGAGGTTCGGCCATGGAGGTCCGCAGAGTGCAGGCGGACGAGGCAGAGGAGCCGGCCGAGCAGCAGATGGTGGGCGACACTTCGAGGTGTTGCCACCACCACCACCAGGAGGTTTGCCCCGACCGCAGGGAGTTGGTGGACATGGGAGAGCTCAGCTTCAGGCTGCTGAGGCCTTCGATCATGGAGCTCTGGGAGCAGATGGACAGGAGCGTAACTAGTGGATACGTCTTTTGTACTTCTAGTTCCTTGTTGCTATTGTGTAGCATATTTGTATTATGAGCTGCAATAATAAAAGACACATACCTTTGAGATGTTTTCTTTTCTGTCCTCTTTTGTGTTGTTACTAAAAGGTTCCAGTTTGACTGTTGACTTGACCCTCACTTGTGAGACATCTATTGGAGGAGACCCAGTTACCACACAATGAAGCCGACAGTATGACTCAACCCTTGGAGGCAAGAGTAACGATTGGATCTCTTGGTAGTAGCGTCGAGGCCTTACGACGTCATCCTTGGTATGGATTAGTATCATCCATGTCAGGATTGACTGTATTAGGCAAAGAACGTGGTTCATCCATGGGATGAGACCGGATTTCTCTTAATCGGCAATGAAGAAATCATAGCAGCTCTTGTGGGACCAGAGGTGGTCCAGACCACGACAGAGAAGGTCCAGGTTATCCCGGAGCGGATAAGGACAGCTCAGAGCCGGCAAAAGTCATACGCTGACAGGAGGCAGAGGCCACTAGAGTTCGAGGATGGCGACCACGTCTTCTTGCGGGTCTCACCTCGACGTGGTATACAGAGATTTGGCCGAGGCGGAAAGTTATCTTCGCGCTTCATCGGACCCTTCTAGGTCCTCAGCAGGATTGGCGAGGTGGCTTATCGCCTGGATCTACCACCTCAGTTGCACCGGGTGCACGACATCTTCCACGTATCTTAGCTGAGGAGATACGTGCACGACCCGACGCACATCATTGACCATGGGGAGCTTGACGTTGACGATGGGGCGACTTTTACGGAGGTCCCGGTGGAGATAGAGGATCGACAGGAGCGGGTCCTACGTGGGCGATCGATTCCTCTTGTGCGCATCAGATGACAGCACGGGAACCTCCACGAGAGCACATGGGAGCGGGAGGCTCAGATGCGTACTCTGTACCCTCATTTGTTTCCCTAGTTTTGATGTATCTTTACGGGGACGGAAAGCCCTGAGGTGGGTGTAATGTAAAGACCTGTAAAATTCAAGGGAAATTTTTTCTTAATTTTTTTTGGACTTTTACAAGAACGTGGTTTCTGGCGGCACCTGATTCCGAGGCCCGGAGTGCCTGGAATCAATTTACGAAGTTTGGCTCGGGTACGTTCAGTGAATGAACGAGCGGGAATTTATAACTTTTGAACCGGTGCCCGGAATCAAATTTCGAGGGCACCGATGAACTCGCAGTGCCGATTTTCGCTTAAGGAGACCTTTTCCGAGGTTGCGTTTTATGCGGGATAAAAGTTAGTTTTGGGAGAAATTATAAGAAGTTAAATAAAAATGTGGAAACACTTTTTATTTTAACTTGTTGGTTATTTTCTCCCAAAGGGGGTTAGAGGTGGGACCCACATCCACTTAACCTCCCTTGGGAGGATTAAGTGTTGTGGGGCCCACACGAAGCATAACTCTTCACCTTCTTTTTTTTAAAACTCCCTTATACTCCTCTTTTAATGAACATGACAACTTTGTTAATTAATGGAGTTGAGTTGTTTGAATTTCAAACCATTGAAATTCTATTTGATAATTGTGTGAATAAAATAAGCCTTAGCTTATTTTATTTGGGTTGGTCTCCTTAGCCATCTTGAGAAGTTTTGAAGAATTCTCTCCCTCTTCTTCAGACTTTGGCGAAGAACGCGAAGAACATTCGGACTTCGATGAAGAACGCCACGTTCTCGGGAACCGTCTTCCGCGACGCCATACCCGCGACACCGAAGACGTCTTCTTCCGCGTCATCTCTTTCGCGAAGGTTTCCCGCGACGAAATCTCCGTCAAAGAGCATCGAATCCTCGCTTCACGACATCGACGTCCTTTTTCCGTGATGCCGACCACCGCGACGCTTGTCTTCCGCGGGTCATTGACGATCATCGTTCTTGAAACCGAGGTAGGGGTTTGTTGTCGTTTATTTATTTATTCTCGTTCTTGGTTCTAGCTTGAAAATCTTGAGGTTAAATGTTTATGTGTTATCGTTTAACAAGAGGGGGGCCGGACCACACAAACACGGCCGAACCCCCCTCCTTTGTTCTTGAATGTTCCTTGCGGATGAAACGAGATGGCGTGGTGCCGTTGCACCACGCGGGAATCACACGACTATAATTGTGTGGCACCATTGCGCCGCGCCGCGGAAATTTTATCAAGAACGCGATGCCGTCGCGCCGCGTCGTTGGAAACCAAAGACGCCACATCCGGAGCGGGGCCGCGGTGGAGGGGCGCGGTGCCGTCGCACCGCGCCAGATGACGAAGGCCGCGGCCGGTTCCGGGCCGCGGCAGAACGTGATGACCGACAGCCAGCCGGGCCGCCGGTGCCGGAAGACGGAAGAGGACCGGCCCTTGCCGGTCCTGTTGAAAAGAAGCCGGCAGGCCAGGTCGGGCTGGCCGGATTGTTGGAAACCGGGGGAATTAAATTCCCCCGGGCTGCCTAATTGGCCCCCCTTAATGAGGGGGCCGGTTTCTCAAAGGGGGGCAGGCGGCCCCCCCATTTTTTTCTCAAAGGCAGGCCCCCCACGTGAGGGGGGGCCATTTTGTTCAAGGTGCGGCATCCAGCCGCGCCGCCATCTGAAGAAAGGCGGGGGCCTTGCCCCCCGCGCATGGAACCCGAGCGGCGCCCAGGTCGCGCCGCCGCGCCGGACCGTGCCGGGAACATGAGCTACGGACCTCCGATTGACGAACCGTCAGCGGCGATGCGATCCTTGGATCGAGACGGTCGATTCGGTATATCGCACTCAAGGTTTAGGAATACTTTGAGTTCGGCCGGGTTGGTTCGTACACGAAACCAACTGGGCCCTCGGAGCGGAAACGCTCATATCTTGAGCTACGGACATCCGATTGATGTGTCGTTAGATTTGTTGAGTTCCTCTTAGTGAGATGGATCTTTTGGCATACTCCGCCCGAGGTTTGGAAGCAGGTGGAGTACGGTTGGGTTGGTTTTGTCTTAAAAACCAACTGGGCCCCTGGGAGGAAAAAGCCAATAACTCTAAGGCCGGGCGTCCGATTAACGTGCCGTCTGTTATGTTGAGTTCCTGTTGGCGATACAGAACTTTTGGATACATCAACTCTGGACTTTGTGATAGTTGATGTATCATCCTCTCGGTTCGTGGAGTGGACCCTCCCGAATGAGCTTGCTGTGTGCGGGAACCCTAGTACTGGCTGCGACTGCTACTGTAACGACGACGATTGTGCAGGGATCCTCAGTGGACTGCGGCGATGAAGACAGCTGGTCATGTATCCTATGTGGGTCCTAGCTGTGCTGGTCTTGTATCCTATGTGGGTCCCAACTTAGATGATTCAATACTGGTCTTGTATCCTATGTGGATCCCAGTATAGATGAATCGATGAAGACAGTTGGTCTTGTATCCTATGTGGGTCCTTGCTGTGCTGGTCTTGTATCCTATGTGGGTCCCAGCTTAGATGATTCAATACTGGTCCTGTATCCTATGTGGGTCCCAGTATATATGAATCGATGAAGACAGTTGGTCTTGTATCTTATGTGGGTCCTAGCTGTGCTGGTCTTATATCCTATGTGGGTCCCAGCTTTGATGATTAAATACTGGTCTTGTATCATATGTGGGTCCCAGTATAGATGAATCGATGAAGACAGTTGATCTTGTATCCTATGTGGGTCCTAGCTGTGCTGGTCTTGTTTCCTATGTGGGTTCCAGCTTAGATGATTTAATACTGGTCTTGTATCCTATGTGTGTCCCAGTATAGATGAATCGATGAAGACAGCTGGTCTTGTATCCAATGTGGGTCCTAGCTGTACTGGTCTTGTATCCTATGTGGGTCCCATCTTAGATGATTCAGTATATATGTCTGATCATCTCTTCCACCATATCAATGATGTATACCTGTGTGAGCTGAATCCTGTTGCTTTCCTTTGTGGATTGTGTTATGCTATCCTATGTGGATTTCGTTTTTCTTTCCTGTGTGGAATACGTATACTTTCGTGTGTGGACTGAGTTGTACTTGGGCTCGGAGGTTGGAGCGTATTGGAATTGATAACTTAGGTATATGTATGGGAATATACCTAAGCAGTAACGTTTGTTACTTCGTGTTTGTATCTCACCTTTGTGGTTTATACTTTGTGGATTTTTGAAGACCTTCAGGGGTCTCGGGGTCCCTACTGAGTAGCTTATACTCACCCCTGCACGGGCTATGCCCGCACTACGTTGTGTTGGTTGTAGACGATGGACATCGTTGATCATGGTTGAGGCTTGCAGAGCAGGACGGTACCTAGAGGTGGACCACTGGGCGGAACGTACTCGGAGCGGACGGTGGGACCCGAGGAGCAGTGGAGCTATCTGTACCCACCCTTCAGGTGGGATTTCCAGTGGAATGCTCGGTGTAGCGGCTTTTACTTTACAGTTGTTGTTTTCCCTTTCGAGTTTTACTTTACATTCAGTTTGGGTTTGTATACTGGCCCATTTACTTTTCCGCACATTCAGTTGTACTCTGTTCTTACTTAGTGTTTACCTTTCTGCTTGCTTACTCTGTGGTGTTTGGTTACTTTACAAAGGCAGTGCCTTCCCTTTTTACCGGGATTTACACCTTGGTGCTAGTCGCCAGCCCTGGCCTTTGGAAGGCGGGCTTGGGGTAGTCACGGCACGGGCCTCGAGGGAGGGTCGTGACAATAAAAACAAAATCATTTTCCAATTTCTATCCCCATTTTTCGTATGTTTTCCTATAAGAGTCATGTTCTTGCACTTTTCCTTTCAACCTTTCAATTTATCATTGTGATTCCCTATCAATAGTGCTACTCGAACCCCCACTAGGTGTAGTAGTAACTGATGATGACTCCCAACCAAAGACAACTGATGGATTATGTCCAGAACCCATCCCCTGTACATGTCTGGGATTCTCATTCCCTAAAAAAATTGGAACTTCATCGTTCTGGGAAACTGATGATGATTTTGAAGTGTTCACATCCCATATTTATTGAATTTGAACCTGTTAATGCAAAAATATTAACAATTTTTTAAAAAATATTTGAACATTATAATATTATATAATTAATAAATTTTTTATTACTATGTATTGTTATTTCATTACTATAAAAACATAATATTGAAAAATAAATTATAACAACAAATAAGCCTTAATCCCAATCAATTGAGGTTGGATAGATGTATCAAACAGTGCTAAATTAGCATCACTTTATCCATGTATCTGGCACCATTTAATTGGGTTTATGAATTTTATTGTTATAATATATTTTTCATTATTATTTTTTTATAGTAATGAAATAACATGAAATGATAATGAAAAATACTTACTCTAATATCTTTGGATGGGTCATTTACAAAATTGATATCAGATTCCCTATGAACATTAAAACACATATATGAATGGCCAATAGAGTAACCTAATTCATTAGCCTTTATAAAAAATATAAACAAGTTGGAAAAAATTTGACTTATAATAAAATGATATAAATAATAATGAATAAAATACAAACCAAAATAATTATTTTTCTAAAAATACTCTCAGCCACAATGATATGAATAATGAATTATTTCTCATGATTCATAGTTATTTTTCAATAATTCCTACAAAAAATAGAAATATTAATAAAAATTATAATGTTATTTTTTTATGTTATTACGATACTCTAAAATATGCAATTACCTCATGAGATGTTTCCCTATTAATATTGACAAATGAATTACATTTCACATGAGAAACTCATTCACACACATTCTCCTACAACTATCACTAGCTCAAGGATATTTCATTAAACTCATTTCATAATATTCATTTAAAATCTCACCATTTATTTCCTAATTTTTTCATAGTGCATGGGCGTGAAATAGATCTTGGGACATCCAATTGATAAAACATCTAGATATAAAAAACATAAAACTTTATAAGTATATTACAAAATTTTATCCATGTCATGTAAATTAGTTATCAAGGAATATTAAATTAAATTTCCTTTAATTAATTATCAAGAACCTCATTTTTCCAAGTTGTAGGAATATGACTCAAATATTTATAACTAATGGGAATGCACATTGTATCACAAATAAGCTGCCTATTAATCTTCCCATAGATTATAGAAACATCATCAGTAGGCACCCCAAAATCACCAAATGGAATGATAATATTGAATTCATTCAGGTGTCATACATTTTTCATGTTCATATTTATATATATTCTATTGTTATTTTTATCCATTTAAAAATGAATTAAACAATTAATAAAATATATAGTTTTTTATAATGAAAAACATACCAGTAATAGTAACTCACTGATATCCACTAGATGAATGGATGACCAACTTCTCCATAGATGGAGGTGAATTGGATGGTGGGATACTAAAAGCATCTAGGGAATGGCTGGCTCACTAGTAGTCTCATGTACAACCGAATCACTCAGATCCAGTAAAGCTGACGGTACTTGTGGTGTGCTCGGAGATGATAACCAGCAGGGATTTTGAAATTTATTTGTTCTCAGCATTCTTACAATTCAATTGGTTCAGATATATTAAATGTATAGAAAATTAAAAACTAATAAATTTTTACAAAATGAAAAATGAAAAACTGTAATAATGTATATATGTATAAACCACTTATCAATGAGAAATTGTAATATATTTTCATTACCAATTTATACATTCAATTATCTTCATATTCATTTTCTTCATTATTATAAACCTCCATTGTGACGAGTGCTTCATTTTCACCCTCTATTACCAGTTTTATTGTTTCTATATCGTCAGTAAAAAATTATCCAATGTTTTGTGGTTGATTAGGTTCACTATCACAAAGTAAAAATTGATCTTCATCACTCATATCATATATGTCTCTCTACATTAAGTGTAAAAAAACTCTAACCTTCATTTATTTCATCATCCATATAATAAACTATCTTCACTTAGGAAGCCAAGATAAATTGATCATTCTCTATATGCTCATTGGTATGGATAAATCAAGACAATATGATAGAATTAAAATGTAATAAATCATTCATTATACCCATATCAATATTTACCCACTTTAATTTGAATAAGACAATGAAAAACTAACCAAGATAGTTTAATTCAATTATATCAACCAAATTTTGGTAATATCCCACCTCTGTAAGTGTAAATACACAACTATTTTGCATTTTTTAGTCTTCTTCCTGATAAATTGTATGAAACCTAAATCCATGAATATTGTAGGCATCAAATATCTTACAGTATCGTAGAGGACCTCGATCCAAAAAAAAAATCATTTCATATTTCAGAATGATTTTCAACATTCATTTTCTAGGAAAAAATATATAATGTTTTAGTTTTAACATATAAAATAAAACTACATGTCAATAATTTTAATATGAGTATATACATACCTGATGGGTGATCTATTTGAAAATCTATTTATTAACATATCTCTTAATTACATCTCATTTCAAGATCTACCCCTTAATCACTTATTTGTTTGACATCGTAATTCTTCAATAAATGGATCGACAATAAGACTACTGAGCAGTATATATCTATGTGCTTATAGAAACTCCAATTCATTCAGTGTAAAATTTGCCCCCTTTCCAATTGGTTATCCAATAATTGTAAATATTTATAACTAGTTTTCAAAATGATAATTAGTGGAGATATCATCAAAACATTAAACACGATTGAATCTAGTCTCAATCCCATTTAAATACCTTGAATACAAAGTCAATCACTCATTGGATTTGTAACCTTTAGCAATTGAGCCATTTTTTTGACATTTATTCATCATATATGACTTCAAATAACCTTTTTTCCTGATGAAAAAAATTGGAAACATATAAAAAAATGATGAAATAATTTATTAAAATTAAATTCACTAATGAAAATAAAAATTATATCATGGTACATCTCAATTGGTTACATCAATTGATAATGTCCTGGTCTTCCATGTTTAGCTTCATCAACAAAAAGAACAATCAATGTAATCATCATAGTGAATATTGAAGGGGGAAATAACATATACAAATAAAAAAAGGTCAAAGAAATTCTTTCTTGAAGTTTTTCAAGATCAATTGGAATTATATTTTTTATACAAATCTATTTGAAAAAGATAAAATAGTTTATTTTTCAGTTGACATATTACAAAATGCCAATGAAAAAAACTGTTCCATAAAAATACATGTGTTTTGACTGTTCAATCCATGTAACTTTCTATTTTTTTATTCAATGCACCTTGATATATTACTTGAATATCTATCTTCCACTTTTTAATTCTACAAAGTTTGAAGGAATACGTCTTTATCTTGATTTTTCATTGTAAAAATAGTTTAAGGATACTTTTTATCCTCATTTTCCCAAAAATCATGCTTTAAATTCATTAACTACAAATTCTTATGAGAAATAACGTGATCCGTTGATTTAACCTTCTCATTAATCAATGTGAATATTACATTGCCACAAAATATTTTCTCAATATTCATTATGTCAGGATTATAACATATCAAATTAAAATCCTAATGTGGAATTTTAAAAAATGCACCCTTTATTTTTGTGTCCCAGATGCTTCAAATATTTTACCTTTTACCATTTCTCCCTTCTTTAAAATGATTATATTTTCCAAATTCTTCAACAAAAATCATTAATTGTCCCATGATTTCTGAACCTAATAACACTTTTAGTGGAGTTCTCAGGTTAATATCCTCATTGAATTGTGTCTTTTTCAACCTAGATATATGAGAATAAATAAAAAAATTAATGATGATGCAAAAAACATCATTTTATTCTATGAGGTAGTTGTTGATGAACAAAATTACAAACTAGACAAGAAAAACTAGTATTAGTGTTCCAATCAGATAAATTTCTTAATCCAGCAATGTTAGTAATAGTCTATATTAAATTAGCAAGTAATTTTAATAGTTTTCTCATTGAAGTGCCATATGTTTCCATTCAATCATCCCATAATCCTCACAATTATTTGATTAGAGGTTGAAGGTATACATCAATTCCATTTCTAGGCATCTTATTTCTAGAAATAATCATCGAAATAAAAAAATAATATTTATACATACACATCTATGCAGGTAGATTATAATGGATCAAAACAACTAGACAAATACTATAATTAGTACCTAAAGTACAAAAGGTGTTAAAACCATCAGAATCCATTCCCAAATGTGAATTTTTAAGATTTGAGGAAAAAAATCGATATAATGAATCAAACATTTTCTATGATGTTGAATCTTTTGGATGTCTCATCAATCCATCATTACTGTCTTGATCATGTCACTTCATTTAGTATGTAGTATTAGATGTCATGAATAATCTTTTCAAGCATCATATCAGAGAAAAGTAATGAAATAAAGTTGAAGGAGATTTCTTATTTTTTCTTCTTCTTGGGGTTGCATTGATTTATACTCTCATTGTTGTTCATTAACTTTCATCTACTTTTATGACATCTTATGAATTCTCCTTTTTCGGACTCTTCTCCCTATTTAAGCATGCAATCATTAAGGAATTCATGTATCTTTGTATAATACAGTCCAAGTTTATTTTTCACGTTATTAATCTCATAGAATTATGCAATGATAATATATTCACTAAATGTATCATGACGGAATTCTAAAATCATATACATTTCTTTGTCAATAATTTCATAGAGACAGTTAATATGATAAAACATTAGTAAAAAAGAAAAAATTGAATACCTATCACACCATTCATAGAGTTATTGTTGCATGTCTTCAACTAATTCATAAAGCTCATTTTTTTGGTCATTGAACTTATTAGATGGATTAAAATTATCAGGGTTAATTGAAGGGTTTTTTGATCTATTGAAATCTTGGACATTATATCGTGCAAAGACAATGTTTCATTTATCCAATTTCAAACTGAATTCCCCTCTGGAGGGTCAGTTTTTGTTTCGTTGATAGGATTATCTTTGTTTTAAATTTCCATAAAAATATATTCACCATGGAAAATCCTACATACATATTGAGCAGAAAATTGTTTCTTTACAAAATGATCATATACTACATTTCTATTTAACCATCCCTTGAATTTTCAATCCGGACATACACATTTTATTCAACCATCCACTAGTTAGTTTTCAATTACATAATATTTTTTTTCAAACTCTTGTCATAACGAGGTGTGTTTTGAGGTAAAGTATTCCAAGATTTATCCATAGGTATTAGATTTAACTCTTCTCACTGTATATTTAGATATAATAATATAAATGGTTAATCAAACAAGAACAATGTAAAGTAAACATCAATTAACTTTGTTAAGCTTGGTCACCTTATTTTTCCTATAATTCTATAAATATAGTATACCAAATCATGGTGAACATACATGTACACTTAGTATGTTCTTACTTAGAAAGTCTCATGCCAGTGTGGAAGAAGCGTACTGAAACATTAGTTAATAATCAATAAAACCAAATGGTTTCCTATCATCTAATCAGCCTTTGTCCAAAACTCACTAAGGCTTACTCACCAAGAATTCATGAGGGATAAATGAATCATGCAATTACAGAATATTTATAACCCTATAGACAAACATGAATTCATCATATAAATGATTCATGATCCCCATTTATAATAGGAATTAATTATAGTTATGTGTATAGGATTCCTAATTGATAAAATTTGTCATTTGATTGTACAATATGATATACTACATAATGATATAGAAAAAAAATCATACAATATTAAAACATTACACCATACGATTGGGGATTTCACTCTCTGAGAAATGGGGGAGAGGGGTAACTGTTTTGGATCGCCATCAAAGAGAAGTGGGGTCATTGTGGTGTCCTCATCAGGTAGTAAGTGGGGTTGGGGTCACGAGGATCATATTTGAGAGTGGGAAAAGGGTTGGTCAACATTGAGGAGGAGGGGTGAGCCGTCAGGGGGGATGTGTGGGATGGGGGGAGAGGTATGTTGTTAGAGATAAGGGGGGTCATTGCCGGGGAGATGTGGGGTCGAGGGTGAGAGGCGGTCACCTACATTGGGGAGAGGTTCGACTAAGGGGGAGTGGTGGTCTCTGGTGTCAGTGATAGGTTGGGTAGAAGGGGGTAATCAGTGGTGTTGGGGAGAGGCATGATCGAGAGTGAGGGGCAGTCGCTGGAATTGGGGAGAGGCACGATCGAGGGAGAGGGGTGGTCACCGATGTTTTGGGAGGGGTAGGGTCAAGGGGGAGGGTGGCTATCAATGTCAGGGAGAGGTGGGGATGAGGGATTGGTGTGAGGTAGGGGAGGGAGTGTGTCACTACCACTGGGGAGAGTCGTGATTGAGGTGGGGATGGTCACCAGTGTTGGGCAGAGGTGAGGCCGAGAGGGAGAGGTGATTGTCGACGTCGAGGAGAGGCGCTGCCAAGGGGAAGGGGTAGTCGCCAGCATCGGGGAGAGGCACGACCAAGGGAGTGAGGGGGTTAGGGCATCAGGTGGAAGGGGTGGGGTCAGTTATTTTTTAAAAATATTAGCAGCAGTTTCATTGAGGCCGACACTATAGTTAAAATATATTTAATAATGATTTTTTAGTATTGATTTTTAGAACTGCCACTAATTAACATTCACTAAGACCACTATTTTTTGTAGTTCTTGATAACATAATTTGACTGAATATTACCCTAAAAGTGACATATATAATTTTATTATCGATTCTAAAGATATAAAATTCACCAAGAAATACCATCTCTCTAACCTCAAAAACAATTATATTTCTCTCACTAGAATTTTTTCCCACTTTTTGAATTTTTTCACCCATAGTATATTTTATTAGTTTAAGGAATTTATCTCACTACAAGAATTATCACCCAAAGGAATTTATTTTTTACATTAAGGAATATTATTCATAGCTAGATGTGATATAGTATGTACATTCACAACATCATATTATATATTCATATTACATCAATGAATTTTGAAATGAAATCATTGACTCATTGTACAAATGTAACATCCAGAACCCGGATGTCACTCAACTGTGCCCCAAGACCAGTTGGATACATGGCCTCAAGAACATCTTCCCAAATGCCAGAGGCTTATGACTATCAGTTTGGGACTAGGTGAGTCATTTGGGAGACTATACCCCCATTACCATAATTTATCACAATGGAAGTCAATCAAATTAAATAGTGGAAGCAGATACAATATGCAGACAATAGATAAAATAGAAAATCAAGAAAAGAATATGTAACAAGCTAGAAGTGTCTCATATACCATGATACAGATGATACATGTATCTAGAAAATATCCAAAATAGGTACATAGAAATATAATAAAATAAAAGTATCTAAAATCCAAAAGGACCAAAAAGTTCCCATGTATAATCGCAAGCCTCATCTTAGTCCTATGCTCCCATTCTCTAAAACAATGATCAAAAAATAGTTTTAGGGACATTTCCCCTACTATCACCTGTAACTATATTGTCTGTTTGGGTCCCCAAGGAGGCCCAAATAGGATGTGAGATAAACATCCCAGTAGGTTTCCACATAAATATCTATACAGTTCTAAGAAGTGCTATGAAATATTCTGAAAATGTGAAAGTAAATAGTAATGTAAGTGTGAAAGTCCAAGGCATATGACTAATACAAACAAGTAATACTAAATATCCTCTTGTGGCTCCCTACAACATGTTTCAGCTCCTAACAAGGCATCTACAAGAAATATAAACAAACAACACAGCCTTTCCGGATAACCATCCATATCATGTCCATACGTCCTTACCGTATAAATACAACTATATTAAAAACCCACTACCTTGTCTTACAACCACAATCATATATCCCACAGTCATGCTGTATAATGAAGTGTAGATCACAAAGAGCCGAATCTATGGTATTGATGACCAAGGCATCCTCTTCGAGACTTAGGAGAATCTCGATGGAAACATGGAATATGCATTGGTTGGAATCCTAGGAGCATGTGTACCAACATGTCCTACGTGAGTCCAAGATAGATGGATACAAGGGGTAGCAACGCCTAAGGCATATCATGGTATAATGACCAAAGGTGCATAATCAGCCAAGGTGTCCACTACTACATTCCAGATCCATGGAGGTCCATTCATGAAATCTATGAAAATCATCAATCATTCTATACCTTTAACAATTTCAAACCATATGATTCTACTCCCTCATATATACAATTACATTCAAAACAATTCAATGAATATACCCACTCATTTAAACCATTACATCTCATGAGTATACCTACTCATGTACTCCACATTAATTTAATCATGTCACATGGATATACCCACCCACTTATCACCAATTTTCATTTAACATATCACATGGGTATACCCATCCATTAAGCACAATTACCAACAAAACTATTTAAGCAATCTAAATCAGCCAAAGAGTATACCCACTCATTTGAAGAGTTCCATTTAAGTATTTAATCAAGTTAGGCATGGAATATTATAATAAAACATGGTAATGAGGCTTGATATCTCCTATGTATGTAATTCGACTTCATTTAAGTGAAAATTAGCTTCCTTAAACTATGAAAACTCAAGGTCACACCCCGTGGGTAGTTCATCAATGGAAAAAACCAATGTAAAGGAATGGTGCACCCCATGGGTGTCCTTGGGCTGGGTCAGCAACCAAAAACGTATCTCAAAAAACCTAAGGGAGTCCCAAATAGGTCCTACCTCATCTATTTCAGATTAACACTTTAAATTCAGGCTCGCACTAGAAAGTCCAGCGGGCAGAAATAAGGTCAATAGCTTTATAAAGCATCAAAAGCTAAAAGAAAAGTATAGACCACCTACATTATCTCATTAGTGGAGTTCTCATCTAGTATCAATTCCTAATTCCTACATGATGGGAGTAAATCTAAATAACATATGAAGAAAAAGAAATTAGGGAATAAAAGCCTAAATCTAAACAATGCAACTGTTGTTCTGAAGAATCAAGAATGGCTAAAAAGGAATCAATATATTACCTTCGTGGTTCTAACAAAAATGACAGGGAATGAAAGGTTTCACAAGAATCAACCAAGAAGGAGGATAATTCAAACTTCATCTTACCCCCACCATGAAAGATTTACCTCATTGTCAAAGGGGTGGGGATATGGTGTACTCTATCCCTGGATCATTACTATCCCAGAAGGATGACGCACAAGCTGGGAAAATCCACATGTAGTGGTTCAAATCAATGAAGCTTGATCATCTATCAGACATTGGATAATAGCCGGTATTTCCCTCTTGAGGTAGTCAAAATTTTGGGCCGGCTTGAGGGATAATACCAATATTTATCTTTACTCGATTTCTAGTAATTCAAATGTCAATTTATTTTCATTGAAATAATTTAGCATGTGACCCCCTCCATCTTTTCATTATTATCTTAAATGAAATGATCATTGTGATTAATTGAGTAATTTTCTTTTGTAGGATCATAACGATAAAAGTAAACCCAGACAGTGGACGGGAAGGACCATGTTTCATGGGAAAATGGTGTTAAATTTTAGTGTTTTATCTTTTAAACTCTCCACATTTTTTTCCACAACATGTTTTGAGCTTTAAAGATAAAATTACATTCCCAAACTTGAATTCATGTTTTACACGACTTATCTTGGAGACATGAGTTTCATAGGAATCCTGTGATGACATGTTTTAGATTTAAATGTTGATATGACTAAATAATTGAAATTAATAATTAAATTTTTAAAATGAAGCATGGATATTTAAGTAATGACTCGTGATTTGAAGGAATTAATTGATTCATTTAAATGAAATTTCCCACCCAACCTTCATGATTTGAATTTCTAAAGTTCAGGTGAATTGATTTATTAGTCATGCCATTAGTTATTGTCTAATGTTATATTTCCCATTCCCAATAATATTTCTAGGCCAAGTACTTCCTATTTATTCGTCAGCTTATTTCTTGAGTAATCTTGGGACATTTAACCAACCATAACACGTATTGAAATTTTTCAATTCTTTGACTGTGCAAAAACACATTTAAAATGATTGAGGCATCCTTTGAAAAGATAATTTTCCTTAAAAGACAACATCAACATCAATCCTATTTTTAGCACATAGAGACCATGAATGAACTTTATAGGAATGAGACATGTTTCAAGACATTTTTATCCATTCCTACCCTCTTTTGAGTATTTTCATGATATTTTAAAGTTGAAGTGTGCGGGTAAAGAGAATCATGGTGGATGGGATGATGTAAATTGTAAGGAAGAATTGTAGGGGTTTTATTGTCATAATTGTAAAAGGTTGTGGAATAACTCATTATACAAGATTTTTCCCCTATTGAATTAAAAAAAATGACAAAATGACAAAAAGAACGAGCAAAAAGAGAAAAAAATGGGTTATGATTTTGGAAAACCCAAAATCACCATTTTCTAGACCGATGATCTTATGAGCGTTTATGGTTAGGTGATTGATGTGAGGTCTGATATAATCATAACTTTCAAAAAAAGAAAATAATGTCCAAAATTAATAAAAAAATCAAGCGGTTCCACAAATCATTCATTATGCTTACTTGATCATAACATTTTCTTTGAGTTTTGGGAAGTGGGTGTTCCTACTATGAAGAGGATAATTTCATTATATTTTTACTTTTGATATCATGCATAGTACATAATATATTAGCCTCCTCCTTGAGATTTAATTTTTAATGTATCAGATCCTACCAACCATAAAACTCAAAGTCAATAGAACCTTAATTTTAAGTCATCGTGATTTTATGTGAATTTTGTCTTTAAAAAGTGGAGAAAGAATTTTATTTACCAACCTATTGATAAGTATCATGTTCTCATGATATTAGCATTACTCTACTTGAATTGTATAATGAGTAATAAGAGAAAATAATCAAAAGCGAGTTAAATCATGACTTATAATGTTTAATAACAATGAATCAAGGAACGTGAATGAATGAAAAGAGAAGTTCCATCATTTTTCAAATGGTAAAATTAATATATGTAAATTATTTGTTTCTTTGAAAAATGGGAAATTAAATTGATATTTTTGAAATTTTTTGAAAGTTTTATTTCACATTGAAAATTGTTTGATTTAATTGAATTGTAATTTTAATATTAGTAACATTGGTGTCCTCTAATTTCTATGTTGAGATTTTATGCATGAGGACATGCATGGTTTAAGTGTGGGGGTATTTGAGAGAGCAAATTAATGTGCATATTTTTTATCAAATAATAAGGAGATTTTAATTTTATTCAATGATAAAACCCATGTATATCAATTTTTAATTAATATAATGGGTAATTTGAAATTTATAGTGATTATGAGAAAAATTGAGAAAAGTGCATTATTTTGGATTTTTGTCAAATTTTTACTACAAATGTATTTTTTCATTTAAAAAAAATATAATTCCAAAATTCATGATTCTTTTTCTTAAAATCATGATTTTATTTCATTAAACTTTATCTTAATGAAATAGTTTTGATTCTAAGATCTATTAGTCCAAAAAATTCATTGAAGTTGGAAATTTTTCATCAAAAATAGAATGGACCCCACCGCTATAAGTGATGAAAAAATCAGTCTCCTGACCTCATATTTAGGTGATTCCACCTATGATAGCACTAATACACATATTAGCAACATTAAAACAAATTTGGGGGGATTTCTAAGTCCTTAATGTGTCCATTGATCATTATAAATTTGAAGATAGCTTCCTAGTAATTTTGGCCATAAAAAGTCTTATTCAATGAAAATTCCATAACTCATTAATCCTTGTAGATATATGAGATGAAATTTTGAGGTTGATTGGAAACCACATTATTGAATAACTTTTATGAAGGGTTACACACATTAATATAATTAATTGGACAATAATGTGCAATCTTTCAGAGGAATGAATTCTGCCTATAAAAGGAGGCTCTCGCCTTCTTCCCAAATCATCATCTCAACAACAACAGCTACAGAGGGATCCCACCAGGGAACGAGCCACATCTTCTCATCTTTCCCCCCTAATTTATTCATTATAATTTATTTTAATTTTATTTTTGTATTTTTTTCCATTGTATCTCAAATTTTAGTTTTATTAATCCATGCCTTTGTGTTTCTCCACCCACTTTTCTGTATTTATTTCCCTCTCTCTCTCTTCTCTTCCACCCACTCCACTAAGTAATATCATTCTCTTAGAAATGAGAGGATGACCCTGAGACATGGCCTGGGGGGAGGTGAAGGTGATCATGAATTTTATTTAATGTTTAATTATAATATTTTAGAGAGATTTGAGTAGCATGCACATGTAAGGCGAATGTATCCAATGTTGTGACTTCCTCCAATGGAATGCAACTCAACCTATCCCCATTCTTTTATTTAATCATTTTTTCCTCTCTCCATTGGTTAGTTCTTCATACGTTGTATTTGAGCTAATCAATGTATGAAACAACTTCGATTGAACTGGGTCCTGGAAGAGGAAACATTCTAGAAAAAGGCGTGTCACCAACTTTGATTAAAAGAGGATGTGGAATTGAGAGTGCTCGAACATTAAATGATATTTCAAAATTTATAATTAATGAATAGTAGTTAAAACATGAGATATCATGTTTGTATTATCAAACTAAAATAAAACATATAAAGGATCATAATGATTGATCATTTAACCAACCCCCAAAACCATGTTCTTTCTTATTAATTCATTCTGTTTAGACTTTCATCTTAGTATAAATTTAGATTTCTTGAATCACATGTCATTATTTATAATAATAAAAAACCCAAAAACATTTCTATCACTTTCATTTAATAAAAAAAACCAAAAAATAGATATAATAGGTGAATTAGATAATTTAAGTGAACTACTTTGAGAAGGCTCTTCAAGATAGATTACCCTGGTCAGCCACTACGTTGCACAAGGAAAATTATAATTATTTTATTCCACGCCCGACGATAGGTATGTGTAAAAACTAACATTGTTTCCAAGGGGACAATCATTAGTTTATTTACTTTTTCTATTTTCATATCTTAGATAGATTTCATTTCATTTAAAAAAACTAAAAAAATACTTCCATGATGTATTCAAATTCGGAATATTATGCCTGGAAAAATTACTCACAGGTGGAGTAACAACAACAAGAAGAAGATGATTATTTTAGAAGAGCATAGGTGCATGAACATAGAGAAATCATTGAACAATTAACCAGATAGGAAGATAGATATTTTTATTATGTTCATACATTAATGGAGTAACCCATCCCTAAGGTGAAGGAAGGACATGATAAAGTGGTGGAAGAAATTTCACCACTTATATTTCAAATTGAAGAACCTGAGGAGTCAAGGAAGACTTACCTGGTGAGCTACAAGTGGGTGATCAAAAAAGTTTGTATTAAGTCTTGATTAAATGTGAGGAACTAAATCACCTCCCAATACAATAAAAAGAAGAAGATTTATCAACACTGAAGGAAGAAACCTCTCATGTGGTGGAATTTGAAGTCATGATGGAGGGGCCCAACTACCTACCTCCATCCTCAGAGAGTCTACTTCAAGAGGAACTTACCATTGAAGCAGAGATTGAAGTTGAACAAACTCTGGGAGTTGAACCATTCATGGACACTATCCCGTATAATTTTATTGAATCTGAATTCTAAATCACTCCTTGTCATTTTGATTATACAAAATTTGACCGTCTCAGCTATTCCTTGGAGGGCGAAGAAGAACTGGGATGTGCACATGTTGACGAACATATGGAGCTCCCTATACACGTTGAATATTTATTGAAGGAAGTTCATGAAGATATGCTAGTGGATTTCCCTAAGGAAACCGTGATAAAATAAGCTTACTTTGATGGAGAAGAATTTATTCATGATACTTCATGTTTTATTATTATTCAAATAGAATTACACTATGTCATTCCTATTGATTGTTCTTTTGATAAAGCATACCTTGAGGAACAAATGGACAGAGAAGAAGAGTTTTCACAAGTATCAACCTAGAATGAGGAATATTCATACGTTATTCTACCCCACCATGCAAGCTATACCTCATTGTGAATGGGGGGATATGATGTACTCTATCCATGGATCATTACTCACCCAGATGAATGGAGAACAAGTTGAGAAAATCCACATGTGGTTGTTACAATCAAAGAAGCTACATCCTCTATCAGACATTGGATAATAGCTGGTAGTGCCCTCTAGAGGTAGTCAAAATTAATGGCCCACTTGGGGGATAATACCAAGATTTATCATTACTTGATTTAAAGGAATTTAAATGTAAATTTATTTTCTTCGAAATAATTTAGAGTTCGTCCTCATACCTCTTTTCATTTTTAGATTAAATGAAATGATTAGTGTGATTAATTGAGTAATTTTCTTTTATAGGATAATAACGGCAGAAGGAAGCCCCAGAAAGTGAAGGGGAAGGACCATGTTTCATGGAAAAAGGGTGTTCAATGTTATATTTCCCATTCCTAAGAGGATTTCTAGGCCAAGTACTTCCTATTTATTCTTGAGCATATTTTTTGAGTGATATTGGGACATGTAACCAACCAGAACTTGTATTGAAACTTGTCAAGTCTATGACTATGCAAAAACACATTTAAAATCATTGAGGCATCCTTTAGAAAGATTATTTTCTTAAAAAGACCACATCCACATCAATACTTCTTTTATCCCATAGAGACCATGAATGACTTTTATAATAATGAGTCATGTTTCAAGACATTTTTATCCATTCCTTCCCTCCTCTAAGTATTTGCATAAAATTTTAAAGTTGAAGTGTGGGGATAAAGGGAATCATGGTGGAAGGGATGCTATACATTATAAGGAATAAGTGTGGGGTAGTTATTTTGGTAATTGTAAAAGGTTGTTGAATCATTCATTATACTCTATTGTTTGCCACTCTTGAATTAAAAAATGACAAAAATGACAAAAAGAACCAATGAAAAGAGAAAAAATGGGATGTGATTTGGGAAAACCAAAAATCACCATTTTTCAGACTGATGGCATTATGATCCTATGTGGTTATGTGATGGATTTTAGGTTTTATATGATGATAAATTTCAAAAAATGAAAAAAATAGTACAAAAAAATCATGAGGGTGCACAAATCATTCATTATTCTTACTTGATCATAACATTTTCTTTGAGTTTTGGGAAGTGGGTGTTGCCACTTTGAAAGGGAGTGGCCTCATCCTCATCATTTCCCCTCATCCCCTAACTCTGTCCATGGCAACGCCGAATCCTTACCTCTCCCCCCAGTCACCTCCTCTTTCCGACGATGACCCGGAGCCGTGTGCATCAGAACTGAATCTGGAGTTGCGGGCAGCTGTTGTTGACCTATGCAGTGCACTGTTCGGGGACAGGGGTTCCATGCGTGAGTCCGCGGGGGCGGTGGATGAGGCGTCCCGGAGGCACAGTGTGCTTCTGGTCTGGAATCATGCCGTGTACCCACAGCTCGTTGCCCGAGCCCACACTGGCATGGATCGTTTCTTCATCTTTCTATCGAAGGAGAAGCCGAGGGAAAAGTGGAGCTTCAGGGATCACCATGGATACACCGAAGACCTCACCGAACGGTTCGAGACACAATTTTTGTTGGAAGAGATGTTGTCCTTCCAGTTCACCAAAGCCGCCACCGGGAGCATGGAGAAGTACTTCATGCAGACCTTGGGCATAGATTTTGGATATTTTGTGTAATTTTTGGAGAATTAAATGATATAAATTCCTGACATTTCAACTTGGTGGTGATTAACAGTTCAAAAAGGACCATATATTCCATGATCCTTTTGTATCAGGGGAAGGAAGGAATGGGAGGAGTACAGTGAGGCCATGAGCGGTCTATCAGTGGAGATCATGGAGGTGATGGGCATCGACCTTGCGGTGGGATGCCGCTACCTTCGGGATTTATTCATTAGAAATGAATCAAATGTGTGTCTAAATTACTACCCTCCTTGCTGGTGATCGGAGGTGATGCTGGGGATGGGACCCCACTGCGATCCCACCTCTATTACCATCCTTCACCAGGACGATGTGGGTGGCCTCCAAGTTTCGTACGATGGGAGGTGGCATTCTATCGCCCCCACTCCAGCCACATTTGTTATTCTCATCGGCGACACCTTTATGTTATAAGTGTCTGCATTCACCAATTTTGATTTTCTTATTCATAATGAAAGTGAAAATTGCAGGCTCTAAGGAATGGGATGTACAAGAACTGTGTACACAGGGCGATGGTGAATGAGCGGAGGGCGAAGAAGTCGATAGGCTTCTTTCTGTGTCCAGTGAGGGACAGGGTGGTGAGTCCCCCGCCACAGTCGCTTGCTAGCGGGAACCCCCGGAGGGTGTACCCAGACTTCCAATGGCCCACCATCCATGACTTTATACGAAAAAACTACCACATGGACACCCCCACCCTCCAGGCTTTCTCTGATTGGTTTGTGACATCAAAATGAATTTTTGTTGTAAAATAATGTGATGGTCAATCAAGTATGTTATGGAGTACTATGTTATGGTACAAACTTTACTTCTCTAAATGCTATGGAGTACTATTTACAGTTTTGATCAAATCATACTTCAATTGTGGTAGTCTGTTATACCCAACCTAGTGAATTCGTTTTTTTAGGTATTAATAATTCTCATAAATTTGATTATGTTATGTGATTGCAGCTGCGATTAATTACACCATTGTGAAACATAGGAGGTTCTAAACTGATAGCATTCCTTTATGGTGGAAAAATATGTGATCAAGAAATTCAAAAAAAAATAAATTTATATTGTGGAAAATGAAGATGAAATCGATGATGTGGAAGAACAATTGCATACTTGTGATCCACAAAATACCGGAAATGGAGACATACTAGTGAGAAAAACATCAAATATGGATGGAGGTAGACATCATCTCAACAACACATGGATAATTGATTCAATAGAAACATGGCTCAAAAGAAAATGGGTTGATCAGTATGAACATATCTCGAAAGGACTTGTTTATATGGGCAACAATCACACCTTGAAGATCTTTGGACTCAATACCAACAAACTGAAGATGCATGATGGTATAATTCAAACCACCTAAGGAGTATGCCATGTGATGATCCTAAATATTAACATATTTTCTTTGGGTGGATTTGATGAAATCAGGTGTAAGACTCACAATAACAATGGACTGGGGATGATTGTGAAGGGTGTGCTTGTGGTGATGAAGACAAAGAAGATATCAAAGAATTTGTGTGTTCTTTATGGTGACGCTGTTGATGCTCCTTTCATCACAGAATCTAAAAATCGGAAAAGGGGAATATCTAAGCTCAAAGTGATTCAACCTTTGAAGAAAATATCAAAAAAATCGACAAAGTCATGAACAGAGGATCAAAAGCAACTGCACCGCGCAAGTTATATCACTGTCGTGCAAGTCCACTTGCGCGACACCCTTGGTCACGCATGTGACTTGCGTGACCTAAGTGATAACCGCCTGGTAACCTCCCAGGGTCTTCTCCTGCCTATAAATAGACCCTGTGGGCCCCCCATTCGAGAGGATCTTTTTCCAGAAACTCGGATTGAAGATCCCGACCCCCCAAGTCTCTTCTCAAAGCTTCCAGAACACTTCCAAGGTAATTTCTTACCAAGAACGGAAGATCTAAAGAGAGGGAGGAAGGCCTAAGTGTTGAAACTCATCAACACTTGCGCGCCTGAGTGGCCAGCCCATAAGGGAAGTGGTCCCACTTGCGCGTCGCCTTATTCCTTCGATAGAACTTGCACATCCCTTTTCTGGAAGAACCTCAAGAGGATTCTAAAGGCTTTAATAAAGAGTCGCTCAAGTATTTCAATGTTGGTTGACCATCGTGCAAGTACAACATATGTCGCGCATGTAAACCTGCTCGACCAATACTTGCGCGCCCCCGCAATACTTGCACGTCTTCCAAGACTTGCGCGCCCCTTCCTTTTTGGGTGCCTTTCTTTCCCATTTCACCCTCTTAAGCCATTACACCTTTCCTTTTCAAGATTCAGTCTTCAAGACACTCTTCAAAGCCATTTATGGCATGATTTCTTTATTTGACTTCCTTATCTGAAAAGAATTCAGTGAAATATCTCTCAAAACCTAGTGACTTAAATATCTTTTTGTCACTAAATATGGAGATTTCATTCATTCAACCTCATCCTTTAAGATGAGAGAAATCCTTAACCTGGGTCTCCTTTTCAGGAATAAGTCCCAGTCATAAATTTTGGGCATCCTTCTTAGGAGTAATCCCAAAGTCCTCTAATATGGGCATCCTTCTTAGGAGAAAGCCCCAAGTCCCTTAATTTTGGGCATCCTTATTAGGAGTAAGCCCCAAGTCCCTTAATTTGGGCATCCTTCTTAAGAGTAAGCCCCAATCTCAAATAGGGGCATCCTCATCTGGAATAAGCCCCAATCTCAAATATGGGCATCCTTCTTAGGAGTAATCCCCATGTCCCTTAATTTGGGAATCCTTCTTAGGAGTAAGCCCCAATCTCAAATATGGGCATCCTCCTTAGGAGTAATCCCCAAAAATTAATCCTTAACCTGGGCTTCCTTTTCAGGAATAAGTCCCAGTCATAAATCTGGGCATCCTTTTCAGGAATAAGTCCCAGTCATAATCTTGGGCTTCCTTTTAAGGGATAAGCCCCAAGTCCCTTAAATTCTCTTTAACCAGTCCTAATTTACGTTTGATCTGGGATTCCTTCTCAGGAGTAAAACCCAGTTATAAATCCTCTCTTAATTTGGGTTTCCTTTTCAGGAATAAAGTTCCAAGTTAGAGTGTTCAAATCTCCATAAAGCACATATACCTTTATGGACCCTGTTCCTGGATTTTCTCCTCAAAGTAAATCCTAAACTTCATTCATCTGGGCAGTCATACATACATAAGCCCCACATTATTTCTTATGATTTCATCTTTCATGGCACAATTTTCTAATTTTTACCAATACCTCTTGTTTCTCACACCGAGAATGGATCACGTGAGCTTAGAGTGTAAAAGTAATTGTGACATCCTGCTTTGAGCCATCAATCATAAACATCATACCCTTATTAGAACTACGTGGGTTCTGATTAATTTTCCAAATCAAAGGATACATAGGTAGCCCATCTATGGGTTCTATCCCAACTCTGAAATAATTCATTGTCCTTCTGAATGAAAATAAACTTCAAGTGCCCCGCTGAGTGGCTTTAAAACTAGCCTGGTCATCATAATGACCAAGAGACTTTTATATAAATGTTTTGAAGGTTACCATTGATCAAGAATCTCTAAATAGATATAGATGATTCTCTATTGATGAAGAACCATGAATACATATAAAATATTGTCTAAATTTCTTACATATTTAATCATTGATTGTTAAAACTAAAGAAAAAGATCATTTTATACTTGGTAATGTAATAAGGATTCACGAACATAACTTAAATCTATAAAGAGAGTCCCGTAATAGACAATAATTCCCCTCAAAAAGGTGTGATGAGTCCGACCTCCCATCCTCTCGACGAATGAAAATTCCTAAGCCTCATCAGTCCACAAGCTAATGAGCGCCTACCTTTAGAAAGTAGGTCCAAATGGATGTGGAATTATTGGATGTTTCCAGTTCTACGAACAAAACCGCTAGAAACCTATCGGAACGTTTGAATCTCCCATCCAGGAGGTCATCCCCGAATTCCGAGGGAAACAAAAAATGGTGAACCCGACGTGAATCCTTAACCAAGTTAAAATGATGTTTTACCTATTTGTTAAGCCCCTATTTAAAACTCAATAAGAGGGCTAACAAAAAAAATCATTGACATGTGTGCTCATCCAAAGGATGAAGTGGCTGAATTTTATCTTGATTACGTCTGTTATATCAAACAGGAACTCTTTTCCAAGATCTTCTATATTTCCATAATGGCTGCTCTCAAATTCACATCTGTGAATACTGCTGCTGCAAATACCACTACTGCTATTCCTACTGGATCGTCATCTACTCTGAGGATGACATCACGTACTCAGTGTCTTCAACACTGGGTATCAAATGCGCTGGTTAAAGAGTACCGTCAACACGGTACCATCCCAACTCCAGAGGCTGCCCGAAAGGCCCTCCAAGTGAACAACTCACACAGGTCGTCCGGACAACGACGACCAGTGATCAAGAGGTAAGAGGTGCTGACTACCGTCTCCAACCGTTTCGGGTCGTTATCCCCGGAACACAATTTCCATTCACTCCCTTACATTGAGGAAGTGAATGAGCAGGTCCCTCAGGGCCTTAATTCAAAAAGACAGGAGTCCTTCCCGAGGGCTCCCATCAACAATCGCCACCAGACTCGTGCGGCAGTGCTCCCTCAACATGATGAGGGTACCGACTCCAGGAATTCAGCTCAGGTTCCTCGAACCCGAGCAGGCAAGACGAACAGCCAGAGACAGAATCCGGTTAACAATGGGCAGGTTTTCATCCATGCCATCTCCAGAGAATTCCACCAACCTACCTTGGTGGAGGACAATGAGCAGGTACACACACCTATCCGTTTTAATTCCGTTGTCCAGCAGACTCATCTGGCAGCATCACGCCATTCCCGCCAGGCAATTCCGGCGGAGTACTATAGGCAGGAACATACAACTGCTTATACATCACTAGTTAGTTAGCAGGCTCATCTGACTACATATGATGGATCTCGTCAACCACCTTTGGCGAAGTGTAATCAGCAGGCACATACACCTACTAGTACTAATCAAGCCTACCAACAGTCTCTCTTGGTAGCGCACAGAGAAGTCAGTCGGAAAGCTCCGACGACAAACAGGAGGCAGACTCAACTCTCTGACTCCACACTTGAGTACTTTCAGGATTCACTGACAGGAAAAGGAGGACAGGAGAAGGCACATACACCTACTCCAAACCCGGAATGGACGTATATCCCCGTTCTGGCAGCTGATGTCACCAATCATATTTTGTCAATGGTGAAAGAGCAGAAGCAAATTCCTGCTCATATTCTGGATTCTTTCCAGGATATCATAACAGCTTCAGCATCATCTCAGGGAAAGACACATAAATCTATCCCTAGCAGTGGAGTGTCACATCAATGATTCACTCCGGAACAGACACACACATATGTTCCAGTCCAAGAGGGTTATGGGGAATACTCCCCCATATCATACAGACAACCAAGTCAGGAACATACACCTGATTTGAGTGGAGATCGTCAGCCTAACCTGACCATCGTTCCTGATCAGGCACATACACCTGCTCAGAGCAATCACTTTCGTCATAAAGTGGTTTCTAAAGCGAGTAAGAAGGCATCTAAGAAAAATATTCACCCAGCACAGTCAGGAGATCAAAGGCCAATCTGTAACCAAGCCTTGCTCGATGCTGGAGTTCTTGAATCCCACAGGCATTTATCTGTCGGAATTCAAGATTCTACTCCCTCAGTTCCCAATAACGAGAACATTAATTCTGAAGGTCTTCAACAGACACTTCCTCATGAAGGCTTGCTTCATTAAAAATCGGTCAATCTTGAAGTTTCTTCTTCAGATGAGAGCCACAGGAACCCTCTGTGTGGTCAGAAGACCAAGGAGCAAGAGATCTCATCTTTTGCTGTAACCCATTATGGTGGTCCTCCCCATGATGATGAATTTTTCAGCGAAAGTATTCTCCGAAGTGGTGATTCACATTGCCTGGAAAATACTCCAGTGGACAATGTAGTGCCGAGAAAGCCCTCTTATCTTGAGGCACTTGCAAATGCGAAACCAGTCACGTCTGATGCATTATCGCTAGCAAGTGAAATACTTTCTCAATCAGAAGATAGCTCAGGGTGTAGGTCATTCTCCGAACCACCCTAATTCATGAATCTTCTAGTTTGATCAATGATATATCTACCAATCTTGTTGAATCCGATGAAGCAACAAGGAAACACCAACTCTGGTCAAAATAGGTAGAAGAATCTTCATTTAATGATAAAGAGGAAATGATGAACATGAGGAAAAAACTGGCGAAAAGTGAAGTACCAGTCATGTTTTGGCCTTTGGATGACTCCCAGTATGATATTCCAAAGATGTTGACGGAAGATGGAGTCCATGATATTCTTCTCAACATATGGAAAACTATTTGTCAATTGAAGAAGAAGGTATTATCTTATGATGAATATGAAAATAATCTTAAGATAATAGAAGGGCTACAACGTCAGATTGATTTGGCATCTCTATCAGTCTCTCGGTATCCGAAGGCTGAAAAGCAACATAGAACCCTTTAACGTTCATGCCTTGGCGCACTAAGAAAATTGTGTCAGTTAATTGCCACTCCTCCATCTGGTGTTCATATCAGAGGATGGGGTGTTCATGGATCACTACATTTCACAGTGCTTTCCAGCCAGCAATGCCCGCCGAAAATGGTCTCATGCAATGTTATTGCCCATGGCCAGCCATAGTCAATGGGCTTTGTTCATAATTAAAAGCTTTCTCAAGAACAAGCTTCAACTAGTTCCTCTCAAAATCAAGCATATAGAGAACAAGTTGTTTAATTTCTCCTACATCAAGCAGGCGAGAATATTGCACAAGCCTCTCGTCTAGAGCAAAAAAATCATCAAATGACAGAAGTCTCGGAAATCATCCAACGGTCTATTGAACCAGGTGATAAAAGTGGATACAGGTTAATGCATCCAGCTAATTTCCAAACTAGGATTCGCAAGATCAAGAGAGATTTTAAGAAAGTCTCAGACATAGCATGTCAAGAGCCACCCCAGCTTGCCAGCCTGGGGACTCCTTTAACCCAACCCTCAGAGTCAACAAATGGGATTCGAGGAGTTGAGCGGAATCAGTAGGAACATCCCCAGTTCACGAGACTGGGGACTATTTCAAATCATCATTCCCCTTCTCAGAGAATATCAGTCTTTTCTCGATTGGGGAAGAAGCCCCAAGAGGAACGAAGATCCAAATTATCAGGAGATTCCCTCCAAATTATAGCTCGTCAAGAAGTTCCTAAAGGATTGAATCAACAAAAGGCAATGTCTCATCAAAGATATGAAAGAAGACAATATCACAAAAATGTTGATAGAAGGGATGTGATGCATTATGCATCAATCAATGTCATCAATACCGTTGTTGCTAATCCACCAGAGGAGACTCACTCAGGGTACTCAGATGAAGAGCGTCCTGCTCAAGAAAATGTACGCACCGATACAAATGAAGAAGGTGTGCATACACAAAGTCAAAGGATTACTCAGAACCTAGGTAATCCACTTCCTTCTCTCTAAAACGTATCCAACAAAGGGAGGGGAAAGAATCAGGTTACATATCCTTCCTCTGGAGAAGGTCAATTGCTCTCGTTAGAGCAAAGGTTTGCACAACAAGAGGAAGAAATGAAAGAATTAAGAAGGTTGAATGCAGAACTACTTCAGAGTTGTCTTCTTCTTAAGAATGCTGAAGTCCGATAGTCGAAGGAATTTGTTGCAGTTACAGAGATGGATCAAGAATATACTCCTTTATCAGTACACCCTCAGAGGTCTAATCCCGTGGATCATGTGCAACAACGGTTGGCAATGCTACCATCAGTTGTAGCACCAACCACCACATCTGTCCAAGCTCCATTCATTTCACCTACTCAAGACCATATTCAACCGGATGTTTCTCAAAAGTTAATAACTACTATTGAGTCATTAACATCTTGGTTAGAAACTATGGAAGGGAAACGGGCGCAAGTTCAATCAGAAAAGAAAGTTTACCCTGAATGGGTAGATTCAATTTCTCCCCCATACAGTTTTGGAAACCCTGTTTTTCCTACTTTCAATGGATCAGGTGACCCTGAAAAACATTTGACACATTATGTGTCTTGTTGTGATCCTATGATGGGAACTCCAGAGCAGCAAGAAGCAGTGAAACTCAGATGCTTCATGAGAACCTTGCAAGGACCAGGTTTTGTCTGGTATACAAGCATGCAATCACGGTCAATCATCGGATGGGAGGATCTTCGCCAAAAATTCCTTCTTCAATTCAGCTCAACTTTGCAAAAAAAGACAGTTTTCGATCTTACAAACTGCAAGCAAAGGGAAAATGAAAGAGTCTCTGATTTCATTTCTCGTTGGAAGGGATTACCGTATTCCCTTAGTTTATCACTCCCTCAGGAAGAGCTGTTACCAATCTATGTGGAAAATTTGCATGACGAATTACGCACGCCATTGATCCCTGTGAAATACAAAGGAGGGTTTCGAGACCTTACTTCAATCTCTCAGCAAATTGAATATTCCCTTATACAGGCTAAGGTTAAATCTCGTGTAATTCCATCAGCTTTAGGAAGGAGAATGGGTAAAGCAGAAACTGCTACAGTTATGCTTAAAGAAGCACCTGTACCTATTTCTACTTCAAAACCTTCATCTTCTCGAAGGGCTCCACCTCCTGAATGCCAACAACAAAGGACGTTTCGTCCAAATGATCAAAAAGATCAACGAAGAAAACAATTTGAGGATTTGAAGAGTAAAACATACTCTTTCCGAAATGAGAAAGTTCCTGGTTACTTCATTTTAGCTCTGGAAAATTATTTGGTTCAATTACCAGTGCCTAAAAGGCCAAACAAGGAAGGAGATAAAGACCGTCCCAATTATTGTCCCTTTCATCAAATGTTAGGGAATCCCATCCAGGAGTGTTTTGTCTTCAAAGACCTCCTGCAAAAGATGGTCAACTTGGGACAAGTCAAGTTGAAAGGTTCTTCGACTCAGGTATCATGTGTTACTACTACAGTTCCAGAGGAGGAAGGTGAATGGAAAGAAGTCAAAAGCAGAAATGCACAGAAATATGATGATTGGATGGTCAGAAAGACAATCAATCGGACTCATGCCATTTTGCGAACACAATTAAAGAAACCAATTGTGTCTTCTTCCATGAATATTGACGTAAAACCATCTTCTTCAGAGGGAAAATCCTCAAAGAAACAGTTTGATTCAAAGAAGAACAAATAATCCGATGAAGATGAGTATATGTCAAAGCCTAAATTTTCTTTGACTGTGGCAGACTTTATGCCATCTACTTCAAAACAAGGGGCACTGCCCCATCAAACGGCATAGCCTAAATAGGCTAGTCAGGCAAAGTCATTATTAGACGAAGAGTTAATCTTCGTTTCTGTTAATATGATTCAATTAACAGATCTGTATTCCAGTCGTATTTTCAATTTTGATAAGTCTGAATTCCCTGTATCAAATAAGGGAATTCGAGGAAGTTCCTGAGGGTCAGGATACAGGGAAAGACGTGGATTTTTCCAAATCCACTACTCTAATTCTACCCCTTCTAGCACTGTGTATACAGTAGAAACTCGTGGTAGAGCCCTTCAGCGAGCTCAAAAAGAACAAGCAAGTTCTTCTGCCAATAGTCAATTCAGTCTTGGCACAGTTATTTTGGAAGACCGATTGAAAATTCTATATTCTTTATCTCAACAAGTAAATGGATCTAATCGGTCCAATCTTCCCAAACCAAGGATGTTTCCAACTTCTATCCCAATACAAGATGCATCAGCTTCCAAAGAATCTTCTTCCAAGGTACCTGCTAAACCGCATATTCCTGTAGGGAAACGCAGACCTCTAGATCAAAAGTATGATATATTGAAACACTTGGCCCAAGTACCAACCAAGTTATCAATTTTGAATGCTTTGAATCTGTCAAAAGATCTTCAGGAAGCACTCATCGAAGCTTTTTCAAGTCCTCAGGAGTTTGAAGCTGAAATTGCTGCAGCTGAAGTCTATCACATAGAGAATAATCCTGCAGAATTCCATGCAGTGATATATTTTACTGATAAAGATGAAGATGATGTTGTGCATGGGCACATAAAACCTCTCTACTTATCTGGAAAAGTCAATGATGTAGATATCTGAAGAGCTTTCATTGACAATGGTTTAGGATTCAACCTCATGCCCTTCCGTACACTTCGTCGATTGGGCCTCACGGAATCTGATTTATCTCCTTCAACCATGATGTTACAAGGATATGATAAAAATGAACAAGAACCACTGGCCGATGTTACACTCAGAACTCAGTTTGGAGATCTTGTATCCAATTTGGATTTAATGATTGTTGATCAAAACTCAGCTTTCAACATCTTTCTTGGAAGACCTTAACTACTTCACCATGCAGTTATCCCTTCATCATACCATCAATGTCTCAAATACTGTTTTAATGGTCATGTTGGAACATTGTATGGTGATAAGGCCCCGGTCATGACATGTGAGTCTCAATACATTGAGGCTGAATTTTATCACATTAAGGGAAGAGAAAAATCAACAATGAAGGAAATTACCAAAGTTAATGCTCCATATGGTTTGGAGAAAATTCCAACAAATCCATTTACACATGTCAGTACAGATTATGTGTTACCTATCAATCAAATTTAAAAAATAGGCCCAAATCAAAATACTCTTATGGAAAGGTCCATAATGTCAATTACGGAAGTTGAGCCAGACAACATGGGAAAAATTGGTAACCTACCAAACAGTGATGAAAGCACAAGTGGTGGCGTCTTCATTTCATCTGCTGAAATCCACCAAGTCTATACTTCGCCAATCAGGCAAGAAGAAGTTATAGAAACATCAGAGGTGAATAATGATGTCAATTCTCAGTCCATCATCTCCTCTTTATTTCCCAAAGAAGGCCCTTTATCATCAATAGGGTCGGAAATGGAAGCGTCTTCTTCAAAATGTGCAAATTTTGAAATCTCTTATGATCATGAAAATTTCGTTTTGTCATCTACTATGCTAGTAGAAACGGAAGAAATAGCACATGATGAAGAGGAAGAGGAAGATCTTAGAGATGCTCCTCCAGCATTTGAAGAGGGTATCTCTACCACTGTGGATGAACTCAGAGAAATAAATCTGGGTACAGAGAAAGATCCACGCCCCACTTTAATTAGTGCGGCCATGACCCTTGAAGAGCAAGAGATGTATATTTCTTTTCTAAAGAAAAATAAAGATATTTTCGCTTGGAACTATACAGAAATGCCTGGGCTTGATCCTGATATTGCTACTCATCATTTGGGTTTACCAAAAGAACATCAGGGATTTAAGCAAGCCACGAGAAGAACACACCCAACTTATGCTTCCAAAATTGAAGCTGAAGTGGATAAGCTGATCAAAGCTAACTTCGTCAGAGAAGTTCAATATCCCAAGTGGTTGGATAATATTGTCCCTGTAAAGAAGAAGAACGGAAAAATTAGGGATTGCATCGATTTCAGATATCTTAATCGGTATTTTCCTAAAGATGATTTCCCAGTTCCGATTACAGAACTCTTAATTGATGCGACGACTGGTTATGAAGTACATTCCTTCATGGATGGATATTCCGGATATAATCAGATCCAAATGGCCCCAGAAGATGAAGAATCTATAGCCTTCAGATCCCCTCAAGGTGTGTTTTGTTACCGTGTGACGCCCTTTGGTTTAAAGAATGCAGGTGCAACATATCAACGCGCTATGCATCGTATCTTCAAACCTTTCTTAGGGAAGTTTGTTGAATTCTATGTAGACGATTTGGTGGTTAAATCCAAACAACGTTCTAATCACTTGGATGATTTGGAAGTCATATTCCACAAGTTTCGACAACATAATTTGAAGATGAACCCCTTAAAATGTTCTTTTTGGGTAACCTCAGGAAACTTCCTCGGCATTGTTGTACGCCATCGTGGTATTGAAGTCGATCCTGAGAAGACCAAGTCAATCCTTGGTATGTCACCTCCTCATAATTTGAATGAATTAAGAGGAATTCAAGGACACTTAGCCTATATTCTGCATTTTATCGCCAATTTGGAAAGAAAAAGTTTACCCTTTACCAAATTATTGAAAAAAGGAGTCACTTACCAGTGGACTGAAGAATGTCAAGAAGCGTTTGATGTTCTCAAGAAATACCTCTTGAGTCCACCAGTAATCATGACACTTGTTGAAGGAATACCACTTATCCTCTATGTGATATCTCTAGAGCGATCATTGGGTGCCTTTATCGCTCAAAATAATGATACTGGGAATGAAAATAGCCTCTACTATCTCAGTAGAACTATGCTTGAAGCAGAAACCCAGTATTCAAGTATTGAGAAGTGCTGCCTAGCATTAATCTTCGCAGTTTAGAAACTGAGACACTCCCTGCAACATCACGAGGTCCAATTGGTATCTCTCAATAATTCTCTCAAATTCATCCTTAGTCGTCCAATGCTTACAGGACGTCTAGCAAGGTGGGCAGTTATTTTGCAGCAGTTCGACATTCAGTATGTATCTCAAAAGGTAATAAAGGGCCAAGCTCTGGCTGATTTCCTGGATGAACATCCTTCAGTGGAACACACGTATTCAGATATTGAACTCCCTGATGAGGAAGTTTTCTCTATTCAAGAGAGTCCTCAAACATCAGAAATTTATTTTGATGGTGCTTCCAGAAGTCCAACAAGGAAGAAAATGGAAAATCCTAAATTCAACAAAGTTGGTTTAGGAATTGTACTCATTTCTCCAGAAAAGGAATTGTTACCTTATTCCTTTTTATTGTGGGAAGGTGGTACCAATAATGAAGCCGAATACCAAGCTCTTATCACAGGCTTGGAGTTAGCGCTTCAAGCACAAGTGAATCACTTAAAAGTGAAAGGTGATTCAGACGTGGTAATCAAACAAATCAATGGGGATTATGCCATCAGAAAAGAAGAGTTAATCCCTTTGTATGATTACGTTAGAAATTTAATGAAAGAATTCCTTTCATAACCGTCAATTTATTATGTCCCAAGATCACAAAATGCTCATGCTGATGCACTGGCTAATATATCCACAGCTCTAGCAGATCCAAATCGGGACGAGACAACCATCAGTATTGCCCACCGTCGTGCAATTTCACCTTATGTTCAAGCTAGAATAGAGGAAATTAATGAAATTAGTCCCATTCCTAAACCATACGGACATACTATAGGATGGATGTCACCTATCAGGGAATACCTTCAAAATGGAACACTTCCACTTGATAGAGCTGAGAAAGAACAAATCCGGCGACGTGTGGTCAATTTTACTCTTTATGATATCCCAACCAACCTAGAGAAAATTCTCTACAAACGTGGTTTTGATGGAGTTCTATTCAGATGCATTGATGGTGAAGAGACCATGGCTTTCATGAAATAAGTACATGCAGGAGTCTGTGGTTCCCACCAGTCTGGACATAGATTTTCTGATCAAATTCGAAGGCTTGGATACTTTTGGCCTTCAATGATACAAGATTGTGTTGATTTCACAAAGAAGTGTCATTCATGTCAAGTACATGCCAACTTCATTCATCAACCTCTAGAGTTTCTTCATATAGCTAAATACTCATGGCCATTTTCCACATGGGGAATGGATTTGGTGGGACCTTACCCTTCAGCTACGACCAAGCAGTTTAAGTACATTCTTATTGCTACTAATTTCTTTTCCAAATGGGCAGAGGTAGTACCACTCAAAGAAGTCAGTTCTAAATGCATTGTTAGATTCATCAAGTCTAACATCATTACTATATTTGGTGTCCCTCATACTATATTGAAGGAAAAAGGCACCAACTTCTGTTCTTCTGAGGTGAAGAAATTGTAACAAGAATACAACATTAAATCCAACCATTCAACTCGGTATCATACGGCAGCCAATGGCCAAACAGAAGCCTTTAACAAGACTCTTTCAAATATACTACTAAAGATGGTGGATAAGTATAAGAGGTCATGTACTGATAAAATCTTTCATGCTTTATGGGGTTATCGGACTACCACCCGCAATGCAACGCGGTCAACTCCATATTCGTTGGTATATGAAACAGAAGCAGTCTTGCCAATTGATGTTCAATTTCCCTCACTCAGAGTAGACATTTGTGATCAGTTATCTACAGATGAGCAATCCCGAAAGTGATTTAATGAATTGGAACTCTTAGATGAGAAAATATTGTGCACTTTGCACCACTTGTAAATCTATCAGAATCGAATAGCACGAGCTTTTAACAAAAAAGTTCATCTTCGTTCATTCATTCAGGGAGAATTGGTATTAGTTCTCAGAACTCCAATGATACTAGAAAAGAAACCTCCCAAGCTTGAGCCAAAATGGGAAGGACCTTATTCAATACATAGGGTCTACTCCAATGGAGCTTATTCATTAATCTCGATGGATGGGGAACTCATTACTACTCCAACTAATGCCATATTTTTTAAGAAATATTTTCTATAAAATATAAAGTATTCACATTATGTCCCCGCAACATGACACTAAACTGTGCGGCACCAGTTCATCCTTGCTATATGACGTTATACTATACAACAACGGTCTAAGAATATGACCCTAAACTATTTTCACATACGTCCAACATGACGTTAAACTATGTCACCTTATGTCCCTGCAACTTGACACTAAACTTTGCCGCACCAGTTTTTCCTTGCTATATGACTTTAAACTATACAGAAACGGTCTAAGCATATGACCCTAAACTATTTGCACATACGTCCAACATGACGTTAAACTGTGTCACCTTTTGTCCCCACAACATGACACTAAACTGTGCGGCACTAGTTCGTCTTTGCTATATGATGTTAAACTATACAACAACGGTCTAAGCATATGACCCTAAACTAATTGCACATATGTCCAACATGACGTTAAACTGTGTCACCTTATGTCCCCGCAACATGACACTAAACTGTGCGGCACCAGTTCATCCTTGCTATATGATGCTAAACTATACAGCAACGGTCCAGTATGACCTTAAACTGGAACTTTGTCCCACACGACGTTAAACTGTGAATAAGTTCCCTAAACCGTCCAGCATGACCTTAAACTGCATCATCCCTGGTCCATGCATATGACCATAAACTATTTGCAAGTCCCTTACGTCTAGTAAGACGTTAAACTGTGACGTCCTAACTACATGACACTAAACTGTATAAAATTACCTTACGTCCGAAAAGACGTTAAACTACATAATCATCAAAGGTCCTGTATGACCTTAAACTACACCACCGTCCAGCATGACATTAAACTGCACCATCCATGGTCCATGCATATGACCTTAAACTATTCGCACTTTCGTCCAACATGACGTTAAACTGTGGTAAAAATCCCCAATGCGTCCAACATGAAGTTAAAATGGTGCACTCTTTTGTCCTCACTGCATGACATTAAACTACACAGTTCCCACCTTTCGTCCAACATGATGTTAAAAACTATTGCTCCCATAGGCCTAACTACATGACGCTAAACTGTACAGAAAATTCATAATACGTCCTACATGACATTAAACTGTATTTTGTCCCTCCTACATGACACTAAACTGCGCAGCACCAAAAGTCCTAACTGCAAGACTTTAAACTGCATAGTCCCTTTATGTGTCATACATGACATTAAACTATGCATTGTTAAGGTTTTTTTTACCTATTGTTTCTCACACGGATTATGAATCACGCGATATTAGAGAAAACCTCAACCGTAACACTCTCTATTGGCCGCTAACCATGTATAAGTCCCAACAACATTTTATTTAGATCGTTGTCCCCAAGAACAACTTGATCATTAATTCATTCTTTAATTGAACTACACGGACTTTGATCCTTGCCCTCCAGGCTGGGTATGTAGGCAACCTCTCAGGGTTCAAGCCCAAAAACAATCTCTTCACATCGGTTCACCACCATCTCATATGATTTTGATTCGTGAAACCGCCCCTAGAATCAATATCTTTACATTGATTCACTTTCGTCCTTATTATATGACGTTAAAAAATGCAACAATTTTGTCCAATACGACAATAAACTACAATAATCTTTGATTTCCTCATTTGAGAGAGAACTATTATTGACATTGATTCTTCCATCATGTTTCATTTCAAAAGACTATGTGCATACATGGTAATGCCTAAACATTTTGTCTCGGGATAAACCATCATTGCACTAAAGTCCCCTTTCACCCTTCACATGTACGAACCAAATTTGTACAAAGTGTATTTCTAGAACTACGTGGACTTGATTCTCATCCTTATGGGATACGTAGGAACATTCGAGTGTCCCTCGAATCCAATCCCAAGTCTTTTGGGACTAACCCCAAATTTCACTTTCAATCCCTTGGCTGAAAAGTCCTCATGAAAACACACACTGTGTATTCATTATTATGGTCCGAATTCTATGACCCTAAACTAAGATCTCTCATACTTTCGTCCTGCACGACGTTAAACTGCATTTCAAGAACTATGTATGGCTTGATTCTCATTCTTATGAGATACGTAGTGAGGTCCAAAATTTTAATTCAGGACCCAGCTACAACATGATTATGGTTATCATTGACCTATGTATCTCTATATACATTGGAAAATACCCATCTTTATGTGTTATAATCCTAACCTTAAATATCTTCATATCTTCATAACCCTTTTTCATGACTTCTAGTCACAAAAATGTCAAACTTCTGAGAATTCTTTTGCCCGACTATGCAGCACATGCCCATCGGTGGCCTTGCATAAACATTCTACATAACAGACTTGTCAGCCGAAAGATGCTATTTATTTGACCATGCAGCCAATGCCCTTAGGTGGAACTGCATAATTCAACCCCCTAACGGGTTTGTTGGATCATAGTAACTTCATTCTTGGGAAGAATGCCTCTTTTGTCCTTATTTGTCTTAAATGATGGTATGTAGGGATCTGCAAAAAATAGTCATCCTTAACATATTTTTCCCATGTCCTTTTTCATGATCTGGAAGTATTCAAGTCTATGGTTTATACTCTCCATATTCTCTTTCCCTACGTTTGGGTTAGGCCTTCGTAGGAGTGATATTCATTCAATTCTCCGATATTCTTGTTCGGAAATATCTTCTCCATATTCAAGTACCTCTTTCCATACAAAAAACTCTATACTTTAGACAATTTGAATCTCCATAAACTTTCACTGGCTTTTAGCACTAGGAAAGTAAATTTCTGAGAGTTATTTTGCCTAACTATGCAGCACGTGCCCATAGGTGGCCTTGCATAAACAGTCCACATAACAGACTTGTCAGCCGAAAGATTCTATTTATTTGACCATTCAGCCAATTCCCTTAGGTGGCCCTGCATAATTCAACCCCCTAACGGGTTTTTGTCAAATAATAGTAACTTCATTATTGGAAACTACTTCTTCTAATGCCTTTTAGGACTTTTTCTTATCATTCATCAGATTCAAAAATTCTTAAGTCATAACTTACATATTTTCCCTCATACTTGAGTATGGTAATATGTTTTCAGATAAATTTTCAAGGAATTGAATCAATTTTAATCCATTTTGGTCAAAGAAATTTCGACCTTAAACATTATCCCCTTTATGTCCGGCATGCATGACTTTAAACTGCACACAAAAGACAATGGAACTCTAAATAAAAGTCAAGTTCCAGCTCACTAAACATACATTTTGTATGATTTAGGTAATATTGAGCAATTAAAAGGTTCAATGTTTGTAGGGATATTTGTAATAATCCTAGTAAAGATCAAACTATGCTTACTAAGCCCATTGGCATAAGTAAATTTGAAACATGTAGTGAAAGAATGAAAGTACAAATGATTGAAGATGAAATTTTTTTTCATTGATACACAAAAGTTAGAAGAACATAAACAGACTGGAGTCTCTTCTATTTTTTTCAAGAATTACAGAAGGCTTTCAACATAACTGTTCATTTGATTTACGACATCCTGAGATTTATCAGCAGTTACTTGAAGCTCATGCACTTGACCAGCTTCACTCTTTTCAGCTTGATGAAGTGCCTTATTAGTATCTGCGATGGCTTTCATGCCATTCATATGAGTTTCATCCAATGATTTATTAAGTTGATCATGTTCCCCAATAAAAGAATCTAACTGTTGCTAGAGTTGCACCTGCTGGACAACTTTTTCTTTAATTTTATGTTTCAACTCCTTCATCTTGGCAGCATAATCAGCTTCAGCTTGGGATACCACAGCCTCAAATTCGCATATGTTGACTGATAGTTTCACTCTAATCAAATCTTCATGACTTTTTTGAGCCTGCTCCCTCATAAAAATGATCTGTTTCACCGTGGCGTGAATCTTTTCATATCCAAAACCACCAAGTCCTAGTATAACAATTTGGGATGACAATCGAGGAATTTTCAATGGTAGCTCTTCTAAAGGAACCCCAGATATGATGTTCCATATGTTGTTCCATGCCTTACGTCATGAAAAGATGAATGCTTTATGCATCTCTGGATCTGATTCAATATCATCGTCAGAGGGGGTATGTAATCTGGAATTATTGCACTTAAAGAAGTTCCCTGTCCTGCTTTTCCCCCCATGATTTGTGCTTCATCACTTTCAATTCCTGTTGGGGAAGAGGCTGAGGCCTCACCTCCGGATCTAGGCATTGTAGTTGATGGTCCTGCATGATTAATTGAATGATTTAGTCAGCTTAAAAGGATAACAAAAGAATATATTGTCTTGCGAATAAAGTACAATCACAAATATTGTTATCCCTTACCCAAGGAGGGTTCAGCAACCTGAGAAGACTTCTCTCCATCTTTCCCAGTCTCAACAGGATTTTCAAGATGGGTCTCAGGAGGGTTTATTGGGTTTATCTCTACTTGAGCTAATGTTTCTGTAATGGTAGGGTTGACATCAATGTCCATACCCTCTTCAGGCATTGGCAGTTCAGCAGCTTCTATGGAAGAAACTGCATATTGTTTTCAGTCATGGTTATAAGTGTAAATTTAAAAAAAAAAATTGGGCGAAGGGTAGCACTCACGCCCAAGGTCTTCTAAATCACATGACAACTTAGCATGATCATAAAATTCTTCGAAAGTCATTCCTTGATTCACCATTTCATCCAATGATATTTCAGAATCCTGGTTACTCTCACCAGTGGGAGCATTTTCTACATCTTCTTGCCGACTTATTTCCTGCACCCCCTGACCCTAGACAGTATCTTCAGTAGTAGGAGGGATACTGGGAATGGATGCTTGATCTTCTCCAGGAGAAACCAAGTCAGAATGGGTCTGTGATTGTTCTACAGCACCCTCCATTGCCTTTAAAGGAGGATCAGTCCCTTCCCTCAAGGGGGAAACTGAAGAAGCCCCTGCAATTCTCAGAAATATGAGTAACCATATGATTATGTGTATAAGATCATGATTGTTCGAAGGACTTACCGCTGCTAATGAAACATTTAGCTATAGATTTCCTCCTTCGTTGCCTTTGCTTCTTTTGTTTTTTTGTAGTATCAGTGGTCTCCCTTATAGGCACTTGGATTGGCGAATGGAAGGCTATGTCCAGCGCCTCATTCATGGCCTGCTGGCCTGGAGATATCTCGCCTGGTTCGTGAGGAGAATCAGCAGCAGCCCCTATAGCAGTACCACCAGGGCTATACTGTGGCGAAGGAACCCCAGTTCCTTTCTTTGAAAGCTGCGAGATGAAGAAAATAACTTCCTTAAGTAACAAAACTTCAACTGAAATCAAGTTTCAAAGAAAATAAGGAAAGAGAACTTACATCTTCAGGAGCCATGTACTCTTTCCATTCCTCATCTCCAGAACCACCATCCCCCTCAGTGGTGCCACAATAAATCATTTCCTTCACCCGCCTGGTGATAGGAACCGAGTCATCAGTGGCATATATGAGCATTTGCAGCTCTCTGATGTAAGCTCGCACTTCATTGGGGTTATCTCCGTATTGAATATTTTTAGAAGCTATAAGATTTCCTATTCCAAGAAGTTGTAGGCCCTCACACAAATCCAGCCAGGCGGTCTCAGTACCACATTATAAGCTCTGCCATAGCTGAACAACCTCTGGTCTTAGATATAAAGGCTGTGAGGAAGGTCCTACAATTTTTGATTTTAATTTCTTCCCAGCTCCTGCAGCTACAGATAGAGAATAATAAAGTAAGACTTATCACTTTATAAAGTAGCATTGATTGAAATCACTACAATGAAACAACTCACCAGGAGTTGATGGAGTGGGTCTTTTAATTCTGACCGGAGGATTATATCGGGAACGAAACCGCGTTGCTGCCGGTTGTGCCTCATCATCCCCATCATGATAATCTGATGAATCAGTTCTAGAAGAGGAGTCTGTTGAACCTATTTCAAGTGGGGAAGCGTCACCTTCATGAGGAAGGGTTTCTTTCTCTACAGTCCTCTTCATCTTTCCCACTTGATATACTGGGTGATTCAATATCCCTTTGGGGTATGATTCTATCCAGTGTTCGGTATAAAATGTAGTCAAATTATGTGATGCTTTTTCAACTGGTAGATCAAATACTGCCCCAATCTTCTCTCTTGATGTCAGCAGCCATAGTTGTTGAGCAACCATCAGATGTTTCTCTAACCTGACATTTACCGGAGGGGATACAACAATCTGTTTCAAACATTTGAATTGGCGTGAAAATCTATATAGATCATAGGCCTCACATATGATTTCTCCATCAATTCTTGCTACTAACACACCATCCCTGCAAGCTAGCATGTATGCCCTCAAATCCAAATGGGTTGTCCCATCATCAACAAACCGCCCGGATGGCGGACTTCCATAGGGAAAGAAGTTGAATTCCTTAAACATGCTCAGCCTCACTTTCATGTCATAACCATTAACATCTAATGGAGAAATTCCATAGAATGCTTGCACTGACGGTCTTAAAGAGATTCCAGGAATTTGTAATCCATTCTGTACATTGTAAGTCCTGAAGTGAGTGGCGATCCCTCCCCACAAATCCTGGAAGGGTCACACTATTCTTAAAGGAGATTTACCCAGGAAGACATGAAGTAAACTCCTGTGAATCTTTGCTAAAATGGGGGTAGCTAACCCAACCATTTTTCTCTCAGCCAACTTTGCCGCGATGACGAAGGTCCCTGGCCTAACGCCTCCCTTCGAATCCCTGACCGGCAAGAGATAAACACTGAGCCTCATTTCCATGAAACCCGCCAGATGAGTTTTCTTTGGAATTCTTTGATTCACTTCATATCCCCACTTTTCAAACTCTCCTGCTTCTAGGGTTGGCCAGAATGTTCCAGGAGCTCCTCTCTTCTCAGGTTTTGGACAGGTGGTAGGACGTTTGGGCCTGGTATCCTTTGATTTCATCTTCTTTGATCCTTTTTCTTTTGGCTCCATCCCTTTCTTCCCAATAAGAAACACATTCATCCATTCTTCCGGATGAATATCTTTTCCAAAATGAGTTAATGAGGTCTCTGAACTCTTGAGCCTGTGGAAGATCTTAAATAATTCTCGAGCTAAAGTAAGAGTCTTCTCTGAATCATTCCAAGTCACCTTAGGAGGAATGAATTCATCATACATATCACCCAAAATTGGAGCCCCTGAGATCTTCTGGACATCCCACAAACTGATACCTACTTCTCCATGAGTCAAATGGAAAGAATTATTTGTAGGGCTCCAGTGGCTGAGTATCTCTCGCACGATGTTGTCATGTCTGGAAACATATGTTTTCCCAACCCAGACAGCCTCATATATTGCAGCTCTCTTCAAACCCTCGATAAACTCGGCGCAGGTCTGTCGCACCCAATATGCCCACATCCAAGTTGGCTTCACACCTCCCCCAGGACGGAAGTCCCAACTTTTCTTCCATCCTTTGGATTGATCCATCTGAGCATTTCGGAAGATCGAAGGATGACAATGTGGTTGAATCTCAGGTGTATGTTTATTCATATCTGGTGTGCAAGGGCTATGATGCATCATATAGGCCTTCTCTACTATTCCAGCAGTTAGAAATACTCCTCCACCTGAGATATTTGCTGAAGCAAAGTTGGTATAAATCTGAAACCACGAAAATGAAAGATAATTCTTTACTTCTAGAATAAGGACTTCTTGTAGATGACCATAGCCATACAAAGGTATATAAGTGCAATGAGTAAAGTTGAGATGATATTTCTTCATATACATAGACAAATTTGGAAGAGTACTATCTTTGACAGTATAATAATCGGGGCCAATGATGTCCATCATATCATCTATCCGCTTGCTAGCCAGTTCATCAATTAATCCGGGTCTAAGAGCCATTAATTCTGCACACAGAGTTGAATAAGTTAATTTATAAATGAATTAATTTTTCACAAACTTTGTGAAATTATTCAAAAAAATAGCTAAGGAATTAAGGTGCGCAAGTATGGAGATGTCGCACAGGAGTTACATGTGCCGCGCAAGTTTATGTCGCGCATGTATCACCGCGCAAGCCCTATTACCTTGAGAGTAGCGCGGTAGTGAGGAAACAGTGGAAAAAGAGACTTGCATGGTGAGGAAGACTTGCGAGGCGAGAGCTCGAGAAATTCGGGATCAGATGCTATACAAGGCCAGAAGCTGTGTATTTATAGGCCAGGAAGCATATCTGTGCGTTGTACCCAGTGCGCTTAAGGCCTGCGCGATGCACACTTGCGCGCCGCCCTCTGCACCATCAAGACTTGTGCGCCCCCTTTTCCTTTGGATGTATTCGATTTCCTCAGAGTCAAATCCTCATTTTCTCTCCGGATCCAACTCTGAGGGGGGACTTTTGTTGATGCTCCTTTCGTCACAGAATCTAAAAATTGGAAAAGGGGAATATCTAAGCTCAAAGTGATTCAAACTTTGAAGAAAATATCAAAAAAATCAACAAAGGAATGAATAAAGGATCAAAAGCAACTGCACCGCGCAAGTTATATCACTGTCGCGCAAGTCCACTTGCGCGACGCCCTTGGTCGCGCAAGTGACTTGCGCGACCTAAGTGATAACCGCCCGGTAACCGCCCAAGGTCTTCTCCTGCCTATAAATAGACCCTGTGGGCCCCCCATTCGAGAGGATCTTTTTCCAGAAACTCGAATTGAAGCTCCCGACTCCCAAGTCTCTTCTCAAAGCTTCCGGAACACTTCTAAGGTAATTTCTTACCTAGAACGGAAGATCTAAAGAGAGGGAGGAAGGCCTAAGTGTTGAAACTCATCAACACTTGCGTGCCTGAGTGGCCAGCCCTTAAGGGAAGTGGTCCCACTTGCGCGCCGCCTTATTCCTTCGATAGAACATGCGCGCCCCTTTTCTGGAAGAACATCAAGAGGATTCTAAAGGCTTTAAAAAAGAGTTGCTCAAGTATTTCAATGCAGGCTGACCATCACACAAGTACAACATATGTCGTGCAGGTAAACCTGCACGACCAATACTTGCACGCCCCCACAATACTTGCGCGCCTTCCAAGACTTGCGCGCCCCTTCCTTTTTGGGTGCCTTTCTTGCCCATTTCACCCCTCTTAAGACATTACACCTTTCCTTTTCAAGATTCAGTCTTCAAGACACTCTTCAAAGCCATTTATGGCATGATTTCTTGATATGACTTCCTTATCTGAAAGTAATTCAGTGAAATATCTCTCAAAAACTAGTGATTTAAATATCTTTTTGTCACTAAATATGGAGAGTTCATTCATTCGACCTCATCCTTTAAGATGAGAGAAATCCTTAACCTAGGTCTCCTTTTCAGGAATAAGTCCCAGTCATAACTTTTGGGCATCCTTCTTAGGAGTAAGCCCCAAGTCCTCTAATATGGGCATCTTCTTAGGAGTAAGCCCCAAGTCCCTTAATTTTGGGCATCCTTATTAGGAGTAAGCCCCATGTCCCTTTATTTTGGCATCCTTCTTAGGAGTAATCCCCAATCTCAAATATGGGCATCCTCCTCAGGAATAATCCCCAATATCAAATATGGGAATCCTTATTAGGAGTAAGCCCCAAGTCCCTTAATTTGGGCATCCTTCTTAGGAGTAAGCCCCAATCTCAAATATGGGCATCCTCCTCAGGAGTAAGCCCCAAACCTTAATCCTTAACCTGGGCTTCCTTTTCAGGAATAAGTCCCAGTCATAAATCTGGGATTCCTTTTCAGGAATAAGTCCCAGTCATAATCTTGGGCTTCCTTTTAACGGATAAGCCCCAAGTCCCTTAAATTCTCTTTAACCAGTCCTAATTTACCTTTGATCTGGGATTCCTTCTCAAGAGTAAAACCCAGTTATCAATCCTCTCCTAATTTGGATTTCCTTTTAAGGAATAAATTTCCAAGTTAGAGTGTTCAAATCTCCATAAAGCACATATACCTTTATGGACCCTTTTCCTGGATTTTCTCCTTAATGTAAATCCTAAACTTCATTCATCTGGGCAGTCATACATACATAAGCCCCACATTATTTCTTATGATTTCATCTTTCATGGCACAATTGTCTAATTTTTACCAATACCTCTTGTTTCTCACACCGAGCATGACTCACGTGAGCTTAGAGTGTAAAAGTAATTGTGACATCCTGCTTTGAGCCATCAATCATAAACATCATACCCTTATTCGAACTACGTGGGTTCTGATTCATTTTCCAAAACAAAGGATACGTAGGTAGCCCATCTATGGGTTCGATCCCAACTCTGAAATAATTCATTGTCCTTCTGAATGACAATAAACTTCAAGTTCCCCACTGAGTGGCTTTAAAACCAGCATGGTCATCATAATGACCAAGAGACTTTTATATAAATGTTTTGAAGGTTACCATTGATCAAGAATCTCTAAATAGATATAGATGATTCTCTATTGATGAAGAACCTTGAATACATATAAAATATTCTCTAAATTTCTTACATATTTAATCATTGATTGTCAAAACTAAAGGAAAAGTTCATTTTATACTTGGTAATGTAATAAGGATTCACGAAATAACTTAAATCTATAAAGAGAGTCCCGGAATAGACAGTAATTCCCCTCAAAAAGGTGTGATGAGTCCGACCTCCCATCCTCTCGACCAATGAAAATTCCTAAGCCTCATCAGTCCACAATATAATGAGCACCTACCTTTGGAAAGTAGGTCCATATGGATGTGGAATAATTGGATGTTTCCGGTTCTATGAACAAACCCGCTAGAAACCGATCAGAACGTTGAATCTCCCATCCAGGAGGTCATCCACGAATTCCGAGGGAAACAGACGCATACAAGGAGGTGGATATAATTGTCACGACCTGTCCCTCAGGGCCCATGTCTTGACTACCCTAAACCCATCTTCCATAGGCCAAAGGCTGACAACTAGCACCGGAAATGTGTGCCCCTTAAATGGGAACACATTGCTTTTTTAACCTGTACAGACACACATTCCATGAAAAAAACAACATGCAACCACACATAGTAGAACACAATAAGATGCAACCATAAAGTATACTGCTGTAGTAAAAGAGTGCTAAAAGTAAAAAGGGGTCGGAATACAAGACCAACTATAAAAGTACAAGTACGAATACTAGTACAATACAACTAAAAGAAAATGGAATACAACACGAAGGTAGAAGTACCACACAGGTAACACCACGAAGATAAAACCATGAAGGTAACTCCATGAAGGTATAAGTACCACACAATTAACACCACAAATATTGAAATACCACACATGTAACACCACAAAGACAATACCAGAAAGGTATAAGTACCACACAGGTAACACCACAAAGCAAGAATTACCACACATGCAAAAGACTCAACTCAAAATCTGGTATAACTTAAGTACAGAACTACAGATGATTAGTCATAAACTATATCATCTTATTCTATTAAGAAGAACTATTGTTGACCCACATAGGATGGATAGGTAACTAACCCTTGCTGGCCCACATAGGATCTAACCCACACATGATCGATATGCAATGACCCACACATGATCGCTGAGCACTGACCCACATAGGATCTGACCCACACAAGATCGATAGATGCTGACCTACATAGGATCAATGTTCTTTCTTCATGTTGCAGCCTGCTATAGGATTCCTTGCACCAACACTACTACAAAAATGGGCAAGGGAAGCACCACCTTATATTAGTGCTAAGAAAAAACTGATGATAGATGTATCATTCTTGATTATTATAGTGTTTGATTTGGGGTGATTTGATGAAACTATAATGAATCTAACGCGATTATATTTATTGATGATGAATAAATACTAATGGTTACGCTCTATTAAACTCTATTTTTATAAGGAAGTGGTTCTATTCTACTATATTTGGAAGTCCTGTTTTGTGTACATCAACCATAAATACTAATATTTTAGATTCAAATTGGATGATGATGAATAAATATTGGATGAATGATAATCATTTGAGAGTAGAGTATGAGAACAGAGTGAAAGAGTTCATCAAATTTGCAAAGGATCACACAATTGATCCTTCTCAAATCCTTTTTTTGTGTTTCCATTATTTTTATTCCAGACTACTTACTCCAGAGGAGTTGGAAGAACATTTGATATGTCACGGAATATATCAGATTTATAAATGTTGGAATAAACACAGAGAAAAAGTGAATGTAGCTACTGGCTGGGAAAAAACTGCATTTTATGGATCATCAGATATGAATACAAATATGGATTATGGAGAAGACTGTATGGAGGATGTGATTACAGATGTTAGTGATGATGAGGATTGTATTGAGGATATGACAAATACAATTGATGATGAACTCTGTGTTTTCCCAAAATTGTTTAAGAAGTTGAAGAGTTGTGCAAAGAAGCCATTGTATGCTGGTTTCACCAAGTATATAACATTGTCAGATGTACTGAAGGTGTATAAATTGAAAGCAGGAAACAAATAGAGTGATGTCAATTTTACGGAACTACTTTCTCTTTGGAATGAAATTCTCCATAATGATAATGAGCTCCCAAGCAGAACATATGAAGCTAAACGAATGGTACGCCTGAAGGGTATGATTTTTGAAAGAATACATGCCTACCCGAATGACGGTATATTGTTTTTCAAGGAGAACAAATCATTTACAGAATCCCCAAAGTGAGGTGCATCATGATACAAGAAAGATGAATCCAATCCTAAGATAGTTGTATGGTACTTTCCAATCATTCCAAGGTTTAGGTGTCTATATGGAATTGATGAAACTGCAATACAATTATCGTTGCATGCAGAAAAAGGAAATAAAGTTGGGAAATTTAATCAACCGACTGACTCTCCTCAATGGAAGAAAATTGATCATGAGTGTCTTGAATTTGGAAAAGTTATTATAAACCTTCTTCTTGCATTATCTATAGATGATGTAAATCCTTTTGGTTTTCAAAACAACACTCATAGTACATGGCCTGTTATGTGGGTAAATTATAACATGCCACCCTGGTCAATGAATGATTTTATGTTAAAAGGTTTGAAATCACATGACTGCCATGTTTTGATGCAAGATCTAATTCCTATAGCATTACGATGCATTTTTTCCTAGAATGTTCGTCATACGTTATAAAAACTTTGTTTCTTTTTGAAAGCTATATGTAGCAATGTTTTAGACCCAGCGAAATTTCCACCTATGGAAAAAGAAATTGTCATCATATAATGTGAATTAGAAATGTTCTTCCCACCATCATTCATAGATATGATGGTTCATTTGATGATTCACTTGGTAAGAGAGATTCGATTTTGTGGTCCTGTGCACTATAGATGGATGTATCCTGTTGAACGGTATATGAATATTTTGAAAGGGTATGTCAAAAATCGAAGTTGGCCAGAGGGTTGTATAGTGGAGTTATATTTTGTTGACGAAGCCATTGAATTTTGTACCGAATACCTATTTGATTTGGAATGAATTGGTCTCTTGAAATCTCATCACACTAGACATATTGAGGGTGATGGAATTTCTAGAACAGATGTTGTGAAAATCAGCATTACAGATCGGGAGCATGCCCACCTTTATGTTTTTGATAATAGTTGGGATGTTGCTCTATATATTGAAACTCAAAAATAAGTTCTTAGGAAGTTGAATCCATAAAGGGATGAAAAATGGTTATCAAATACACATAATCACCCATTTATAGGCTGATTTCACGACCATATTTTTAAGCATATGGATGAAAATCCGAATTCAATTTCAGAACGACTTTGATGGCTATCCACTAGACCAAGTGTTTATGTATTATCTTACAGTGGTTATGTAATTAATGGTTATACATTCTATACAAATAATCATGATAAAGATAATACCTAGAAAAATAGTGTAGTTACACTACTGGATGAAGCGATTCATGTTTATAGTAGTAAGGACAGAAATCCAATTTATGCAAAGATGTCATACTTGCATTATCAAACTTATATGGCAGTTGGACTATACGATATTCCAATTGCCAATTTTTTAATGAAAATGGGTTGATAATAATAGTGGTGTTAAAATAAATGAATGGGGATTTGTGAAAGTTGATTTTAGTAAAGAAGTGTACAAATAAGAATAGTTTATAATTGCATCACATGTGGTACAATTTTTTTATATTCCAGATCCCGCAAACCGAAAGTGGTTGATTGTTCTGTTAGCATCCAAAACTACTTAAGGTTTCGATGAAAATTCAGTTAAGGACTATCCTTTCAGTGGTACGTCGCAATAATTTTGGAGCGGTCCCAATGTAGATGATGTTTCATATGTTAGAGGAGACCACAATGAAGGGATTTGGATAATCGATAGAGATGTCAAATCCATTCACCCTTTGAAAAAAAGAAACAGAGTTCAATAAACATGTTATATTTTGTTTGTAATATAAATCTTGTTATCTCATGTTATTATATTATCATTACTGAATTTATGTAATCTAAATTAATTGATTAACCACTATTGTAGATAATGACTTCTGCACATTCTCGTGCTTCTAACCTTGAGGCTGAATAAGTCTCTCAAGCTAACGCTACGGCTGCTGCTGCTGCTGCTCCTACTACTGCTCCTGCTGCTCCTACTGCTCCTGCTGCTACGGCTCCTACGACTCATTTTTCTCCTAGTATTGAGGTCCAACATCCATCATCACATGTCATTGCGACCATTTCCGATCAACATATAGATGATGTTGATATCGATGAAATGGTCGGGAATGATGGATCGACGTCGCAGAAAACACAGTTGTGTTGTAATTTTACTATGTTGGCCAATGTTCTTAAGGTGAAAAGAAAAGGCATCAAATTTGAAGTTGGATGGAATGCATGAGGCCAACATGTGAATCCAAAAAAGGTTATTTTTAGTAGTTACATTGGAGTTGTCACTCGGAAACGCGTGCCGATTGACATAGATTCATGGAACCATGTTGTGTCCGGGCTGAAAGCTGTGATCTGGGATGAAATTACGGTAACATTATGAATTTATTTCTTTAATATACTAGAAAATAAATTAATGAAATAGTGTATTACTCTTCTCAATCTCTTACAGAATACATTTATAGTAGATGATTCACACAAGGATTGTGTACTAAGGCTTGCAGGAAGGATTCATCGAGGTTTTCACATTATTTTAATGAAATGTCACCTAAAATATTCCAAATGTAAAATAAAAGAACACTCACCCATTGTCTATGCTCACCTGATATCCCAAGAAACATGGGATGCATTTATTGGCCACCGCGGGGATGAGAAGTTCCAGGTACATTGTTGGGGATAATACGTTTTTTGAGGATATGTGTATTCATCAGTTTGATTTTCAACATTTCATTTATGAAACAGCAACTCTGTAAAGAAAATAAGGAATGTGCGTCATAACCAACATACCCCTATCATAAAGCAAGGATGGGGTACACTTCACTAGAAACGAAAATGGTACGTATTTTAAATTTACAGTAATATTGTTAGGTCCCAAAAAACAACATCATTATTATCTCTCTATTTTTATAAGTAGATTGATGAGTCTAAAACCAAATACAGTTCCGGCTCACGTCATGTGATTTGGAAGGAGGCACGTGTGAATAAGGAAGGGAAGCTAGTAGACGAGAACACACAAAAAGTGTAGGAAATTTGTTAACTATGAAACAACGATAAAAATATTTGATTTAAACTGCTATTATATAAAAATAATTAGTTATTTTCCTATATTCGAGAGTCACAAGAATTAGCTACTCTTGTAGTGGATGCGGACCTATTATCGATGGATTTGATGCAGCCATAAAAATACGGTCGTGTCAGGGGTGCGAGGTTTGGGGTGACACCCCGAGTATATTTTGAGAAGAAGAAAAAATGGATGATAGAGATGAACCATTGAAACAAATGAGTGAAAAACTATCATCCCTTGAAAAACGATTACAATGGCAGGGAGAGTTGATAGAAACTTTTATGGGTGGTATGAATGGAGAAGACACAACTCAGGAACAACCAGCGCATGAAGATCCCACCCCACCCCACTCGCTTTGAGGCAAGTTATTCCCCTCAAAGAGCTATCTTAGCCATGGTAATCAATATTCTAATAATTATTCCCATAAAATGTGAATCAGACAAACACTGATACATTTCCTTTAATGATCTTCTACAAGGTTATAATGATTGTGATTTATATCTGTCAACACCCACCTATCACCTTGTAGCGAGAGCTACAACGTTCAACATCTCAGATGACACGCTGCATAATAGACCACTTTGGAAAGATCATCTGAAAGTGATGATTACTATAGCTCATGAGCCAAATGCAGAGCTATCTATTCCACTTGATGATGATTATATTCATACGGTCAAAAAGGATATTGGGACATTCATTGCATGGCTGTCACAACATGTAATATTACATGCTGCCAAAGATGTATTTATTTAATTTTTTTCAAGCTAAAACTTTAACAATTAATGAAAATAGATTTTGAACCAATGAATGTTATTATATATGGAGAAAGGGAAATGGGTGACAAACATAGGCTAAAACTCATCTAAAGGATCGACCAACCGATCCCAAGGAGCTACTGAAAGCACAATAACACCACATGTTCTCTATCCACATTTACTAGAAATGAAGACACATGTGGATACGAATCTAATAGGTGGTAGTAGACATATAGTGGTTTTTGATGAGAATATATATGGCGTGGAATGTCAAGATTTCATTGCTACTGAAAATGTAAATGAGATCCTTGAAAACAGTTGGCTATGCATCACAGTTGTAAATGTATATATGAGGTACGTTTTCTTGAACTGATTTTCTAAAATCTGATATAATTGAAAATTATGACTAAATGCATTATATATTGTTGACAGACGTATATATGAAAAATTGTTGAAGGAATTTTCTCATGATAAAATATTTCTACTCGTTAGTCATCATACCACATCATCACATCCAACAAAAATAGAGCCATAAAAAAATAAATAGTGAATAGCTTGCTAAAAACATTTGAATGCAAGATTTCAGATGACAGACTCTTATTAATACCAACCATGCAGGGGTAAAACTCTACGATTAAATCATATCAATTATAATTTTAATTATTTTATTAATTATTACTTTTTATGTTTTCAGGTGACATTGGATGCTAATTACGGTGAACTTGGATACTCCAAATATTTATTTTTTGGATTCAAAGCAAGGATATCCATCAAACTGACCACACATGATGGAGTTTGTGAATCTGTAAGACACTACATCCTACATTTTAGGTCTAAACATCAAGTAATATAATTTATATTATCTTTTACTGAGGATTCTATTATGATAAGGAAGTGTATAATTATCGTCTAAAAAAGGAATGAGGACAGGGGCTATGCATAAGGTGGCGAGCAAGTACTACGTCTGGACAAATATCAGGGAATATATAATAAAATTTCATTATCCAAAAACATCTCAACAAAAGTTGCTTATTCTTCTAATGATCAATTTTTTTGCAGAGCCCGAAACAAATAGACGATAATTATTGCGGTTATTATGTTTGTAAATTTATGGAGGAGAATGTTTTTCATCAAGAAACAAGCATCCCTAAAGAGGTAATTTAAAAAAAAACTACTAGTTCGTTTAATTTATTTATTAATTCGTTATTTTTATATTTAGCAGTAATACTCTGACTGTCGAAAAGCCTCATACTCACAAGATGATATTGATATGTTCAGAAATTAGTGGTCCGCATACCTGATGATAGATTTTACAGAAATAATAGGAAGATCTGACTTGGGGACGTGTACAATTGGCAGTCATTTTTGAGAGGGGTTTAGGGGATCAAAAGATGACACATTGTTGTATGTAAATGTTCGATGGAATATTGTAATTGTTATTAAATAAAAAATCCTTTCTCTAATGTGTCAATTTACCATTTTAACAGATGATATACACCAACAACATGCATGAATGATGAACCACTCAAAGGGCCTTTCTTTTGTTTAAAATGTACAGATTTTTAAGTGAAAACAACAACTGACCTTTGAAAATATGACCAAATGCATTTGGATTGTCTTCATACATTAAGATAGCGATCAATAGGTGCATTGGGGACAAGAATGAGTCATCCCTGCCTCAATCTGAGGAACGGTGTGGCCGGTACAACTCAAAGGGTCTCTCTTCTGTTTAAATAGGAATGATTTTTAAGTTAAAACAACAACTAACCTATAGAACTCTGACCAAACGCATCCGGATTGTGTTTATCCTTTAAGGGAACAATCTACAGGTGCATTGGGGATGTGTAAAAGTCATCCCTGCATCAATAAGAGGCACGGTGTGGCTGGTACCACTCAAGGAATATCACTTTTGTATAAAATGGACATATTTTTAAGTGAAAACAACAACTAACCTAAGAAAATTTAACCAAATGCATTCATATTATCTTGATCCTTTAGGAGAACATTCATATAGTCATATGTGATGTAACGAGCCATCCCATCCTCAATACGAGGCACGGTGTGGTCGGTACCACTCAAACGGTCTCTTTTTTGTTTCAAATGGACACAATTTTAAGTGAAAACAACAACTGACCTACGGAAATTCGACCAAAGGCATTTGGATTGTCTTGATCCTTTATGATAATGATCCACGGGTTCATTGGGGACGTGCACAAGTCATCCCCGCCTCAATCCGAGTCACGTTGTGGCCGGTACCACTCAAAGGATCTCTCTTCGGTTTAAAATGAACATATTTTTAAGTGAAAACAACAACTGAGCTACGAAAATCCGACCAAAGGCATTTATATTTTCATGATCCTTTATGAGAATGATCAAAGGGTCCTTTTTGACGTGCATGATTTATCCCCGCCTCAATCCAAGGCACGGTGTGGCCGATACTACTCATAGGGTCTCTTATTTGTTCGAAATGGACACAATTTTAAGTTAAAACAACAACTGACCTTGGGAAATCTGACGAAACACATTCGTATTATCATGATCCTATAATAGAACAATCCACGGGTGCATTGGGGATGTGAACGAGTCATCCCCGCCTAAATCTGAGACACATTGTGGATGGTACCACTCAAAGGGTCTCTCTTCTATTTAAATTGGACCGATTCTTAAGTGAAAACAACAACTTACCTACAAAAATCTGACCAAACGCATTCGGAATGTTTTGATCTTTTAAGATAATGATCCACGGCTGCATTGGGGACATGAATGAGTCATCCCTGCCTCAATCAGGGCATGGGGTGGCTGGTACCACTCAAAGGATCTCTCTTGTGCTTAAATTGGATATATTTTTAAGTGAAAACAACAACTGACCTATGAAAATCTGACCAAAACACATTCGTATTATGTTGATACATTAAGATAACAATACACGGGTGCATTGGGGATGTGCAAGATTCATCCCCGCCTCAATCCGAGGAACAGTGTGGCCAGTACCACTCAAAGGGTCTCACTTTTGTCTGAAATGGACAAATATTTAAGTGAAAACAACAACTGACCTACGGAAATTTGACCAAACGCATTAGGATTGTCTTTATATTTTGGGAGAATTATCCACAATTCCTTTGTGATGTGTATGAGGCATCCCCACCTCCATACAAGGCACGGTGTGGCTGGTACCACTCAACGGGTCTCTCTTCTGTTTAAATTGGACACAATTTTAAATGAAAACAACAACTGACCTACGGAAATTTGACCAAAGGAATTAGGAGTGTCTTGATCTTTTAGAAGTACAGTAATAGGGTCCTTTTTGATGTGTAAAAGTCATCCCTGCCTTAATCTGAGGCACGGTGTGGCCGGTACCACTCAAAGGGTATCTCTTCTGTTTAAATTGGACACAGTATTAGGTGAAAACAACAACGGACGTACGAAAATATGACTAAACTCATTCGGATTGTCTTGATCATTTCTGAGAATGATCCGTGGGTCCTTTGTGATGTGTAAGAGTCAACCCCGCCTCAATAAAATGCACGGTGTGGCCGGTACAACTCAATGGGTCTCTCTTCTATTTAAAATGGACAAATTTTTAAGTGATAACAACAACTGACCTACAGAAATATGACCAAATGCATTAGTATTGTCTTGATACCTTATGAGAACAATACACAAGTCCTTTTTGACGTGAATGCGTCATTTTATATTCAATCCGAGGAACAATGTGACCGGTACCACTCAAAGGGCCTTTCTTTTGTATAAAATGGACACAATTTTAAGTGAAAACAACAACTGACCTATGGAAATCTGACCAAACACATTTAGATTTTTTTGATACTTTATGATAATGATCCAAGTGTCATTTTTGATGTGAAATATTCATACTCACATCAATCTGTGGCATGGTGTGGCCGGTACCACTCAAAGGGTCTATCTTTTCTTTAAAATGGACACTATTTTAAATGAAAACAACAACTGACCAACACAAATCCGACCAAATGAATTCGGATTGTTTTGATCCATTAAGATAACAACCCATGGATGCATTGGGGATGTGCATGAGTCTTACCCGCCTCAATCTAAGGCACGGTGTTGCCGGTACTACTCAAAGGGTCTCTCTTCTGTTAAAATTGGACTGATTTTTAAGTGAAAACAACAACTAACCTACAGAAATCCAACCAAACGCATTCAGATTGTGTTGATCCATTAATAGAATGATCCATGGGTGTGTTGGGGACATTAAAGAGTCATCTACTCCTCAATATTAGGCACAATGTTGCTGGTACCACACAAAGGATCTCACTTTTGTTTAAAATGGACATATTTTTATGTGAAAACAACAACTGACCTACGAAAAGTCAACCAAACACATTTAGAATTTTTTGGTCCTTCAGTAGAATGATACATGGGTCCTTTGGGACATGCACGAGTCATCCCCGCCTCAATACAAGTCACGGCGTGGCTAGTACCACTCAAAGGGTCTCACGTTTGTTTTAAATGGACAATTTTTTATGTGAAAACAAAAACTGACCAATGGAAAGTCAACCAAATGCATTCAGATTGGCTTGATACTTTAATATAACGATCCAAAAGTGTGTTGGGGATGTGCATGTATCATCCTTTCCCCAATATGAGGCATGGTGTGGCTGGTACCACTCAAAGGGTCTCACTTTTGTTTGAAATGGACTAATTTTTAAGTGAAAACAACAACCGACCTATGGAAATTCAACCAATTGAATTAGTATTGACTTGATATTATATGAGATTGATCCATGGTTCATTTTTTACATGTATGATTCATCCCCTCTTCAATACGAGGCACGATGTGGCTGGTACCACTCAAATAGTCTCTCTTCTGTTTAAATTGGACACAATTTTAAGTGAAAACAACAACTGACCTATGAAAATCTGACCAAATGCCTTTGGATTGTCTTGATACATTATGATAAAGATAAATGGGTCCTTTTTGATGTTCAAGAGTCAACCCCACCTCAATCTGATGCATGGTGAGGCTGGTACCACTCAAACAGTGTCTCTTTTTTTTAAAATGGACATATTTTTAAGTGAAAACAACAACTGACCAACACAATTCTGACAAAACGCATTCAAGTTATCTTGATCCTTTATGAAAATGATCCACGGGTCCTTTGTGAAATCTAAGAGTCATCCTCGCCTCAATACGAGGCATGGTGTGGCTGGTACCACTCAAAGGGTCTCTCTTTTGTTTGAAATAGACAAATTTTTAAGTGAAAACAACAACTGGCGTACAGAAATAAAACCAAACACATTTGGATTGTCTTGATACTTTATGAGAATGATCCATGGGAGCATTGGGGACGTTCAAGAGTCATCCATGCCTCAATATAAGGAACAGTGTGGCTGGAACAACTCAAAGGGTCTCTCTTCTGTTTAAATTTGACCAAATTTTAAGTGAAAACAACAACTGACCTATTGAAATATGACCAAATGCATTCAGATTGTGTTGATCCTTTAAGATAAGAATCCACGGGTTCATTGGGGTCATGCATGTGTCATCCCTGCCTCAATCTGAGGCACGGTGTGGCCGGTACCACTCAAAGGATCTCACTTTTTTTAAATGGACATATTGTTAAGTGAAAACAACATCTGGATTACAAAAATTTGACCAAACCCATTCATGTTGTCTTGATCCATTAGTAGATCGATCGACGAGTCCTTTTTGATGTGCAGGAGTCATCCACGCCTCAATCTAAGGCACGATGTTTCCGGTACCACTCAAAGGGTCTCACTTTTGTTTGAAATGGACAAATTTTTAAGTGAAAACAACAACTGACCTACGGATATTCAACAATACACATTCGGATTGTCGTGATCTTTTAGGAGAACGATCCACAAGGTCATTTGTGACATGTAAAAGTAATCCCCACCACAATACGAGGCACAGTGTGGCCAATACCACTCAAAGGGTCTCTCTTCTATTTAAATTGGTCACAATTATAAGTGAAAACAACAACTGACCTACGAAAATCTGACCAAACACATTCGGAATGTCTTGATCCTTTATGAGAATGATCCATAGGACCTTTGTGATGTGTAAGAGTCAAACCCACCAATTCCCAGGACCGTCCCCACCCCCCCTGGACACCAACCCACCACTGGACACCCCCCGCCCCTATGGACACCCCACCCCCTGGAAAGCCCCCCAACCTTGTGGAAAGCCCCCTCAACCCCTTAGACACCCCTCCCTCCCTAGACACACCCATGGATAGCCCCCCCCCCCCACAGACAGCCCCCAACCCCCCTGGACACACCCCACCCCTGGACAACCCCCACCGCCTTGATGACACCCCACCCCTCCTTGACACCACCTTACCACCTGCATACCCCAACCTCACTGGACACCCCCCACCCATGGAAGACAACCCCGGCCCTCCAAGACACCATCCCGCCCCCCTTGGATAGTGCACCAACACCTTGAACCCCCCCTTGGACATCCCCCACCCCCTAGAAACCACCCCCCCTGACACCCTGGACACCATCCCACCACCATGGACACCCAATAGACACCCCCCACCTGAACAGCCCCTCCGTGGACACCCCCACCCCCATGGACAGCCCTACCAACAACCTGGACTGCCCCCACCCCCTGGACACCCCCACGCCCCTGGACACTCTGATCCCCCCGGACTCCCCCATCAAACCCTCCTAGACACCACCCCACTCCCACTGGACATCCCCAGCAACCTCCCAGACCGCCCCCTCCCCCCGGACACCCCACCCACCTCTGGGAAAGCCCCCCCACCTCGACACCCAGGACACCAGCCCACCCCCCTGGACAACCCCCCCCCTCACCTGGACACCCTCCTCCTTGACACCACCCCACCACCAAGACACCCCCACCCCCTGGACACCACCACCCTCCTTGGACAACCCCCTAACCTCCTGGACCTCCCCCATCCCCCTTGGACACCCCATCCCCCCAGACACCCCTCCCCCCCTTGGACAGCCACCCAAAACACTCGAAAAAGCATCCCAACCCCTTGAATTCTGAATAGAATTCTTTATCTGTTTCATTAATTTATGAATTATGTGTTAATGTTGTATGGGTATACTTGGTGTAATTATCTTATGATTTATGTGATAATTTTGTATGGTATGCATATTGAGATGCTGAATTATTTGCAGGTGCTGTTTGGTTGTGCTGCTATAGAAATAGTTTTGCAGTAGACATGGATTTTATCAAAGCTTTTTTTGCGCTGATAAAAGTATCCTTTATCAGTGCTAAAAAAGCTCGGATAAAATCAACATTTATCAGCACTAACAAAGCGCTGTTAAAGGCTTCCTTTATCAGTTCTCTTTTAGCCCTGATTAATGTTTCTTTTAACATCGCTTTTTTTACCACTGATAAAACGTCCCTTTATCAGCACTAAAAAAGTGCTGATAAATGAGACCCCCCTGTATTAGTGTCGAGCTTTACATCGCTTTTTTAGAACTGATAAATCCCGTTTTGAGCACTGATGAATCCCATTTTTGTAGTAGTGCCAGTACGCTCAAGTTCCATAGAATCTTCCCCTCGAGATATCGGTCATACCTCGGCTGCCACTATGCTCCACAAAGGAATAACTCTAAGTACTTCCATTTCGTAAGGGTTCCAACGCGATAGACAACACGTCAATCAGACTCCCGGTCTGTGAGTTGTAATCTTTTTAGCTTCAAGGGGACGGTTGGATTCAGGTTCGATCCAACCCGTCCAAACTTCAACAATCCAAAAATCTCAATTGGAGAATACCAAAATGACCATCTCAATCCAAGATCCCAACACTGTAGATGGTTTGTCAAACAGAAGTCCGGTTCTCAAGATATGATCCTTTAAGTGTTCCAGGGTCTGGTTGGACTTGGGTTCAGTCTGACTTAGTTGGACCGACCCGGCCCAACTCACTCTGGGCTAGGTCAGGGTGGACTCGTCCCGATGGGCCGAGGTGGACTCGGTCTGATGGGACGATGTTTGGTCTGACCCGTAAGGGGGCAGCCCAGCCAGAATAGGGCAGCCACCAAGGGGGAGACCCGAAAAGGGAGAGCCCGACCCGCATGGGGCGGTGACCCGTTCTGTGGAGGCAGCCCGCTTCGAGGGTGGCATCCCAATGTGAGGGTAGCAGCGCGATGTGAGGGAGTCCGCCCGCTCCAAGGGAGGGGGCTCGGTGCGAGGGGCGGGGGCCCGGTGCGAGGGTGGCGGCCCACGTCGAGGGATGCAGTTCGGTCTGAGGGCGGCGGCCCGGTCCAAGGGCGGTGGCCCGGTTTGAGGGTAGTCTCCCGGTGCGAGGGTGGCGCCCCAACTTAAGGGTGGTGGCCCTCTCCGAGGGCTGTGGCCCAGCTCAGTCCGATGTGGGGGGGGGTGTAACCTCCCTGTCACCCGGATTTTTGAAAGGCTCGGAGGCCATTCAGTTGGTGAGGCGGCGGCGCCGTGTGGGTGCCACAGAACCCTCTGGAGGTGGGCTTGGCCTTCGCCGCAACTTTCATTCATCGGCGACATGGAAGTTGAGTCACCTTCCTTCCCATTGTCACCTGTTGTGCCAACTGCCTCCCCTGTTTTCCACGGCTGACGAGCCGTGACCCTCCTGTTGCAGCATTCGTCAACGTGTTTACGGTCTTACAAGGCGGTGTAATGAAAAAAAGATAGCGGAGGGTTCGGGCTGGGTTTGTTATGCCCGCACCCTCCACGTTAACTAGAAATATGATGGATTGTAAGAGAGTTCAATAAACTATTTTATTGAACATAATATTAACCCCATATGATTCCCCGCCATAAGCTCCCACAAAGATAGATGAATCGCGGGTCAACCCATCAGCCGGTTGACCCGTGTTCTTCGTATAATTTAAAGAATGTTGAAGAGGAAAAAATGCACAAACAAAAATAACCTTATACCTGGAAAAGACGTGTACTAACGACGATCGACCGAACCTCCTTTATTGTTGTCATCGGTTCGTGACTCGGTGGTGCTCATCACCGCTTGTTGGAACTAGTCTCGTCCTCCTGGTGGATGGCATCACAATACTTTTCCTGAGCATGGTCATTTTGTGAAGCCGTTCCAAAACCCCTCCCCGAGCCACATATAAATAGGAGAGGAGAATGAGTGTATAACACTGAGGGAATTAATGATGTTCATTTAATTAATTAATATCTCAAATTTCCAATGGTTTGGTTACAAGAAAAGAAGAGTTAAGCCATTAGATGGCTTGACACATCGTATGTCCCACCAGCATCATTTATCCTTTGGGGGAAAGAAGGAATATAAAATAACAAAACATGTTATTTTATTAATCATTCAAAAGTCCACAAAAATAAAATTTTCACCTGACCTACTGCAGTTGAAGTAATACCTCTCCTAAGCGAATCTCAGCGATGTGGGATCAATGATGCCCTCATATTTATAAGCCGAAAAAGAGTTCAATTGTTAGAAAACGCCGCTCATCCATTTACTGAACGTACCCAAAAAAACGTTTGGGAAATTATTAACGGTCACCCTCAACCCGCACCGGTTGAGGTTATGATCTGCCTAATTGTAACACGCCCCAAAAAACCCAACGGTACTCTCGGTTTTCCAATCCGAGTTACTGTTTAAAACTTATGGATTTTACAATAAAATAATTGCCACTTAATTATTTTATTTACGGCCAAAAACTAACTTTCACTGGCTGCCCGCACCGGCCATTGTTAGTATCTTACTAAAGTGAAAAAACACTAATGAGATCAGTGGTGGTCTCATATTGTTAATCCGAGTTACCATTCGTGATTTATAAGAATTTGAAATATAAAATAATTTTATTTAAAAATTTTATTTACAGTTATGCTATTTTCAGGTTTTCTCACATGAGGCCCGCACCGACTAAACTTAAGTCGTTCATTGGGTAAACCCGCCATTCTGAGCACAAAAATTCCATCATATTTTTAATTTGAGTAACCATTTACGAATTATTTAATTTTTTTAGGAAAACTACTTACATGCGCTAATTAATACTTAACAAAACTTCGACATATCATTCTGGGCACCCTGGGCCTCAGAATCATGCGCCATTAGATTTTGCGGTCTCTAAATAATTCCATATAATTAACAAAATTATATGGAATTTCTGAGACATTACAATATTTTTCCTGTTAACTACCTCAACAAAAGCATTTACGAAATCATGGTATCAAAATCTTGGTCTTATGTTCAAATGAAACTTGAAAATTCTTACTGAACATAATTTTCTGCTTAGATTACAAAGGTATCCTTTCCATTTTGGGAGAATTATGATTTTTGCAACCAACATTGGTTGAATTTTGTGATATCAGCAATGAGGAGAAAGGATATCTTAGAGTTTATCCATTCCAATATTTGGTGATCACTTTTTATATCCCTGGGAAGAGAAAGGTTATTTGTATAATTCATTGATTATTATTCCATGATATGTTAGGTGTACGCAATAAAGATGAAATCAAGTGTTTCTAAAGTCTTCAAAACATTAAAATCATAGATGAAGTTGGAATATTGAAATAATATCAAGTGTTTGAGGATTGACAGTTGTGAAAAATATTCAAGTGAGGATTTTATACTTTTTTTTCAATGAGAAGGAATCAAGAGACAATTAATGGTGTCATACACTCCTCAACAAAATGGAGTGGCAAAGTGGTTGAACATAACCTTGTTTGATAGAACAAGGGAGATATTGATGACTGTAGGAATTTTCAAGAAGTTATGGGATAATGTAATGAAAAGAACATGTTATGTGATCAATTGATTTACTTTTGTGACGATTGATATGAAAACACTAATGAATATGTGGAGTGATAAACCTACTGACAATGATTGGTTACATACTTATGGATGTCATGTATTTGTGTTGTTTAATGATCCGGAAAGATTGATGTTGAATTAGAGATCCAATGAATGTATATTCTTAGGATGCATTGATGGTGTGAAGGGGTATCGTATGTGGGATCCCACTACCCATAGACTTATAATCAGCATGGATGTTATATTTCTAGAAGATAAGGTGAATGTGATGATTAATGGGGACTTGAAGAAAGAGAACACATATACTATAATAGATACAGTGGAGGAAGAATCCATAGAAGAAGAAAATACCTTTGAGGAGCATGATGATCATGTTATGATTGATTTTGGACTATGACGATCAACTAATGATAAAAGAGAACCAATATGGAACTTAGTATTTATCACTGAGAGAAATATTTTGTACTAATTATTGATGGAGGACATTAATCCCTATTATTTTTTTTGGAGGTGATGTGGAGTTCAGAAATATCCACATGGATGGAAGAAATTCAGGAGAAACATGATGCCCTTCACAAGAACACGGCATGAGATATTGATCCATTACCTCATGGAATGTATAATATCAGTAAAAACAGGTTCTTTATGATCAATTGGGATGAAAAGGAATAATTATAAAGATATCATGCAAGACGGGTGGTCATAGGATATGCATAGAGAGATGTTATTGATTTAAAGGAAATTTTTTCTCCCACTATTAGAATAATGACTCTTCAGATAGTTATGGGGATGAGTGCAATATTTAGTTTAACACTAGAGTAGCTTGATCTGAAGAGTACTTTTCTACATGGTGATCTTGATAAATAAATATATATTCTCTTATAAGAATTTTTTTCAAAATAAGGAAAACTGAACTTGGTTTTTAGGTTGAGAAGAACTTTTTATGGTATTAAGAATGCACCAATGTGTTCGTACAAGAGATTTTATTCCTATATCATGAGTATTGGACACAAAATACTTCATTTAGATACTTGTGCATATTTCATGGGTTAAGATGGTAATGATTTTATCATTCTTCTATTTTATGTGGATGACATGTTGATAGTTTTCATGAGAGTATGATATGAAGGAATTATGACCAAAAAATAATATCATGGGATATAGATTTATTGAGATAGAATAAGGGTATGATTTAGCTATCAAAAAAGACTTTCTTGAGGAATTTCATGAAATACATCCACATGCAACATTATAGGACTATATTTACCACACATACTATTAATTTTATGTTATCCTTTATGATGAATCCTAACAGTGATAACAATGAAGTATAGAGGATGGAGATGTCTCAATTACCTTATACACCAAGAGTGGGTAGTATGATATTATCTATGGTTTATTTGAGAGCAGAAATTGCACATGTAGTGGGAGAAGATAGTTGGTATGTGGAGAATTAAATACGGGAGCATTGTAACATATTAAAGAAGAACCTTAGATATATCAAGGAGATATCATATACTATATTATGTTATTAAGGATTAAATTTTACTATTAGAGCCTACACAGATTCAGATTTTGTAGGTGATTATGACCAATGAAAATACACATTGGGTTTTGTGTTTAATTTTATAGGATGAGTTGTGAGCTGGAATTCAAAGTTGTAGTCTATTATATATTTATTCACGACTAAGGTAGAGTACATGAAAACTACCTAGGCTTGCAAAGAAGTGATTTAGATGTAAAGGTTTCCAGAGGATCACGGACAATGATAGAAGTATATCCAATTGTTTTGTGACAATCATAGCACCGTGAAAATTAAAAGGAATCTATCTTTTCATTCCAAAATAAAGCACATTATGGTATAATATCACTTTTTTCCAGAAGTGGTGGAGGAAGGAAGAGTGGATAAGCATAAAATTTATATTGAAGAAAATTAGGTTAATTTTATGAAAATGTTTAATAAATTTGTTAAGTTAATATAGTAAAAATCATCAATTGTAATCATAGATATAAGAGAAAAATGGTTGGAAGATATAAATTATTTGTAGAAATATTATTGGTTCCCAATCAGATATCCATGTGTGATATATATATTGGCATTTGTTTCTCACAAACGGTTTCTCCCCATTGTTTTTTCAAAGGGGTCTAGTGTGGATAGTGGGATGGGTGGAAAAACTAACCCATAGAGTTAAATAGATGAGGAAGATCAAGTAAGGGCCTTGCCTATAAAAGGTGGAGTGCTTTGACTGTTTTAGCATCATCACCACAAGTATTGAGCTTCCTATTCATCATTTTGAGTGTTGTATTTTGTGAGGTGCATTATATATTACTCAAAAGAGTTAATTACATGGATACTTTCCTTATAATAGAATGAGAGTGTGTTTAACCTATTTTACCATAATGATACCATTCTATTTTTCTATGGTTTTTTACCCCTCTTTATTTGTGGGGTTTTCTATGTTACATCTATTGTACATTTTTTATTCATTTTAATTTACTTTTATATCACAATTATCACATCATGAACGGGCCAATAATATTTGAACCCAATAGCAGCCTTACTAATTTTTTTATCAGATTCTATAAAAAAATTGTGGGTTGTGCTATGAGGTATCCCACTTTCAATAGAGTAATTGAGTTGTGTGGGTATAATTTTGTTTCTCAAAATTAGACAACAAAAATTTAACATGTTTATAATTATATAAATAGTTGGAATAATCCATAAACCATGAATAATACAAATCGTGTATTGATTTCTCATAATCAGAAGTGTAACATGATGATTCTAACAAACCATAAACAAATAACGAGAGAATAAAAAGTACCAATTCATGTAAACATTTACAATGCATAACATTCATATGAGAATATATATAACCATTTTGATATTAATACTAATAAGTACCAAGAACTATTAGAGATAACAAACTCCAACATAAGAGGGATTATCAATAGAAATGATTGACATAATGTAGTAATCAAATCATAAAGAGGACCGTATGTTTTTGACATTATTTATCTATTTGTCCTATATGCATGGTGGAGGGTTACCAAGATTCCACTATGAAAAAATGGGATTATAAAATATATATGATAAATAGTGAAACATAACCATATAAGAAAAATAAACATGAGGAAAATATCCAATGATTAAGATCTTGAAATGGTAGGACTCATAGTAAAACCAAGTTGGGGATTCATCATATACTGTGCACCTTGGAAAAACTCAAACAACAGACGCAACATAGAATCAGAGAATAATAAAAAACAAGGCATAAATAACTGATAGAAAAGATGCAGAATACCATACTAAGGCCCCTTAATAGGGATAAAATTTCTCCTATGTATTTTCATATAGCCTCTACGTAATTAGGTCTTGTTGTTAGGGTCATCGAGATTGTACTCCTATATAATCTTCATTTCTTTCTAGGTAAAAGGAACAACATGGAACACTAGGATCTCATCAGAGCTCCTCACCATGAATTGATAAAGATGATCAAAACTTATCTAGATCACCATTTCTTCTTTGGTAAGTCAAGGAATCCCACCAGTGCTCCTTCATCTACTCTTCTCCCTCGAGTAAAACTAGATATGCCAAAACCATGGAGAATTTTCGCCTAAATAAATCTCCCACAAGTGGAGAGGTAGATTCCAGATCGAGGAGTCATTCTAGTTGGGGTAGAGGAATACTAGAGCATATAACCAAGGATATGAAAAATCTTGATAAGTGTCCCAACATAACCACATAAATAAGAAAATAAGGAAATATAACAATAGAAGATAAGCTATCAAGGGTCACACATAGATCAATCCAATATGTTTCATGAAGAATGAAAAAAGCGAGTAAAAGAAAACCATAGGATCATAAGGATCAATTGATCGACATCAGGTATGAGGATGTCATAGATCAACTGGGGAAGTGGACCAAGGCTAATGGCACATGCCCAATGTATATATTGAAGAAAAGGCCCACTTTATCTAATAAAAGAAGCTCAAGACCAATCATACATTAATAAAACATATAAAAATACCAAAAATTAAATGAAAATGAATATTATGACAGGTAAAAAAAAATGTGTAACACCTTGAATTTTGGGTATCATATAATTATGATATTATGCATTTACTTTTGTTAAATCCCATTTAAACAAACAAAAATTTAAAGGAAAAACATAAGGAACATTATTTAAATAAGAACACCATAGTTTCTACAATACATAGAGGTCAAAAGAGTAATCATGGTAACCAAATATACCAATTAAAAAAACTATCGGAACTACTGGAAGACCCCCGATCACCACAACGAGGCCCAGTAAGTAAATGAGATCCTTCGAGTCAACTAAATAAAAAAAACATCACCACTGTGATCATAAAAACCATGCTGAGCATTAGTGGAATGGGAAGAACCATCTTCTTCCATTTTAGTTTTAGGAAACCGTAAGGTTTGGTTTTATAGGACACTTTTTCGACCACTGCTCTAGTGACCATTGGAAGCTAAAAGTTATAAAAAATAGTCGTTGGACCTTGTTGGAATAAGTGAACTTATTTAAATATTAATTAGTTTCCAAATAATTGAGCTATGATTAAGGTTATACTTAAACCATCATTTATGAACTCTAAATGGATATAGTGCAAAACTTCATTTCACCCTTAAGTTATTTTTACAAGAATTATTGAATTCGAAACATTTAGAGAATTTTTCCAATACAATGTAATGAATTTCATTTCTTAAATAATGTTATAAACATTTTTCAAGTTTTTCAAATTAAATTATGTTTTGATTGAACTATGTTTTTGAGGATACTAGTATACAAATTATGATATAGGTTTAATAAAATTTCCTTTTCATAACTTTTTGAGTTAGAAAAAGGGGTTTAGTGTTTTTAAATTTGAAATAATTCTAACTAAATAGTGTTTAATTTGTATTCATTAATGTTTAAGAATATAAATTTATATATAGATTTAATAAATTGATTGTTTCCTCTTCTTAAAATGTTTTTAGTGTTGCTTTTTCAAAATATATTTTCCCACTAGGGCTAGCACTTTTTGGCAAGGGCTGAGGGAGGCAGCTCACACGAAGTGGCTGAGCCTGAACCTCAGCCCCAAGCCATGGACGGACCATGCTCGGGAAGAGGTTCCCTTGAAGGGTTCTCGGGAGCGAGCATGAGCGCATAGGCACACCAGGGCGAGCGTGAGGTTGTGGCGGGGTCTTGGTAGGCCAAGGCCTGCAGGAGGGAGCCCATTTATAGGGCCCCCTTCGTGGGTGCTGTGTGATTTTTGAGCACTCGTTGTGAGGCACCTGGTTATAAGGGAGGCGAAACCACTCTCCGTTTCAAAATGGGAAAAAGTTTTTTGTGCGAAACACAATTTGGACCGTTGGACCACACCATGCGTGATTTGGGACATTGTTTCTGATCCCACACTCAACCCTCAGCGACCGCGTCTCTCTCCACAGTTTTTGTCAACTGTTCGATCTAACATGATCTTATCCTAGTCGTTCGAGGTTTTTAAATTTTTGCGTCGAACATAGACCATATGATGAAACTTAGATCTAATCTAAGCCCCTCAATTCTTTTAAAACAATGGATTCATCTCATCCCTTTGATTGATGTTGGGATCAATCTGGACAATCTGTTTTTTCCCGGCATTTCCCCTAGCCACGTTTCTTTTTCCCCCAAGCATGGGTTACACCAGTAAACCTACCCTATGGCACACCCCTCAGTTTCTTCACCTCTGACTACCAGGGACCCCCATATCTCCTTGATTTCGTCAAGCACGACACCCCCATTGAATGAAATTCAAGTGGGTGCATTTTTTTGAGTGCAAGGTGGTGTGTGAGCTTTTGTATAAAAATATATGAGACCTATCGGTTCTTCTCTCCCGTCCAAGTCTCCAGCGAGCCCAGCCAACCCTCCCTGAATTCCTCATTTCCCTGGTTTTTAAAGTAAGGGTTTTTATTTTTGCCTTGTTTTTCTTGTTTGAGAATATATACACTTATATATTCAAATAAATAAATATATATATATATATTAACATTATGGTTCACTCCAAACATTATTAAATGTTGATCATAGGCCTTTGGGTTATCTTGCATTCAAATAGCTTAAATAATGCAAGGATTATATCTATCCTCATTTTGTTGTTTTGAAATTACATATATACTTTTGGATATATGTATATACATCGGTTATATGTAGGAATGGGCATGACCTTTCTACTTCAATTATATGTACAAATTTTGTGTATAATTGTTCTTGCACAATACATACTCACATACACTAAATTTCATATTTAAATAATAAATAAATTTTGAAAATTTTATATATATGATCGGGTTTTTATAAAATTAATTTTTTTTAGGTTTTAATAATCTAATTTTTATGACTAAGGGAATGACCTGCCCTATTCAAAACGTTGTTGAACTAATATTCATAGGGGATTAAAAAAAATGGGTGTGCCAATCATACAGTTTGAGTTTGGGTACATACATATATTTTATATGTTGAATGAACCTTGATTTCAGTTTTTAAGATCCTTACACATTATGTCTTGAGTTTAGGTGGAGTTTTACAAACATAAGATATAGGGTGTTAAAAAAAATGCATATCCACATTTAAGAGTAACTTATTTTTTTTCCCTATCTTTTAAATGAAGTTTCTTATGGTGAAGATTCATGCATCTATCATGGACATTATTCAGTTTTATGTAAAGGCTTATCAATATTGAATTTTTTATAATGTGCAAGCTCAAAACCCTACTTGGGTTTTTTTTTCACCTTGTAATTAATTGGATGAAAAAAAATTTAGAATATGAAGAACAAACATGAATGTGATAAATTCTAGTTTTTTGTTCTTTATGTACCTTAGTTGTCAATGTATGTGCCATTATCTGCCTTTCTTCTTTCCTTTTAATAAAGACCATATGATTGTTAGCTTACTTTTTAATCATCTAGATGCCTATCTCACTTATATGATATGTAAATTCAACTACTATGACCAACTATGAATGAAATATTCAAGGTGGTATGGAAAATCTTTAATATACAACCACGTTTAAGTAAATAATTGATTTTGTGGCTCACATGAATGTAAATACATATTAAGGGTTCACCCTTATAGCACTCCAATGCATTGAGTAAAGAATTAATCTCTAGAGATTACAAGCTTCACGATACCCTGGTGAATAACCTGGGTAAATTATCTTTATTGACACCTTGGGGATAGACCGCAGTGATATGTTCATGAATGTCTAAATGAAATGTTGAAGCCACATATTCAAGTCATGTTAAAAGTTGTTTTCATGATGATATGCCTATTATTTCACTAGTCTTGCCCTTATGTTTTTATCAAGTTCATATTGATGTCATAAGTAAATGTTTGGGCACTAATTCATGTAAAATAGTAACTAACATATGAAATTGATGTTTTTTCCTTCACCCGAAGATCTGATTAAGTATTACTCTTAACAATTTAATTTTTTCATAAACATTTATATGTCATACTTGTTCAGGATAACTTTTACTACCCCCTTTTTGAAAATGTCCTAATTGATTCATGTATTCCTTGAAAATATTTGTTGATCACTTTTATGTTATGTCACATGTGTTATAGTTTTCAATAACAGAATTTTCTTAGGATATGTTTTTTAAAAATTCTTTCAAAAGTTTCACTAGTTTATTTTAAAACACTTACTAGGAAATATTATTCTCACCCTACGTTTTGAAATTTTAAATTTTCAGGTAACAACATTTATCAGATGAAACATTTCTGAAGTTATTGTTTTCCCAGATCCCAAATAGAACTCTATCCTTTTTATTGGATGTGATATGTGTTTATCAGTTCATGTTTCTATTTTAAAACGACACATCATGTTCAGAAGGCACCGAATTCTGGTTTTTCTGGGGTCGGGACTTCAGATTTGGTATCAGAGGATTCGATTTGGATAACTCTGGAAAGCCAGAAATGAAACAAAGTAAAATATACTTCAGCATTACTAAAAATTAGTTTTGTTAATTTTCATATGGAAAATGAAGGTACTAATATTTCTTCTCTTCCCAATAAGGCCTTAGAAACCATAATTTCTATAGAAATCCATGATGATTTTATAAACTATTCCTATATCTGTATGATGTGAAAACATCTCTATGATGTGTCCAACTCTCCCTGAGTACTTCAACTCCACCAAAGAGTAGGTATGGATAACATCTTTAGGATGCAAGACCACTTTCCATCTTACAAATGACAGGGGAAGTACAATGGGGGAATTTTTAGATGCTTCACCGCAGTGGAAGGCGTCTCTTCCCTCACGGCTTTCCAAGAGGCTACTGTAGAGGGAGATCTCCACGCAGCATACATGTGTCAAGTCTTGTCAAATGGCTATTTTGGTCAAATGATGGACTTTGGAATCATTGAATACAAAGCCTATCGTTCTGTGTATAGACAATAAGTACATAGGGATGTCTCACAGTTTTACACCCCACATGTCAGACTATAGAGATACCATAAGTGCTCCCATGACATCGAACCTAATTTCTCAGGTTGCATATATGTTAGGGAGATAGAGAGTTTCAAGCTTGTCTTAGGAATTCGTGTGTTAGCGAACTGGGGAAACCATTAGCCCCATTTTACGTTGTACACCAGTAGTTATATAAAGAAAGTATTTTATTATCTCTTCTTTCTTATGTCATTACATTTTTTATAATTTTGGATGGATTTCAAGTGATTGAACTCTCATCTTAAACTTTTATATGGAAGGACAAACCCACATGTTATTTCTTCCTACTGAGATACTGGATATTATTGCAATCAAAACCTATTAAGAAGAGTACCATCCTATCACAAACCTATGAGGAATGTGCAAGAAATTATTTGAGTTGACAAATAGTCTGGGGATTCTCCGCTCCTGTCAAGGGAATGCTCCCATATACTACCGTATAATCTCATCAAAATTGGCCAAGAGTAAGCGGAGAGGAAAATACCATGAAGGGATCTTCTGGTGTTTCACCCTAGGCTGGAACTACACGGCCAGAGTAAAATTTCAAGAGATTTCTTTAGAGGGAAACATTTATTTGACCTACATGTACCAACTCCTCAGCTTTAGCCTCTATGACAATGTCTATAACATAGATGATCTCGATCAAGACATAATTTAGAATTCTCTTCGTACATTGGTCCATATGGACATTTCCAAACATTGTACCATTCGAGCCTCCCTCTGGAATCCCGAGTGTTTGGTGCATGATTTCAACCCCTTCTGCCCGAAGTGTATCTTGATCCGAGAACTAGAGGAGTTGAGCATCAATTTGGGTGTTTTGCTGAATGCACCTGAGGATCCTCTACAATGGGTTATATGGTAGGAACAACTGAGAGAATCCTCTAATAAAGTTTGTATGAATTGAATTGCGGGGACACAATTATTTGATGGAGGGAGTAATGTAACATCCCGAATTTGGGGTATCATATAATGATGATATTATGCATTTACTTTTGTTAAATCCCTTTTAATAGAACAAAAATTTAAAGGATAAACATAAGGCTCTTTATTTAAATAAGTACACCGTAGTGTCTACAATACACCAAGATCAAAATAGGAATCATGCTAACCAAATATACATATTAAAAATGCTATCTGAACTACTCGAATACTCCCAATCACCACAACGAGGCCCAATATGTAATGTAGATCTATCAAGACAACTAATGAAAAAACATCACCACTATGATCATAAAAACCATGCTGAGCATCAGAAGAATGGGAAGCACCATCTTTTTCCTTTAGAGATTTAGGGAACCGTAAGGTTTGGTTTTATAGGACACTTTTTTCGACCGTTTCTCTAGTGACATTTGGAAGCTAACGGTTATAAAAAAATTGTCATTGGACCTTGTTAGGATAAGTGAACTTATTTAAATATTAATTAGATTCCAAATAATTGAGTTATGATTAAGGTTATAATTAAACCATCATTTATGAACTCTAAAAGGATATGGTGTAAAACTTCATTTCACCCTTAAGATATTTTGAAAGGAATTAAGGAATTCATAACACTTTGAGAATTTTTCAAATACAATGTAATGATTTTCATTTCTTAAATAATGTTATAAAATATGTATATGTTTTTAAAATTAAATTATCTTTTTATTGAACTACATTTTCGTGGATACAAGTATATAAATTATAATGTAATTTTATTAAAATTTCCTTTTACTAACTTTTTGAGTTAAAAAAGGGGTTTAGTATTTTTAATTTTAGAAATACATATTACTAAAACATGTTTAATTTTTATTAATTAATTTTTAAGAATAAAAAAATCTATATAGTTTTAATAAATTGATTGTTTCCTCTTCTTAAAACTTTTTTTAGTGTATCTTTTTCTAAAAAAAAATTCCCCACTAGGGCCATCCCTTTTTGGCTAGGGTCGAGGGAGGCAACTCACATGATGTGGCTGAGCTTGACCCTCATACCCAAGCCATGGCCAGCTCGAGCTCGGGTAGAGGTTCCCCAAAGGGCGCTCAGGAGCGTGAAAGAGCACATATGCACACTAGTGCGGGCATGAGGTCACAGTGGGGTCTGGGTAGGCCAAGGCCTGCGGGTGGGAGCCCGTGTATAGGTCCCCCTTTGTGGTTGTTGTGTGATTTCTGATCACTTGTTGACAGTCCCAGGATTAATAGGGAGGTAAAAACGGCTCTCTGTTTTCATGTGGGAAGTATTTTTTTGGGAGAAACGTGATTTGGACCGTTGGATCGCGTCGCGCATGATCTGGGCCGTTGTTTCTGATCCCGCGCTTGACCATCAGCGACCGCGTCTCTCGCTGTGGTTTTTTCAACCGTTCAATCTGGCAAAATCTAATTGTGGTCATTCGAGGTTTTTAAATTGCTACGTCGAACTTAGACCGTCTGATGAAACATAGATCTAATCTAATCCACTCAAATATTTTAAAATAGCAGACATGTCTCATCCCTTGGATCGACGCTGGGATTGACCTGGACCGTCCGTTTTTCACCGGCATTTCCCCTAGCCTCTTCCTCTTCTTCCTCCACGCATGGGTTACATCAGTAACCCTACCCAATGGAACACCACTCGTTTTCTTCAACTCTGACCGCTAATGACCCCCGTGTCTCCTCGTTTTCTTCAAGCACGACACCCCCCATTGAATGCAATGCAAGTGGGTACGTTTTTTTCATGGAAGGTGGTGTGAGAGGTTTTTTATATAAATAACTGAGACCTATCATTTTTTTTCTTCCATTAAACTCTCCAATGAGCCCGCCCAACCCTCCCTAAAGTCCTCCTTTCCCTGTTTTTTAAAGTACGTGTTTTTAGTTTTGTCTTGTTTTTCTTCTTTGAGAATATATACACTTATATATTTGAAAAAATATATTTATTTAACCTTACGGTTCAGTCCAAACGTTCATAAATGTAGAACCGAGGCCTTCAGGTTATCTTGCAGTCAAATATCTTAACTAATTTAAGGATTATACCTAGACTCGTTTTGTTGTTTTTAAAATATATATATACTTTTGGTTATATTTATATACATTGGTTATATGCAGGAATGGGCATGACCATTCTACTTCGGTTATATGAATGATGTTTTTGTATAATTTTTTATGCACTGCACATATTCACATACACTTAATTTCATATTTAAATAATAAATAAATTTTGAATATGTTCTATTTATGATCGGGTTTTTATAAAATTATTTTTTTTAGGTTTTCATAATCAAATTTTTATGACTAAGGGCATGACCTTCCCTATTCAAAATGTTGTTGAACTAATATTAATAGGGGATTAACACACATGGATGTGCCAATATTTTAGTTTGAGTTCGGGTATATACATATATTTTATATGTTGCATGATCATTGATTTCAGTTGTTATGGTCCTCACACATTATGTCTTGAGATTAGGTGGAGTTTTAAAAACATAAGAAATAGGGTGTTAAACAAAACATATATCCACATTTATGACTAACTTATTTGTTTTCAATATGTTTTAAATGATGTTGCCTATGGTGATGATTCATGCATTCAATCATGGACTTTATTCAGTATGATTTAAAGGCATAACAATATTGAACGTTTTAGCATGTGCAAGCTCAAAACCCTACTTGGTATTTTTGGTTCACCATGTAGTCAATTGGATGATAAAATTTTATAATTTCAAGAACAAACTTGCATGTGATAAATTCTAGTTTTCTGTTCTTTTAGTACCTTAGATGTCAATGTATGTGCCATAATGTGCCATTATTATTTCCTTTTAATAATGGTGATATGATTTTTATATTGGCTTTTAATCATCTATATACCTTTCTCACATATAATATATGTAAATTCAACTACTATTACCAACTATGAATGAACTATTCAAGGGGGTATGGGACATCTTGAATATACTTCCCTGTTTAAGTAAAGTATCGATTTATGTGGATCACATGAAAGTAAAGACATATTAAGGGTGTACCCTGATAGTGCTCCAATGAATTGGGTATAGAATTAATCTCTAGAGATGACAAGCATCATGATACCCTGGTGAATAACCTCAGTAATTCTTCTTTATTGAGACCTTGGGGATGAACCTTGGTGATATGTTCATGAATGACAAAATGAAATATTGAATCGACATATTCAAGTCATGTTACAAGTTCTTTTCAAGATGATATTGTTATTCTTTCACTACTCTTTCTCTTATGTTTTTATCAAGTTATTATTGATGTCACAAGTAAAACTTTGGGGCATGATTCGTGTAAAATAGTAACCGACATATGAAATTGATGTTTTTTCCTTCACGCACAACTCTAATTAAGTATTACTCTTAACAGTTTAATTTTTTCTTAAATATTCATATATCATACTTGTTCAAGATATCGTTTACTACCCCTTTTTGAAAATGTCCTAATTGATTCATGTATTCCATGAAAATCGTAGTTGACCACTTTTATGTTATGTTACATGTGTTACAATTTTCTATAAGAGAATGTTATTTGGATAAGTTTTTAAAAAATGATTTCAAAAGCTTCATTGGTTTATTTTAAACCCCTTACTAGGCATTCTTATTCTCACCCTACATTTTGAATTTTAAATTTTCAAGTAACAACTTTTATCAAATGAAGCATTTCTGAAGGTTTCCGAGAGCCCGAACAGAACTCGATCCTCTGTATGGGACATGATGTGTGTTTATCAGTGCATGTTTTGGTTTTAAAACGACACATCATATTCAGAAGGCACCAAATCCTAGTTTTTCTGGGGTCAGGTCTTCACATAATGCATGGAATTAAAATCATTTAATTTAAAATATTGAGTGAATAATGTTGAAAAATATCCACCTTTTAGATGAAATGCGTTAACATAATCACCTAAAGTCCCTACATCACCTGTAACACCCCTAGACTTTACAGTATGTTACTTCTTAAATAAATTCATTTTCTTTGATATATTATGTTGTATTCAATACCAAAGTAAGTTTATGCTACACACAACCATGAGTTGGCCTGCGTTACATGAAAGACTGAGTTTTACCAAACAACAATATATTATTAAAATATTATTATTTAATATAATTAGATATAACCTAGCCATTATGTTAGTGTTATGAATAATATGAACTAACTTATGAAAATATATGGCTGAATTCACTGGTTTTAAATTAATTAAAAATTAATATAGTAACCAACTAAATATATATGAGATGTTTTTTTAAAGAACTATTTTTATGCTCAGAAAGTAATTTTATTCTAATAAATTAAATTTATTACTATTATAGAATGATATTAACGAAATTTATATTTTATATATTAAATAAAATATTTTTTATATTCATATATTATATTTGAGAGGTATAAGATAATAACAAACCCAATATTACACATAAAACCTATTTTATTATAAAAAACAGTTTTATCGTCTTTTAATGGAGAACCTATTTTAAATCCTATTTTTGAAAATTTAATGAATTTTATTTGAAAAAATAAACTTCATCTTTTAAATATAAATATAAAATTTTTCTTTAGTTAAATTTTTGGTATTTTTCTGATAAGTTTCATTTTTTGATGAATAGTGAAAAATACTAAATTTTAATTGAAAACTACTTTTTTTCATCAAAATAATTTATAGTGTTAAAATATATTATTGAATGTTTTTAAAGTATAAATATATTAATTTTATCATTTAATACAATTTAGGTTATTTTAATCAATATTATAATTAATTTAGATATAAAATTTTTTCAATCTTTTGCAGGTTTAAACAATAATAACTCATTTTCTTATGCCGTCAAAATGATTAATTTTAAATTAATTACTACAAATTCTATATTTTGAATTATGAAAAATGGATTATATATTTGGAATTAGTGGGTCCAACTTATGTAAATAGGTTTCCTTTATTTTTGGTTATATTAATAGTAAAATTTAGTAATATTTTAATTACCACAGTTAAGGGTAAATTAGGTAATTATGGATATAAATGATATTATAAAATTACCCCAACACTTGTCCTAATTTCATTTAATGAGTGGTTTTCTACCAAAATCATAATTTGGCCTAAATTATACTTTTTTTAATCCACTTGGATGAGAACAAGACATTTATTATATTTTATTTAAAGATAAGTTAAAAATGTCATACTCATTTTTTAATAATCATTACATTTTTAATAAATGGTTATAAAAAAGATAAATTAGACTATACATATTCATTTGAAGGATAATAAATTTATCTTCATCATGATAATTTATTTAAAATTTTTATAGGTGAAATAAATTAATTAAATGCTTTCTTAATAATGACGTAGTAATTTTTTAATTAATGGAAATAAAAAAGAAATGATATTAAAAAAAATTAAATAAATAAAATTTGACATAATTTATGACATCAATGAATTTTATAGATAATTTGGAAATTTTAGTGATATATAATATGTTTTGGTTCAATGTTATAAAAAAGATAGGATATTTTTTAAAAATACAAATATTGAATAGTATCAAAAATGACAAAATGATACTTTAAAATAAATAATATTTTATTAAATGATATAATATTCATAAAAATATAAATTCGGCCAAATAACTACAATAAGGTAAAATATGTCATCAATGACCCATTTGGGGTTTTTTTATCATTTTATAGTAACTATATTATCCCTAAAGAGTAAAAAAAGTTGTCATGGTAAGAGTTAAAGGGTTTTACTAAGGGTTAAAGACAAATGACAAGGTTAACATTGTGACCTAAACGTGTCTAAAAATTATTTTTTGAGAGGATTTAGACCCATAATCATCATAGGTTTTAAATAAATAAATTTTAAGACATTTTTAATTATTAAATAATATATATATTAATTTAATATTTTGGGAGTTTCCTAAAATGCCCCCACCAAAATTATAAAAGGGAACCTTCACCCTCACTTCCTAACACCAATTTGAACAATCTATATTGACTATACCCTACCCATTTATCTTCTTAACTTCCATATACACATATTAGAGGTTCTGGTCTTCTCAGAAGACTAACCCTAGAATCTCTAAGAGGAGATCTATAGAGACCCTACACCAAAAGGCCCAAAGATGGTGTCTACTACTATTGCATTGACATGATTACAATGAATTAAATCCCAAAGGACTGAGAGTTTAGTATTCTTGATAAAATAGATATATACAAGAGAAAATAATAAACTAATTACTACATATTTTTCTTCTTCTTTCTAAATAAATAGCTTTGAGGATAACTCAAATCTAGTTAGTAAATCCCTACATATATTTCATAGTATGTTTCTTAGATTCCTAGGTAAATAAATATAATAAGGGTGAGATAAAATTATTAGTAAGGTCAAAATATAATGGAAGAAATAACGAATAAATGAGAATAATAATTATGAAATGGTGAATAACTGAATTCGCATGCCATATAATCAATAAACTGAGAAAGAGGTGCATAAAAAACACGACAAGGTAATAAATTAAAACAAATGACATTAAAATAACTATATAAGAAAAAATAAATATAGAAAGGTAAGAAACTAAAACATATATTATCTAAATAATTAAAAATAAAATATATCCCGAGATATGTTGACAAAAAATCTCATGGATGAATAATAAATTAAACTAAATTAGTTAAATACTTTTTTAATGGACGTCAAGTTTAAGGCACATGAAAACCTATACTGTCAAGACCTTTCAGATGATGGTTTAAAATATTCTGATTTGCACAAATAAGTTGTCTCATGAGAACCTATCAATAAATTTAGGATCTATATAATGTTTATTCTCCTCCCATCATTTATTTTACAAATTATTCCTCAAATTGAATAATCAAAATAAATAATATGCCTTATAAAATATCAGTATTGAATTAAGAAGACGAAATTATCAATATTCTCTGAAATAATAAAATACTTGTCAAAGTAGAAATCATATGTAATATGGTATCTCGTTGATCAATTCTAAGAAAACACTGACAATATGAGCATGGTTAAAAGTTCAAAACATTATTAGTGCTAAAAAAGAACTACTAAATTCCCCATTTAACAATGATAAAATACATTGTTAAAAGGGTCATTTAACAACACTTTGTCAGTGATGTTATAGGGGGCCTTTAATAACAATTATTTAGTGATTATAAAGGATGCACTTTTAAAGGGGGTAAACTTATATTTTTTGGGACACTTATGAGCTTGACCCCCTTTATCAGTGCTTCCACGAACCCTTTAATAGTGCTCCACCCCCTATCAATGCTTTTCACCCCACCACCTTTTATCATCATTTTTTGAATTTCTATCCATATGCACATCTTCATGGATTCAACCCCTAAACCACTCCATCGAAGATGGACCACCTTTCCCACTACACTATGTGGTTTTGATGTCTATTTAATGATATTTCTGTTTATATATATATATATATATATATACATATATTTATATAATTATTTTAAAATACATTTATATAATATATATATGTGTGTGTGTGATATATATATACTTATATTTATTTAATTTTATTATATATTATATTCATTTATATGTAATGTAATAGAATATAAATATATATCTCTTTATTAATAGACACATATGTATATGTATATATAATGTAAAATGGCTAGATATTATTTTAAATACATCTTTAAAATATTTATTTATTTATATATATTAGAATATACATTTTTACATAAATATATTGATATATGTATTTATATGAGTGATTTATTATAAGTAAACATAATATACATGCATATATTTAATTATAAATAACATTTAATTATAAAAAATGATAAAATTTCAAAACCATAATATCAATATAAATATAATACCTAGGAATAAAATTAGTCACCACCAAAAAAGGAAACAACCCCCCTTTAAAATATGTTGAAAATCCATCGAATGTCAAAAAATCAGGGTACCTTGAATAAAAACACTATTTTTTAGATCTTGTGAGATTTTTTGGCCATTAAACATGTTATAGATGTTTACTATTGTCACTAAGGGTGTAAATTGCAACCAAAAATTTGATTTGATATGTGTTAGAGCATTAATGGACACCCAGATCAAAATTTATCACTGTTTGAAGTTTGAGTTACGTTTTCAAATTATTGTTTTTATTTTTCTGATTTTCCATCTTCAAATTAATATTAAATGACTATTAATCGGAAATCATAAGAAAATTATTAATTAAAAATATTTATTTTTTTAATCCATTTTCTAAAAATATCTTATATATTAAGTGTAAAATATTATTTACCTTATCTAAAACATATTTAAAAAAAATATTATATTTATATCAATATAAATATATTTATATATTAATATATTATTCTTAATGAATTGTTTTTTAGTATACCTTTATCGGTGCTACTAAAAATGTGTTGATAAAGTGGGGTCATTATTAGAACTTCTAAAAAAGCGCTGAAAAGGACCATCCTTTAACAGTGTTTTTTACAAGTGCTGTTAAAAGATCCCATTTATCAGTGCTTTTTGAAAAGTGATGATAAAGGTCCCCCTTTAACAATGTTTTTTATCATTATTAAAGAACTCCTTTAATAATGTTTTTTATCACTAACATTGGGGTTCTTTAACATCATTTTTAGCTAGCGCTGTTAAAGCCCTAGTATTAGGTAATCCAAGTTTTGTAGTAGTTTCTATTGATACTGATGAAAAGAAATATTATAAATTGATCTTTAAACAAAATTGGAGAAAATATCCTATGATTATGAAAACCTTTTAGAAAACCTTTTCTAAGAAAATCACTTTTGAAAATAATTTATTTATAAAGTAACATTTTATACATGAAAGGGAAGCTTCAAAGAAATAATGATAGGTAAATTTGTACTTGTCATGCGAGGTACAAGAACATTCTATTTGCACGGTTAGAGGTTAGAAAAATACAATGTTTGAAAAGAAAAAAGAATATTACTTTGATAACAATGGTAAACTACAAAATGGATTATAATTTCTTTACCAAATCATTTTAAAAATATTTTTGAAAACATTTTATTAAAACAAGATTTTTATAAGAAAACAGGTTCTCCAACTAAAGAGATAAATAATGTTGGGTTTTCATAAAAAAATTATCAAACATTTTCAGTACCAATGAGTGTAGAAATAGAACTAATACTTGAAAATAGTCATGAATAACTAGACAATAATGAAAGGGTTTGTTGAAAAATTGGTATACAATTTCCTCAAATGGATGTTCTATTGCAATATCATTAGTACAATTCTTGAGGAAAATAATATTTATACATCCCAAGGTGTCCCATACAACTTTGAAATTTTTTAAATCATAATCATCATGAAGGAATAATATTGAATGGAATTTTCATATACAATGACAATAAAATAATTCATGATATTATATATCACAACGGGTAGTATATACACCTCACAAAATAATCAAATTTTGAATTTGACATTTATCTCACATATGTAAAAAGTTAGATGAGAATATATTACCTTGACTTTCCTTTTGGGTGAAAATCCTTTCAATTATTGTATAATAAAATTATTTTAATTTTCTAATTTATTGAGAAACTTTTTTAAGTTTACAATTAATTTTATTTTACTTTTTACTACGTTTTATACAACTACTTGAAAAATTCTGTTTACTTTGGGTGTTTAGAACAAATTCGGATTATGTGTCAATAAATACATTGGTAGGTCAACTATGGTTTAAGAGGTCATTATATAAAATCTAAAAAATAATAATCATGAAATAATTGTCATATTTTTTTCATTAATTATGAATTTAAAATAAATCATTAAATATTGTTATGAAAAACGAACCAATGTTACAATCATGGAGATTGTAGGTTGTACGTACGCATGAGTAATGCTCTTATTTTTCAATGATTGTTATGGAGAGAAGGTAAGTAACACCATATCTCTAAAAAAGATTATTATTTCATAAATAGCATATTATTAAATCATATATAGTTTTATATAGAATTATTATGATGTAAAACGAATCACATCATGTTTAGGAGATAACAGTCCACATGTCCATGAACGACGTTATCACTTTTTAAGTGTGTGAAAGGGTAATAAAGAAAATGATATATATATATATAGTATATATACAGAAAGGAAATTATTTAATTAATATCATATAAAGTTTTCTTATGTCACATATATTTAATTATAATCATCATTTATACATTCCATGGATCGTGTGAACAAATCACATTGCTTTGAGGGGGTAGTAATACATAATTCCTCAAATAATGTTATCTTATAAAAAAAATTTAATGTATTAAAGGTACTTTTTATAAAAAAATTTAAAAAGTATAAATAAATAATAAATATCATATATATCATATATAAAAATAGTGTCTATCATAATTTCCAACCATGAAAGTTGGTAATGAAAAATGAACAATCATCATTTCATGAGGCAATAGTTTGTCGTACACGAAAATAATATGTTCATTACCAATTAGATGGAAGTGTGTGTAAGTGTAGGTACAAACATTAGAATAAAAAAATTCAGGTATATTAAGGATAATTTTATTCTTATATAATAATATAATAAGAATATATTAGGGGTTGTAGAATGGAAATAAAACTAGGAAGCTTGAAGGAAGACATTACCTCTTAATCGGGTAACTGCATTTGGTTTCTACCAAAAGGATTCCTTGGAAGGATTTATACTAAAATGGAGGCTTAAAGTTATAGTGGAGTGATTTTGGGATGCTATATGGGAAGATATTTTTTAAATCAATGTGGTTTGAGATGTGTCATGAATGGGGAGAGGTGGCGGCCTTTTATAAGTGAGGAAAATGACTCACTTGGTCTTTTGAAACCATGTTGGGTGTAACCTTTTTTTATCCAAACAAAATGTCCTAAGAAACCATCCAAACTCAATAATGTAAGGTTAATGTACTAATTATGTCCATAAAAGGGGTTTTGGGGAAGTTTCTAGGTCATTTGGCCCCTTAAGTTAAAGGTTTAGTCCTTTATTAAGTTTACTTTTTCCATAACAATTGTAATTAATTTTAATTACTTTCAGTAATATTTTTATAAAAAACAAATTCTGTCTTATTATAAATTTAAAATTATTTTTATTCAAAATATGGAATCCATTTTTTCAAATTCAAATCACAGAAGTGTTAGAAATTAAATTAAATTTAATCCCGAAGATGGGACGACAATTCATGTTTTAAAGGTAAAAAGGTATGTAAGATTGCTATTTTTTATAATTAGTTTAACATTAAAATTTATTCCAATGACTTAAATTGTATTAATTTATAAAAATATTACCTAATTAAACTTTATAACCAACCAAAAATATAATTTAACCTTATAAATAAATTGTATAAAAAATAAGTTTTGAATTAAAATTCAGTATTTTTAACTATTCATTAAATATGAAATGTTTCCGAAAAATGTCAAAAATTCACCGTAAATAATTATTATATTTATATTTCCAATATTTAGTTGATTTTTAGATATTAAAAAAATTAATGTGTCAAAATTATAATTTTAAAAGGATTCTCTATTAAAAGGTTGTAAAATTTACTTTTTAAAGATATAGGTTTTATATGTGAAATACGGTTTTTTCTTATCTTATGCATATAAAAATTAATGGATTAATATAAAAAAATATTTTTTTTAATATATAACATATATATTTCATTAAAATCAATCATTAATTTTAATTAACTAATTTTATTAAGACAAAACTCATTTGGATGTATAAAAATAAAAATATTTCTTTTTTATATCCAATTAGTTCTTATTTTCATTTATATTTAGTTGGTAACCAATGAATTTATTTTATATTTATATAATCCATAAAATTTCATATGTTACTTAATATTATTTATAACTTCTTACATAACGGCTAGGTTATATTGTATTATATTATATAATAATATATTAATAATACATTATTATTTGGTGAAAATTGGTCTTGCGTGTAATGGAAGCTATCAAGGAAGGTCATTTTTGCATGTAACAGAAGCTATCGAGGAAGGACAATCTTTCATGTAAAGTAATCTATCAAGGGAGGCCTCTCTTTCATATAACAAAATACAACTCAATGTTTCATGTATTTAATTACATAGAATCTAATTTAAATAGTAAATATTCTATTAAGTATCTAGATATTATATTACCTTACGTGTTCAGTGTCGTATATCATACACGCTATCGAATAAAAGGTTCTTACTTTAGATTTTCAGTTCATCACATTCTCCCCACATTATTTAAATAAAATCCTCACTATTTAAACTCGATCATGGTGATATATTGTTTGATAATTCCTATGTTCGAAATCCAACATAATGAGAAGGGTTTATAAGTCATGTCTATAAAAGAGAGAATAGAAAGTACATAAGTCATAAGGAATACCATGTATCTAGGTCTCTAAGTAGGAGAACATCAGTCTAAAGTAGAGATACATACTTGTAGGGAAAATGTAAATATTTATAAGGATTTAATGGGGTCATTAATCAAAAACAAGTGAATGATAAATGGAAAGTTGAGGACCTCAAAGCCATAAATCATTGATGATTTAAAAGACCACAGATTCAACAGAAATTATGATATTAGGAAAACATTTTATTTTTAAGACATTTTCCTAATGTTGGGTAATTATTTTACTACTTAAGAATATAATGAAATATTATTACATTATAGGATTCAATTTCATACGAAAAATACTAAATTTTGGTTGCACTTTGATCAAATTCGTATTCATTCCTTTACTCATAGAAATAAATTACCAATAATAATTTTTTATGCCTGAATCACTAAAAGTAACATTTAAAGGATCGTGAGGCCTACAAAAGAGGGAAAGTTCTAACTATTTTATTTATCTATCTTCCAAAACCAATATTATTAATAGATTAATATCTAATCCTAAAAAGTGAATCTATTGGTTTATCATTAACATTTATTCATCAAATTGTTTAACTAAAAACCATGAAACATTAACAAGGAAATTTCATAGGTTATTGGTTGGCATGAAACCCTTATCATCCTTTGGTCATGGTTTTAAGACCTGCAGCCATGCCAGATTTGATTGGTTATCACCCGGCTTATAGGTCATTCTTTTCTAAAACAAAATTAATATAATTCCTACAATAAATATGATGGGAATCATTTCAATTAGGTTAATCACAAAATAGGCTTTTAAATAAGTTTTTCAAAACAAACCTAATACATAAATACTTCACCCACTTATTTCCACATAGATCATTCCTTAGTCTATAGTTTATCCATAATTTCATTTATAGGATTTTTAAATCATGATACCCTATTTTCAATCTAACCACCCTAGTTTTAACAAATATTATTCTTTTTTAAAATCCTTCTTGGTGGTTTTTAATGAAAATGTAAATTATCTTAAACATATCCCCCAATATTTTCAAAACAGTTGTGCAGTAAGGCCCGTTGTTGTATACCAGGATACCCCATGTTAGGCTCAAAATACCTTTTCATAGTTATTAATCCTAGCTACATATGCATCTAAACCACATACACTTATTGTATCCATACATGTATTTTTTTTCTATAAAGACCCACAAAATCTCTATCTTACCAAAATTCTATGATTTTATTCTATACTTATCCTAAAATTATATCTTAGGTCTATTTTATCAAACCTATGTTTTCATAAATCTAGTTCCCAAGGATAATACTAAACTTCCTCTGATTCCAACAGTAGTAACCCAACCCCAGAAGGCCTAGAGTTAGTGTCTACAACTGTTGCATTGGAAAGATTACAAGGAATTAAATTCCGGAGGATCGAGAGTTTAGTATTCTTGGTAAATGAGATACATACATGAGAAAAGAATACACTATTTAAAACAATTTTTTTTCTCTAAATAAATAGCTTCAAGGATAAATCTAATCCATCTAGTAAATCCAAGTAGTTCTTTCAAAGTACGCATCCTGGATTCCTAGGGAAATAAACATAAAAAGGGTGAGCTCAAATTCTCAGTAAGGGAAAAATATAGCAGAAGTAATAATAAATCAACGAGAGTAATAATTGTAACATGGTGAATAACTAAACTCACATTCCATATAATCAATAAACTGAGAAGGATGTTCACTATATAATCAGTAAACTAAGAAGGACGTTCATAAATATTATGGAAATGTAATAACTGAAAACACATTCCATTGAAATAACTAGATAATTAAAAATAAATATGGAAATGTAAGAAAGTGAAACAAATTCTATCCAAATAAATGAAAATGAAATTTATCCATAGACATGTCAATGTAAAATATCATGGATGAATAAGAACTAAAACAAAACGAAGGAAATTATTTCTTAATAGACATCATCTTTAGGACACATGAAAACCTAAAACATCAATACCTTTCACAAGACTGTCTATGTAATGACCCAAAGTTTCATTAATGGAAAAACTCCCTCTTGATCTAGTTAAATGTCTCGTTATGAAAAATATTTTTATAACATGTCAACTTCATTGGTTTTATGTTAATAATTTTGACCGTTTCTAATATAGTCATTGAACAGTAATCACATTATTAGTATAAATATAGGGCATTAACAAATCCAATTTACTCAGACAAAAGAAGCTATGGCCTCGTCCAGTATAATTGCCCCAAACGAAGTCCATTTGTCGGAGCTCAGAAAAGAGGTGGCATCATTGGGCTTATCCCTTGACCAAGACCAAACTAAGCTTCATCATGTCAAGCTCGAATGTGACTCTCTACAGGAAAAGTGGAAGTTGATTGAAATTACCAGTCGAGCGATGTTATCTAAGCCACCCCAAGAGTCTGTCATCATCACACACCTTACCCTTAGGTCTTATGTGGATGTTTTAAGGGGTTCTGTAACAAATAAGTAGTATTATGTTCATGTACATTATTTTTGTATATAATAATGAATATAATTTCTAGTCATTTTTGATACATTATAAATAATTTGTAAAGTACAAATGGTGTTTTTAGTTATTATTTAATTAAGGATTTTATTTTATTAAATTACAGGATTTTTGAATTAAATAACATTTTAATAAAATAATAATATTATTATATAATTAATTTTTATTAAATATAAATGATATTATAATTTTATGAATGCAATTATAATTTTTATTAAGGTTTGAAAGCAATTTTTGTCAAAACCCGTGAATTTTCGATAAATGTCGGTTTTTATTTTAAATGTGAAAATTCACAAGTTTCAAAAATTATTTAGATAAAATAAATGTTATTTTTGGAATCCGGACTTTGAAATTATCCAATGGTGAATTTTTCATAATTTTCTGAGATAGTAAAAGTTTTGGGTAATAATTAAATACCGTTTAAATATATAATGTGTTTATAACATCATAATGACCCAATAGTGGTGTAATAAAGTACTATAATCTTTATTTTCGACCAATATATGTTTTAGCAATAATATAATGTGATTTTGGGTTTGTTTGACTTACTTTTCAAATCATTAATGGACCCCTAAAGACTTATTCAATACTTTACCTTTTTAAATTAATTTCCATGGGAGTGTGACTCACCTCCACATAATCTAGCTTATTATTTTAAGAAGTTAGGACTTTGGTCTTATAAAATATTGTTTTAATCTTCCCTTTTCTAAAATCCATGGGAAAAACCATGGGATGGTTTGTGGTTTGGATGAATTTAATATAAGGGCTCCCAAACCTAAATAATAAAGAATTCCCTCACCTTTCCTATATAAACCCACCAAAGCTCTCACTTCATCCTCATTCAAAGCCTTTGGAGTTCGTCCAACCTCTTACCTACTCTCTCCAGAATCCTTCCCAGGTGCCCCAAGCTCCCACGAAGCCTCTCACAAGCCTCTCTCTAGCCTTTGGAAGCACACTTCCAAGTAACGGTTTTTTCTTCCTTTCTCATTTTTGTCCAATTTTCTTTAAGTTGTTTTTCCCTTTTAATTTCAAGTATAAATGCTGGGGTATGGTTTCACACCTCCCTCATACTGCCCTATTTATGTTTGAATGATGGGAGACCCTTTCTCTATCATTAAATGCCTCCCACGTACACCCGTTACTATGCCGAAATTCCGAAAGGAACTTCTCTCTCCTCTTTTACATTCAAGAAATACTTTTGTATCATGAATCTAAATTCCATTACAATTATTGGGACACGTATCTATATGACCTCCTTACTTTCCATTACATTTAAATATGATGAGGACCGCATTTCTCTCTCATCAACCATTTTTAGGAATTCATATGTAACGTCGTTACGCTGCTGAAATCACACCGATTTTCTAAGCCAATGTCATTGTGTAGTGAATACCATGCCCATTTCTCCATCAAGGGTATTCACCTTTATGCACATTTACATATTGATTGTAAAGATTCATGTATGAATTCCACATTCCTTTATCGTGGAATAAATGGTTATGTTTTATGAATCCATGTTTTATGATCCATGTGGCACACTTCTGCATGAAATGAAATGTTTAAGAAGGGTGTGCCCTTATAACGCTCCAATGCATTGGGTAAAGTATAGTATCATGATACGTCATGTGAAATTTGTGTTGACTAATGATAATTCAAGTGAAACTAGGGATTACTCATGCTTTGTGTGCAATGAGGATTTTACTCATGCTCTATGTGCAATGAGCCTAGGCTCATGCTAATTCCATGTTAAGTGTTGTTTCCACATTTCCATGTTATGATTATCATGATTTATCATGCCTTTATGCACATGTTTCTTTTATGCTCTCTTGATATTCCTATTTTTCTAACATATATTTTACTCCTCATGTTATTCTTTGTGTACTCTCTTACTGGGCTTTATAGATCACCCTTTTCTTTTGCATGTCCTCAGGTTATCCCATGCAATGCTAAGTACGAGGGAATGTAGTGGTCATGTAAAGGATGTTTTCAATAAATATGTTTTATTTCATGTTTTAAGATTTTATGTAATGATACTACCCCCAAAGACACTAAACCACTCGATCTTCTTTGTTGTTTCATGTGATGTTTTATGTAATAAATCATGTTTAAGTTGTAATAAAAAGAAGTGTTGTCATAGTTGGTATCAAATGGAGGTTTGGTTTTTTTTGGGATTATGATTAGAAATCCATAGTAAAGCCTTAGATACAAGACTAAGTATAATAAAAACATCCCTACTTTTTGGTATGTACTAAATAAGTGGTTTATCAAATAAATACATCCTTGTCTGGATATGAGCAGGTAGAGGTGGCTCTGGCACAGATGTATCCTACGGGTAAAACCCGAAAACACTGCTTTGAGCAAGACTCGAACGGGAACTGGTGCACGACAACGGGCCTTGCTGCACTCTTGGTTACGACACTCCGGGGGGATATGTTTTGATAAATTCAAAAGCTTAGTATGAACCCTTATTAAGGGAATTAAAAAAAATTCCCCTATGAATATATGTTACAAATTAGGTCATGAAAAGCCTAGATTGAAGCCTATAGACTCATTAGTTAAGGAAATGAAATCTTATTTATAAGTCATCAACTTTTGTCTTTGGATTACCCTTTATGTGTTACCCCTTCCATTCCTTTTATTCCAGCCAATGGCCAGTACTAGGAGGACTTGGGCTAACAACCATTGTGAAGATCAGTGTGATGACTGTACTAATGAGATGCCAAATCCAATGGGAGCGGGAATCGCGAACTTTGTCACGCTTCCCTCTTAGCTAACACATGTTTCGAATAGAAACATGGGTCAAGAGGAATGTTCAACACCCCCAAGAAAGAACAGGTCGTTATTGAGGGCTTAATGCGACAAAGGCATCCTACTTTTAGTGGATCATCTGATCCCATGATCGCGGGACAATGGATCAACTCCATTGAAAAGATATTCTCCATCCTCCAATGTTCTGAACAAGAGAAGGTTCTCCTAGCGGCTTATCATATGGAGGGTGAATATGATCAATTGTGGATGTTGATCAAAAATACGAAGCCTAGGGAGGATATCGAGGCGTTGGAATGGAATGATTTCAAAAAGATGTTTTTTCGATGAATATTTTCCGCGCACCCTCCAGCTTATGATGGAAAGGGACACCCTTTCCCTCAAGCAAAAATATAAAGAATTTGTTGGAGCATACAAGGCAAACTTCACAAGGCTTGCATGATATGCTTCCGACATTTTCGTTACCCCCTAATTCAAGGTTGACCGCTTTATTGGTGGGCTGAAGCCTAGCTTGCAGAAAGCATAAGCGATCTGTGGCTTCGACAGCTATGAGGAAATTTCACGATGTTCCCTCAAGGTCGAAAGGGATATCAGGGTATCACAGGGGTATCATGGGGACAAGAAGCGTAAGGTGAGATTCAATGTTGTTGGTATGATGGATAAATCCAACGGTGCTAAGAAGATCCAGCACCCCACTTTCCAACAGTGTGGAAAGAAGCACCCTATAAATTTCCTTAAGGGGGAAAGAAAATGCTTAATGTGCGGAAGAGAAGGGAACCTAGCTATTAACTATCAGTAAGAAAGACCCGCGACTGTGACAGAGGGGAGGAATGATCCATTCGAACCTCAACGCATTGTTCAATGCTACAAATGAAAAATAACCGAGTCATTTTGCAAATCAATTCCCTAATCCAAGGGTTTTTAGAGGCAACCAACAACCTCCAAGATTGCAAGGAAGAGCTTTTTCCAACACTTATACCGAAGTGAACCCCGACAACAAAGTGGTGAATGGTATGCTAGTTATTCTTTCAAGAATAGCGAATGTACTTTTTTATTCTGGTTCTCCGCATTCTTTTATATCCTGAATGTTTAGTAGAACAATCCCAACACCAACACAAATCATGGAAGTAAAGATGTCGGTGAGTATGGAAAATGGGGCAATCATTGCTTCCCATGAATATAAGTCCTCCCATATTATAATCTGTGGATTGAATTTCCCAGAGAACCTCGCCATACTCCCTCTAGTAGAATTTGATGCAATTCTTGGCATTGATTGGATTTCCTTATATAGATCCAATATAAATTGTCGGGAGAGGGAAATCACACTCTATATGGAGTATCAACCCCTGATTCTTTACAAGTGTCAGTAGGAAGATGAATCTCTTTTAGATCCATCATCTCAAGCATGGATATTACTACCTTATGAGCACGCGTATCTGGCTCAGATGATTGAGTCCAAGGATGAAACCATCTTTGATGAAATGCATATTGTGAGGGAATTCGCTGAAGTGTTTCCTGAAGAACTGTCTGGTCTTCCTCTAAGAAGAGATGTTGAGTTCTCAATTGAACTAATACCTGGGGGGGCTACCGATTTCCATGAATCCATATTGAATGGATGTTGTAGAGATTGAAGAGCTGAAAAAACAACTACAGGAGAATCGGGATAAAGGGTTTATATATGCCCAAGTGCTTCACCATGGGGTGCACCAGTCCTCTTCGTCAAGAAGAAGGATGGGTCAATGCGGATTTGCATCGATTATTGTGAATTTGACAAAATCAAGATAAAGAAAAAGTATCCTCTCCCAAGAATCAATGACTTGTTTGATCATCTGCGTGGAGAACAATACTTCTCCAAGGTGGATTTGCGGTCGGGATATTATCAAGTAAGGGTGAAGAAGGAAGATGTCCCCAAGACTGCTTTTCGTACAAGGTACGGGCACTATGAATTCATAGTGTTGCCTTTCGGAGTCACCAATTCTCCAGCAATATTAATGGACTAGATGAATAGAGTCTTTAGAGATTACCTTGTCAAATTTGTGGTAGTCTTCATAGATGATATTCTAATATACTCCAAAACCAAGGAGGATCATGAGGAGCATTTAAAAAATGTACTAGAGACTTTGCGCAAGGAGAATCTATATGCAAAGTTTAGAAAGTTTGAGTTATAGTTGAAGGAGGTCTCATTCGTGGGACATATCATCACAAGAAATGGGAAATCTGTGGACCCCTCCAAAACAGATGCAATTGAGGGATGGCCGAGGCCAACATCGGCAACGGATATCCATAGCTTCTTAGGGTTAGCTGGATATTATCGACAATTTGTGAGAAATTTCTCACAATTTTCCAACCCTCTAACTAAGATAACTCGAAAGGGAATAAAGTTTTCTTGGAGTGACGAATGTGAAGAAAGCTTCAAAGAGATGAAAAGGATGCTTATCACTGTGCATGTGCTCACTTTACCCACAAGTGGGAAATTTTTTGTTGTTTTAAGTGATGCTTCAAAGAAGGGCTTAGGCTGTGTGCTGATGCAGAATGATTAAGTTATATCCTATTCCTCAAGGATGTTGAAAATCCATGAGCGAATCTATCCAACACATGATCTGGAGTTGGCGGCGGTGATCTTTGCCTTGAAAATCTAGAGACATTATCTCTATGGAGAGAAATGTGAGATATATACTGACCCCAAGAATTTTAAATATATATTCACACAGAAAGAGATTAATATGCGCCAGAGAAGATGGATAGAGCTCATCAAGGATTATGACTGTTCAATCAATTACCACCCTGAGAAAGCGAACAAGGTGTCATATTCTCTAAGTAGAAAGGACCCATCAATTCTATCAATGATGAGAATTGAGAAGGATCCAATCTTCTTAGACTTGACGAAGATGGATGTGGGAATAATAAAGAAGGGTACATCATCAATGCTTTCAAAAATGATTTCTTAACCATCTCTTTTGGAAAGGTTAAAGGATGCTCAAAAGTATGATGTGGAAATTCAAGAAAAAATGGGAGCTATCAAAAAAGGGAAATCCTTGGAGTTTAATGTTAATAAAGATGGAATTGTGCAGTTTGGGAAAAGACTATGTGTTACAACAAGTCCGTAGCTGAAGAAGGAACTTTTGGATGATGAAAATAGTTCAAATTTCTCAATTCACCCAGGGAGCACAAAGATGTATCAAGTTCTCCAAGAAAACATTTAGTGGGATAATATGAAGAAGGAGATGGTTGAATACCTCAAACTTCCTGGTGTGTCAGTAAGTGAAGGCAGAGATGTAGAAGTCTAAGGGGATGATGCAACCATTGCCCACACCAGAATTGAATTGGGATAACATCACCATGGACTTTGTCACCGGACTTCCAAGGACATCTAAAGGAAACAATGCAATCTGGGTTGTTGTGGATCATCTTACAAAGACTGCACACTTCATTTCTATTCTGGAGGATTTCTCTTTGGATCAACTGGCACGAATATATATCAGGGAAGTGGTAAGGTTTCATGGAGTACCACTATCTATTGTGTCTGACCGAGATCCAAGATTCACCTCTATGTTTTGGAAGAGTCTTCAACATGCTATGAATACTGAACTGAACTTCAGTACGGCCTATCATCCTCAAACTGATGGCCAATCCAAGCGGACTATCCAAACACTTGAGGACATGTTGAAATCATGCACAATGGACTTTAAAGGATGATGAGATCAACATATTCCACTGGTTGAGTTCTCTTATAATAACATCTTCCACTCGAGCATCCAAATGGCACCATATGATGCCCTGTATGGGAAATGGTGTAGAACACAGACATGTTGGGATGAGGTTGGTGAATGTAAGCTTCTTGGACCAGAAATGGTCGAAGAAATGGTAGAGAAGTTGAAAACGATTCACCAGCATATCAAGGCATCCTAGAGTCAACGGAAGAGTTATGCAGATAATCATCGACGAGACCTTGAGTTTAAAGTTGGAGACATGGTGTTTCTATGCATATCTCCATGGAAAATGGTCATGAGGTTTGGAAAGAAAGGGAAGTTAAGTCCAAGGTACATCGGCCCCTTCGAGATTCTTGATCGTGCTGGGGCTGTGGCCTATCGACTAGCACTTACACCTAATATGGACAATGTACATGAGGTCTTTCATGTATCCCTCATAAGGAAGTACATACCAGACCCTTCACATGTACTCTCTTCTGAGGTGGTACAATTGGAATTTGATCTTTCTTATGAGGAGCAACTAGTGAAGATCTTAGATCGTAGAGAAAAAGTTCTACGAAATAAGACAATGCCCCTTGTCAAGGTTTTGTGGAGAAACCACAAGTTTGAAGAAGGGCCTTGGGAATCAGAAAATATGATGAAGTTGAGTTACCCACATTTGTTTTAGTTTGGGAAAATGAAAATTTGGGGGGCGAAATTTCTTAAGGGGGGAATATTGTAACGAACCAATGTTTCATTAATGGAAAAAATCCCTCTTGATCTAGGTAAATGTCTCTTTATGAAAAATATTTTTATAAGATGGCGACGTCTTTAGTTTTATGTTAAGAATTTTTACCATTTCTAATATATCCATTGAACAGTAATCACAAGATTAGTATAAATATAGGACTTTAACAAATCCAATTTACTCAGACAAAAGACGTGATGGCCTCGTCCAGTAGAATTCCCCCATACGAATCCAATTTGTTGGATCTCGGAAAAGCGGCAGCATCTTTGGGCTTCACCCTTGACCAAGCCAAGCTGAGCTTCATCATGTCAAACTCGATCGTGACAGTCTATGGAAAAATTGGATGTTTATTGAAATTACCAATCAAACAATGTTATCTGAGCCACCCCAAGAGTCTGTCACCATCTCACACCTTACCCTTAGGTATTATACAGCTGTTTTAAGGGGTTATGTAACAAATAAGTAGTACTATGTTCATGTACATTATTTTTGTATATAATAATGAATATATTTTCTAGTTATTTTTTATACATTGTAAATAATTTTTAAAGGACAAATGGTGTTTTGAGTTATTATTTAATTAAAATATTTATTTTATTAAATTAAGGGATTTTTGAATTAAATAATAGTTTAATAAAATAATAATAATAATATTAAATTAATTTTTATTAAATATAAATGATATTATAATTTTATGAATGCAATTATAATTTTTATTAAGGTTTGAAAGCCATTTCTGTCAAAAACCGTGAATTTTCGATAAATGTCGATTTTTATTTTAAAAGTGAAAATTTACATATTTATAAAATTATTCAGATATAATAAATGTGATTTTTGGAATCAGGATGTCGAAATTATCCAACGGGGAATTTTTCATAATTTTCTCAGACAGTCAAATTTTTGTGTAAAAATTAAATACCATTTAAATATATAATGTGTTTTATGAGATCATAATGACCCAATAGTTATGTAATATAATAATATAATATTTATGTTCGTCCAAAATATGTTTTAGAATTATAATAATGTGATTTTGGTTTTGTTTGACTTACTTTTTAAAGAATTAATGGACCCCTCAAGACTTATTCAACACTTTTCCTTTTTAAATTAATTTCCACGGGAGTGTGACTCACCTCCACATAAGCAACCTTATTATTTTAAGAAGATATGACTTTGGCCTTAGAAAATATTGTTTCCTCTTCAATTTTCCAAAAATCATGGGCAAAAACCATGGGGTGTTTTGTGGTTTGTATTAATTTAATATAAGGGGTCCCAAACCTAAATAATAATGAATTCCCTCACCTTTCATATATAAACCCATCCAAGCTCCCACTTCCTCCTCACTCAAAGCCTTTGGAGTTCGTCCAACATCTGCCCTAATCTCTCTATAATCCTCCAAAGATTCCCCAAGCTCCCACGAAGCCTCTCACAAGCCTCTCTCTAGCCTTTGGAAGCACACATCCAAGTAAGGGTTTTTTCTTCCTTTCTCATTTTTGTCCAATTTTCTTTAAGTTGTTTTTCCCTTTTAATTTCAAGTATAAATTTTGTTGTATGGTTTCACACCTCCATAATACTTCCCTCTTTATGTTTGAATGATGGTATACCCTTTCTCTCTCATTAAATGCCTCCCATGTACACCTGTTACTATGCCGAAATTCCGAAAGGAACTTCTCTCTCCTCTTTTACATTCAAGAAATACTTTTGTATCATTAATCTAAATTCCATTACAATTGTTGGGAAATGTATCTATATGAACTCCTTACCGTCCATTAAATTTAAATATGATGAGGAACCCTTTCTATCTCATCAACCATTTTTAGGAATTCTTATGTCACACAGTTACGCTGCCGAAATCGCACTGATTTTCTAAGCCAATGTCATTGTGTAGTGAATACCATGCCCATTTCTCCATCAAGGGTATTCACCTTTATTTACATTTACTTATTGATTTTAATGTTTCATGTATGAATTACACATTCCTTTATCGTGGAATAAATGGTTGTGTTTTATGAATTCATGTTTTATGATCCATGTGGCACACTTATGCATGAAATGAAATGTTTAAGAAGGGTGCACCCATATAGGGCTCCAATGCATTGGGTAAAGTATAGTATCATGTTATATCATGTGAAATGAGTGTTGACTCATGTTAATTCATGTGAAATGAGGGTTAACTCATGCTTTATGTGCAATGAGGATTTTACTCATGCTCTATGTGTAATGAGCCTTGGCTCATGCTAATTCCTTGTTAAGTGTTGTTTCCACATTTCCATGTTATGATGATCATGCTTTATCATTACTTTATGCTCATGTTTCTTTTATGCTCTATTAATATTCCTATTTTTCTAACATGTATTGTACTCCTCATGTTATTCCATGTGTACTCCCTTACTGGGATTTATAGCTCACCCTTTTCTTATGCATGTCCTCAGGTTATCCCATGCAATGCTAATTATGAGGGAATGTAGTGGTCATGTAAAGGATGTTTTCAATAAATATGATGTATTTCATGTTTAAGTTTATATGTTATGATCCTAATCCCCAAAGACACTAAAACTCTCGATCTTCTTTGTTGTATCAAGTGATGTTTTATGTAATAAATCATGTTTAAGTTGTAATAAAAAGAAGGGTTGTCATAGTTTAAACAATTATAATTTGTGAAACTAATTATTCTCATGAGAACCTATCAATTCATTGAGTACCAACATAAATTTTAGGCTCCTCTCGTCATTTCCTGTCCAAATCATTCCTCATATTGAATAATAAAAATAAATAATATGCCTTATCAAATATCTATATTGAATAATGTTTATGAAATTATCAATATTTTCCCAAATAATAAAGTAACTATCAGAGTAGACACTATAGGTAAAATGGTATAGGGTTTAGGTAATAGTAATATACATGATGAATGAAATGGATAATTAGGGGAATTTCAATGTTCAATGATCATATAAGATTGAATATTTCAATGGGAATAAAAATTATTCAAAGAAGCTAATGTGAATACTATATTTGGACAAATCAATAATAAGCCATCTAGAGGAAGAATAAGGATGATATCAATAATGAAATCTCAAGTGGAGTAAAAATAAATGGTTATTTTTTATGATGAATAGAAATAATATTAAATGATTTATAAAAAAATCCTAGAGGAAAATATCCTTTTAGTATGAAAAACCTTTTGGAAATTTTTTTCTTTGAAATTCACTTTTAAAAATTTTTTTATTAAAAATTATCCTTTCATACAAGAAAAGGAGCTTAAAATAAATGATGGTGGGTAATTCTGTACCTGTCATATGAGGTAAAATAACACTCTTTTTTCATTGTTAAATGTTAAAAACTGAATTGTTCATAAATTGAAAAGAATATTCCTTTGAAAAAAATGGTAAAAGAAAAAAACGGTACAAATTTCATTACCAAATCATTTTAAAAAAAAATTTAATTTTTTTTATTAAAACATGTGTTTTGTAAGAAAATAGATTTTCCGACCAAAGAGAGAAATGACGTTTAGTTTTCTTAAAAACATTTTCTAAAATATTTTGAGTGCCAAAGAGTAGAAAAATAGTACTAATACTTGAAAAAGGTCATGAATAACCAGATAATAATGAATGGTTTTATTGAAAAATGGATATATAATATCATAGAATGGAAATTCCATTGAACAATCATTAGTGCTAGTCATATCGAAAATAATCATTAAACATCCCAAAGGGTCCTATACCACTCTAAAAAAATTTAAATCATAAGAATGATAAAGGAAAAATATTGAATGAATATTTTAAATACCAGAAAGATAAAATAATTAATGATACAATATATCAAAATGGGTAGTAGATACACCACACAAAATAATTAAATGTTGAACATGACATTTATCTCATAGATGTAAAAAGTGAGATGTAAATACCTTACCTTGAGTTTCATTTTGGGTGAACGTCCTTTTCCATCTTGTATAATAAACTTATATTAATTTTCTAATTTCGTGAGAAAATTTTTCATGCTTAGCATTACTTTTATTACACTTTATACTAGGTTGTATACAACTACTAAAACAAATATCTTTACATCGGATTTTTAAACCAAATTCGGATTATGTGTCAAAAACTACATTGGTAGGTCAACTATTGTCAAAGGAGTCATTATATGACTTCAAAAGAATAATAATCATTAAATAATTATCATATTCTTTCATTAATTATAACATTAAATTAAATTATTAAATATTGTTATGAAAAATGTACCATCATTACAATCATGATGACGGTAGGCCATACATACGCATGAGTGACATTCTTATTTTTCAATGATCGTTATAGAAAAAATGTAAGTAACACCAAATATTTTCAAAATGACCAATATAACATAAATAATATATTATTTAATCATATATACTTATATATAAAATTATTGTGGTGTAAGACGAATCACATCATGATGAGGAGGCAGTATTCCACACATCTATGAATAACGTTATCACTTTTTAGGTTTGTGAAAGGGTATTAAAGAAAATGATACATATATATACAGTATATTTAAAAAAAGTTAATTATTTTTTTTATATCATATAAAGGTTGTTTATTTCACATATTTTTAATTATAATAAATCTTCATACATTCCTTGGATCGTGTGAATGAATCACATCACTTTGAGGGGGCGGTAGTCAACACATCCTCAAACGATGTTATCGTATTAATGAAAAATGGAAATTATTAAAGGTGTGTATTATAAAAGGATTAAATTATAATAATGAATTTATAAATATCATTTATATAATATAAATATATATTTTCCATCGTAATGGACAATTATGAATGGTGGTAAAGTAAAATGAACAATTGTCGTTTTGTGGGGCAGTATTTCCCTATACACAAACACAATATGTTCATTACCTATTAAGTGTAAGTATGTGTAAGTGTAGGTATAACCCGTATAATAAAACATACTATTATATTGAGGATATGGTTTTTTATACAAGAATCAAATAATTATATATGAGGGGTTTGATAATGGAAATAAAACTAAAAATATTGAGAGAAGATGTTACCTCTTAATTGGGTAACTACTTTTGGTTTGTACCAAATGGATTCCTTGTAAGGATTTCTAACCAAAGAGAGGATTCGTGGTCTAGGGGAGGAATTATGGGAATCTATATGGGAAAATATTTGTTGAAACTAATTGGTTTGAGAGGTGTGAGGAATAAGGAGAGGTTGTGACTTTTTATTAGGGGGGGAAAGGACTCACTTGGTATTTTGAAAACAAGTTAGGTTTACCCACATTTTTACCTTACAAAAAGTCATAAAAAAGAACCAAACTCAATAATGGATGGTTAATCGCCTAATTATTCCAATAAAATTGGTTTTGGACAAATCATGAACATGATCCATACTCTGTTGAAATGGAAGTTGATATATCACTAATCCTATGTGATCAAGGATCTCAAAGGGGTCAATATTCCTCAGGATAAAACATCCCTTTCTTTACAAAGTGTATGAATCTATTCCATGGTTATATTAAATGTTAAACTTTTTCACTAACAAAAAAATTAAATTCTCTTTGGTAGTAGTCAGTATAGCTCTTTTACCGACTCTAGGAAGCTTTTATATGTTTTTGTATGGATTGAAACTTCTTTGTCATCAATTTCACAAGATTAAGTCCATGTATCTTTCATTCCACAACTTCATCCCAAAAAATTTTGAGTTCTATAATGCATTACATTCAAAGATTCATAAAGATCCATTTAAATACTCAAGTGGATATTGTTTTTATATGATAACTCAACCAATGGGATATGTTGATCACATCGTCCTTTAAATTCCATCAAGCGAGATCATAGCGTATCTTGAAGTGTTTGAATAGTCCTTTTAGATTTTCTATTTTTTTGGGGGTAATAGGTCATGCTAAAATTTAATTTAGTTCTAAAATCTTATTGAATGCTTCTATAGAATTTAGATGTGAACCTTGGATCACACTCAAATATGATCGAAAGTGGGACCCCATGAAAATTCACAATTTCCTTCACCTATATCGTGGAAGTTTTCTAATGTGAGAAATCGTCCCAAATAGTGATAAAATTTTCAGTCTTTCTGAGTCAATCCACCACACACCATATCGTATTTTTTCTATGGATGTTTATGGGAGACTGGGGATAAAGTCCATGGTTATATTCACCAATTTCCACATGGTGATATGCAATGGTTTCGTCATAACTTTGTAATTATGTCACTCTACAGTAACTTGATGGCATACCAAACACGTTGATATATACTCTGTAATCTCCTTCTTCATGTTGTCCCATCAAAAGTGTTCTCAAGGATCATAGTACATATTGGTACTTCTGGGGTGGTGTAGAAAGATAGGCTATGTGCATTATAAAATAGCATGGTCTTTATCTCAGGTGATGAAGGAAAACAAATCCTCATTTAAAACATAATTACACCATCTTCATCAATTTGGAACTCATGTAGCTCCCCTTCCTTTATTCATTTCAATTTTTTTAGCTCCAGATCATCCCTTTATGTCTCCATGATCTTTTCTTAGATTGATGGCTGGGAAATAATTTGGGAGAGGTAGGATGTATTCCATATCGTTATGGTTTCAAGATATATCCTTCTCATATACAATAAGATAAGGTCTCTCTCAATTTGCATCATGGATATAGTAGCATATTTTTTTTCTGTTAAGAGCTTCATCTACCTTATTCTCCTTTCTCAGATTGTAGTGAATAGAGAAATCATACACCATGATTAGATCAAACCATTTTATTTGATGCATATTGATATACTTCTATGAGAATATATAATTTAGACTCTTATGATCAGTATATATGTCAAAATTTTCACCATAAAGATAGTACGACCAAATATTTAGAGCAAAGATCATATCCTCTAACTCTAGATCATGTGCTAGGTTATTCTTCTCAGGGATCATTAACTATCATGAGTAATAGGATATCACTTTATAATTCTACATGATTACACAACCCAAGACCTTCATTGAATCATCACTATATATCACAAAACCTTCTCAACATATTGGTTCTATGAGTACATGTTAAGACCAAGATGATAAGGGAGGATATCAAATTTAGGTATTATTTTTTCTTTTCATGGAAGTTTATGATGAAAATAAATCACCACACTTTTTATTTGTTGAAAATAAGACTGACCATTGTATTCAAGGAAATAAGACTCACAATGGTTGAGAAATTCCATTGTATTGGTAATAGGTTTTCAGGATGAAGAGGATCATTATAATCACCCTAAGTCTGGAATGAAAGGTTTAATTGTAATGGGGAAAAATCAGAGTCTTTCTGACTTTGATGAAAATGTAATGATGCTTTGCTGATCATGGAGTTCTCATAAATCACTAGTATGTTATAAAACTAGTGATTAATGATTGATGAAATGAAGAGAATGAAAATATTCTACCAATCATATTAATTTTGATCATAATCATTCCAATCATATTCTGATTGAGAAGGAAACAGAGATTTTGATAAAATATAGGTAAGTAGCAACACTTTACTTGGTAGTTTATCTGACGATGAAGCTGATATTCAACATATTCAAATTCATGAAGGAATTAAGGATACTTGTTGAAAGTTTACGAAAGAATAAATTTGATTAATTTGAATCATTCATGTCTCAAGATCATCATAATGATATTTCTGGATGAATAATTGTTTAATGACCAAGGAGGATGATCGTAATGAAGGTTCTAGTTTTTAGTTAAACTAAATGCCAAAAAGATATAAATCCTCAAAGAAAGAGGTTATCAAGCATCATATTCAAAAAATAAATAAGTTTGTATTGTTTATCCATTTGATTTAGTAAGTCATAACATTCCTCAAAGGTTGAATTTTTTGTGATAAAATTTGACTAGTATCATGTTTAGAAGAGAAAGAAGTTGTTCAAGTTGAAGCTGCTAATACCGGTCCATCGGACTCTGTATGCCATCATAATCATCAGAGGAAGAATTGTTTGAAACTGATGAAAGCAAAGAAAATGAAAATTATGTTGTGGCCAAAATGAAGAATAAATTCAGATATTTATCAATAATTTTGTCATCCATTTAAAATAGGTTTAACTACTTTTTTTATCATTCAAGTGGGTCAAGATAAGAGATAATGAAGAATATATTATTTTACATTTGTCTTCGTCATAATGAGGCGGATCATAATGAAAAATCAGAGTGGGAAATTAGAATCAAACTAATGTTTTTAAAGAAATTATAATGTATAGAAAAATCTATTTGACGATTCATGATGGTTCGAGATGTGTTATGAAGGGTTTATGAAGGCATGGTGCACCTGAAATTCAAAGGAACATATAGATTTGTAAAATGTAATTGAGAGGAAAAATTTTCAAGAATCCCACCCAAATTTTTTTTGGTGTGAGTATAAAAGAGAAATTACATTTTAATTTGTGATAGATGTACTATTAATGGTGAATAAGAGACGAGGAAGAGCATTAGAGAGAATAAGAGGTTTCCAGATTGAATTTTGTTGAAGAATTATTTTGGATAGAAGAAGTATATGAGGAGAGACAAGATTGTATTCAACTGGTCATCGTATTGGGCTGAATCATCAGACTAGATAAATTGTATTGGGATTTCTAGACTGAAGAAGAAATGGTTTTGAATTTTCTCAAATATATTCTAAAAAAGTCCTATATTTTTCTTATTGATCAATTAGACAAGGAGAATCAGACTGAGTTTTATAACAAAGTCCATAAATGTTCTTACCAACTTCTAGGTAAGAAAGTAAATATTGTTTTATAAAAAATAACACATTTGTTAAATTTGATAAAGAATCATCATATCATTTTTTGTAACAAAAATTTGTATTACATCATTTTTTCTAGAAGGATAATATGCACTATTGAATTGTTTACATAGTGACACACAAGTGAAAGGGCATATCCAACTCAATTTATTCCACACAAAATGATTGTATTCTAGTGGATTGTGTGGTATTAGATCATTTTTAAAAAAAATCAAGGGTGTAGATATTCTTTTTGAATAATAAACCTTATAAATTATTGTGTTCTTATAGATGTGGGTTTTAATTATTTTTAATAGGAAAATAAATATTTAACAGGAGGAAAATTTTTTTTAACATGTAAGGAAAAATAATAGAAAAATATATCACTAATTCACCCCTCTCCATCTCAGTGATACAATTATATTAACTATGCAATTACAATTAGTATCAGAGACATGTTCTCTTCATTTATTCTTTGTTGATGTTATGAAGAGAAGTTGATGGATAATTTAAATTGTCTCAAAAATAATGGAATCTTGGTTTTCAATGGTATGAATTATTATATTTGGAAAGATATAATGTTTCACCATTTTATGTCTATTAGAAATGATTTTCTTGAAGATGCAAAGGATGTATTTCCTCATATAGATGATAAAGTTCTTCTTAATCTATTGATATGAATAATCTTGAAAGTTATGGAAGGGAAAATAATTATTTACTATCATCGGTTTTTAAAAGTTAATTTTTAAGTGTGAAGGGTGTTTCCATAGATAATGGTATATGGGATAAGTTGGAAAACATATATGAAGTCAATAAAAAAGCGAAGAAGAAAAATTACAAATCTAGATGCTGAAGTATGAATACTTTAAAATGGGTGGGTATGAATCTTTTAGGAACATATTTACCAGGTTAAATAACATTATCAGCACTATCAGATGTCTTAGTTCAATGTTTGAGTATTCTATAGTTATTGAAAAGATATTAATAATTATTCCCAACAATTTTGATTCTAATGTTTATTAATTATAAGGTACATATCATAAAAAATTATTGATAAATGATTTTCTTAGAAATATCATCACTTATAAAATAATAAAGAATCAAGATATGAAAATAAAAATAAAAATTTATAGATAAATTTCATTCAAGACTGCGAAGAAAGAGAATTCAAAGAAGATTATTAGTGAAGAAGTACGTGGTTCTTTTGATTTTGAAAATGTGGTATGTAAAAATCATGATGATATTTTATAATTTTTTTCTTAAAATGTGAGAAGAGGTATAGGTAAATATAAAGTGAATTTTCCATTGAAATATTTTGAATATAGATTCATTGAGAACTTTACAATAAAATTCAACAAAGAAATAATGAAAAAGATGGTGATGAAGAAGAAATAAGGCTAAGAAAGGCGTGGAAGAAATATGGTTGAAAAGAAAATTCTATTCCATAGGGAAGGGTAAATAATTCTCAAAATCTAAAAGGTGTATTTTCTTATCGAATGATATAGAATATGAAGAGAGTAAAGCTAAATCCAAAAAATCTACTAAGAATGTTGGTGAGAATACTTTTAGTAGAACAATTAATGATGAAGGGTTCAAAATCTGAAATTCTGATTAAGAAGAAACTCAACATAAATTTCATTTAAAATAATATTTGAAATAAATTTGTGAAATATTATAAGTCTTAGAAAACAAAACAAGAAGTTCGGAGATGAATGTTCCTCATAAAAAATTCATGAAATGTTTTTAGTTGAGAAGAAAAATATCCAACTAGATATTAGTGATTTGAAAAAATATCTTCAATAAGAAAATCATTGTAATGAACATCTGGAATTGATGTTAAATGCATAAAAATAATAGTTAGAACATGTCTAGTAAAAAAAATTTAAAGATGAAAATAAAATTATATTTTCCAAAAATTCGTTATATGAAGTTGGTGAAAGTTTTCATAAAGAAAAACCTGATAAGGATAAAAAAAAGTAACCATCATAAGTTGATAGGAAAGATAGAATTATTTCTGGAAATAAGAATGCTTATAAAATTATGTATGTGGATAAGATTAAGAATGTTGAGAATTTATATGTTTTTTAAAAAACTGAGTCTAAAAATGATTCTCAATATTATGAATAGGTAAATGTTTCTACTATTTCTATTTATGACAAGGATAAAATGAGAAATATTATAAAAAAGAAAATTCTGATTGATAACAGAAAGGTTGGTGGTCAACAAAATTCTGATAAGAGGGTTTCTAAGAAACAAATTCATTACTCTAGTAAGTATGGAAGCTATCGAGGAAAATATTCTTTCTAATGTTACTACTAGTATTGTGATGGAATCATAAATAAAACAAATATGTGTTGGTTCAACCAATAACATTATTACTATTCTATATGTTATGAAAGTCATAGGTTTAGGGGGATTCAATATTCTCAAAAGAATAAGTATAAAAAAGAAGGTCAAAAGAAACTTGATAATGAGAGTGTAAAAATTAAAAATAGGTTCCAACACCCAAAAACTATTTTTGAAAGATGTGAACAACCATGTAATCTTGCTAATGGGTTTTTTTGTTACTGGCACAATATAATTTTCTTAACATTTCTCATAATATGGAGGTGAATAAAGAAAAATATCTTGTTGTTAAAACTACCCTCAAATCATTTAATGGTGAATGACCTTGTATTCTTGATAGCTGGTCTTCCTCACACATGAAAAGAGATTTAAATTTTTTGAATCATTTAAAAGACTTTTAAGAGGTAACTATGACATTCAATAAGGATGAAACAATAATAATCAAAGGTGTTGGATAAACTATCATTGGGAATGAAAATTTTAAATCTAAGAAATATTTATATATTGATGATTTGAAACAAAACATGTTGAGTGTTTTACAATTGTGTGATGAATGTAACAAAGTTATCATCAGGAAATATGTTATTTTTGTGTGAAAATTCATAATGATGAAAAGATAGTTACAAGAGGCCAACATACGAAGGGAAACTTATTTCAAGTTGGTGAGGTAGAAAACTCTTGTTACTTGGGTATGGTAGAAGAATATTAATTATGGCATAAAAGGATGGGAAACATGTGTCAAATAAAAAAGAGTAAGTTATGAAAGTGATACTATGTTCATGATATTCTTGATTTTCAATGAGTAAAAGATTTTTGTTGCACTATTTTTCATAAGGGAAAAATTACAAAGTCTGTGTATAAGAAAGTTGAGATATGTTCAAAAAAACCCTTGGAACTTATTCATTCCGACATCTATGGAAAAATGAGAAAAAAATCCAAAAATGATGATAATTACTTCATCACTTTCATTGATTAATTTAATCACATTACTTGTGTTATTAATATGAAACATAAATAATATGCTCTGAGAATGTTTAATGGTTTTAGGAGAAAAGAAAAGAAGAAAATTGTGTATTTAGTGAAAAATTTGAAAACTAATAATGGTGATGAGTATAAAAATGAATAATTTGAAATTATCCTGAGATGAATGGAATTTTTCATGAGTATAGTTCCCTATACACACCTCCACATAATGGGTTTGATGAATGGAAGAATAGAAGTTTGGTGGAAATGGGGAGAACTCCGTTACTTGAACAAGGTCTTTCTCATTCGTATTGGAGGAAATCCATGAGTATTGTTGTTTATATTAAAAACTGATGTTTCTGTAGGCCATGTTTGTATAAGACTCCATAAAAACAATTTCATATAAAAACTACATGTTTTAAACATGTAAGACTTTTCAGGAGTCCATGCATTATAAAGAAGAAAGGTGGAAATCTGGGAATGTTGGAGCAGAAATGTGAAGATGGAATTTTTCTTGGTTATGCTCTAGAAGGAAGTGGATATAGATGTTTTAACAAAGAAATAGAACGACTTTTTTATTCTATTAATATGAAAGTTATTGAAAAATATATTAAGGATAAATATAATAAAAAGAGAAGGATGTTGAGCAGGATTAATAATGTTTAGTCAACATTTCTGATAAGGATACATCCAATTATAATCCAACTCAAAAACAAGAATCAGACTCAGCTATTTCAAGTGATGAAGAAGAATCTCTAAAATCTAATCCAAAGATGAGGATTCTAGTGGAATCTCAGAACATTATTGGTGATCAACATAAAAAGTTTTAAACAATAAGAACAACAAATTCTATTACACATACTTATTTTTATTCATAAATTGGGTCCAATGGTGTGCAATAGGATTTTGAGCATCTAGAATGGGTTCAGTCCAAGAATGAAGAGATAGACCAGATAGAAAAGAATGATTCATAGGAACTCATACATAATCCAGATAACAAAAATGTTATTGGTACAATGTGGGTTTCCCAGAACAAAATGAATGAATAAGGTAAAGTGATAAGAAACAAGGAACGATTAGTATGTAAAGGTTACTCTAAAATTTAAGGTGTTGATTTTGATGAAACTTTTTATCTGGTGGAAATGTTAGAAACTATAATAATTTTTCTTTTTATTTCTACACAATGGAGTCACAAAAATTTTCAAATGGATGTAATGTCTGTAATTATAAATGTTGATCTTAATGTGGAAGTTTACATTGAACTGCCTTGTGTATTTTTTTGCTGGGAATGAGGAATATTATATGTCCATATTTAACAAATCCATGTATGAACTAAAAAAATCTATGAGGACATAGTATTCCAAACTAGATACTTTCTTAAGGAATATGATTTTTATGAAAGGAAGAGTTGACAAAAATATTTTCATCAAAGAAATTCAAGAGTTTCACTTCATCTTAATTGTTTATATTAATGACATTATCTTTACTGAGATTAATGAAAGATCTTGTGAATAGTTTTCTAAATAAATGAAAATGTTGTTTGAGATTTCCATTTTGGGAGAAATAAAATACTTTATTGGGTTACAAATTTTAGAAAAGAAGAAACACATTTTTCTTTCCCAAGAAAAGTATGCTAAATAAATTCTTAAAAAGTTCAGTATAGAAAATTAGAAAATAGTTTACACCTCAATATCAGTGGGAACCAAGTTCGGTAAAGATGGAGAATACAAGAAAGTTTATCAGAATGAGTTTCCAAAGTTGATTGGAAATTTTTAATATTTTACTACCTTAGGACCCAACATTGTTTATTATGTTACCTTATGTAAATGATTTTATAGTGATCCTAAATAATCAAATTTAATTTCTAGAAAAAGAATCCTCAAATACATCAAAGGCCCATAAAATTTCGAAGTTAGGTATGATAGCATAGAAAGTATTGATTTTTTTGGGTATTCAGATGCTGATTGGATAGTAATTTTTGATGATAGAAGATCTACATCAGGTGGTGTTTTATTTCTAGGTAAAAGTTATGTTTTTTGGAATATAAAGAAATATAATTTAGTAACTCTCATTACAACTGAATATGAATATTTTTCTACTAGACCATCTTATATCCAACTTATGTGGTTGAAGAATCAGTTAGAATACTAACTTGTTGAATTGAAGTTACCGACTAACATGGGTTGTGATAATCAAAGTGAAATCGACCTTTCCAAGAATCTAGTAAAACATTATCATTCAAAACATATTGATATCAACAATTACTTCATCAAATATCATGTGTAGAATAATGAGTTGAAGTTTGAGTATGTTCATAAATCGGAACAAGCTACTCACATTTTCACAAAACATTTACCCAAGGAAGAATTCTCTAAATTGATCTTGAACAAGGTCATCTAACCGCTTTCTCATCAAGGTTGAGGTATGTGTTTTTGTTCCCTCACTCAGCTTATCTATGGAATGTGTTTGCAAGGGGGGAATTGTTTTATAAATCTATCATTATAGAAGCATGTAAATATAGAGAGTTGTGGGTAAATTTTGAATTCATCATTGTAAGTGTGTGAACTATTCTAACTGTTTGTTGGAGTGGTTGTTGGAAACAATTTTTTTTTGCGTATTTTATGGATGGTTAAAATTTGAGAAAGAAAATATGAGGAAAATTTTCATAATCACTACTTTTGGAAATCATGAATTTTATGTCAATAATTCTTGTTTCCAACAATTATTTAGCACATGTAGTCTTATAATTATTTTTAAGTAATACATATCTTGAGGATAAAAAGTTCAGTTATTTATGAACCTTGGTTGGAAAAAAATCCAAAGTGGGATTTTGTTAGGAAAAATATGATAAAGATGAATATCATATTCAGGTATTTTTATTTGTTTTCAATGGAGTTTAAGAAGAAAAAAATAACCTCACTTTGTAATTGATAAAAATCAGACTGACAATCATATTTAATAAAATTAGACTCACAATGGTTGAGAAATTCCATCACATTGGGAATATGTTTTTTAGATAAATAAGACCATCGAACATTGCCAAAGTTTGGAATGAACTGTTTGATCATAATGGGGAAAAATTTGTCTCTGCCTAACTTTCATGAAAATGTGATGTTGCTTTTCTGATCTTGGAGTTCTCATAAACCATAAGTAAGTTGTAAAACTTGTGATGAAATCTTGATGAAATAAATGAGAGAAAAATATTATTCCAATCATATTCATTCTGATTGTAATCATGCAAATCATATACCTGATTAGTATGGAATAAATATTTTTATAAATGATAGGGATGTTGCAACACTTTACTTGGTACGCGAGATGATGAAGAAGTTGATATTCAAACTAATAAAAGTCATAAATAAAGTCATGATACTTGTTAAATGATTATCAAAGAAGAAAGTTTATGTATTTTAATCATTCTAGTCTAAAGATAATAGTAATGATATTTCTGGATACAGATTTGTTTGAAGGCAGGGTAGGATAATCATAATAAAGGTTCTAGTTTTCGGTCAGACCAAAATCTAAAAGATTTAATTCCTTGAATAAAGAAGTTTTTGAGAATTGTATTCAAAAAACAAATAAGTTAATAATGTTAATCCATCTAATTCAGTAAGTCATCATATTAATTATAGGCTAAATTTTTTGTTATAAAAATTGATTGGTATCATATTCAGAAGAGAACTAATTTGTTGATGTGGAAGCCGGTGATACCGGTCCATACTCGGTATGACATAACAATCATTGGAGGAATTATTTTTTGGAATTGATGAATGAAAAGAAAAGGAAAATTATTTGTTGGCCAATATGAAGAAGAAATTAATATCTATATGAATAACTTAGTTAACCATTAAAAATAGTTTGAATTACTTTGTTTATAATTCAAGTGGGTCAAGAGAAGAGATTAAGAATGACATATTGTTTTAAATTTTTATTCATCATAATAATGCAGGTCGTAAGAACAAATTGAAATGGGAAATCATAATTACAATGATGTTTATAGAAATTCTCAAGCAGAGTTGAAGTTGTGAAAAAATTTGAGAATGTTAAATAAGTGTTGAGAGGACATTATGAAGTTAATATGAACCGAAAATTCAAAGGAACGTGTAGATTTAGAAAATTTGATTGAGTGGGAAATTTTTTAGGAATCCCACCCAAACCATTTTTTGGGTGAGTATAAACGGGAATGTACATTGTACTTTTGACAGATGTACTATTCACAGAGAAGAATAGTGAAGACATAGCTCTAGAAAGAAGAAGAGGTTTCCAATTTTTTTTATTCAACTGGCCATCGTATTGGGCATAATAATCGAACTAAAAATAACATATTGGGTTTTTGGATTGAAGAAGAAGTGGTTCAGAATTTTCTCAACCGTATTCTGAAAAAGTCATATATTTTTCATATTGAGAAATAAAACTAGGATAGTCGGACTGGGAGAATTAGATTGGGAAATCAGACTGAGTTTTGTAAAAAAATTTAGAAAATTTCTTACCAACATCGAGGTAAGAAATTGAAGATTTTTTTTAAAAGTAATATATTTGTGAAAGTTGATAAAGAATCACCATATCATGTATTTTTACAAAAAAATTTATTTCATCATTTTTTATAGAAGGATCACATTCACTCTTGAATTGTTTATATAGAGATACATGAGTGAAATGGAATATCCTACACATTGTATTCCACACAAAAGGAATATTTTCTAATAGATTGTGTGGTATTAGATCATTACAAAATCATAGAAATGATGTAGCTATTATTGTTTAATAGTGATACTTATAAATTCATGTGTCCCTATAGATGTACGTTTTACTTTTTTTCAATAGAGAAAGACATATTTAATATGATTCTATGGTTATTACATAATTAAGGAAATATAAAAGAAAAATATATCACAGATTCAATCTCTCCCCTCTCAGGGATACAATTATCTTGACTGGGAAATTACAGTACAAGAATAGTGATTAGCCTCTTCTTGATATCCTTAAATCTTTCCTCATATCTTTCATCCATAAATAATTTACCCAATTTTGTGGTAAATTAGTTAGTTGGCTAAAAAATTATGATAAATTTATCACAAAATGTATATAGTAACTAGGTAATCTATAAAACTATATATTTCTATGACACTAGTGGGTTTAGGGTATTCTTCAATTGCCTTTGTCTTTGAAAGTTCCACATAAATTCCATCACTTGTGATCACGTTCCATAATAATGTGACTTCTTGCATCCAAAAGTCGCACTTTTGGAACTTAGAATACCTTTTCTCCTTCCTTAATATCACTAACACAATCATTAGATTCTCTTCATTATCCTACTTAATCTTGAAATAAATGAGAATATTATCGATAAACACTACAAAAAATTTGTTGAGGTGGTATCTATTCATCAAATCCATAATGATTGTATGAAAATTATTAAGTCTGATGGGAATTACTATGAACACATAGTGCCCATACCTTGTAAGGAAAGTAGTCTTTTGAATATCTTCCTTCATCAACTTTAGTATTTGATATCCATTAAAAAGATACCCCTTTGAGAATTATTTCACTCCTCGTAGTTGATTGAACAAGTCATCAATCATTGGTTGAGGATAATTTTTATTTATGGTGATCTTGTTGATATCTTGATAATTGATTTACACCTGTTTTGATCTATCTTTCTTCTTGACAAAGAGCATTGGTCTACCCCTAGGTGATGTACTAGGGAGTATAAACCATTTTTCCAAATTCCCTTGTAGATACTTCTTTAACTCCTCCATTTCAATCAAGGCCACCCTCTATGGGAATTTTGAGATAGGAGTGGCTATGGGTATGAGATCTATTGAGAACTCTACCTCACGATCAGGGGATTCTGTGTAAATATTTGAGAAATACATCAATGTATTACCTAACAATGGAAATTTCCTCCAGGTTAATACCTTCCTTTAACTCAACCAATTGGCCAAGGTATGCTTCTCTATAGGGTATCAACTCCCACACTGTTTATGGTTTTTCCAATGAAGATTCATGATCTTCCTTGCATTTTTAGAGGATCATGGGATGATTCAGAATATAAAAATAGATTTTCTTCCAATAGTTTATTTCTTCTATATATAATGAAAACCAATACATGTCAAATATAGCATCAAATTTTAAAAAGGGAAATATAATAAGATTTGGAAGAAGAATCATCCCAAATATGATTATAGGAGAATAGTCCAATACTTGGGTTATAATTATTACCCACCTATGTTTTTTATTGATATATCCACTTAAAGGTATCAGGGATTCAATTCAATAGTTCTAGAAAAATATTAGGATATAAATGAATAAGTAGAACCAGAATCAAATAATGCATTTTCTATTATTTATTGTACATGAATCATACCTAGTGTGAATTAATTTTCACACTCCACTGCATTAGTAGGGATGATATAATCATTCCCTTACTCCTTTGACTTTGGTGATTTCTGACACTCGCTGCCCTCAAGGACATGTGGTTTGGTGCACTTTCTTGCATAACACCTTTGGTCCCTATAGTTTAAGCATTGAACCATTGGTGGTGAATTAGGGTGTTCCTTCCTTTACTCTATCATGTTGGTTAGCTTCTTCATGTATCTTCAATATTCATTAATTTGGTGTCCTTCTCTCCCACACTTGAAGAATTTCCTCATCCATTTGAGTGAATTAACATGATGCTTCTTCCTGCATTTTTGACATGTGGGTAGTTGGATCCTATTTCCTCATTTTTCATTTGACCCATAATCTTGAAACCCCATTCTTCTCTTATTATCTCTAAAACCATGGGAATATTCTTTGTACTCTATATCTACTTTAAGAGAACATTTAACAACATCTTCAAAACTCCAAAATTCTTATATTTCTAGATTTATTCGAAGGTGTATTTTTAAAACAGTAAGATCATATCTATTTTTCTATCATTATTGATAAAAAACCCAAGGAGTACTATTAAAACCTTATGAAGTTATCATCTTAAGATATGAAAACATCACATTCCTTTTTCTTTAGATATATGAATTATTTGTCAATATTTTTTTTTGAAGAGTTCAATGGAAATGCTTTGTAAGAAATACTTTCTTAAATTCTTCCCACTCCATCACTTCCATTTAATCTTTTGGATTTTTGTTCTTTATCAATTCCTGATATTGAATAGAATCTCCATATAAATTATAAATTACAAGAGTCACCATCTCCTTATTAGAGAAATGGATCATAGAAAAGATCTTCTTTATTGAGTTAACCCACTATTCTACATCAAGTGGATTCGAAGTTCCACTAATCATCGATGGTCATTTTTGCATTAAGGACTAAATGGATAATTAACCCTTCTTGGGTGAATATGGACATTCCACATAGTTCATGTTATTATTCATATCTCAAGAAAACTAGGTAATCATTTAAAAAAAGTTTTGAACTCAACCTCCCATAGAATTGGGGATCATATTTTGATAATTGTTTCATTGTCACTAAGACAGGTTTTAGGCCTAGTCTCTCCGGGTTCCTAACATTTTCTAGAATAGAAAATGTTAGAACAAAACATTAGACAAAAAATCAAGAATAATTTATTATTTTATGAAATCAACACTAAAGGAATATCTTATGGGATCCATATGTCTATAATTTTCTAAAAATAGTCTTCTATGATGTTTTACCTATACATAGACTTATACTAATGGTTTTTACTTGTGTTTTATAATCATAATTCCCAAATTAACTAAACCATTCTTAGATACCAACTATAGTGACCCTAATTTTTCATAAATAACTATTACATCATTTTAAATATAAACAACCTAATAGAGTTACAAATCTAAGAACCAAAGGTTTATGTCTTAGAAACAATAGGCTCATAATTAACTAGTACATAATAAAACATATAAATTTATTTAAATCCTTCTTCTTTATCCTTCTAAAATCTCAAATTATCTTTAGTACATGCTATTACCTAAGGATATACATCAATTAAAGGGGTAAGATAAAATCCATTTAAGAGGATGAATAAGGAACTTGAATCAATATAACATGGGTGAGCATAATCATCATATCATAAGACTAGGATCATTATCAATACCAAGAGGTAAAATTGTGATAAATTCATAGAATGTGGAAATGCATAAAATTAAAACATCATGTTATAGTGGTGAAATTCCACACATAGTTGTGAATAAATCTAACATAATGTTAACACATTACACATGTGAATAATTATAACATCATCACTGTAAAAAAATATAACATCATGTTCACTTATAATAAACATTATCTCATGAGATACAACACATTAAACAATGCATTAGAGGGATATATAATTTTTTTCTAGTCATCACATCATAATATTTATATAATCATGCATGTAACATAGAATGTGTAACAATCATTTTATGAAATAACCCAAGGAAAGGAATGGGTTTCATGAGGATTTCAAAAGTTATGATTTCATAAATAAACTTCGGGTTATAAAATGAAAAATTGAAAAACATATTTTCTATGAGAATAATAATTCTTTAGTTAAGAATAAATTACTCAAGATGATTCAAAGATGTGTTTTGGAAGGAAGAGTTATTTTGGAAAATCATTGTATTTTCCATAAAATAAAATAAAAAACATACATATCCCAAAAAAAGAGGGAGGAATAATGAAATTATATTTATGGAACATTAGAGGACTATTTATGATAATATGTCATGAAATATGGATAACCTAATGAAAAAGAGTTGGGTTCAAGAATCCCCTTACCTAATTCCTTCTTTATTTCGTCACATTTGCACCCCTTGAATAATAAACTTATATTTATTAAAAAACTAATAAATATGTTAATTATATTCATCTATACAATTATTTATCAATTATAGTAATTTTATTATATTTATTAATATCTATTGAAGAAATTGAAGTGTTTTGAAATCATGATTTTCCTAAAAATTTCTTGTTTCACTTTGATTTCTCAATTTTCATTTAGAGTCATTTATAGAAAAGTATGATTAACTCCATTAGATTAAAAAAATGTAATTAATTATTTATATATTATATATAATTAATAATATCCATATATGAAGGTGGTTATAATTATTGTATTAGAAATGTCTCCGTAGGTGGTTAATCAAACTTTAACGGGACGTTGTTAAAAGAGAGGGAAATAGAAGTATTGCATATATTTTTGTCATAAATATGAAAATTACATCATGTTAACATAAATAATATAATTTTAAATTATTGAATAATTAGTTTTATAATATATGGTTTTTTAATTAATTGGTAAAAATAAGAAAGAGAATAAGAAAAAAGGGAAACGTTAATAGAAACTCACTCTCTCCTCAATGTTGCTTCTCTTGTAAGACGCTATTACACACTTGTTGATTAGAGTTGGATTTCTCCAAAATGTCCCTATGCAATGTATGGGGATTTATAGTGAGTATTTGGGAAGATATTGTAATTTGGAATGTTTGAGTGGAGTGTGTTTCCAAGGGAAGGGAGAGGGATTATTTATACTTTAAGAGAGGGGTATTTTTAGAATCGAATATTTAGTAAAATAATATATCTAAGGAAGAACATGTAATAGTGCATTTTTGACAAAATAAATTATATATAAATATAATATAATGGGTTTAAGACCATAAATCAATTTTATACTTATTATTCATTAACATATTAAAAATAAAAATGGAGAAAAAAGAAATTGATATTTTAAGCAATCACTTTTGAATTTTGGTTTTAGAATGTGATTTTTAGGTTTGAAAATTAGTTTTATTGTATTTTAATGACACATTTATGAAATTAAATATATAATGGCCGAAAATAAATTTCTACAAAGGATTATTTCATTATTACATCATGAATGATGAAACATAAGATACATCTATTATGTGAAAAACTATATTTTTACTATTCACCTAAAAATTGAAGTATTTCAGAAAATTACCAAAAACTCACCCAAGGAAAATTTTAACATGATCATTTCAAAAATGATATTAATTTAAAAAAATAAATATCTAAAATAGATAGAATTTATTTTTTAACAAGAAAATAATTATTTTTACAAAATACTTTAAAATACAGTTTATTAAAAATATGATTTATTTTCATTGAGGTTTTTAATATTGATATTTATTTTATTGAATTATAATATTTTTATTTACATAAATTAATCATGATAAATGTTATTTATATAATAATTTATTAATTTTTGGTAAAATCACTATCCCAATGGTCAGGTTACTATTCCCAACAACCATGTTACTATTCCAACGAGCAGATTACTATTCCAATAGTCACATTACCTAATATATATACCACTCAATTATTTAATTGAACATTCAAATCAATTACTCTAAAGGTTCTATATTTCCATTTTAAATAATTTTTATTGGTTTACTATAATTTTTTTCTTTTATATAGTGTTGGTAGTGGGGCCAATAATTCTAGTAGATGAGGTAGATCCATATTTTCTCATTTTAGCTTTTCTATTTCATACTTTTTTTCCAGTTGTAATGTTTGAAAATTTTATTGGTTTCATTGTTGATTAATGTAAAAATATTTATTAATATAGTTTTTATTGGTTTCTCTATATTTTTTATGTGTATAATATATAATATAATACAAGACACATTTATTCAGGAAACAAAATTTTCAAATAAACATTATGTCATTACAATGGGGTACCATATCTCCCGCCTCAACCTAAACATACTATAGAACTCTAGCTACCTATCTGATGAGGAGTAGTTGAGTCCTTCTTAGACTCTAGTACCTATCTTACTCACCTACCACTACTATACTATGAGAAGTTCAAAAAAACATATGAAGATGGCCTTTCCTGCCGTTAACATGGCACTCCAATGTGGTGTATGAAAACAAAGTTTTCTTATGGTTTAACTTTCTACATTGATGCACTATAATGGAATATGATCCTAAGTTGGATTCCCACTATCCTAACTAGTCTTCATATTATTTTCTTGGGAAAAAACTGTCATAGAATCACTTATTACCACCAAAATAAGTGATCCTAGTTTACCCTGTGGAAATAGACTGGCTACCTCTTGGGTCCTCTCTCAGATTTTTGTTGTGATGAGTTCATGATTCATCAAATCTAAAAAGTTACACATAATAAAAACATTCACCTTTGACCTAACCTCATATTGAATAACATCCTGAAAATGTTTCTCCCAAGAGATCTGATCAATAGCTAAATATGCCACAAAGCATTGAAGGTTGGTGAAATGTTCAACATAGTCCCTCGCTAATAATATATCCTATATCAGATGAATGAACTATTGATCCTTGTCATCCCTCAACATCTATGGATATAAGTGGCTCAATAAATTCACCTCAAATTCCTTCTTAGGCAACTCATCCTCCTTCCCTTCCATCTCTTGAATAATCCACCAATGTTTGGTAGGTCCACTGAGCATATAAAAAACATGATTCTCCCTCCTATATGTGGGTGTCTCAAGATGCTTGAAGATTTTATAGAATTAATCAATCTAGAACTTAGCTACCTGGGAGCCTCCCTCCCTAGTAAACAAAGTTGGATATTGTAGCTGAATATCTCTCATCAACTCATACATCAAAGGTACGTTGAAAATAGTCACCTTTTCCATGGATTGCATGGCCCTTAAGAATTTGTTGTGATTATGAACATCTATTCGATCCTCAAGAGCTACATGAATCTCCAGTTCATCTACATTTGGAAAAAATTGATTTACACTCTCTTAGAACTCAACTCGAAGATGATGAGGAGTCATTTTATCTATAAGAAAAACACACTCCTATAAATATTGGCTTAAAATAAAGTCAACCGCAAGAGGTGATGATAGTAGAGAACCATTACTTTGGGTCTTTCTAATCATGGATTATATGTATTATATAATGAAATAATTGTTTATTTCAGTCCATTTATCAAATATAATAGATATATTATTTCACAATTCATATTGGAAAGTATTTAACACATGCAATAAACATGTCCCTATCATGAACAATGCATGTAAATATATATATATATATATATTATATTATATCGCTATGTGCCTATCATGATTCATGCATACTCATATCTCACCATACTAGTCCATGAGTGTAAATATCAATAAACAATAACATCATAAAATAATAACATCACACAACATGTAAATCAACCAAGGTGAAATAACATCAATTGTAACAAGAGAACAACATAAACAATAATCCCTTCCATGGAACTCAAATTTCCCCCATACATGGGTTAGATACTCCAATGAATAATCTCATTATCATGTCCCAATAGATCCTAGTCTCCTTTCTACTTTTTCCAAAAAAAATTAAGCAATAGAAAATAACAAGCTGATCCTTTAATACCACATTGTAATGTCCCCTGATCGGATACTCTCTCACATGGTCAAAATTATTTGGTTATTATATGTCAATCATGCATCCCTATATGCTTGAGGCTATTGACTAGTAGCGAGGCTATGATATTTATAGTGGGGAGACAATACCCCTTGGTAAAACATAGTGGAACTAAACCATAGTAATAAAAATTAGAGTAACTGAGAAATAATGGAAATAGAATATCATACAGCTAGGAAAATAAAAGGAGGAAACTATAATGATGAATAATGTAATGACAAGCTATGATGTATTTAAAAGTAAAACTGAAACCAGTATAAACAACATTATCTACTCACATTAAATAATCCCAAAAGCCTCTTGTCCTATTCCCCATGTCAGACCCATCTCCAAAATCTATCCCATCCATCATGAAAAAAAGAATAAACAATAATATCCCTTTCCCTTGTCCAAACCGGCATCCATGTAATTTTCTCAAGTATCAAACAGTTCCCAAATAGTGTGTGAATAAAACTTTGTAGGTCGACACCACCATCACTAAACACAACCCGCCTGATAATAATTATATTCAATAAAGTGATTAATAGATGTATTAATTAACTAATTAATATAATATATCAATTAACCTATTTCAAAACCATGATGAAATGTCTCTGATCATGTAACACCACCATTCCATCTATATCCATATACCATGGAAAAATCAAACAATATAGTAGCTATCATTGTATAAAAATTTCATCCTCTAATAATTAACCTATATAAATGCATTTCAGGATGTGTCCCTTGGTGTAGCCTGGTATATAATCATTTCAGCAAGTATCACTGGGAGTTGCCTACTATATATACATTTCAACCTCCCAGAAAATCCCTATATATAAGAATTTTAGCATGTATCACTAGTCCATGACTACTGTATAATAATTTAAACATTAATCAGATATCCTTATATATAATCATTTCATCACCAACTCAACAAGTCAAAATAGTACGGATATCATAATATCACATCATAAATCTCAATGGTTAATTAAGAAAATTACCATTTTTCTTTCAAATAAACATTAATTTATCTCTTAAATGCCCAATAGTCATATCAATAATTAATAATAGATTACCTATGGATTATATATTAAGTAATCACCTAAGGTATCATGTCATACTCACCATGCTTTAAACCATTATCCATGTTTTTTTAACTCAAATGTTTTTTTCACACAACATGTATCCACAATCCATGTTGCATCAACCATTGAATCTAATGGAATCCAATCCATGATTTACAATAAATCAACTGATTAATTATAGTGAACATTACATGGTCATAATAAAAATATTTCATATAATTCACAATTAAATATACCATAGGGTTAGGTTTAGTCTACAAACCTTTACCATGTGATTAACACAATGCTTCTAATGACAAAATCCATTTAAGAAGAAGTCGCAGAAGATCACAAGAAGAACCTAGATTAACCCAAAACAAGATCGACTCCCAAAACAAAACCCATGTTCAAAAGATTTAAACTACACTGTAATGTAATGACGGGTGATAAGAGGGAAACCAAAATGAATAAACTCACAAAGGATCGAATGTGAAAATGGGACATTAGGAAGGGGGGAAGATAATTCAAAATTTCCTAGAGTTCACCAAAGGAGTGAGAGAGGAGAGGCTATAATAAAAAATAGTGATAGTCATAAGTACACGGCACACTTAAAACTACTGGGTATGAGAAATACATGATGTGTAATGCTTTTATGTTATGTTTTTTCTTCAGTTTTAAGTTATGCTGGAAAAACCTTATCCCCGGGTTAATATTTATTTTGATTGACATTTACACAATGTGAATTAGGTTCACAACATGTAACCACATCACATCATAAACTAGTTCATGAAATGCATCTATAAATAGTTACATGTCATGCGACATATACACAACATATAATTTTTCATTGAATAGTTTTTATACTAGCTTCTGTAAAAGTGACCAAACCACCTATGATCCTTCTAAACTCATAGAAAACCCTATTAATCCTATTTAACATATTCATACATGGAATCCATTAATTTAAATTTACATACAGCCTAAAATTAAGGTTATTCTCTCCAAAAATGGATCTCTGTCATGAAATAAGACTTAGTCACTAAGGCTTAATTACAAAGGAAAACCCAACAAAATATGTTCAATGAAAACCTTAGAGTGGGACGTACCTAGAAAAATATGGGAACTTATAATGATCTTGTTTTTTAAAGTTTGTTATTATGTTTCATCCATTACAAAAAAAATTATTTATATATCTAAACTTCATATAGATGGATTTAATTTAATATTTTCCAATGAATGTTTCTTCTTTTATAAAGATAACATTTGTTATGGGAAGGTAAATTTAAATAACAAATTTTATTATTGTATTATACAAACTATGTAATAGAAATTGTTAATGAAACTACTTTACATAACTCGTGCCACACCAAATTATGGTATCATTGGCTTGGTAATGTAAATGAAAATCTCTTGAGTAAGTTATACCAAAATAGATATTTAGATTTATTTGAACTAAAACCAATTGGTATATGTCACACTTATTTATATGGTCAAAGGAATAAAGCCCCATTTAGTAGGAAAGGTGAAAGGTCTAAAGAGATTCTTGAATTAGGTCATACATATGTGTGTGGACCATTTCATATTGAGGCAGGGGTGGTTTCTCATACTTCTGAATTTTTAACAATGATTTTAGTAGAAATGAATATGTCTACTTAATGAGGTATAAGTCAGGTTATTTTGATAAATTCAAGAAATACATGAATGAATATGGTAACCAAATTGGTAATATGATTAAGAAAATACTCTTAGAACTTGGTGGACAATATCTCAATCAATAATTCATTGATTACTTATAGGAGTTTGGGATCCTATATTAACTCACTCCTCTTTATACACATCAGTGTAATGATGTTATTGAAAGGAGGAACCACATCTTGTTGGACATGTTGTGATCAATGATGAGTCATGAGAGTATTCCATTATTATTTTAGGGATTTTAATTACAAAAAAATGTAGCACAAATATTAAAAAAATATTCAAATGAAGTGATAAAAGGTATATGAAGTTCCAAAGGATCAAATAATAACTCAGAAGTGGGGTTGAATTAGATGTTCACTTTTATAAGTTTCAATAATTTTGAAATTATTAAACCCTGAAACATGTTAAGGTTTATATCCTTATCACGTTTTAGTAAATACTAATGTATGAAAAATTAGTAAAAAAGTAAAGAACATGATATTTACAAGGTTCGACCTTAGTGTGAGAACCTATATCATTTTCATACACTCTTATGGGTCTATAGAAATTCACTAAAATGAATAAGTGGATATAACTTGTGCCAAATCCCATTGGAAACATTATATATATCCTAATTGTAATGATTATAACGAATCCTATTGGTTTATAAATTTTTCTTAAAAAAATGAGAAGAAAAATTAAAAATACTTAGTTCAAATTACACCTCAAATTCTCAACTCCGAATCCTCATTATGATGTGGTTGGTTCTGATTCATTCCATCCGATAGAGCTGGGTCCGATGGAATCAATTTGATGAATTTATTCTGATAGACTTAGTCTGATGAATCCATTTTCAATATTCATTACTCAAACTCTTCTCAAATGCTCAATCTGATATTACGGAGTCCAATAAAAAAAATTAGATGTCCAAACTTCTAATGAGATTTAAATATGTAAATATAACTTTGACATGAATTCTATAGTGTTCTTCTTTTTTCAACTCACATAAAAAAGTTGAAAATTATGAATATACATTTCTTCTATTTATAGTCATCCCAAAAAGTAAAATTTAAGAAAGTAAAATGTTTTCCCAGATACTCAAATTAAAAAAAATTCCAATATCTATACATATTTTATTTTCATGTTTGACCACTTAAAATCTTCACAAATATTATGAAATATTCTTATGTATTCTTTATAATAATTATTCTTAGACTTCCAATCTTTTATTCAGTATAATATAAATTACTCAACTCATTATGATGGAACTTCCTCGTCTCATTATGATTAAACATCTTTATATCATTCTAAATTGAATTTCTTCATTATAGTTAGTTTAATTAACATTCATTCTCAGATTCCGTGTGATTGACATTCTTTCTCAGGGACGGTCTTGATTGAATTTCCTTCTCAGAGTTAGTTTGATTGAATGTCTTTCACAGAGTTAGTTTAATTAACTTTCCTCCTCAGATTCTACCTCATAGAACTTCTTCAACTTCAATCAAATAGAATCTTCATAATGATGGAATTATCACTATGATGGAATTTTATTTACAATGGAAACTCTAATATACCACTTTCAAATACTTCAACCCTCATCAACTATAACTCATATAGACTTATGAAAACTTCTATGCTCAGTACTTCTGGATCTGATGAAAACATTTTTATTGATTCATAGAATCAATAAAATCATTATGATTCCTCTATTTCATAAAAATATTTTATCATTATATTTTTCCAGATTTGTTAGAACTTCAATATAATCAAAGTACTATATGACTTATATAGGAAATTATTACGACTTCCCTTACTTTCAGCATCTTCTTTATTTCCAACCAAAATTCAATATGATTGGTTTCACCTATTCTCCCCCTTTTCTTTATAAGGATCACATCACAAGTGTTACAGACAACCTATGATAATTGAGAATTAAAAATTAGAAAAGAAATATTTTAATGAAGGGTAGAATGTTTAAGAAATTTCTAACTCATGATGTCACTTTCTTCATTCAACCTCTTCAGCAACATTCTAACATTCCAACCAATATTGAGTCCAATGAAACTTGAACTTCATGTCAATGGATCTATGATTGATGGCGTGTCTGATAAAAAAACTATAAATTTTTGATGAATTCTATGACTGGTGGTGATAAGTTTGATACTTTTCATCTGGTTTTTCTCAGTTCAATCCTCTGTGTCTATAAATCAACATTCTCAAAAACAAAACTTTCTCCCCCTTTATGTTTGTATTCGAACATTCAGAAACATTCACCATTTTTTCAAAAACAATATTTTATAAAACAATAGCTATCAAAAAATACAAAAATTTATTAAAAAATCATCACAAAGGTTCTTTAATCTCCCCATTAATATTTTTTAACAACAATCACTAATAACTTTTATAACTCTCAGAAAATTTTCACAATTCATCTTTTGTAAATAACTCAAGTTTTTTGAATTTTACCATAACACTTCTTTTATTAAAGGAGTGTTTAGACACCACACTAATAGATAAAGTATTTTTTTGATAAAAATCCATCCCTTGGTTAGAAGAAAATTGTTTGGCTATGGTAAGATAAAAAACCCCTATGTTTTATATTCTCTCACTTTTATTTTTCTATAAATTTTATTTTCCTCTCCCCCATTATCTGATAAACACAACTTCATATTAATTAAATAAATATAATTAAAAACTTATTACATCTATAACTTCTTCCATTGGGAAAATAATAAAAGTTCCTTCCTCAACTTTCGCATCAAACTTTCTCCAAACCATATTTAATATTTTATGTAAACATGGGATTCCAAACACATTGATGTACTTTAATAAAGGTTTTTTCACATAGAAAATTTCATAAGAACATATGTTGGTTTCCAATATTTTTTTTAAACATGTAAAATAATACTAACAACTTCAGTCTAGTAGAACATTGAAAGTTCTTATTCTTCTCACAAGATTCTTCCCATTTCCACCAAACCTATATTCTTCCTTTCTACTACTCCATTTTGTTGTGGGGTATATAGAGAACTATACTAAGGTTTAATACCATGATCTCTAAGATATGTTTCAAAGTATTTCTTGTAAACTCAATACCATTATCCATTATCAATTTATTTATATAAACCCCCATCTCTTTCTCAACTTCTTTTTTGAAAAACCTGAACATTTCTATAGGCTCTGAGTTGTGTTTCAAAAACATGATGATTGTTATTTGATTGAAATCACCATTAAAACTGATAAATTATAAATATCCTTTTTTATTGATGTCTCTTTGACACACATAAATTGGAATGAATATGTTTAAGAGGTTAGGTCGATGGAATCTCAACTTTCTTAGGACTTTTATTGGTCATCTCCCCTTTCTAACAAGTAATTAATTAATCTTCCTCTCTTCTTTTCAATTTTTGAGAAAATATTACATAATAATATTTATAATGTTTTTTTATTCTTTTCATCTCAAGTTGGTCAATTATTTGTCACTACAACTTATTCTAAACTTTGGAACATAGAAAACATTAGTTTTTAAATTCTCTAACCTGAAAAAGATTTCCACTATTTCTTTCTCCTTCTGTGATAACTTTTCAATGTTTCACACTTCTGATAACACATGAATATTTTAGAAAATAACTTCTTTTCCTTCATCAAAAATTTTCTTACACTAAGTAAATTATGTTTTAGCACATCAATAAATAAAAATACCTAATATTTCAACTTTTCTTCATTAATCTAAGTCATTTTGATTCTTATGGTTTTTAAAGAACAATTATTCCCAAAGTTAATAGAACATCCTTTATGATTTTCAACATGTTTGAAGATTTTTAAATAACCAATAATGAATGAAGAACAAACACTATCATGTATCCTTGGTTTTTTCTTTTTTTACATTCATTCAAGGCAGTCTCAACAAAAAAAAATATTTCCTCAACTTTCTTTATCCTAGCTTCTTTTTCTTTTTCTCCTATAAGAAACTTGTTCTAGAAGGATTTTCATACATCTTTAGAAATGATAAAAATCCTAATCACGTCTTCCATAAACTTCTTCCAGACATTTAAATTGATTTTTTTGGAATGTTTCTAACTTCTTGTGATTTTTCTTTTCTTACTTCCTATGTCTTATGAATTTTATTCATTATAATTTAATTATTTCATCCACTCTATTCAAATATTATTTTGTGAAGTGATATATTATGCCAAAAATTAAAAGTCATGTTCCCGTATATTCTATAGCACTAATAGAATCCATCAAATCTTAATTTTTTATGGAAGAATGATCTTTATTTGTAAAAAAATTTGATGTTTTTAAATCATTCCTACCCTAACATATTCTAGGTGTATACCATATTTCGTTCTAAGTGAATTTTAAAATTTTGTATATGTGGTTGGTTTATCAGAATATTTCTCTACCCAAACTTTACTATTAATTTTATTATCACTTGAAATGTTAGAAAAATCAGATGAAACATTATTTTTGGTGTGTGAGGAATTCACCTAATTCTTTATTTGAGATTTCTCAACAAATTTATAAGCCATATATTTTACTACTAAATATTTATTAAATTTTTAATTCGTCTTTCTCAAGGTATTTATAGAATCAAGATGTTTATATTCAATCTTATTGACTTCTTTCTCAATATATTCTAATTTCTTATTGAGATCTTCAACCAAACTTCCATGTTAAGTTATTATTAATTTGTAACTTAAGAACTCTTAAATGTATTCTTCCTCAGACTTGATGACATAATTTCTTACTTTAGAAACTTCTTCACAATATTTATTCATTACTCTAATTTATTACTTGAGATTTCTATTTTTCTCAATACATTATATATGTTCTGTTTTGAGTTGATACTCTCTATATGATTCTCCACCACATTGTTCACTATATAAGGAACTGTTATTTTCTAAAATTTTGCAATGAAGGTTATAATTTTTTTTAACTTTCATATTTTGAAGAATTGTTTTCAGCTGAGTATGATTCAACTTTATTACATATCATATTTATTTTGTTTCTAGTAGACTTATTATTGTTTTTTCTGTATGAATTTTATTCTTTATAACTTTTGTTTTACTTCTTTCAACAAGGTGTTTCATCAGAATATTCCTGATACTCACCAACATTCATTTTAGGTAAATTCATAGTAAAGTGTCCAATTACACCAAAATCAAAACATTTAAAAGTAAGTTTAACACCATAAATTCATATTCCTCAACTATAGTTATTAGATATAAGAGACATTATTTTTTCATTCATCTTATCATCCTCTTAATCTTCAAAGTAGAAAGGTTCATCATGTACAACATCTTGAATTATTATCTTTCTCATTGATTCAAAATCTATTTCATATTTCATATATTTTCAAAATTGGATATTTTCTCATTTCATAAGTAATAAGAAATATAAGCAATTAATCAAGAGATAGATCATATTTATCTTAAAGAGATAATATTTTAGAATCAAACCTATCTGGAATGTTTCACATGATTTTCTTCACAATTTTAGAATCTTATAAGATATCTCCAAAACCTCTAATGTTGAAAACTGTAAAATCTCAAACCAGGTTTCACACCCCAGTGCCTCCAATCGGTCAGTCACATGACCTTAAGAATGCCTCCCCATATGTTAGAGGCTGTTTATTAGTAGTGAGAGTCTGATATGTTGATCAAGGGGAACTTTACCCTTTTTTAGTAGAGTAAATACACCATAAAAAAAATAATAAACATTATATTAATAACATGTAATTATAACATAAAAAACCAGTATCACAAGTCGACCAAAAATGAAAATAAAATATCAAAAATTAAAGAAGAAAATATGTCATGCCAATATACATGTCAAGTGTCTAAAATGAAACCCAAAATAAAGACATTGACGACTCCCCCAAGCAGGTCCCTAATAGGGTCTAGTTCCCTCATCCATGCTTCATCCCATATTAATTATCAAACACAAGGTATTTTCCCTTAACCTCTTTAGAAAGCACAAACTCTATTCAGGTACTGATCAGGCAGCCCAAGTAGGGTGTGAGTACAACTTAATAGGTGTCATTCTCCCTCCGAGAGGGGCCCATGCCGCTACTCCAGAATCCCACCTCAAATAAGATAGGGGCTAGGGACTATAACTGAGAAGGTATATCACTGACATGAGAGGCCTTACCATAAGTACCTGTACAGAAACAGACATCTCCAATCCTATAAATTGATGAAATGTAAAAAAACTGAAATCCCTTGCATTCATACATCTAAATTGCATAACCAGAGTATAAAAGAAAGTAATATAATGTAATTAAGGCCAAATACAAGCCCACCACAAAGAGTTTGAAAACAAAAGTACAACCTAAAATTAAGTATTGGGACTGATATCATAAAGTTGTAGGAACACACTTCTGTTTTTCTGGTCTCACTAAGCACCGTCTGGTCCTGTTCCTCCTAAGACTATCAAAATTTCAATCTTCTACACAAGACATGACACAAGATCGAAAACCCCATGTATGGGTGAGTATTACAATACTTAGTACGACATCCTGAAACTAAAAAATATTCTAATAAAACTAATATTTTCCATATATTGATTCGCATTTCAATTGTTTTAACCCTCCTAATTTATCAATTTGAGCTTATATGGACCAATTTTGGATTTATGGGGTTTTTTGACCTAAATTATGACATGTGCTTAAATTCTAGATTTTTGACATAATTTTACGTGAAGGGTATTTTGGTCATTTATATAAAAATATAATTCCAAATTGAATGATTAATTTTTTAGAATACTTATTTTAATTCCTTTACCTTTTTCTTCTAGACTAGAGGTTTATTCGAATATCTAATGGCCTAAAAAATTATTGATGTTTGGAAATTGTCCTGGCTAACAGCGTGGACCCCACCTTCATAATAGATGTATAATTCAGGCTAAACACCTACAATGGAGTTGATTAGAAATGGATATGAAGTAGGACACATATATGCACTACCAATATAAATTTCATGAAGTTAATCTCCCATTATGGTGGCAAAGATATGTTATACATTGAAGGAAACTTCCTGGAAAATTCATCTAGAAAAAAATACATTGTCAATAAAAAATACATAAATCCCACTTGATGAGTCCAATAAATATGAAATTTTGAGGTTGAATGAAAAATTAATTTATTATAAACTTTTATTAAGGATGGAATGTGTTAATCATCCATTTATATTTTCAAAAAATGTGCAAACATGAGGAGGATAATTTCTTCCTATAAAAGGAGGGGAGCTCCCACCTCTCATCTCATCCTATTTTCCATCACATTTATTCCAAGGAACCAAGGGGGGATCTCCATAGAGGTAGGACATTCACAAATCTTTCCCTCATCATATTATTAATTTGTTTATTTTATTTATTTTTTTATATTTCAATTGTAATTTATATTTTTAATAAATTGATTCATGGTTTTTATTTTTGTGTTTTCTTACACCAAACCACCCTCCATTCTTCTCCATATTTTATCCTTATTTTCTTCATTTCTTATTCTCATACTATCCACCATTACATCTTACTCTAAATAATAACGTTCTTACTCTATCCTTGGCTCATGTGAGGTATGTGTCAATTTCAATTATTCTACGGTAAAATTCTTAAGTTTTATTACGTTTTTGATGAGAAAGAGTGACATACACGGGTGTGGAGATAGCCCACCAGGAAACTAAACTCAACTCATTTCTAATCTATTCCCTCCCTTATAATAAATACAAGCTCTTAATACGATGGATTTGATCCATTCAGCGGTTGAAATGGCATACGATAGAGCCAGGTTTTGGAAGTTGTCACACTCACGATTGATTTGTTCCATCAACCTTGATTAAAGTAAGATGGGAAGTTAAGATTTATAAATGCATTAATTATTTCACACCATTTTATAAAAGAATAGTAATTCAAGAGTGAGATCTCAAAATTTAATTATCAAACATTATTTAAACACCAACAAGGAGAATTATGGAACACACAAACCAACCCATAAATTCAATGTTCTTTATTCAATAATTAAATTTTTTTGTTGCATGTTAGTTTAATATTTTCATTATTTTAAATTTTATAACCTTTTTAAATTAAAAAAACAATTAAAAACAATTATTTTAGGTGAATTAAATTATGTTAGTGAACATATAAGAAAGTTCCTCAAGTGAGACGAACCTGGTCATCCATTATACTACACTAGGAAATTTAAATTTCTTTTTACATGCCCTATGATAGGTGTGCATCACATAAAACGAAGGAAATACATTCATCCCTATATAGGTATATTTCTACAACACATATAACATGAATATCTAGATATACTCAACAAAAACACACATTCTAGATGTAAGTCACAACCATATTATAATAGTCTATGATTCCATATTGAATATTCCACAAAGCACTCACCTGAGAGAACACACTCCTGAATCTGGTAGCATCGATGATGTCCATCCAATAGATACTTCTTGTCGGGTCTCTTCATGAGAAATAGAATGTTAATAGTTAGAATAGAATACAATACACAGATGAGGATCACTATACCTACAAATCAATCTTGATTAACCTGTTATGTAAGGGATTGACTCCCATGTAGTGTTGGTTACGTCAATACCAATAAATCCACCCAGGACATGAATATGAATAGAGGATCTCACTTTGGGCCTCTCAGATGGATTTCAACAACTCTATCTAGGACTTACTACTGAAGGGATCGTTCTCCCGGGAGTAAAAAATGATTGTATACTAACCCTCGTGGAAATGATAAAGGTAACAAACCCTAACAAAAATTTTCCAAGATATAAAGTACAAGGGCTCCAATACTTGTATAAATGAGTACACAGTGTGTAGTAGTGGTCACACTCCATGTCCCTTGAATATGGGTCTTGCCTCTGTAAATGGATCATCTCATGAAACTGTGTCCATGTAGTAGTACACACCATGTACATATCCCATTTACTCTAACCATGTGCCAGAACCCATCACCATCCTATGCATGTATTCTCAAGTGCCAATACACAGCTTAGCTTGTGATCATCATCCCTTGTAAATAGCTCGTGTGATTCTTGAGTACATTCCGAGTGACCCAGGTGATACCACATGCTATGTGAAAGTGGTCAAATTCCATTTCATATTTAAATTCTTATAGAAACCTTACTCGCAGCTCATGTGGCCCCACACAATGTATAGATCCAGATTAAACATTGTGTTGTTCAGGATTTTTCAGAATCCCATATCTACTCCTGCATTTGATCCAATTCCATCAGATTTCGATCTGGTGATTGTTTCACCTTGAGATTTAATATCCCAACTCATCCAATACATTTTGTCGATGAAGAATTCATTATACCATCAAATAAACTCAGATAATGAATCAAATTGTCATTCTTTATTGTGTGCTGAAGAATGGTAAATTGGGTATCCTCTGTTATCTAAATTTCTTTATCTCCACCATCACACCACTGTCAGGATATTGCAATCCTAGATCTGTGATATCAGATCGTTGCACCAAGAAATGGGTGTGTAATGATTTATTGATCAAGAATTCTTGTGACGAAATATGAATGGGGGGAGAAAAGAACAAGAACATATTGGAGTAACAAACCTTGATCTATTTTCATGTTTATCTTGATCCATCATTATTAAAATGAAAATACGAATAATAAAATTGAAAATATATTCTCCCATCAAAACCTCATAAAATAAACCCATCCTTCATAATGATCACACCACAGATCAGTATTTTCATTGATTGATTCATGTTCATTGTATAAATCAAGAATGGGGAAGAATAAAATAAAAATACCTGCCCGACCTTGATTCAAATTGATCACTAATGAAGAATGGGGTTGTTTCGTGTTTTTTGGTGAGATCCATTGTATCTTATTTTCATCTATCATTGATAGATGATCCTATCCCCATTCTTCCGAGAGGATTCACATAAGCTATCTCTAATGGCTCTCTAACAGATCCATGGTTGTACTACTAACCCTAGAATTTCTACATAATAGTCTATTTAAATTCCATCAATCACTACATCAACAAAAATAATTTAAAATAATTTATTAAATTATTTTTTTTCATTTCCATGCCTATGATGACTTTTCTACAAATGACCCACACCGACTAATGTTAAGTCATTCCTAGGGTAAAACATAAATTCTAAACGCAACGGTACAAACATATATCTAATTAGGGTACCTTTTTAGAAGTTATTTATCTTTTTCATGAAAACTGCGCATGCATACTATTTAATATATTTCAAAAATATATTTTAGGAACAACAGCCTCAAGAATTGCACATAGTCTCAGTACCTAGTCTCACCAATATTATATATAGTGTCCAAAAAAATAGTGCATGGAAAATCTAAGGCATTATAGTATGCCACCACTAATGACAACTAAAACAATATCTAATCAATATAAAGTGTATGCAGTTGTATAAAGAAATAATTACAATGCATAAGTAAACATTTATCACATTATCAGTTAATCTTTATTTAACTATCTAAAGCTTTTGGTTCCCATAGACACTCATACCTCAATCCCCGATTCAACTCATGTTAGAGGCGGATGTATGTGTGAGAGATATCATATCATATAATTCCATTATTATCATTCAAAACCTACTCTGAAATATGTTGGAGCCTAATGTATGTCTGTGGAATATCATATATCATAAATCCATTGCTATCATTATTTAATTCATATTTTTATTCACATGTTACCATTAATACACCACAAAATAGAATGTTCATGTTTCTATTCTAAAATTCCCATCCAAATGAACATGTTACCATTCATACCATACACATTCGAATAATGTTGTTCACATTCACTATTTCACAACTAATTGGCAATGTTACCATTCATACATTACACATTATAATGACCATGTTCCGGTTATATAATTCACAACTAAATGACCATGTTACCATTCGTAACACATAATTAATTAAAAAATTAATTATCCACATCTATTCCATTACTAATTCCATAATTAGTTAAACATAAAAATTCCAATAGTTATTTCAAAATTTAACTAATCACATAAATAACATTAATTAATTCAAAAAATAATTAATCACATAAAATACATTAATTAATTCTAAAATTAATTAATAACTTAAATTCTATTAGTAAATTCAATAATTAATCAACCATGACAATTTTATTACTAATTCAAAAATTATTTTATCACATAAATCCCCATAATTAAATTTCTAATTAATTGAGTACATAAATCCCATTAATTAATTATTCAATTAATTAATCAATATCCACAAACTAAAAATCCCATAATTAATTCCATAATTAATTATCTAAATAAAAATATCAGAAGATCATAATTATTTCCACAATTGAATATCTCAATCCTTAAATCTTAATATCTCATAATTAATTCTACAATTAATTATCTCAATCTATAATTCCTAAAATCCCCAATTTCAGATCTCCTCAATAAAATAATTCAAAAAATTAATTAATTCAATTAGGAACATAATTTAAAAACATTTAATAGAAATTATAAAATTACATTAATGTTATTTAAATAACTACTTTTAGATTTGAATTATAGACAACCTACCTCAATTCGTTGATGAGCGATCACCCAACGAAAATCATCATAATTTGAGCAGCACAATAATCTAGAATGAGATTTAAATTTAATACCAAAAATCAAGATAAAATCAATCAAGATCTCTTAAATATAAATATAGATATCAAATACTAGATTCGTATCCACAAAAACATATCTATATACAATCAAAATAGGAAGAAAACCCTCTTTCTAGAATATGATAAAAAAGGATAAGGAATAGGAAACCAAGTGAGGTAAGATCCTCTTACAGGTTGGGGTGAAGATCTTCAATCCAGGCGTAAAATAAAAAATTAAAAAGTTTGTTAATCCTTTAAATCCATATAGGATTCTACAAAATCATGAAATATTATCTAGTGTTAAATGGGGATCAAATAGGAGTTAAATGGGGGTTTTGGTGATTAAAAATCTATTTTTTGGTGATTTAAAAATTCATGCATGGTTAGTAGGGTAGGGGAGCACAGTTTCTCCAAAATGTGTACCTAAATGTGAACCTCTATTATGGGTGTTCATAGTTTCTCATAGTAGGGTGTACAGATTGACAAACTATGTGTCAACCATGTAATTTTCTCTCTGTCCAGGGTTGAATGGTTTGCTGGGCAGGGGCGCACGATTAGGGAAACCAATGAGCCAACTATGCACTACCCTTCTCCCTTAAAATTTTCAAAAAATATTCACCCAAACACAGGACAAGGTAAAACCCAACCCAAGAACACTGAAACAAGGAAAAAATAAATACCTGAAATTAAGACCAAGTCATCTTTAGGAAAGGTCAGGATCTTACAATCCCACCACCGTATAACATCTCATCCTTGATCTACACTCCAAAGAATATCTAAGATTCTGAGTCAAAATGATTAGGACAATGATCCCACATATCTTCTTTCCTTTCCCATTTCTCCACCCACACATTCCCATGTTTCCACAATACACAAACTATAGGCATGGTCTTTCCCTGCAACACTTTCTCACTACGATTTAACACACATTTTAGATGCTATTCAAAGGAAAAATCTTTCTCAATCTCAACATCATCCATATATTATACATTATAAGGGTTGGGGTGATACCAAACTAGTTTTGACACTTAGAAAACATTATACATAGCACTGTATCTCTGTGGAAGAGCCAATCGGTATACCACTGGCTTGATTCTCTCCATCACCTCAAATGGTCCAACAAACATGGGTTCCCAATTTCCCTGTCTCTATATTCTATAGTTATTGAATCTAGGAATGGCCCAAATGAATACATAATCAACCTATGTAAAATATAGGTGTCATTTAGTTCTATCAACGTATGACTTCTATTTACTTTGGTTCATGTCCATATATTTCTGAATCAACTGTACATGCTCTAATGTGTATTACACGAGACTCAGTCCCAACAACATAGACTCACTAACCTCCATCCAACTAGAGTTGGTCTTCATGGGCTACTATATAGATCTAAATATGGTTCAGTCTATACAGTTTCCAAATAACTATTATTATGGTTGAACTCCAATAGATATAGGTGATTCTCCCAAGACCCACCAGAGTTTAGAACACAAGCTCACAACATATCCTCAAGAAATTGTATAGTATGCTCTGACTACCCATTTATTAGTTGGTGGAAATTCATAATCAATAAAACCTACATACCAAGAACCTTCTGCAATACCTATAATAATCGTGAATTAAAACCCATGTTTCAGTCTGAAACAATATTCTGTGGCACCTCGTGCTGACAAATTATCACCCAATCATACAAATATCCTAACTGGTCCATTGAGAAAGTCTCCAATATATTCAAGAAATTCACTACCCTTTTTAGTCTATCCACAATAACCCAAATAGAATTATTCTTCTATGTCATCCTCAAGAGAATCACCACAAATTCCATGGTTACCTTGTCCCACTTCCGTTCTATAATGGCCAATGACTGTAGTAAACCTATATGACATTAATGCTTGGCCTTCACCTATTGATAGGTGTAGCATCATGTCACAAGCCTTACTATTTTCTTTTTCATTTCCAACCAACAAAACTGTCTTTGTAGTTCACGGTGCATTTTGGTCACACCTAGATGTACCACCCACTTTGAGGCATGAAACTCACAAATCATCTTGTCACACATTCTTTTAGGTACGACAACCTGATTCCTGACAAAGATGACCTCATCCTCATCTATGCTCCAATAAGAAGGTGACTCCCCACCATCAAGGTATTACCTCCAGGTAAAACATTATAAATCCAAATACTTCCTATCTTAGATATATCTCAAAAATGTATACTCCAATGAAACTATTACTAGAGTCATCTAATCCTAACTCTACCAAACCAGAATGTGTATCTCGTCTAGTAAATCCATCATCTTCCACTCAGCCCTAGACTCATGAACCACCTGAGTTTAACCCTTCCTACTCAAAGCCTCATTATCAATGATCCCCTTTCCAGGCGTATATGCTGGGTCAAAATTGAATGGCTGCATATACTCAACCCATCTCTATTATCGAAGATTCAAGTCTCACTATGAAAATATGTACTTTAATATCTTATGATCAATATACACAGTAAAAAAAATTTCCCAATCTATAATGTCCCCAACACTTTAAATCATAAACCATTATAGCCAACTTGAGGTCATATGTAGGGTAGTTCAGTTCATGGGGCCTCAACATCAAAGACCCATAAACTACAAATTGATATCCTTCCATCAACACAACACCAATTACAATCCTAGAAGTGTCACAATACACTGTGTACATCTCACCTTGCTCAGGTAGGATCAGTATTGGTACTTATTCCAAAATCATCTTCATCTCCAAGAAAGAATTATAACAGTCTTACGACCAATAAAACATTATACTTTTTTGGTCAAGCCAGTCAGCAATGTTTCCAATCGGTAAATGTCCTGAATGAACCTCTAATAATATTCAAAAAATCATAGAAATCGATCGATATCAAAAATGCTCTTGGGATGCTATCAAGAAACCACTATCTGAACCTTCTCTAGATTTACCAACACACATTCCTCTGAGATGATGTTACCCAAGAAGTGTACCTAATCGATCCAAAAAATTGTACTTAGATAACTTGATGTATAGACAATTATCTCTTAGTGTACGTAGGATGATATCAAGTTGTTGGTCATAATAATCATGTGTCTTGGAGTGCACCAAGATGTATTCCATAAATACTACCACAAACTAATCTAGGTACATATTAAAGATTTTGTTCATTAAGTCCATAAACATTACTGGTGTGTTCCTCAACCCGAGAAATATTATGATGAAATCATATAGTCTGTACCTGCTTCTAAATCCATCCCTTGGTATATCAGAAGTCTGAACTCTCAGTTTATGATACCCTAATCTCAAGTTAATCTTTGAGAACACACAAGATCCTCTCAACTGCTCAAATAGATCATCGATATGGGGGAGATGATATTGGTTCTTCCTAGTCATCCGGTTCCACATTCGGTAATCAACACATAAGCATGAACTCCTATCAGCCTTCTTTACAAACAACACTAGTGAACCCCAAGGCGACATACTCAGATAAATAAATACCTTATCCACTAACTCCTCAAGCTGAGTCTTGAGCTCTTAAATATCTTTCGGTGCCATTCTATATGGTGGAATAGAAATCATCTTTTCCCCCAGTATGAGATCAATGCTAAATTCCACATCTCTCTCTGGTGGAATCCATGAGAAATATTAAGTAAACAAATCCTAAAACCTATCCACTAAGTGTGGAAGGACATCTCATTTTACACCTCCATCATCAAGAAATAAACTACAAAAATGGATTGTGATCTCTCCTATTTGACGACTAATTGGCCCTACTCGGAACACTACGATATCCCACTCTCTACAGTGAATATATTTGTAACCCTTATGAGATGTAATGGTCACTCTCTTATGGTAATAATCAATGTGGGAATAATAGGATACTAACTAGTCCATACCCATAATTAGTTCAAATCCTGACATGTCTATGATATAAATATCCAATAGAAATCGATACTACCCGACCTCAAGAGAACACCCCTTGAACAAAAAAATGTCTCTGGACCGAACTCCATGAGGTGTGTTTTTTGTCAACACCCAACTCATAAACTCCATAACTAGGCTCAAACCATTAACACTTTTTGTAGAAATAATGGAATGATAGGAACTGATATCAAATAAGGCACTAGATATCATAGAATATATAAAAATAGTACCTCTCACTGTCAGTGGTACAACCTTGATATCCACAAGTGTAGGGTGAATAGAATGCAGCACTCTTACCCCACTTCCTCGTGATGTAGTCTATGTCCCTTGTGCTACACTAATCTACTAATATGATATCTCTTACCCAGATACTCCACATACACTACCTTTATCAACCTGTCTAGTAGAACTCCAGATGCATGATCGATATCGTAAAGAATATCCCCTTCCTACACTCTGATTCTGACTAGCTATACACTTAAAACTCATTTATCACTGTGTCCTATAGAACATTTGTAGATATCCCATATTTCTGCAAGAATGTAACTATATTGGTGGTTGAGGTAACTATCATCAAAAGTTTCCTAATCTACCACACTGGTGATATATCACTTGATTAAGGTCCTATGAAACTGATCCCTCTTTTTAGGTACTTTGTTTCCCACTGCCCTAGTTGATGTTTTCATAGCAATACTTCCTACTCTTATAAGACGTACCTACTAATCTTCAAAATGGAACCACCTTTCCTACAATGGAAGCCTCTTCTGGTTACCCATATCTATGAGATCCTTATCCACCACCTCAACAAACTCCATTAACTGAAAATGGTTAACATGGGACTTAATCTCACATTTAATCCCATCCTATAAACGTCTCGCTGTAGTTATCTCATCCACTGCCAATGCTAGAGAAATGTGTTGTAAATGTATAAATTGTCAAACATAGTCTATCACATAAATACTCCCCCATGTAAACCTCATGAACTCAGCTACTCTCTCCGACCTCAGTATCTCTGGATAGAAGTTCTCTAGAAACATATCCAATAGTTCAATCAATAACATACCATTAGCCTATACAGTCCATGCCTGAACATACAAAAAATGATTCACTTATCCTCATATCATGTAAGCAGCCATCATGACCATCCTCTCTACAGGAGTCTCAAAGGGGTCAATTAATATCTCGATGGACTCAACCCAAAAATCACCTCTCTCATGTCCACCCTCTCCAATAAAAGCAGAAGGGTGTTGAATTTGTAACAAAATTTTTTGATCTAACATACTCTTCACAACCATCCTTGGGTCTCTTCCCAGGAATTTCATGAATTCAGAAATGTTCTATTGGAACTTCTCCTTGAATTCCTAACCTGACACAATTGATGCCTTAGTTCCTACTACTGGTAGATCATCTCTATCCATATCCTCATGTTATCCTCTTAAAAAACGCCATCATAGAGAAATATCTATACCATTTAGAATAGGTACCTTAAGACACCTTTTACAAAATTAACACATTTAATGTAAAATACAATATTCCACAACAATTCATTTCCACAAACCCTACCACATAGTCAAAACTGAGGTGTTATCACTACCCTTAATAATCTTAATCCTTGGTCCTAGATATCAAGGGTAAAAAATTTCTATTTATTCACGTTTCTCATTTAGAGACCCATTTATTCTCATCTTACATAATTCTACAATCTTTCTCAATTTCATGTTAGGTTCCATTTTCATTTCAATTTCACAAGCAAGGAAGAACAGTATAATTTTAATTACTAACCCAAAACCCATTTTTCTATGTGTGCCTAAAATGATGCATGTCACAATAACCCTAAGTTCCTATAATGATGCATGTAACTCAAATATTGTTCCATACTGGTCCACGAGTCAAAACTCAGAAAATATTTACATCAATAATCATAACACAGAACAAGTGTTTCACCCATGTTGAAATAATATTCAACTATAATCAGAAATAGGAATAACAACAATCCCACCCTGGGTAATTGCGGTATTCCCCATACACGGTTTAGCTACTCCCATGCATGAGATCATAACCAAGGACTGAATCTTTTTAGTTTCATGTATACCGTTACCAAATATAAATATAAAATAAAAAGGAAAAGAAAAATGGACTTTGAAACCACTTTTTAATGTCCTGACCCAAGTGCCACACATCGGTTCCTCGAGTCGGTCAGTAACAAGACCCCAGGTGTGCCTCCCCAAATGCTAGAGGATACCGAATATTAGTGATGGTTGGAAATATTGATAATGGGGAACCTATACCCCCTTTTATCAGAATAAATACACTAGAAGAAAATAAGAAACAATAACTAAATAAAATGTAATCATAACCTGAAATAACTAGTATCACAAGATGGCTAAAAGAGGAAATACAATATCAATACTAAAGAAGAAAATATGCCATGCCAATGTACGTGTCAAGTGTCAAAAATTAAAAATTATATAAATTCACTGATGAAACCACTAATTGGGTCCCGAATAATTTCTAGTTCCCTCTTCCATACTCTATCTCATATCATCCATATAATAGTGAGCTTTTTCCCATAACTCATCCTGAAAACACAATGTCTATTTGGGTACCAATAAGGCAACACGAGTAGGGTGTGAGTACAGCTCAGTAGGCCACCACCAACTATGTATAAAACAATATATAGTTAATTGTAAGTGTTTGAAGTTGTATAAATACATAATTACAATTCATAAGTAAATATTTATCACATTATCAATTAATCTTTATTTAACAACATAAACCCCCAAACACTCATAGACACTCATACCTTAATGCTTTATTTGGCTCATTCTGAAGCCTGAAGTTTGTCTAATGGATTTCATATATCATAATTCCATTTTTACCATTCAATACCTACTTTGTCTCATACTGGGTCTTGAAGTATATCTGATGAATATCTTATCTCATAATTTCATTGATACCATTATTTAATTCATACTTTAATTCTCATGTTACCATTCATACATCACACAATAAAATGACCATGTTCCCATTATTTAATTCACAGCTATATGACCCTGTTAACATTCATACCTTACACATTATAATGATCATGTTCTCATTATTTATTTCACAACTAAATTACCATGTAACCATTCATAACTTACACATTAGAATGAACTGGTTCACATTATTTATTTCTAAACTAAATTTCCCTGTTAGCATTCATAACACATAATTAATTCAATAGTTAAACATCAAAAAAAATTCAATTACTAATTCAACAATTATTTAAACACAAATATTCAATTATTTAATTAAATAATTAACTAATCACATAAATTACATTAATTAATTCAAAAATTAATTAAACACATCATGAAAATTATTTAATTCTACAATTAATTAATAACATAAATTGTATTAGTCAATTAAACAACTAACAAACCCCACAAATTTCATTAGTAATTCAACTATTAGTTTATCACATAAATACCCTTAATTAATTCCCCAATTAATTTAGTACATCAATCACATTAATTAAATCTTTAATTTATTATTGAATATCCAATAAACTCAAAATTCCATAATTAATTCCATAATTGATTTTCTGAATAACAAGTTCAATAAATCATAATTAATGAAAAAATTAAATATTTCAATCCTCAAATCACAATATCTCACAATTAATTCTACAATTAATTATCTCAATCTATAATTTCCAAAATCCCCAATTTCACATTTCCTTAATTAATTAATTCACCAAATTAATTAATTCCGTCAGGAACAAAATTTCTAAAAATCTAATATAAATTATAAAATAACATATAAATAATTTAAAAAAAGTCTATGGGATTTGGATTATAGACCAAATAACCTGATTCATTGGCAAGAAGTCATCCAACATAAATCCCCAAAATTTGAGCAGCACAACGACATAAAACAAGATTTGAATCAAAAACCCTAAATCAGGATTGAATAGATAAATATCTCTTAAATATATATATATATCTACAATTAGATATCTAGATAAAAAAACAAGATATATATCCAATAAAAATTAGAATAACAAACCCTATCTAAAATAGGAGAAGAAATGAGAAGGAATGAGAAACCAAGTGAGATGAGATCCTCTTACTAAGAAGGGTTCATATATTTGATATAGTCTTTGAATCTCAAATAATATAGGTCATGAAGACTTTTATTCCATCTATGTGGCTCCAAAATCAGAAAATATCATTTATGGTTGAATAGGGGTCGAATAAAAGTTAAAATGGGAGTTTGAGTGATTAGAAATATAATTTTTCGATTATTTAATAGATCGGGCATTGTTAGTTGGGAAGGGGTGCGTGGTTTCCTCTCACAATGAGCCTAACCATGTGCCTCAATTATGGGGCCACACAGTTTCACCTAAGAGGGTGTATGGTTTTAAAAATCGAGTGATAACTGTGAAATTCCACTATCCGGTTTTGCACAGTTTAATGGGTTGGGGTATATGGTTAGGGAAAAACATGCTCCAAACAATTATTTCTCTTCTACCTTCCAATTTTCTCAAATTTTCACCCAAACACACCCCATGGTAATACTCAACCCAATTATTCTCAAACAAAAACAAAATAAATACCTGAAATTAATCTTGAGTCATCTTCAGGAAAGGTCAGGATCTTACACAAACAATTTCATTTACTCTCATGAAGTATTCATCATTGGATTATTCGTCTCTCATTCTTATGTCTTCATACATACTATACCAAATTTCTATTTTTCATCCTTCACTTTAGTATTCCAATTGACAATACTTTCCATATTGTCTCACTTACTCTTTGAAGTTTTGAAACCCATCACCTTCAAATAACCATTTTCTGATAAGGACCTAAGAATATAATTTCTAGCCTTTCCATCAACTCCTATATTTTTTTTATTTGTAAAAAACATAGGATAATCATTCTTAATTGACATTATCCATGATAAGTATTAAATAAAGGAACCTTCTATATGATACGAATTAAAGTTTCAAAGGATTAAATAACAACTTAGAAGGGGGTTGAATCCGTTGGTCACTTTTATAAGTTGCAATACGTTTAAGAAACATAACCCTTGAAACCTGTTAAAGATTATATCCTTATTTTTTATTAGAAAATACCCATACATGGAAATGTAGGAAATCAAGTAAACCAGATAAGATTTAAAAGGTTTTTCCTCAGTGTGAGAACCTACAACCATTACATAGCCACTCTTGTGGGTCTATATAAATTCTCTATAATGAATATGTGAATACAACTCGTGCCAACTCCTGCTAGATAGCTTTAATTTCTCGTAAGAAATTATTATACTAACTCCCATCACCATAGAAATATAATTACAATAAATTGAGCCAAAATAAAATAATAAATACTTTATTGAAACATCACCACAAATTCTCTATCTAGAATCCTCAGTCCAATGTGGCAAGGCCTGATTTTCCCATTCCAATGGGGATGGGTTCAATGGACTTAGTCTAATGAATTTATTCTAATGGAAACATTATGATGAAATAATAATCCATATATATTAGTCAAACTCTTCTAAAATTCTCAGTCATATATTCCTTAGTCCGATAATCTAAAAATTAAGATGTCCAACTTTATAAAGAGGTCTCAATACAAAATGATAACTTTTAAATGAATTCTACAGTGCTCCACCTTTTCCAATCACATAAAAAAGATGTAAAGTACGAATTTATTGTGCTTCTGTTAATTGGAATCCCAGAAAGACAAAAGAAGGAAATTGGAAAACATTTCCTACTTAATTATATTCAAAAACCTTAAGATACTTGCATATTTGAATTTCAATTTTGACCACTTAAACTCTTCACAAATCTGTTGAAATATTATTTAATCTTATTTGTAATTATTATTATCAGACTTCCTAAATTTTCTTCGGTATGATGGAACATCATTATCTCATTGTTATGTAACTTACATAGCTCATTAGGATGGAACTTACTCAAATCATTATGAGGGAACTTCCTCATCTCTTTCTAAATTGACTTTCCTCATCAGAGTTAGTTTGGTTGATTTTTTTCTTAGAGTTAGTCTAATTGAAATTTGTTCTCAAAAGAAATATTGATTGAATTTCCTTCTCAAAGTCATTATGATTGACTTTCCTCCTTAGAGTCAGTCTGATTGAATTTCCTCCTCATATTTAATCTGATGGAACAACCGTAGCTTTAGTCTGATAGAATCCCCATAACGATGGAATTCTCATTACGATGGAAACTACATTCTACAACTTTGAAATTATTCAAACCTCACTAGATATAACTCATTAATACTTCTAAAAACGTTTGTGCTCGGTACTTTTAGATTTGATGCAAACGTTTTCTTGATTCCTATAACTATGAAAATCATTAGGATACCTCAATTTTTTCAAAAGCTTTTATCATGAGAGTTTTCATGATTTATGATAACATCAAGATTGGAAAAGCACATTATGACTTACATAAGAAATTATTATGACTTCTATTTTTTTCAAAACCTTGTTTCTTTTCAACCAAAACACAACATGAATGGATTCACCTATTCTCCCCCTTTTCTTCATAAGTATTTTATCACAATTTTTATAGACAATTTAAGATATTTGATAATTAAGAACTAGAAAATCGCCATCTGACTGAAGGTTAGAATGTTTAAAACATTCTAACTCCTAACATCACCATCTACATTCAAACTCTTCAACAACATTCTGACTTTATAACCAACACTGAGTCGAAAGAAACTTGAACTTTGTGCTAATGGATCTTAGACCAATGATGTGTCTGATTAACATCTTTATTATTCTAATAACTTATCTGATCGGTGATACACAATTTGATACTTTATGTTTGGTGCTGCTCAGTCTGATCATCTGCATCCAAAAAACAACTTTCTCTAAAACAGAACATTTCTTCCTATTTATGTTTAGGTTTGAAAATTTAGAAACATTCACCAGTTTTTCAAAAACCATTTTTTTTCATAAGATTAGTTTTTTACAAATAAAAAACATTTCAAAAAAACATCACCAATATTTTTCAGTATACCATAACATTTATGAAATGGAAAGAAACCTATGTTGTCATACTTTCATTTTTTTGCCTGGTAATGTGTTTTTAATGACTATTTTAGGAAGAAACATTAACCTTGAGGTGTTAGAATGTAACTTTATAGGTTAACTCAAAGAAAAAATTGGATATTACCAATATGAACCATTAGAAAAAAAGTAATAGTGGAATGATATTCCATATTCCTTGAGAGGGAAAACATCTCTTAAAGTGATAATGGTATCGAGATAGAATTAGATGATGTTGAGACTCAATGTACATAATACTTGTTATAGGAACAGGTTCTATAAATCCCCATGTAAGAAGAAACTATTCTAGAGACACAAGTAATTTGTGGGAGTTCAAGAGAGGTTAACAAACTAGAATGGTATGGATTTCTTTTCACCAAGGATGGTGACTAATTATTAGTTTATAATAATGATATTATAACATAAAAGGAAGAAGTAAGTGGCACATATTCTACCATGTGAAAATAATCCAACATTTCTAAAATGGATTCCATCTACCAAAATCAAGTCATTATTTTGGTAGATCCTAAAATGGATGTAAAACCCATTGGTTGCAAGTGGGTATTCGATAAGAAACTAGAAATTAAAGGAAAATTCAGTACCTTTATGGTATGAATATTTGTAAATGGATTTACATAGCATCATGAAATTAACTGAGATAAAACCCTTTCACCAGTTGTAATGTTGAGATCCATCAGAATTATACATGACATTGAGGCTTACCGTGACTATGAGATTTGAGAAATAGATGTCAAAACTGCCTTAATTAATGGGAACAATCAGGAATATGTTGATATAAAACAACCTGAAGGGTTTTTTACTCCAAAGGATGAAAATATATAAAAATTGGAAAATAATCCATTTGTGGATTAAATCAAGTATCTAGGATATGGAGAATTTATTTTGATGAATCTATAATAGAATGTGGTTTCATAATTAATGAGTGTGATCCTTGTGTCTAAAAACAAGTTAGTGGGATTGAATTCATTTTCTTAATATTATATGTTGATGACATATTACTTATTGGAAATCAAATACCAGTCTTACAGTTTTTTAAGATGTGGTTGAATAAATGCTTCTCTATGAAGGAAATGGGTGAGACATCATATGTATTTAGAATAAAGATCTATCATGATAGATCCAAGAAGTTTCTCAGCCTAATTCAAAGTACACACATTGAAAGGATACATAAGAGATTTGGTATGGAAAAATCACAGAGGGGATTGTTACCAAGTCACATGGCATTCATCCTTCTAGGAAAATGATTCCTCAGATACATGGGAAAATAAATAGAATTGAATGGATTTCATATGAATCGGTGACTGGGTCATTCAGGTATATTATGATATGTACTAGGATAGATGCTTCTTATGCATCAAGTGTAGTTAGAAGATATAAAGAGATCTAGTTGACCTCTATTAGATGGCAGTCAAGAGTATCATTAATTATTTGAGGTGTACTGAGGATATGTTCCTAGTTTATGGAGGATATGGGGAACCAGTCATCAAAATATATAAAGATTATAGTTTTCAAACTTATCAATATGACATGAAGTCACAAACGAGATACATATTCACTTTTAATGTAGTTATTGAGAGATGGATGAGCTCAAAAAAGGCTATGGTCATAGATTTTACAAAATAGTCCAAGTATATTGTGACATCTGAGGTAGCTAAATAAGCATTATAAATGCAAAAAATAATCCAAGATATTGAATTGGTAAATAATAGTAAATATGATATTACACTCTATTGTGATAATATTGTAGTGGTGCCTCTCGTAAAAGAGCCAAGTACACATCAACGGGCGAAGCATGTACTTTGGAAGTATCATCTCTTGAGGTATTTTTTTAAGAGAGGTGAGGTTTTAGTGAGATGTATTTCCAAAGAAGAAAATATATCATACCCCTTGACTAAAATAATGACTCAACATATATATGATTATTAAGTGAGTTCAATTGGACTAAAATTTGTAGGTAGTTGGATCTAGTCCTCATGGGAGTTTCTTGGAGTTGGTGTCCTAGGATTAGCTATTTATACTTTAATTACAAGTATGTTCGATATATTTAATATTACTAAAACATATTATTACATATTTTCCATTGTTTTGTCAGACTCTAATGTAATAATGTCCTAAAGTGTATATCACATTGTTAAGGTCATAACAGTTCTCTGTTAAATTGAGATCCTTGAAGTGTTTTGATTATATTCCTGAAGAATGTTCTTCTCTTGGATAACGTAATATGATGGGACACATAGTTCATAGACTGTTAAGTGAGAGAACTCATAAAAGGATGACTCTTAGTATCATGAAGTTATCACTTAGTAATCACCAATATGGGAGATAATGAGAAAGAATCACTGGTAATAATTCCACATGTTTTGGTGTCATCAGATATTCCTATATGCGAGCATGTGTAATGATACATGGACATTAAAATTATCATTAATGAATTTCATAACTCATCAACATTGATTTTATGATGAAAACTATGATGACATATATTCAGGGTAAGTTAGGTTACATTTCTCTTATCATGACTCACATGTCACTAATGAATAAGTTAAAGATGGATTTATCTTTTCTATATTTATAGAAGCTGATATCTCATCCATTTGATTGAAATAGAACTATTGAATTAAATTCCATGTACATGGTGTAACAATGTTTTTTTAGATATTTAAAGAAAGATGTACCAATAAAATAGGTTGGTGACATAGATGTACAATCCTCTTGATGAGATATTATGATAAAGGGATTATATTATATAGTGAGTGTTCATTTTTGGTTTTCATCATTTAAAAATTATGTTTTTTCTCTTGGGTGCCTTGACTCATTTCTAGATAATAATTTTGGACTTTAGGAAAGCTCTCTTGATGCCAATCTGAAATAATCCTAGAGGGTCAAGCACTATGTGTTTATGATGATATTGATTAAATACAATTTGAATTTAATTGATTGAATAAATATTATTCTCAAGACTGAGGTATAATTTTATTCATGTATTATTGATCAAAAATATATATTGATTAATGAAATAATTAAATTAAATATTTATTTAGGTGTTTAATAAATAAAAGAATATTTTGAATAGACCAAGACCATGTCTAATAAATAATATTAATTAAAAAGATGGTTAGATAACATTTTTCGACACTCAAGATGTTGCAAACCATAGAATAATAATAAGAATATTATTATTATATGGAATGAGGTTTATTAATGGTTTTAGTATTTTTTAATGGCTAGAATGCAATAAAAAAATATCCTAACCTAAAATCTACCTCAATAAATAGCCCGTTATGGCTATTGTGAAGGTAATTGAAAATATGTAATTGTTTCAAATAATGAATTTTCTTTTAACTCCTCTATCTCTCTCCCTCTCAAGAAAAATAAATGTTTGAGAGATTTATTCAAGATTAAAGAATGTGTGATCACGATTGAACAATGCGAGACTATTTATTCCCCACACTAGCACATAGAGATCATTTAACATTTATCGAATATCAACAGAGCATGTGTGGATTTTTGCTAGAGGGATTCTATTCATGGATCCTCATAGAACAATGAAAGAAATTTGAAAGGCTATTTTCATATGATTAACATCATTAATGATGAAATATTCCTAAGATAAGGTAATCATTTCTTATGAAATTAAATAAATTACGTAAAATTTGATGTTCAATCTTCTCACTCTTGGTATTGGGAATATAAACATTAAAAGAAATTTGAATATATTTCCCACCACCACATGATTCCACTACTCTCAGAACCATTATAAGGTGCCACTTTTCTAGATCTTTTTCCAGTATGGATAGATCCAAGAGGAGATGTGGGAGCGGACATCTAATGTTCGAGCTCAGTGGATGTCGAGTAGTATGTACACACAATTACAAGAAGTATGATCACTAGTCTCATGGCCATATCTTGATTACTTTCGATATATTGACATTCCATTCAAAATGGAGTTGAAGCAAGTACAGTCGGGGGTTGTAGCATCTTGGTTAACGCACAACCACTCGTTATGTGATTTTATATTTTATTATTTATTTTTCATTTATTATTATCACCGAATACACTAGTTAAACATTCTCACACCTGTTAAGGATGAATTACCGGTGTCCTAATGAATTTTATTACTCACACCTTGCATGAAAATATCTATGCACATTCAGAATTTATGTTTAGGTATTTTGATAAGGAAAAGGGACCTATGGCTGATGAATGAGAAAATGATAATGGAGATGGTATTATATCGAGATGGACTCAAGTGGACCCTGATGTTTTATTTATTTATTTATCTTCCTATTATTACTCTAGTTTGGATTTCCACTTTAGAAGCCCATTAATTATTGCATGACATGTGTCTCATCTTTATGATTCCACGTAATTACTCTAGTTGCTATTATATTGTTTATTATGTATTATTTGTATTATGACAAGATACTATGGGTATAGTCTCCCCAATGATGGACTTAGACCCTAACTGCTAGTCAGAAACCTCTTCTATGCAGGGAGGCATACATGAGGTCCTGTAGCACTCCGGTTCGAACCAGACATTTCATGTGAAGGAATTACAAAAACCATTAAAAAAAGACTCCATACTACAAAAATTATCGTTCTTAGTAGTGGTTTTTTCTTCTAGTGGAAGTAGTTTAAACCATTGCCTAAATATTTAGAAGCGGTTACTAAAATCTCACTACATTTCATGTTCTGTAGTCATTTCGCAGTAGTTTGATTCATTTAACACTGGTTTTTTATGTGATTTTTTTTAGAATTTAACAATGATTTCTATTTTATTTAACGGTGACTTTTTTAGAAAAAACATGAAAATAAAATACATAAGATGAACCCAACAACCGATAAATATGTTAGTGGATGTTAGGTTTATTGGTAGTTAATATTAACCCCTGCTAATTATGATTCAAATTCATTTTTTTAATAGTGGTTCTTAAAAATCACCTCTCATTATTTTTTAAAAAATATACTTTTAAAAAATATTTAATAAAAAGATATGAATATAAAAAATTTGACATGTAATAAACTAAAACATAAATGAACAATAAACCAATCAAACATACATCATACAAGATACATCCATAGTTATATAGATATACATTCATAGTCATCATAACCTTAGTCAACTGATTACCTCAGTCAACCCATACCCCAATTATCAATATATACATATAAAATAAGTCCGACAATATCCCATGCCCAATATAATCCGACCCCATGACCTATGTTTCATTCTTCTACCTCCACATCATCTCATCAATTGAAACATACCACATAATCTCATCAATTGTAATAAAAAAGACAGAAATTAAAACTAAACATAATAAATCAAAATTAGAATAGAATCATTAATAAAATTTAAACATACCATAGAAACTAACCACTTACTTATAAATAATGTCTTGAATCGAATGGTCAACCTCTTTCCATCGGTTAAAATCTATCATCTACAATAATAACCATAATATTTAAGAAGAGAAATGAAAAAGTGAAAAGAAATGGAATATATTTATAATGTTGCAGATAAAATTTGTTATTTTATTAGTCAAACAGAAGACATTTTTACATAAAACAGATAACATACCGTGAAAAACACCTTTAAAACATAAATTTTACTATTTAAAATATGATTCAACACTTGAAACTAAAAATGGATAAGTATATTAAATTATAATTTATTTTTAAATTGATGTTCAATGTGCTTAAATTTTACTTAATATTTTTTAAGGTATTTGATATAAAAGCATATACTATATTTAAAAACTAAATCAATGGTGGTTGTTCCATGATTTCATGTCAATATGAGGGTTTTTTCTATTGTTTTTACCATTCCACACATGTTTTAGTGTTTTAAAACAGTAAAAATGTTTTTATGGGAATCCTACGAAAACCATAAATCTGAATGATGTGTTGTTAATTCATTAATTTCAAAAACCCTTATATAGTCATTATCCACTAATTTCATTGCAATGCGATGATGTTTTCCAAGTCTTACCACCCCCCCCCCCCGATGCACGCTTTTAAAGGATTCAATACCTTTAAAAACAATTTACTGAGCCATTGTGACCACACTGCATGTCAAATTGATGTGTTTTCTAATCATAAGAATCAAGAATAACACAATGGTAATTTTCACTTGATTTCACATAAATTTGAGGTAGTTTTCTATGGTTTTGAGGGTTACCAACACGTTTATGTGTTTTAAAACACTAAAAGCCTATTTGTGGTCATCCTTGGAAAAACATAACTTGGAATGACATTACATCGATTCCTAAATTTAAAAAATGAATATATTGTCATTTTCCTCTGATTTTATGGTAATATGAGTATGTTTACCTAGTTTTGACCCCCCAAAACATGATTTTAAAGGCTTTGATACATTTAAAAACTATTTATAGATCCATTATGACAACAAAACACACCATATTGACATGTTTTCTACAATTACATGTCCAAAATAACATAACAGTGGTTTTACAAATATTCCACATCTATATGTTGTCCTTTTCTATTGTTTTGACTATTACACCCATATTTTAGTTTTTTATAACACTAAAAACATGTTATAGGAATCATAGGAAAACCATAAGTAAAAATGATGTTTCATCATATTATTAAATTTAAAAAATTAATATTTGGTCATTTTACTATGATTTCATAGAAATTATATGATGCTTTCTTGGTATTAACCACATGATACATGTTTTTAAAGGCTTCAGTACCTTTAAAAACTATTTACTGAGCCATTATGATCACAATAAACATTATATTGATTTATTTCTATGTAAAAACATCAAAAAGAACTAAAATTTATATGTAGCATGATTTGATGTCAATTTGATGTCTTTTTCTATGGTTTTGACCATTACATGCATGTTTTAGTGTTTCAAAACACTAAATACGTGTTTACAGGTATCCTAGGAAATTTGTTACTTGAAATGATGTGTCGTTAGTTCTTACTTTTCAAAAATAAATATATAGTTGTTTTACTTTGATTTCACGGAAATTATATGATTTTTTCCTAGTTTTGACCCTCAATCACATGTTTTTAAGGGCTTTGAAACCTTTAAAAAACTATTTATTATGCCATTCTAACCACACCACATGTCGGATTGATATGTTATCAATGTGTATAAATCAAAAATAACTCAACAGTGGTTTTCCAATGATTTTATGTCAATATAGATTAATTTTTTATGGTTTTTACTATTACACACACATTTATGTGTTCTAAAACACTAAAAATCCATTTAAAGACATCCTAGGAAAACCTTAACTTAACATGATGTTATGTCGGTTATGAAATTTCAAAAATAAATCTATGGTAAATTTTTATGATTTCATGGAAATATGACAACATTTTCTCAGTTTTGACCCCCCGGAACATTTTTTTGAAGGCATCAGTACCATTAAAAACTATTTACCAAGCCATTATGACCACAATTCACATCATATTGACATTACATATACACTTAAAAAATAAAAAAATAGTTGTTGTCCTATGATTTGACATAAATCTGAGGTTTTTTTTCTATGGCTTTGACTGCTGCATGGTTTAGTGTTTTAAAATATTAAAAATTAATTTATTTGAATCCTAATAAAAACATAACTCAAAATGAAATATCATCTATTAATAGATTAAAAAAAATACACATATGGTTATTGAATTATGATTTCATGGAAATTGAATGATTTTTTCCTGGTTTTGAACCCCCACTACGTGTTTTTAAAGGCTTTGTTACCATTAAAAACAGTATATTGAGCCATTCCAACTACATCGCACAAAATATTGTGTTTTGTTAGTGAGTACATGTCAAAATTAACTAATAGGTATATTTACACAAATTTCACATTAATATGAGGTGATTTTATCTTTTTTTGAATGATACCCACACAATTTAGTGTTATAAAACACAACAAACACATTTACGGGCATCCTGGGAAAATAATAACTCAGAATGATGTTCTGTTGGTTCCAATATTTCAAAAATAAATCTATGGATGTTTTACTTTTATTTCATATAAATATACTAATGTTTTCCTAGTTTTTACCCCCATATACATGTTTTTAAAGGCTTCAATATCGTTAAAAATAATTTACCGAGTCATTCTGACCACACCACATGTTAGATTGATGTGTTTTCTATGCATAAATGTAAAAAATAACTCAATGGTTAATTTATCAAGATTTTACATCTATATGAGTTATTTTTCAATGGTTTTCACCATTATATTCTTGTTTTACTCTTTTAAAATACTAAAAATGTGTTTAAAGGAATCCTAGGAAAACCATAAACCATAATGACATGTTATCAGTTCCAAAATTTAAAAAATTAATCTATAGTCATATTTATATAATTTCATGGGAATCTGACAATGTTTTCCTAGTTTTGATCCCCTAACACACCTTTTTAAAGGCTTTGGGACCTTTAAAAATAGTTTACCATCCATTCTGAAGACACTGCATTTTAGATTGATGTTTTATCTATGAATACACCTTAGAAATAACAAAACAATTGTTTTTTCAGGAATTCATTTCAATATGAGGTCATTTTCCATTGTTTTTAATATTAAATGCATGTTTATGTGGTTTAAAACACAAAAAAAAACCACTTATAAATATTCCAAAAATATTTGTAACACATATTGACATATCGTTGAGTACTACATTTCAAAAATTATTAAACAATTTTTTTCCTATCTAGTTTTATAGAAATATGATGAAATTTTCCTAGTTGTGACACCCCCATACACATTTTTAATGGCTTTGATGCCTTTCAAATTTATTTACTAAGTCCTTCCAACAACACTGCATGTTGAAATGATTTTTTTCTATTATTATGTGTAAAAAATAATTCAATGGTGATTTTCATATGATGTTAAGACAATCTAATGTTTTTTTCTTTGGTTTGGAATATTATAAATATGTTTTAGTAGTTTAAAACACTAAAAATGAATTTACAGGAATCCCTAGAAAACTGTAACTTTAAATAACATGTTATAGTTTCATACATTTCAAAAAAAAATCCATGGTTATTTTCTTATAAATTCATGGAAATCCAACATCATTTTTCTAATTTTGATCCCCTATCATGCATTTTTTGAATGATTTAGTACCTTTAAAAACTATTTACTAAGGCATTTTGACTGCACCACAAGTCTAATTGATATTTTTTATAGGAGTACATGTCAAAAATAATTCAATTGTGGTCTTCTCAAGATTTCATGTCAATATGATTTCGTTTTTTATGGTTTGAACCATTACACACATGTTTTGGTGTTTTAAAACTCTAAAAACACATTTACATGCATCTCAGGTAAACTATAACTCACAATGATGTGCCATCTATTCCAAAATTTCAAAAATAAATCCACGATAATTTTCATATGGTTTTTTGTTGATATGAAATCTAATTCCTATTTTTGACCCCCTCGCCCCACACACACATGTTTTTAATGGCTTTGGTACCGTTACGAACAATTTACTGTGTCAATACTGAGAAAATGATCTTGAATTATTTTCAAACATAAGGATAACAATATATAATTTATTTTTTATGTGTAGGAATCAAACACACGTCAATCCGGTGTAAGATGTTGTCGGTATGACTCGAAGTGCATGTTTTCAATATAAAAGTTTCATTTTAGTTTTATTTAAGGAAGTTGTATGTGTTCTTTGAAAATGTGTGAATGATCTATGAAATTTAGAATTCACCTTGATAGGATAAGATATGAGGCTATAAATTTCCTTGGGTATCATTTTATAAATCCATTGAAATATAAAAACTAAATCATTTTCCATTTTTTCTCACCATTGATCCTATGTTTTCCTATAAGAGTCTTATTCTCGCACTTTTCCTTCCAAACTTGAAATTTATCTTTGTGATTCCCTATAAATAGAGATACTAAAACCCCCACTAGGTGTAGTAGTAACTGATGATGACTCCCTACCAAAGAAAACTAATGGAGTAGGTCTAGAACCCATCTCCTGTACATGTCTGGGATTCTTCTTCCCTAAAACAATTTGAACTTCATAGTTCATGGAAAATGATGGTGATTTTGAAGGGTCCACATCCAATATTTGTTGAATTTGAACCTGTTAATACAAAAATATTAACAATTATTTTTTGAAATATTTGAACTTCATAATATTATATAATTAATAAATATTTTATTACTATGTATTTTTATTTCATTACTATAAAAACATAATATTGAAAAATAAATTATAACAACAAATAATCCTTAAACCCAATTAATTGGGGTTGGATAGATGTATCAAATGGTGCTAAATTTGATTCATTTTATCCACGTATCCAGTCCCACTTAATTGGGTTTAAGAATTTTTTTGTTATACTATATTTTTCATTATTTTTTTTTATAGTAATGAAATAACATGAAATGATAATGAAAAATACTTACTCAAACATCTTTGGTAGGGTCATTTAAAAAACTGACATCATATTCCCTATGCACTTTAAACCACATCTATATGTGGCCAGTAGAGTAACCTAATTCATTGGCCTTTATTAAAAATATAAACAAGTTAGAAAAAAATTGACTTATAATAAAAAGATATAAATAATAATGAATAAAATACAAACTAAAATTGTTCTTTTCCTAAAAATACTCTAAGACACACTGATATGAATAATGAATTATTTCTCATGATTCATTGTATTTTTTTCAATAATTCCTAAAAAATAGCAACATTAATAAAAATTATAATTTTACTTTGTTTATTTTATTACGATACTTTAAAATATACAATTACCTCATGAGATGCATCTTTGTTAATATCAACAAACAAATTCCATATCACATGAGAAATTCATTCACACAATTTCCCATACATCTATCATGAGCTCAAAGATATTTCATTAAACTCATGTCATAATATTCATTTAAAATATCACCATTTCTTTCCTAATTTTATCATGGTGCATGGGCGTGAAATGGAGCATGGGACATCCAAATGAAAAAACATCTAGAAATAAAAAACATAACACTGTATATGTATATTACAAAATTTTATTCATTTCATTTAAATTATTTATCAAGGAATATTAAATTAAATTACCTTTAATTAAGTATAAAAAACATCATTTTTTCAAGTTGTAGGAATATGCCTCCAATATATATAATTAATGAGAATGCTCATTGTATCACAAATAAGCTGCCTAATAATCTGCCCATAGATTCTGGAAACATCATCAGTAGGCACCCCAAACTCATCAAAGGGAATGATAATATTTAATTCCTTCAGGCCTCATACATCATTCATGATCATATTTATATATCTTCTATAGTTATTTCTATCCATTTGAAAAATTAATTAAATAATTAATAAAATATATAGTTTTTTTACAATGACATACATACCAGTATTAGTAACTAACTGATATCCACTTGATAAAGGGATGACCAACTGCTCTATAGCTGGAGGTGAATTGGATTGTGGGATACTAAAAACATCTTGGGAATGGCTGGCGCTCTGGTGGTCTCAAGTACAACTGAATCACTCAGATCCACCGAAGTTGATGGTAGTTGTGGTGTGCTCCGAAATGATAACCATCTATGATTTTGAAATTTATTTGTTCTCAACATTCTTTCAATTAAATTGGTTCAGATATATTAAATGAATAGAAAATTAAAAACTAATAAATTTTTACAAAAAGAAAAAATAAAAACTAAAAAACTGTATATATGTATGAACCACTTATAAATTTGAAATTGTAATATATTTTCATTACCAATTTATACATTCAATTATATTCATCTTCATTATCTTAATTATTATAAACTTATATTATGACGAGTTCTTCATTTTCACCCTCTATTGCAAGTTCAATTGTTTCAATATTCTCAGTAAAAAATTATATTATGTTTTGTGGTTGATTAGGTTCACTGTTACAAAGTATCAATTGATCTTCATCACTCATATCATATAATTCTTTCTACTTTAAGTGTAAAAAGAACTCTAACCTTCATGTATTTCATCATCCACATAATAAACTATCTCCACTTAGGAATCCAGGATAAATGGATCATTTTATAAAAGCTCATTGGTATGGATAAATAGAGATAAGTTGATAGAATTAAAATTTAATGAATCATTCATTATTCCCATATCAATATTAACCCAAATTCATTTGAATAAGACAACCAAAAACTACTCATGATAGTTTAATTAAATTATATCATCCAAATTTCCATAATATCCCACCTCTGTCAGTGTAAATACACCACTATTTTTAGTTTTTAAGTTTTCATCATGATAAATTGAATGAAACCTAAATCCATGAATACTGTAGGCATCTAATAATTTAGACATTCTTAGAGGACCTTGAGCCAAAAAAAATTTAAAATAATTTTATATTTCAGCATGATTTTCAACATTCATTATCTAGAAAAAAATATACAATTTTTTAGTTTTAACATTGAAAAAATAACTACATGTCAATAATTCTAATATGAGTATATACTTACCTGATGGGTGATTCATCTTAAAATATCCTTATTAACAAAATTTTTTAATTCCATCTCATTTCTAGATCTACCCCTTAATCACTTATTTGTTTTACATCACAATTCTTCAATAAAAGGATCTGTAATAAGACTACTAAGTAGTATATATCTATGTGCTTATAGAAACTTCAATTCATTTAGTGTAAAATTTTACCCCTTTCCAATTGGTTATCCAATAATTGGAAATATTGATAACTAGTTTTCAAAATTATAATTAGTGAAGATATCATCAAAATATTAAACACGATTGAATCTAGTTTCAATCCCATCCAAATACCATGAATACAAGGTCAATCATTCTTTGGATATGCAACATTTAGCAATAGAGCCTTTTGTTTTATATTTATTCATCATATATGATTTCAAATGACCTATGTACCGGATGAAAAAAATTAGAAACAAATAAAAAAATTATGCAATAATTTAATAAAATTAAATTCACTAATGAAAATAAAAATAATATCATTGTACCTCTCAATTGGATAAATCAATTGATAATGTTCTAGTCAGCCATGTTTAGGTTCTTCAACCAAATGAACAATCAAATGAATCATCACAGTGAATAATGAAGGGGAAAATAATATCTATAAATAAAAAAGTGTCAAAACAATTCTTTACTGAAGTTTATCAAGTTTAATTGGATTTAGATTTTTTATACAAAGCTCTACAAAAAAGGTACAATAGTTTATTTATTAGATAACATATAAAAAAATTCCAATGAAAACAATTTTTCCATAAAAATACATGAGTTGTGACTTTTCAATCCATGTAAATTTCAATTCTTTTAGTCAATTCACCTTGATATATTACTTGGATATCCATCTTCCACTTTTAAATTCTTTAATGTTTGAAGGAATACGTCTTTATCTTGATTTTTCATTGCAAAAATAGTTAAAGGATACTTTCTATTATAATTTTCCCAATAATCATGCTTTATATTCATTAACTCCAATTTCTTATGAGCAATAAGGCTATCCTTTGATTTACCCTTCACATTAACCAATGTGAAAATTACATTTCCACATAATTTTTTATCAATATTGATTATATCAAGACTATAACATATCAAATTAAACTCTTAATGAGGAATTTTGAAAAATATACCCTTTATTTTTGTGTTCTAGATGCTTCAAATATTGTACCTTGTACCCTTTTCCCCTTCTTTAAAATGATTATATTTTCCAAATTCTTTAATGAAACTCCTTAATTTTCCCATTATTTCTAAACCTAATAACACATTTAGTGGATTTCTCAGTTTAATATCTTCATTGAATTGTGCCTTGATAAACCTAGATTTATGAGAAGAAATAAAGAAATCAATGATGATGCATAAAACATCATATTCTTATATAAGGTAATTGTTGATGAACAATATTACAACCTATACAAGACAAACTAGTATGAGTGTTCCAATAAAATAAATTTCCTAATCCAGAAATGTTGGTAATTTTCTATATTAAATTAGAAAGTATTTTTAATAGTTTTCTCATTGAAGCGCCATATGTTTCTATTCCATCATCTCATAATTCTTTCCATTATTTGATTAGAGGTTGAAGGTATACATCAATTCAATTTCTAGGCATTTTATTTCTAGAAATAATAATCTAAATAAAAAATAATATTTATTCATACACGTCAATATAGGTAGATTATATTGGATCAAAATAACCAGATAAATACTATAATTAGTACCTAGAGTACAAGTGGGGTTAAAAGCATCATAATCTAATCCCAAACATGAATTATTAAGAATTGATGAAAAATATAGATATAATGAATCAAAAATTTTCTATGATGTTGAATCGTTTGTATGTCTCATCAAGCCATCATTACGATCTTGATCATGTCACTTCATTTCGTATGTAGTTTTAGATTCCATGAATAATATTTTCAAGCATCATATCAGAAGAAAGTAATGAAATAATGTTGAAGGAGTTTTCTAATTTTTTTCTTCTTGGTTATGCATTGATTTATAATCCCATTGTTGTCATTGACATTCATCTACTTTTATGACATCTTATGAATTATCCTTTGTCAGACTCTTCTCCCTAGTAAAGCATGCAATCATTAAGGAATTCATGTATCGTTGTATAATATAGTCCAAGTTTATTTATGACTTTATTAATCTAATAGAATGATGCAAGGATCATAGCTTCACTAAATGAATCATGATGAAACTCTAAAATCATGTACGTTTCATTGTTAATAATTTCAAAGAGACAGTTTATATGATACAACTTAAGTAGAAAAAATACATTGAATAATTATCACACCCTTCATAAAGTTCTTGTTCCACATCTTCAACTAATTCATAATGCTCATTTTTTTGGTCGTGGAACTTATTAGAAGGATTAAAATTCTTAGAGTCAATTGAAGGTTTTTTTGATCTATTGAAATCTTGGACATTATATCATGCAAAGACAATTGTTTCATTTATCAAATTTCAAACTGAATTCCCCTATGGAGGGTCACATTGTATTTATTTGATAGGATTATCTTTTTTTTAATTTCCATAACAATATATTCACCATTCCAAATCCTACATACATATTGAGTAGAAAATTGTTTCTATATAAAATGATCATATACTTCATTTCTATTTAACCATCACATGAATTTTCAATCAGGACATACACATTTTATTCTACCACCCACTGATCAATTTTTTAATTACATAATATTTTTTTTCAAACTCTTGTCATAACGAGATGTGTTTCGAGGAAAAGTAATCCAACTTTTATCCATATGTATTGGATTTTCACTCTTCTCCCTGTATATTCAGATATAAATATATAAATGGTCAATCAAAAAAGTACAATTAAAATTAAACATCAATTCACTCTATTAAGCTTGGTCCGCTAATTTATCCTATAATTCAATAAATATAGTATATAAAATCATTGTGAACATACATGTACACTCAGTATGTTCTTACTTCGGGAGTCTCATGCCCGTGTGGAAGAAGCATATTAAAACTTTATTGAATAATCAATAAAACCAAATGGTTTCCTATCCTCTAATCAACCATTATCCAAAACTCACTAAGTCTTACTCACAAATAATTCATGAGGGATAAATGAATCATGTAGTTACATACTATTTATAACCCCACAAACAAGCAAGCATTCATCATATAAATGATTCATGATCCCCATTTATAATAGGCATTAATAATAGTTATGTGTATAGGATTCCTATGTGATAAAATTTATCATATGATTGTACAATATTATATAATACAATATTATATAGAAAATCAATCATACAATATTAAAAAATTAAACATTACAATTGGGGATTGAACTCTCTGAGAAATGGGGGAGAGGGGTCGCCGTTGGGGATCGCCATCAAGGAGCAGGGGGGTCATTGTGGGGTCATCATCAGGTAGAAAGTGGGGTTGGGGTCATGAGGATCATATGTGAGAGTGAGAAAAGGGGTGTTCACCATCGAGGATAATGGTTGAGTTGTCAGGGGTAAGTGGGAGAAGGGGGGAGAGGTATATTGTTGGAGAGAAGGGGGGGTCAGTGTTGGGGAGATGTGGGGTCGAGGGTGAGGGGCAGTCACCTACATTGTGGAGAGGTGCGACCAAGGGGGAGGGGTGGTCACCGGTGTCGGGGATAAGTTGGGTAGGGGGGGGGGGTAAACACTGGCACCAGAGAGAGGCATGATCAAGAGTGAGGAGCGGTTGCTAGAATTGGGGAGTGACACGATCGAGGGAGAGGGGTGGTCAACAATGTTGGGGGATGGGTAGGGTCGAGGGGGAGGGGTGGTCATCAACGTCAGGGAGAGGTGGGGCTGAGGGATCGGTGGGGGTAGGGGAGGGTGGGAGTCACTAGAACTGGGGAGTGTCGTGATTGAGGTGGGGGTGGTCACCAATGTTGGGGAGAGGTGAGGCCAAGAGGGAGGGGTGATTGTCAACATCGAGGAGAGGCACCGCCAAGGGGGAGGGAGAGTCACGAACATCGGGGAGATGTATGACCAAGGGAGCGAGGGGGTTAGGGAATCAGGTGGAGGGGGTGGGTTCAGTTATTTTTAAAAAAATATTAGCAGGGGTTTCATTGAAACCACCACTATATTTAAAATATATTTAATAATGTTTTTTTATTAGTGATTATTAGAACTCCCACTAATAAACTTTCACTAAGACCACTCTTTTTTTGTAGTTCTAGATAACATAGTTTTATTGAATATTACCTTAAAAGTGACATATATAATTTTATTATCAATTCTAAAGCTATAAACGTAACCATGAAATACAATCACGATAAAACACTAAATCAATTTTATTTCTCTTGGTATAATTTTTTTCCCACTTTATGAATTTTCTCACCCATAGTATTTTTTATTAGTTTAACGAATTTATCTCACTGCAAGAATTATCACCTAAAGGAATTTATTTTTTTGATTAAGGAATTTTATTCACACCTATATGGGATATAGTATGTACATGCACAACATGATATTATATCTTCATATGACATTAATGAATTTTGAAATGAAATCATTGAATCATTGTACAAATGTATCATCCCAATCTCGGATGTCACTCAACTGTGCCCCCAAGCCCAGTTGGCTACATGGTCTCAAGCACATCTTCCCAAATTCCAGAGGCTTATTACATTATGTTAGGGACTAGGTGAGTCATTTGGGAGATTATACCCCCATTACCATAATTTTTCACAATGGAAGTCAATCATATTAAATAGTGGATGCAGATACAATAAGCAGACAACAGATAAAATAGACAAGAAATACAAGAATATGTAATAAACCAAGAAGTGTCTCATATACCATGATACAGATGATACATGTATCTAAAAAATATCCAAAATAGGTACATAGAAATATAATAAAATACAAGTATCTAATATCCAAAACGACCGAAAAGTGCCCTCGTAGCATCGCAGGCCTCATCTTAGTCCTATGCTCCCATGCCCTAAAACAATGATCAACAAATAGTTTTAGGGAGCTTTCCCCTACTATCAACTGTAACTATATAATCTGTTTGGGTCCCCAAGGAGGCCCAAATAGGAAGTGAGATAAACATCCCAGTAGGTTTCAACCTAAATACGTATACAGTTCTAATAAGTACTATGAAATATGATAAACAAGATAAGGTAAGTAGTAATGTAAGTGTGAAATCCCAAGGAGTATAACTACTACAAACAAGTAATAATAAACAACCCCTTGTGGCTCCCTACAACAAGTTTCGGCTCCTAACAAGGTATCTACAAGCAATATAAACAAACATCACAGCCTTTCCACATAACCATCCAAATCATGTCCACATGTCCTTACCGTATAAAGAAAACTATATCAAAAACCCACGGCCTTGTCATACAACCACAATCATATATCCCACAGTCATACCGTATAATGAATTGTAGATCATGAAGGGCCAGATCTTGGGTGCTGAAGACCAAGGCATCCTCTTCGATTCACAGGATAATCTTGATGGAAACTTGGCATAGGCAATGGTTGGAATCCTAGGAGAATGTGTACCAATATGTCCTACGTGAGTCCAAGAGTGCTGGATCCAAGGGGTAGCAAAACCTAAGGCATCTCATGGAATAAAGACCAAAGGTGTATAGTCAAACAAGGTTTCCAATATCTCATTCCATATCCATAGATATCCATTCTTGGAATCTATGTAAATCATCAATCATTCCATGCCATAAATAATTTCAAACCATATGAGTCTACCATCTCATATAAACAATTACATTCAAAACAATTCAATGAGTATACCCACTCATTTAAACCCTTGCATCTCATGAGTATACCCACTCATGTACTCCACATTCATTTAATCATGTCACATGGATATACCCACCAACTTATCACCAATTTCCATTTAACACATCACATGGGTAAACCCACCCATTAATCACAATTACCAACAAAACTATTTAAGCAATCTAAAAATATCCAGCGTCTATACCCACTCATTTGAAAAGTTCCATTTAAGTATTTAATCAAGTTAGGAATAGAATATAATAATATCACAAGGTAAGGAGGCAATATATCTTCTATGTATGTAATTCGGCCTCATTTAAGTATAACTGAGCATCCATAAACTAGGAAAACTCAAGGTCACACCCCATGTGTAGTTCATCAATGGTAAAAACCAAAGTAAAGGCATGGTGCACCCCATGGGTGTCCTTAGGCTGGGTCAGCAACCAAAAATGTATCTCAAAGAACCTTACGGAGTCCCAAATAGGGCCTACCTCATCTATTTCAGATAAACACTTTAAAATTGGTCCTGCACTAAAAAGTCCAGCAGGCATAAAAAAGGTCAATAGCTCTTTAAAGCGTCAAAAGACGAAAGAAAATTAAAGACCACCCAAATTATCTCATTAGTGGAGTTCTCATCTAGTATCAAGTCCTAATTCATCCTGGTTGGGAATAAATCTAAAGAACATATGAAGAACAAGAAATTAGGGCATAAAATTCTAAATCCAAACAATGCAACTGTTGTTCTGAAGAATCAAGAATGGCTAAAAAGGAATCAATATCATACCACCGTGGTTCTAAAAAAAATGATAGGGAAATAAATGGAATCCAAATGGTCACTAGATCTAAAACTATAAATATGAAATTCATTAGGCTTCAAAAGTGTGAAAAAATGCTTTTGTCCAAAAAATAGAGGTCCCTACCTCTTTTTTTAAAAAACTTTGTTAGGAAATTACATGAAAAGTAATTTCCTTACATGGGGTGTAATGCTCGGTTTTCCTTTAATGGGGTAAAACCCTTACACATCGTGAAAGTTCAGAGGAAAACCATTACATGTTATGAAATTGGATTACATAGTGTGTAATCCTATTACACGCCCTGTAATTGGCCTGCAACCGGTACACAACCGTCTTGCCTATTATTTCCCAGAAACAACCCAACCAGCCCATGTCCCAGCTAAGGGTCAAAGCCAAAAAAATAATGTAAAAGATTCATACCTCAAGAAAATCCTAGGATATTATAGTATTCCTCCCTTAAAGCAATTCTTACCCGAATTTCCCTCTGAAGGGTAGTCAAGATCCATTTGAAAAAACACTTGTCACTAAGCACATATGTCGGCCTCCCGCTCCTAAGTATCATCATGTGAACGGTCTTGCCTCTATAGAACCTGTACTAGATGAACTAACTAGCCTTTTATAACCTTAATTCTCCTATCGACAATAGGAATTAGATGCTCTTTGAAGGATGCATCAAATTGTAGCTCAACCTCCTCGGGTTGAAAAGCGTGAGATGGGTCCAAATTATAATGGTGTAGTTTTGATACGTGGAAGATGTCCTGCATGGATCAGTACCTCCGAGGTAACTAAAACTAATAGTCTACTGATCTGACTCTCTCAAGAATCTTTAATGGCCCAACATATAGTGGTGAGAGGTTACCCAATATCACGATCCTTCTATGTCCCAAACTTAGTGAAACACATAAAATGACCTGATCACTGACCTCAAACTCTAGAGGTCATATACGGTAATCGACAAAAGATTTATATCAAAATTGTGATGTACCCATCTGCTTCTGAATCAACAAGATGTAATTAGAATTCTCTTTCCTGAGACAAGGTCCAAGTAAAGCTACATCACCTACCTCTTGCCATCACATGGGTGATTGGCATAGCCTACTATACCAAGCCTCGTAAGGAGACATATGTATCATTGTTGATAATTATTATTATAGGAGAACTCATCTAGATGTATGTGTCTCTCCCAAGATCCCCCAAAATATAGGACACATTCTCTCATCATGTTCTCTAGCACATGTATCATACACTTTGATTGACCATCAGTCTAATGGTGGTGGACTGTGCTCAGAATCACCTATGTACCCAGTGCCCTCTGAAAACTCTATAAGAAATGAGATTTAAAGTGGGAATTCCTATTTGAAATGATAGTGTCTGAGAACCCGTTAAGTTGTATTATCTCATGGTTATACAGCCTTCCAAGAACATTAACATAGAAGGTATCCTTTATTGGTAACAAATGATCAACCTTTTGGTCCCGTCAACAACAACCCACACAACATCATTGCCTCAAGGAGAACATAGTAAACTAGTCCTGAAATCCATTTTGACATCATCTCATTTCCACTTTGGAATAATTAAATGATATAAAATCATGGCTGGTCATTGATGTTCCTCCTTCACATGCTAACATTTTTTACACCTCGTAACAAAACTAGCTACCTCTATTTTCATACATGGCCATTAGTATTGATAATGCAAGTCACGATACATCTTGCTGACTCCGAGATGTAGTGCCCAAGATGAAGCATGAAACTCACACATCATATACCCATGTATATCCACTGGGACCCAAACACATCCATTGATATGTAAGATCTCATCAACACCTACGGTCTAACCAGGAGGAGGGTCCTCGCCTTCCATACTCTCCCATAGGACAAGACCCTCTAAATTCGATAACTGCATCATCATTACTTTAACCAATAGGGTAGAGGTCACAACTATGGATGTTAGATATGTCTATCCCTAACTATTTTGCACCTCCATATAGATCATAGAGAATAACGACATAAGTTGCCACACACTACTTACTTGTTGCATTGTCTGTATCTGAGTCCACGTGCTCAGTGCATCGAACATTACATTACCTTTACCAGTCATGTATTCATGCTTGAAGTCAAAAGACTGTAGGTACTCCACCCACCTTTTCCCCTCATATTCAAATAATACTGAGTAAATATATACATGAGGATTTTGTAGTCTGTATACACCAAAAAATGATCTCCAAATGAATAATGACTCCAATAGTGAAAATCCTGGACAACTGCATCTAGATCAAGATGATCCATAGGGTAATTCCTCTGATGTGGCCTTAGAAACCTAGACTCATATGCCAAAACTATATCCCCCTACATCAGCACTACTCATAGCCCAATAATTGATGTGTCACAATTAAGGATGGAACACTCGGTTCATCAGCACCATGAAAACTACTATCGTGTTTGTGAGACTGAATGACATAACCAGATACTCATATAAACCATACCTACTATGAATGGTTGTACGATGTATGTTTGTGGGACAAATATGTACCTGGTGATATCCTAACGTTAGTTAAATTTTCAAGAATACTCGAGATCCTAGAATCTTATCAAACATTTCATTTATTTGTGGAATGGGATATCGGTTTTTAACCATTAGCTGATTCAAATTACGATAATCCCCAAATTGCCTAAGAGTTATATACACATTTTTTAAAAATAACTGGCAAACCCCACATAGAAGTATCCAGTCAGATAAACCCCTTTTCCTCCCAATACTATAACTTCCACTTAATTTCTTACAACTCCATCGTAGACACCTAGTAAGTAGAAATGGATACTGGTGCAGCTCAAAACACTTGTTCAATGGGGAACTCAACCTATCTCTCGAGATTTAACTAGAATATTCATCTGGGAACATGTTCCTGAAATGATCCACCATTAGAGGAATGTCTACCTGACTCACTCCCTGATCACCAAAATACAAAATAACAATCTAGGCTGTCATTCTGCCAAACTCATGATGATCTATTCCATCTAAACTCACCTAGACGCCCCATTCACCCTTTTGATTAAACACTGCATCCTCTGGTGATGTGAAAGATAACCTTAGGCGATAGTAGACAATGTTAGATCGATAATATACTTAACAGTCCATCCCAATAATGACATCAAACACTATCATCTCAAAGACAGATATATCTCAAATGAAGTGACACCCACAAACCTCAAGGGGGTACTCCCTGCACTAGAGTACATCATCCATTCTGATTCCAAGTAGTATTTCTATCATTAAAACGCTTTCAAAATACCACACAACAAGCCCAAGTATTTTCACCATAGGTGAAAATATGAAACTATGAGATACACATGTATCCAAAAGAGTAGATGCAATAGTAGAGGATACTAAGATCATTCCTCTAGCTGTAGATAGTATGAAACCTTACTCCTCAGGGGTAGGTTGTACATAATTTAATTGACCTATACCATGACCCTTTGAAACCACCTCACTTCTCAGAGTAGGTCCCCTTCGATGTATAGGAGTAATTGGTGTATGGCTACCTCTGAAAAGACCACTATTTCTGCAGCTTGATCGGCCTGCATTTCTCTAGCTCCCTACTTGACATAGATCTTAGAAACCTACTCCTAAACCTGACATCAAGGCTGACCCCCTACCACTCACAAATGGAGGGAAGGTCCTGTAAAACCATTCCATGTGGACCATCCCTCCATAACCTCAACACTTGACTGGGTCACAGTCACTCAAATTCTTCATGTGTCCTCTCCTGCCACACTAGTGAAAAAACACTAAGCTACTAGAACTCATAGCCTAGCTGATGCTCATCTCATGGGAAGCATCAAAATGGTTCTTTCATCCTGAAGATGTAGAACTACTAGGTTGAGAAGAAACATTCCCATACTCTATATCCTCAAATTCCCTCAGGTTCCACTCTATAATCAGTGAATGATTCACAATCTTAATGATATAGGTCAACCTAAACACATTAACTAAGGATTTGATAGTATGTCAAAGCCCTTCCTCAAAGCATCTTGCTCTTGATAGAACATCAGTAAGGTACATCTGTTCAAAACTACGCAACTCTGTAAAGTATGTTGATTACTCTATATCCATCATGGTTCCCTACTCTAGAAACACGAACTCACTAGTTCACTCAGCCCATATTGATTGGGGGTAAATGTAGTCAAGAATGTAGGTTTGGAAACCTGTCCAACTCGTATCTCGTAGCCTTTCAGCATGGTTCATAACATCCCACCAGTACATTACTACTCCATGTATCGTATTATGGGTGATCTTGACCCTCCTCTCAAGATGTGTCTTCAGATGTTCGCAGATAGCTAGTGTGGTCTCAATCCACAACACAAAAGATTGTGGACCATCATCCCCCAAAAATTTGAAAGGATGGTGTTGCTAGAACACCCATGTCAGCTTGGCCATAGTCATGGTAGGCTACGGTGCTCCATGAAATGTCTTATAATAGAAAAATAACCCCTTGTGGAACTATACCTCAACACCTATGTCTGAAATAATCTAATGTACCACAAAAAGAACTAAAAGGGGATCCACTAGTATCTAATGGCCCACCCCCTTTGAAGCATGGTCATCACCACCCTCTTGGAATTCTATTGGAGGTCTTCATGGTGAAATTCCTCGGAAAGGAATGATATCAATGTCGTATCTCAAAAGCGTAGGACATGTCAAAACCCTCCTAAAAAAAGTCATAACACACAACCTAATCCTAAATCCATGACTGTATAAAGAATAACCACAACACAAATAGAAACACTACCTCTCCCCCACTCAAAATCCGGGTGTAGGTCACATGTCTATTTTCCTTTTTTTCAGTTAACAGACATTATTTGGCATGATTTAACCAATGGTCAACCATGATTTGATACTTGAGGACCCATAACACCTCATGAACATAAATTTGATTCCAATATAATATATACACATAAAATTCATTATAAAATTTTAATTTAAAAGGAACCTCATTTTCTATTTCATAAGGGCCCATACACCTTATGAATTGAAAGATGATGTCACTTCACTATCCTTTGCACAAAGTCAATCAAAAAATCAGGAACAACTATTAGAGCATCGATTACAATAGAATGCCTCATGTAATTCATCTTAAATGGAAATACATAATGCATGATATGTGATTTCTAACAAGAGAATATAAGATATGTGATATGGAATACCATCATATCATTAGTTTGAAAAAAATATAACCCACAATTGCATCAATAGTATCTGCATAAATCTTGTATGTCGCCTAATGGTGAAATCAAATCAACTGTAATAGACAAAACTAGAAAATAGCAATTTCATTTAGGGTAATTTGGATTTTTATTGTACACGGGTTAGCTATGCTCGAGCACAGCTCATTAACAAATTCCATTTTCCTTCATGTCACAGTCTATTGTCTCCAAACAGTAAATCAAACTAGAAAAGAAATTGTCTATGATACCACTTTGTAACATCTTGAACTCAGATGCCACCCAATAGTTCCCCAAGCCCAGTTGGCTACATGGCCCCAAGTGCACTTCTCAAATCCCAGAAGATTCCAACTATTGGTGAGGGCCTAGTTGAGTTATTTGGGAGACTACTCGCTCATTAACATAGTATATCATAGTGGAATTCAATCAAATTCAATATCATAAGTAAATACAATAAGCATAAAATAGGTAAAATAGATAAGAAAGATACGAATATATAATAAGCCATAATTCTTTCATATACAATGATGCAGATGATACATGTATCTAGAAAACAACCAAAAAATATACATTGAAATTAAGTACAATACAAGTATCCAAAATCCAAAAAGATAAAAAAGCGTCACAGTAGAAAATCAAGCCTCAACTGGGTCTCATGATCCCATGATCTAATGAAATGATCAACAACTAGTGTTAGGGAGCTTTTCCATACTGTCACCTAAAACCATATAATTTTTTTGGGTCCCCAAGGAGGCCCAAACAAGGTGTGAAATAAACATCCCAGAAGGTTTCCACCCAAAGATCTATACAATTCTATGCTTTACTATGAAATATGAGAAACAAGTACAAGTAAGCAGTAATGTAAGTGTGAAAGCCCAAAGCATATAACCAACGCAAACAAGTTATACCAAACAGCCTCTTGTGGCTCCCTACAACAAGTGGTAGCTCCTAACAAGTAACCTATAAGAAATATAAACAATCAAAACAACCTTATCATAAAACAATCCATATCCTATACACACAGCCTTACTCTATAAAGAAAACCATATCAAAAACCCATGACCTTGTCGTACAACAACATTCATATATCCCACGATTGTGCCATATAATGAAGTGTAGACCATGATGGGCTGATTCCAATGTATTGAAGACCATGGCATCATCATCATGTCCTAGTATCATCTCGATAGAAACTTAGTATAGGCACTGGTAGGAGTCCTAAGAGCATGTGTACCAGCATGTCCTACATGAGTCCAATCAAGACAGATCTAATGGAAAACAGATCATGAGACATCCCATAGAATCAAGACACAAAGTGAATACTCAACCAAGGTGTCCACTACTACGTTCCAAATCCATGGAAATCCGTCCTTGGAATCTTTGTAAATCATCAACCATTCCATACATTTAATAATTTACAACCATATGAGTCTACCAACTCGTATAAAAAAATACATTCAAAACCATTCAATGAGTATACCTACTCATTTAAACCATTACATCACATGAGTATATCCACTCATGTACTCCACTTCCATTTAATCATGTCACACGGTTATACCCACCCACTTATCTCCAATTGTCATTTAAAACACCTCATGGATATAACAACACATTTATCAAAATTACCAAAAAACCATTTATGAAATCTTAAAACTACTAACAAGTATACCCACTCGTTTAATAAGTTCTATTTAATCATTTAATCAATTTAGACATGACATATTATGATAACAAAAGTCAAGGAGGTAGGACATCTCTGACAAAGAAACTTTATGTGCATAATTTTTATCAAATAATGAGGATTTTGTAATTTTTTAATGATAAAACCAATTTATTTCAATGTTTTATTAAAATAAAGGGTTATTTGAGTTTTAGAATGATTATGAGAAAAATTGAGAAAAGTGCATTATTTCGGATTTTTGACAGATTTTTACAACAAGGGCAATTTTTTCATTTAGTAAAAAATATAAATAAAATATTAAGGATTAATTTTTTGTTATAATACTTATTTTATTTTTTTCAACGTTATCTTTATGACCTACAGCTGATTCGAAGATCTATTAGTCCAAAAAATTCAGTGAATTTGGAAACTTTTCTGGGCCGACAGCATGGACCTCACCATAGTAACAGATGCACAAATTGGTCTCCTTGCCTCTAATTTTGGTTATTATACCAAAGTTATCACTAGGACACATAGTAATGACTATAAAACGATTTCAGGGTAGTTTTGAAGTCATTAATGTTTCCATTGATCATTATGAATTTGAAGGAAGCTTCTTGGAAATTTTGGCCATAAAAAGTCTTATTCAATTAAAATTCCATAACTCCTTAATACATTGTCTAAATGAGATAAACATTGGAGGTTGAATGGATAATACATTTAGGAACAATTTTTAGTAAGGAGTCCATGTGTTAATCGACCATTTATTGTGCCAGAAATGTGCAAAACTTTAGGGTATAGAATTCTGCCTATAAAAGGAGGCTCTCGCCTCATTCCCAATTCATCAACTCGACACCAATAGCCATGGAGGATTCCTAACGGGGCATGGGACTATGCTACACCCCTCTTTCCACCCCATTGATTAATTTTATTTTATTTTAATTTTAGTTTGGTATTATTTTTCAATTTTAAATCAAATTTTATTTTTATCAATCCATGCTTTGTGATTCTCCATCGACTTTTCTTCATTTCTTTCCCTATCTCTCTCTTCTCTTCCACCCATTCCACCAAGTAATCTATTACTCTCGTAAATTAGAGGATAAGCCCAAAAATTAGACAAAAGGGAGGTGAAGGTGATCATGAATTTTCTTTAATGTTTAATTTTATGTGTGTTGATATATTTGAGTAGCATGCACGGGAAAGTTGATTGTCCCAGATGTTGTGACTACCACATATAACATGTAACTCAACCTATCCATATTATTTTATTTAATAATTTTTCCCTCTCTCAATTGGTTAGTTCATTACACATTGGAGTTGAGATAATCAATTGATGAAACAACATCAATAGAATCGGGTCCTAGATGATGACACATTCTAGACAAAGGTGTGTCACCAACTTGGATTAAAGGGGGTGGTGGAATTGAGAGTGATCAAACATTCAATGATATTCCACAATTTATAAATAAAGAATAGTAGGTAAAAAAATGAGATTTTGTGTTTGGATTATCAAACTAAAATAAAAGATATAACAGAGAATAATGATTTAATATTTAACCAACCCCCAAAACCATGTTCTTTCTTATTAATTCATTCTATTTAGACTTGAATCTTAGTATAAATTTAGAATTCTTTCTTCACATGTCATTATTTCAAATAATAAAAAACCCATAACGATTTTAATCACTTTTATTTAATAAAAAAACACAGAAATAGATATAATAGGTGAATTAAATAAATTATGTGTACTACATTGAGAAGGATCTTCAAGAGATATTACCCTGGTCAGCCACTATTCTCCATTAGGAAAAATATAATTATTATTGTCCACACCCCACAACAGACGTGCGTCAAAACTGACATTGTTTCTGGGGATCCAATCATTAGTTAATTTACTTTTTCTATTTTCACATATTAGTTATATATCATTTTATTTAAAAATTATAAAAAAAGACTACCATGATGTATTCAAATTAAGAATATTATGCATGGAAAAATTACTCACAGGTGAAGCAACAAAAACAAGAAGAAGATGAATATTTTAGAAGAGATCTGATGCATGAACCTAGATAAAGCCTTGAACAACTAACAAGTAAGGCTAATAGAGCATTTGATTATGTTTATGCATTAATAGAGACTCCCAAACCTAATCCGGAGGAAGAATGTGAGAAAGTGGTGGAATAAATTTCACCTATTATATTTGAAATTTATGAACCTGAGGAAGCAAGGGAGGAAGATGTATCTACTGAGCTAAAAGTGGGAGATCAAACAAGTTTGGATGAAATCATGATTAAATATGAGGAACTACCTAACTTCACTGTATAATACAAAGAATAAGATTCATAACCACTGATGGAAGAAACCACCAAATTGGTAGAATTTTAAGTCAAGATGGATGAGCCTGACTACCTACCTCTATTCCCAAAGAGTATACTCCAAGAGGCACTTACCACTATGGCAGAGATTGAAGCTGAACCGACATAGGGAGTTTAACCATTCATTGACTCTATCCCTTATAATTTTATTGAATATGAATTGTACATCACTCCATGTGGTTTTGATTATACAGAATTAGAAAACCTCAACTCTGGCTTGGGGGAAGAAGAAGAACCTCAATGTGCACATGCTGAGGAACATATGGAGCTCCCTAGAAACATTGAATATTTGTTTAAGGAAGTTCATGAAGGTATTCTAATGTATTTCCCGAAGGAAAGCCTGAAAAAAGATGCTTTGATGGTGAAGAATTTGATCTTGATACTTCATATTTTAATATTATTCAAATTGAATTACACCCTGCTATTCCCATTGAATATTATTTTGATGAAGCATACCTCAAGTAACTAATGGAAAGAGAAAAGGAGGTTTCACACGTATCATCAAAGAAGGAGTATGATTCATACTTCATCCTACCCCCACTATGAAAGCGATAATTCATTGTAAAGGGGGATATGGTGTTCTATATCCCATAATGATGAAGGAAAATCTGGGAAAAGCCACATGTGGTTGTTAAAATCGAAGAATCTTTATCTTCCATCATAATTTGGATTACAGTAGGTACTTCCCTCTAGAGGCATTCAAAATTTAGGGGAAACATGGGGGATAATACCAAGATTTATCTTTACATTATTTCTAGGAATTTAAAATTAAATTTATTTTCATTTATATAATTTACCATGTTGTCTCCTCCCTCTTTTATATTGAGATTAAACAAACTGATCATTGTGATTAATTGAGTAATTTTCTTTTGTAGGATTAGGATGGTAGAAGGAAGCCCCAAAGAGTATAGGGGAATGAATAAGTTTCATGGAAAATGGTGTTCAATTTTAGTGTTTTGTCTTTTAAACTCTCCACATTTTTGTCCACAACATGTTTTTATCTTTAATGATAAAATTGCATGCCCACACTTGAATTAATATTTTACTTGACTTATCAATGAGACATGAGTTTCTTAGGAATCATGTGATTCCATGTTTTAGATTTCAATGTTGATATGATTAAATGGTTGAAATGAATAATTGAATTTTTAAAATGAAGCATGGATATTGATGTAATGACTCATGATTTGAAGGAATTAATTGATTCATTTAAATGAAATTTCTCTAACATCCTTCATGCATTGAATGTTTTATGTTCACATGAATTGATTTATTAGTCATTCCATGAGTGATTGTGAAATGATATATTTTCCATTCCCAAGAGGATTTATAGAACATATACTTCCTATTTATTCTTGAGCATATTTCTTGGATGATTTGGGGACGTGTAACCAATAAGAACTTGTATTGAAACTTATCAAAGCTATGACTACGAAAAAACACATTTAAAATGATTGAGGAATCTTTTGGAAAGCTAATTTTACTTGAAATACCACCTTTACATCAATCATTCTTTTATACCATATAGAACATGAATGACCTTTATATGAATGAGACATGTTTCAAGCCATTTTTATCCATTCCTACACTCCTTTGAGTATTTTCCTAATATTTCAATGTTTAGGTGTGGGGTTAAAGGGAATCATGGTGGACAGGATAATATACATTATAAGGATGAAGTGTGGGGGTATTATTGTAGTAATTGTAAAAGGTTGTGGAATCATTCATTATACTCTATTTTTTCCCTCATGAATTAAAAAAATAACAAAAATGACAAAAAGAACCAACAGAAAGAGAAAAATGGGTTGTGATTTTGGAAAACAAAAAATCACCATTTTCTAGACCGATGATCTTATGATCGTAAGTGGTTATATGATGGATGTGAGATTTGATATAATCATAACTTTTGAAAAAAATAATAAAAAGTAAAAAATAAAAAAAACAAGAGGGTGAAAAAATTATTCATTATGCTTACATGATCATAACCTTTTCATTGAGTTTTGGGAATTAGGTGTTGCTTCTTTTAGGGGGATAATTTCATTATATTTTTACTTTTGATATAATGCATAGTACTTAAGAGATTATCCTCCTGCTTCAGCCTTAATTTTTAAAGAATCAAATCCTACAATCCTTAACCCTTAGTGTCAATACAACCTTAATTGAAAGTCCTCATGATTTTATGGGCGTTTTGTCTTTACAAAGTAGAGAAAGTAAATTCATTTACAGGCCTACGGCTAAGGATTATGTTATCGTTATATGAGAATAACTCAACTTTAATTTTATTATGAGTGATGAGAGAAAAGAATCAATTGTTAGGTAAAACATGACTTTTCAGGTCTAATAATAATTTATCAAGGATCTTGAATGAATGAAAGGATAAGTTCCAACAATTTTCAAAGGGTAAAAGTAAAATATGTGAATTATTTTTTTCATTTAAAAATGGAAAATTAAATTGGTATTTTATGCAGATTTTTGAAATTTTTATTTCACCTATAATTTTTTTGAATTTATTTCCTTGTAATTTAAATATTTTTAATATTGGTGTCTTCTGATTTCCATTTTGAGATTTTATACTTGGGGAAAATCATGGTTTATGTATGAGGGTATTTGACAGAGAAAATTTATGTGCATATTTTTATCAAATAATGAGGATTTTTAATGTTATTCAATGATAAAATCGATGTAATTCAATGATTTATTAAAATAATGGGTAATTTTAATTTTAGAATGATTATGAGAAAAATTGACAAAAGTGCATAATTTTGGATTTTTGAGAGATTTTTACCACAAGTGTATTTTTTTCATTTCATAAAAAATATATTTCCAAATTTCATGATTTGTTTAGAATCTTTATTTTATATAATTAAAATTTCTCTTCAAGTCCTAGAGTTGATTTTAATATCTATTAGTCCAAAAAAACATTGAAGTTAGAAACTTTTTCGGGCGGACAGCATGGACCCCACCACCATAACAGATGCACAAATCAGTCTCCTCACCTCACATTTACGTTATTACACTAGGGATAGCACTAGTAAACATCGGAACAACTCTAAAAAAAATTTGGGGGAGTTTTTAAGTCATTAAGGTTTCCATTGATCATTATACATTTGAAGGAATCTTTTTGGAAATTTCGTCCAAAAAAATCCTTATTCAATGAAAATTCCATAACTCCTTAATCCTATGGATAAATGAGATGATGGTTGGAGGGTGAATGGAAAAAATAGTTATTAAAAATTTCATGAATAGGTCCACATGTGAATCAACCATTTAATGGGCCAACAACACACAAAATTTCTGAGGATAGAATTCTGCCTATAAAAGGAGGCCCTCGACTACTTCCCAAATTATTAGCTCGACACCCAGAACTAAGGAGGGATCCCATCAGGGAACGATCTGATGATTCTCCTCTATTACCCTCTTATTTATTAATTTTATTTTATTTTTTTATTAGTTTACAATTATAAATCAAATTTTATTTTTATTAATCCATGTCTTTGTGTTTCTCAATCCACATTTATTCATTTCATTACCTCTCTCTCTCTTCTCTTCTACACACTCCACCATGTAATATATTACTGTCTAAAATGAGAGGTTGACCCTGAGAATTGGCATGGGGGTGGTGAAAGTAATCCTGAATTTTATTTAATGTTTAGTTTTATGTTTTTAGATAAATTTGACTAGAATTCATGGGTAAGGTGAATGTCCCTGATGTTGTGACTGCCTCTGATGACATGCAACTCAACCTAACCCTATTCTTTTATTTAATCATTTTCCCTTTTCTCTATTGTTTAGTTCTTCACACATTAGAGTTGATATAATAAATGGATGAATCTACTTCGATTGAATTGGGTCTAGTAAGATGACACATTCTAGAAAAAGGTGTGTCACCAACTTGGATTAAAGGAGGGGGTGGAATTGAGAGTTCTCAAACATTCAATGATATTCCACAATTTTTAAACAAATAATTGTAGTTAAAACATGAGATTTAATGTTTGTATTATCAAACTGAAATAAAACATATAAAGGATAATAATTATTTAACATTTAACCCACCCCCAAAACCAAATTATTTCATATTAATTCACTTACAGAAAGGGAGGTTTTCCCGACGCCTATAGAGTACTTTTACCAACAGTTTAAGGAAACTGTTGGTAAACGATGGTTAAATCATCTTTTCCCAATATTTTGTCAAAACCGTTGTGAAAAGTATACTCTATACCAATGGTTTTGTTACATAATTGGTATAGAGAAGTTTAAATCATCCATTAGCAATGATTTTTTCAAACCGTTGGGAATTGTTTTCCCTAAATTCCGAGATGCTCGAACTCCCCCATTCGGTGCGACTATATACCTAAATAGAAGGGAGAATTGGGATTTTCGTTCCCCTATGGCCAAAATCCTTCCATCATTAAGATTAATCAGTTATTCACTTGTATTTTTTAAGTGATATTGCATCTACTATTTTGGTTTTATGTTTTCATTTAGGTGAAGTGGAGAAGCGGGAATCTATTTACCCTACTGTGGATATTTTTCGTTTTGATCCATTTTCAAAATTTCATAGTTCTAAACTTCTAATTTATTAGTGATACATTCATTTTAATGTTCTACATTTACTGTTTTTGTTTTCTATCTTGATTTGGGTGTTTTTGACTTTTGTTTTCTATTTGATTTGGGTGTGTGTGTTGGGATTTGACAGTGAATCAAATTTTATTCAAAATGAATTGTGTGTTAATATCATCCATAAATTTTCAGTTCATAGAAATCTTGGTATTTCTGGGAATTTTGTGTTAATATCATCCATATTCCACATGATTCACATCATGGTAAGAATGTGTGATGATGTTGTTAAGATCAGAGAGAAAACTCATACACTCTAGGTTGTTTATAGTGGCATGGTTAGTCATGAGTGATAATTGGCTTCCTAAGATGACTGTACTAATATAACATTAGGGTCAATTAAATACGGTTCTCACTGTACATTGTATATTATGTCTCTTTCTTGGAAAATAATCACTTTTATGATGATGGGGTGCTTTTCACTAGCCAGGTTGGCATGTGTATACATCCATAACAATGTTAGATAAGTCACAAGTTTAATTCAGTAATCTTATTAACATTGACATACATTATTATTAATATCAAATTTAAAAATAAATGTTTTTGTCTATACTTTATGAAATTAAACCTTTTTACAAGACATGAAAACCCTATTAGTGTAGAAGAATAAAATTTATCCACCCATGTGGTGAGCTTGACTTGAGAAACTAATTGGGTAATGAATGGTATGACCATAGAGGTGCCAAGAATGATTTATTGAACATGAGTGAATGATTTGGGATGCCTGTAACACATAATGTGGCCTAAGGCATGTGCCTCTATATTGGATGCCTATAAAGGGGCCTTGAAGTTCTCTTTTACCAACAGTTGTGTGCAACTGTTGGTAAAAATCTTCACATTAACAATGGTTTGATTCAATGACGAGTCAATGAACCTTTATTGGTGATTTTGGATTTCGAGTTACTGAAATAACTCGCACTCTTTCCACTGATGAACCAGATGATTGTGTTGTAGCTCATGAAGCTAGGTCAAATTTTAGAATTTATTGAGCCTCTTGTATATTACCACTACCTAATAGTTGTAACTATGTTTCTCTTCTTGATACATGACATAAATTACCATCATTCGGTTTATGATTAAGTTATTAGTTGGTATTATTGGTTTGGTTATTTTCATCCATTCCCATTATTTTTCCATTGTTATCATTCATCAAATTTTAACTGATAATTTTAAAATTGTGCAACTTAGGTAATGAGGGAATAGTCTCCCACATACACAGAAAAGGCTCTCACTATTAGTCAAAAACATTTGGAATTTTGGTAAATGTTCTTGAGGCAATGTGGCCATCTGGGTTTGGGTCACTAATGAGTGGCATCCTGGTTTGGGACGCCACAATTCATGGATATCCTTTTTATAGGTGTTTCTAATCCAATCCATATTTATAACTATTGAAGGCCCCTCTCCAAAATCAATTGGGACATGATTCAATGAATCCACCTACATCATTCAAAGTGTGTATCCTAATAATTACCTTCAAACCACCATAAATATTCTATATATTTATGTTTTTTTATCAGAATGGATTTTATATATTATGTTTGTTGGGTTACACATTAGTAATTTGTATCTAATTACTTCCATATTTGTTTTCATTGAAGTAAATGACACCCATTGAATAGATGCTGTGGAAAAAGATGACAGTTTATAATCATCGCATGACACAGATGAGTGTTCCTCCATTTATCCATGTTGTGAGTTTTTTATTTAAAATATATATATTTCAATTACTTATAATATCATGTTTTTACTTTTGTGTTAAACTTTTTTTCAGGATCGACCCCCAAAAGGGAAATATCTGACGAGGAGCCTAATATTGCTCCCAGTACAGAGGCTGGTGGTAGTAGTGGGGTGGTGTAAGAGTTAGATGATCATCTGTTGATCCAGGTACTGAGGCCGGTGGTACGAGGGCTTGTGGTGTGAGAGTTATACAATCCACTGGTCATACCCGATTGGACTATGCCCCTACCACAGACATATCTTCTACGCCCCATTTTGATCATGGTGTGTCTTTAGGGACACATGAGATATTCAGGCCTCTAATGATTACACTTCCAGTTAGCCCGATGTCTATGCCATCATCTTTTTCTTCTGGTTCATTACCTTTGAGCTATTATATTCTAGCTTCTTAGACTCCTACTCTAACATAGTATATGGATGAGGAGCGTAATCTAAGGGGAACTCCACCTATAAAGGATATTCCTTCAGCTTCTGCACATCCAGTGACGCCCATTGATCAGACTACCAAAGGTATGTTTATACATGTCAAACAATTTTTTATACCAAAATTTATTTTTATTATAACTTGTACTGATATTTTTTCTTTAAAAACATATTCATCTACTGATAGGAAGTGGGGGAGGTAGCGTACTCGCTTGCGTGTGGTATTGAACCTCCATACATAGATGATGGTTGAATACAATGATGAACGACAAATGATTGATAGATCTGGGTAGGAATGTTGGGGTTTTATGGCGATGGTAGCCAAATACTCTGACATCATTCTTGTCAGCCCTCTCTCTTGGAGACATCTGCCACATGAAGTCAAGGATAATGCGTGGGCACAAATATGGGTAAAATATCTATTGGATTTAATGTAGTATTTTTTGTATTTATATGAATTAATCTATTGGGTGTCAGCTTCAGTTTAACTTCCTTGATGGAGAAGGTGCACAACCATCACATTTAAAAGAGCTAGGAGACCTTTGGAGAGGATATAAGCATGAGTTAGATGTTGGATGGTGTGATAGAGTGAGAAAAGAGCTGGAGACAGTACCTATCATGGATGACAGCCCGATAGAGCAATATCATCAAATGATTACCCATTTGCGACATCCAAATTTATGTTTTTAATCGCATTTGATGTATTTAAATGACAATTTCTATATTTTTCATTAATATTATCTTATTTATTATTAAACATTATTTAGTAATATTATGAAAAAAAACAAAAAAAAAACATTGATTCAATGCAATGCCTCCACACTTTTTGGTTCACCACTACATTAGATAATGAGAGGCAGCAGGTACGATATAGTTGTTTATACTTTTTCTTTAGGACTTTCCATTTTTATTATTTCCTACATAAATTATGTGATTTATTTAATATTGAATATATGAATATACTTGCACTTTATATTGTTACAATTTCATTATTGAAGCAAAAATTGAATATTGAAGGACGTCACCCTCGAGCAAAATTGTTTTTCTCGAGTAGAAAGAAAAAATATGGAACTGCGGTTAATGAACTGACATAAGAAGAGAATGTAACAACCCAAAATTTTGAATAAATATTGTTTCCTAATTTTGTGTGTTCTTTTATTTTTTATACTCAACAAAACTATTTCATTTGATAACAGGGGTATAATTAAAATGAGACCATTGAGTTTTGACTGTTATATGGCCATTGGTCAGTATGACCGCTAAAAAAATAAACGTTTCGATTATTATCTATAAATACATGTGATATTGGTTAATTAATAAATAAAGAATATTCGATGGCCTCATCCAGCAGTCTAGGATCGATCGAAGCCCATCTAACAGAACTTGGGAAGGAGGTAGCACCACTAGGCTTTGCTCTGGACCATACCCAAGACGAACTTCATCGTGTGATGCTAGAACGGAATCACCTTCACGAGAAGTTCAAACTGATAGAAATTACTACTCTTGCGATGTTGGTCGAGCCTCCATCAAGTTATCTCAAATTATCACAACTTACACTTAGGTCCTACGCGGGTGTGATAAGGGGATATGTAAGGAGACTGTAACTGCATTGTGTAATCCTTTGTTTTAAATATAAATTTTGATTTCTTTTTATGATGAAGTTTATGAATTTTCAAATGTCTGTATAAATATAGTGTGCATATTTTTGATGAATTTTAGAGAGAGGATATTTTAAAAATGTTTATTTAAACCTTAAATAATTAAAAATGTGTAATGATTTTCAAAAAATGGTCTTCTACAATTATGTTCAGTACAAAATATAGAGTCTAATAAGATGAAAATAATTTTTTATGAATATTAAATTATGAATAGTGATTTTTTCTTAGGATTAGTAATGTGACCAAATAGAATAGTAATCTCACTTAAAGAAATTATTAATATAATCTAGGCACCTTGATTATGTAATGTGATTCAATAAAATGGTTAAATAATGGTTTCATAAATTATTAGTCAATTATTATTTTTTCATGTGAATAGTGTTTTTAATTAAAAATTACTTTAAAAATATTTAGAAAATTATTTTTATAAAATGGAATTTATTTTTGAACTCAGAGCATCAATATTATGTTATGGTAATTTTTGGGGACTTTTCTGAAAAATTGAATTTTCGCTGAAAAGTGTATTTATTTTAGATTTAAATTAAAAATATTTAGAAAATTATTTTTATAAAATGGATTTCATATTTTTAATCAGAGCATCGATATTTTTTTATGTTGAAATTTTGGGATTTTTCTGAGAAAGATGAATTTTCAGTGAAGAGTAAAAATACAGTTTTAGGGTTTCGATAAATTCAATGACATCATAAATGCGTCATGATGATGTCATGAGATATTTTATGGGTTGGCTGAACAATGGAGATACATTATTGTATAGTGGTACCCATGTGGCCGAACTCCATGGGAAATACCATTGGAGAGATCATTGTTTTGAGAAATCCACTTGTGAGGTGTCCCTTGAAATTATTAAAGTATCACCTCCCCTTCCCTATAAATACCCACCCTTTCTGCCTTTAGTTTTCACTCCCAACTCTCCCCCAACGAATCTGTGATCTCATTATCTCCCAAAGAGTCCTTCCAATGTTCCCCCAAGCCCTTAAGGTCCCAACCTTTGAGTTTTAAGAGTTACGTTTTAAGGTAAGGGATCCTACCTCTCTCTTTCTTTTCAAGTAATCTCTTTTATGTCATTTCTTTTATGCTCCATGATCTTATGTTGGAGGATATTATTTTATATTACTATTAATGACATTTTCATTTTTATATGATGAGGTACCCCCTCTTGATCTCGTCAATTCTTTTTTTTTTATGTTTCAGTGGCGCCGTTAGGGTGCCAAATTTTTAAGGGATTCGTTCACCTTTCTCATTTTTCAATGTTCTACTTTCATGTTAAGTCTTTCAAGATCCTTATTATTATGTTGGGGTATGATCTATATATCTATCATACTTATATTTTATGTTTATATGATGAGAGACTCTATTTGATCTCATCAATTCATTTTTTTTGATGTTTAAGTGGCGCTGTTAGGCTGCCGAATTTTTAAGGGATTCATTAACCTTTCTCATTTTTCAAAGTTTTACTTTCATTTCAAGTCATTCAAGTTCCTTTTTATTATGTTGGGTTATGATCTATATATCTATCATACAGATATTTTATGTTCATATGATTAAATACCCTATTTGATCTCGTCAATTCATTTTTGGTTTATGTTTAAGTGGCGTCGTTAGGCTGTCGAATTTTTAAGGGATTCGTTTACCTTTCTCATTTTTCAAAGTTATACTTTCATGTAATGTCTTTCAAGTTCGTATTTATTATGTTGGGGTATTATCACTATATCTATCATACTGATATTTTATGTTCATATGATGAGAGACCCTATTTTATCTCGTCAATTCATTTTTGTTAAAGTATAAGTGGCGACGTTAGGCTGCTGAATTTTTAAGGGATTCGTTCACCTTTCTCAATTTTCAATGTTCTACTTTCATGTCAAGTCTTTGAAGTTCCTTTTTATTATGTTGGGGTATGATATTTATATCTATCATACTGATATTTTGTGTTCATATTTTGATACACCCTATTTAATCATAACAATTCTTTTTTTTTGAAGTTTAAGTGACGCCGTTAGGCTGCCGAATTTTCATAAGAGAAATCTTATTTTTTTTCTTCCTTTCATGTTCTTCATTTCATATGGTATATCTTTAAAATTTCATTACCATGTAATTAAATCCTTTATATTTTTCCCCCTACTGTTTTATGGATCATTTATAAGTGGGTCACCCATGTCCCCTCTCTTTTCAATGTTTTCTAAAACCTCTTAACATAGCTGTTTTGCTGCAGAATTTCCGTCTCAAAATGCCTCTCTCTTATTCTAAAATTCATTTATTTTATTAAATTAATACTCAATTCCCTTTATAATACAGGGGTATTCACATATATACCAAAATTTTCTATTTAAAATTCTGGGATTTACATACCTGAGACCCGCATTCCCTTTCTGTGGGTTTAAAGTGACATAAAGATCATGTCTTTAAAGAAGTTTTTAAAATGTTATGATTATGAAATGAAACCCATTTCTTTTATTCTATATGAGTTGTTTATGAAATTATTTATGATGATATATGTGGCACACATGATAATAAAGTAAAATTTAAGGGTGCTCCCTGATAGTGCTCTAATTCATTCGGTAAAGACTTAATCTCTAGTGATGGCCATTTTTTTAACGACACCTTGGTGAATAACCATGGTAATTTTTAATGACACCATGTGGGTGGACCATGGTGAAACCGAAATGATTGTCAATATTAAATTTTATAGCCACATCTTCAAGTAATTAAATATGTTATTTTTATTATGACATGCCTCATGATTTCTTTCTCATTCCTTATAGTTCTTTTTCATGACATTGTTGATGTATCTCAAGTTCACATGTTAAAAGTTTCCCCTTGTTTCCCTTACTCTGCCTTCTGCTCACCCTTTCTTTTGATGTATGTCCCCCGGTTATGAGATGAATTAATGAACCTAGGATGAACATAATGAAAATCCATTCATGTGTTTAAGAAGATTTTTTATGTTTTAATGGTTTATGTTCCTGGTTTCCAAGACACTAAACCTTAAAGATCTTCAGTTTTGTAAAATTTAATGAAATTTTATGTAATAAAATGAGGGATCCTATAGTTGGTATCAAAGGATGGTTTAGTTATTTTTGGAAAATTAGGATATGAAAAAATTAGGAATAACCCTATAGAAAAGTTTAAATATAGGAAATCATATTGGTATTTTGGTGAGTATTCAGTAAGGTATTTCCAAACAAATACATCCCTGTCTGGATACGACCAGGTAGAGGTGGCTCTGGCATAGATGTACATAGGGGTGAAACCCAAAAACACCTCTTTGAGCGAGACTCAAATGGGAACTGGTACACGAAAATGGACCTTGCTTCACTCTTGGTTATGACACTCCCAGGGGATATGCTTTGGTAAATTCATTAGCTTAGTATGAACCATTATTAAAGGAACAAAGATAAAATAATATAAAGATTCACATAAGAATATATGATCATGTATAACCTACATTGGAATGTAGGGAATTACAAGTTAGGGTATACTTTTATTTTTCATGTTTATCCTTCTATGCTTTAAGATTCCTTTTCATGATTATTTGCTAAGTATTTAAGCCCCCTAAGTATACTTTCTTTTCTTAGTTAATGGTGGGAAACGTAAAAACCTATCCTAATAACCAATGTGAAAGGAAATGTGACAATTGGCCAATTAATGTGACAGATATGTGAAAAGATCAAGTTGAACATATTGTGATTATGCCAATCCAGATATCAAAAATCAAAATTAATAATTGGTACCAAATTGAATGCCCAAATTCATAAAGGAAGAAGAAGACAAACTCTCAAGGATGTTCATCTGGTAAAGTTGATAGGGGAATGAAGACCCAATTTCTTTTTTGCAAAAAGTGCGGGATGAGGCACCAAGGAGTTTGTCACAATGGAACCGGGAGATGTTTTATCTGCGGGAAGATAGGGCATAAAGTAGCCAATTTCTTTAAAAAAATTGACCATGTGATGAATTGAGATAAGGTTCGATCTAATCTACCTTATACTTTTCGATGTCGTAAATGTGGAGAAGTTAGACATTATCCAAGGAAATTCTATCTTGGAATGGATTAGAATCATGATGAGAATCAAAAATCTTCGAGGACAAGGGGAAAATGCAAGTCCTATGCTGAGATGGGTCATGATGACTAAAGTACATGTTACTTCTTCACACTATTTCCATGTGTCATGTTGTATTTTAGTTCATGCTCTATGAGAATATCTTTTATGTTTTCTAAGATCATCGAGTCACTACCTAAGATGATTATATATCATTAAGGAAAACATCTATTGTCATATACCACATGTTGATGTATTGAAGTTTTTATTCTTAAAAAAAGGTTGATTAGGGGAATAAAAGATGATTATTATTTTGGAAGAAATTCACTATTTTGGGAACACTATTTGATCGAGGTAAATAGATTAGTACAGTATTTTCTTTGAGGAGTAAAGGTTGACTTATATTTTGAAGAATCGAGGAATTTAAGGTGGACTTATAGTAATTTAGGTTACATATATAAATGATTAACTATCTTGGGGAAAATTTGATTAGGTTAGTTACATTTGTTATAAGATGATAAGAGTGGTTGATGTTGTATGAAGATGAACGATAAAGTCTATATTGGAAGACTAAGTTATGAGATCATTCTTATAATTGGGTTTAAATATTAGTTTGGTTTATTTTGAGGAATTTTAAGGATAGTTATTTATGGAATGGTCTATGATGAACTTTGGGTAGTACCATGGAACTTTGAAGATTTAAAAGTAGTTTGTCCTTCCTCTTAGACTATTTCTTTTTGAAGAGTTTTTTTATCTTACACTTTTAGTTTTTGGGATAATGTTTAAAGATAGAAGAAATAGATAGTTAGTCTATTGTGGATTACGTGACTCTTAAGTATATGATTCTTATGTTTTGATGAGACCATGTGTTTTTGAATACTCATCATTTGGAGAAAAGATTAGTTTTGGTAGAAACTTATTAAAAGAAGAAACTCTACTTGAAGGTAGGTATATTTCCTTATGTTTTCGTTCTATGTAGAAAATGATTTCCGCAAAATTATGAGAAGGAAAGTAAAACAAAAACGTTGTTGGTTTACGTTTCAACTAGGTAATCAAATACCATTTACACACATTATATGTTTGTGATTTTCTCGTGGTTAACTTTCTCTTAATCATGTTTTCTATCACTCTCCCTCCGAACATGACCCTTTTTATTCTCCTCCTTGTCCATGTTTTCCTACATGGAATCCTATTGTGGGTTAACTTGGGTGACCATTGTACTTATATTTGTTTCTTTTAATTTAATAGTTTTGCAGACTATTTTTCCAATGTGGGACTTTCAATGTAACTTCATAACCCAATTTTAAAAATTGCGAGGATGCAATATCATAAGGGGGAAGAGTTTAACGACCCGAAATTTTGAATAAATCTTGTTTCTTAATTTTGTGTGTTATTTTAATTTTTATACTCAACAAAACTGTTTCACTTGATAACATTAGTATAATTAAAATGAGACAATTGGGTTTTGACTGTTATATGACCATTGGTCAATATGACCACTGGAATCTAAACTTTTCGATTATTGTCTCTAAATAAAAGTGATCTTGGTTAATTAATATAGAAAGAAGATTTGATGGGCTCACCTAGTAGTCTTGGACCAATCAAAGCCCATCTAATAGAACTTGGGAAGGAGGTAGCACCACTGGGCTTTTCTTTGGACCAAACCCAATCCGAACTTCATCGTGTGAAGCTAGAACGTAATCGCCTTCACGAGAAGTTCAAACTGATAGAAATTACTACTCGTGCGTTGTTGGCCAAGCCTCCCTCTAAGTCTCTCACCTTAGCACAACTTACACATAGGTCCTATGCTGGTGTGATATGGGGCCATGTAAGGAGACCGTAACTTCCTTGTTTAATCCTGTGTTTTAAATAAAAAATTGATTTCTTCTTATGATGATGTTTATGAATTTTCAAATGTCCGGATAAATATATTATGCATATTTTTGAGGAATTTCTGAGAAATGATATTTTAAAAATGCTTATGTAAATCTTAAATAATTAAAAATGTGTAATGTTTTTCGAAAAATAGTCTTCTACAATTATGTTCTGTACGAAATTTAGAGTCTAATAAGATCAACTTAATTTGTGATGAATAGTAAATTATGAATAGTGATTTATGCTTATAATTAGTAATGTGACCAAATGGATTATTAATGTCACTTAAAGAAATTATTAATATAATATAGGCACCTTGATTAAGTAATGTGATTCAATAAAATGGTTAAATAATGGTTTCATAAATTATTAGTCAAGTATTAGTTTTTTGGGTGAATAGTGTTTTGTAATTAAAAATTAAATTAAAAATATTTAGAAAATTATTTTTAAAAAATGGGCTTTATTTTTGAAGTCAGATCCTCGATATTATGTTATTGTAATTTTTGGGGTTTTTTTTTAAAAAAATGAATTTTGGGTGAATAGTGTATTTATTTAAAAATTAAATTCGAAATATTTATTAAATTATTTTTATAAAATGGAGTTCATATTTGTAATAAGAGCATCATTATTTGGTTAAGGTGAAATTTTGGGATTTTTCTGAGAAAGATGAATTTTTAGTGAATAGTAAAAATACAGTTTTAGGGTTTCGGTATGTTCAATGACATCATAACTGCGTCATGATGATGTCATGAGTTATAATATGGGTTGGCCAACCAAATGTGATGAATTATTTTATGGTGGTCCCCATGTGGCCTAATTACATGGAAAATACCATGGGAGAGCCCATGGTTTTGAGAAAACTACTTGTGAGGTGTCCCTTGAAATTATTAAAGTATCACCTCCCCTTCCCTATGAATACTGACCCTTTCCGCCTCTAGTTTTCACTCCAAAATCTCCCACAAAGAATAATTATTCTCATTACATACCAAAGAGTCCTCCCAAGGTTCCCCCAAGCCCTCACGGTCCCAACCTTTGAGTTTTAAGAGTTATGTTTTAAGGTAAGGGATCCTACCTCTCTCTTTCTTTTCAAGTAATCTCTTTTATGTCATTTCTTTTATGATCCATGATCATTTGTTGGAGGATGTTATTTTATATTCCTATTACATCCCTTTTCATGTTTATATGATGATAGACCCCCTCTTTCTCTCTTCAATTCATTTTTGTTGATGATTAAGTGGTGCCATTAGGCTGCCAAATTTTTAAGGGATTCGTTCACCTTTCTCATTTTTCAAAGTTCTACATTCATATCAAGTCATTCACGTTCCTTTTTATAATGTTGGGGTATGATCTCTATGTCTATAATACTGATATTTTCTGTTAATATGATGAGAGACCTTATTTGATCTCATCAATTCATTTTTGTTGAAGTATAAGTGGTGCTGTTAGGCTGTCGGATTCTTAAGGGATTCATTCACCTTTCTCATTTTTCAATGTTTTACATTCATGTCAAGTATTTCAAGTTCCTTTATTTTAGGATGGGGTATGATCTCTATTTCTATCATACTGATCTTTTATGTTCATATGATAACAGACCCTATTTGATCTCGTCAATCCATTATTGGTTGATGTTTAAGTGGCGCCGTGAGGCTGTCGAATTTTTAAGGGATTCATTCACCATTCTCATTTTTCAAAGTTCTACTTTCCTGTCAATTCTTTCAAGTTCCTTTTTATTATTTTTTGTTATGATCTCTGTATCTATAATACTGATATTTTATGTTCATATTATGAGAGACCCTATTTGATCTCGTCAATTCATTTTTGTTGAATTTTAAGTGGCGCTGTTAGGCTGCCGAATTTTTAAGTGATTCGTTCACCTTTCTCATTTTCAAAGTTCTACATTCATGTCAAGTCTTTAAAGTTCTTTTTTATTATTTTGGGGTAGGATTTCTATATATATCATACACATCATTTATTTTCATATGATGAGGGACCCTATTTGATCTCATCAATTCATTGTTTTATGTTTAAGTGACGCTGTTAGGATGCCGAATTTTAATAAGAGAAATCTTATTTTTGTCTTCCTTTCATGTTCTTAATTTCATATAGTATATCATTAAAATTTCATTACCATGTTCTTAAATACTTTAAATTCTGTCACCGTACTGTTTTATGGATCATTTATGAGTGGGTGACCCATGTCCCCTCTCTTTTCAATATTTTCTAAAACCTCATAACATAGCCGTTATCCTGTAAACATTCCATATCAAAATGTATCTCTCTTATTCTAAAATTCATTTATTTTATTAAGTGAATACTCAAAGATATTTATTATAAAAGGGTATTCACATATATACCAAAATGTTCTATTTTAAATTCTGGGATTTACATACATGAGACCCGCATTCCCTTTCTGTGGGTTTAAAGTGACATAAATATCATGTCTTTAAAGCAGCTTTTAAAATGTTATGATTATGAAATAAAACCCATTTTTTTATTCTATATGGGTTTTTTAGAAATTATTGATGGTGATATATGTGTCTCACATGATTATAAAGGAAAATTTAAGGGTTATCCATGATATTGCTCCAATGCATTGGGTAAAAACTTAATCTCTAGAGATGAAATTTTTTTTAACGACGCCTTGGTGAATAACCCTGGTAATTTTTAATGACACCTTGGGGATGGAACATGGTGAAACGGAAATTAATGTCAATATTAAATGTTGTAGGAACATATTCATGTAATGAAATACATTATTTTTATTATGATATGCCTCATGATTTCTATCTCATGCCTTAAAGTTCTTTTTCATGACATCGTTGATGTATCTCAAGTTCACATGTTAAAAGTTTCCCCGTGTTTCCCTTACTAGGCCTTCTACTCACCCTTTCTTTTGATGTATGTCCCCAGGTTATGAGATGAAGTAACGAACCTAGGATGAACATAATGAGAATCCTTTCAAGTGTTTATGATGAATGTTTTTTGTTTTCATGTTTTAAGTTCGTGGTTTCCAAGACACTAATCCTTAAAGGTCCTCATTTTTGTAAAATGTAATGAAAAGTTATGTAATAAAATGTAGGATGATATAAAGAATGTAATTTTTAATTTGATTATTTAAATGTTTAATATCTATTTTGAAATTTAATAATCTATTAATATTTTTAACAGGCTGATTTAGAGTCCCTTGATGCCCAGAAGCCTACCAATTTAGTGCCACACAATCATTTATATCATTTTTTGGGAGATGGGCACTCTTGTCAGTTACGCTGCCGACCTGGTAAGAATATAGTCACAACTAGGTATTAGTCCTCTCCAGGTATCCATTCTAGTACCACCGAGTAAGAACATGTCAAGAAGCATGCAAGACACTCTGATAAAAGGGTCACAGAGTTTAAAGAATAGGTTAAAACGAGGGAGAAAGAATTTATGAAACTGATCAAAGGTTTATCTTCATCACTTCCACCATAGGCCAGTGTAGCTTATCAGACATATATGTTGTCTATTGGTGCATTATCCTACGTACCAGGTGGCAGTTCTAGTCGTGTTCGAGATGATGACATTCCTGGTGATGATGAGGATGATGAAGAGGATGAGGGAGAGGATGAGGATGAGGACGAGGGTGAGGATGGGGATGAGGGTGAAGATGGGGCCGAGGATGAGCATGTGGATGATGATGAGGATGATGATGAGGAAAATGGCGGCAGTGAGGATGAGGATGATGATGACAATGGTGATGGTGATGGTGATCAGGGGAAGTTTGATCCATTACAATTTTGAATTCTGTATAACTCTTTATTTTTTGACCTGATTTTTCACTCTGGTATTGATATTTTTGAATTAAGTATAACTCTTTGTTTTTTACCAAATATGGAAGCCTAATGATGTTATAATTGTTTATGGGGCATCTGGGGCATGTTCAGAGCTCGGAACCCCGGTCGGCGTAGAAAAACCTTATGCCGCACGGTTAGTAAAAAATTTAAGTCCATCCCACAGGGTATCTACCAACCATATAGCCATATATATTAGAAGCAATGTGCACGATTTTCCATAACCATGCAGTAGGGGATGCACATCACGCACAATTTCTATAGTTTTAGTATAAGTTAGAATCACTATTGTTGCATGATTTTCCTAACTGACATATGGAAAACTGACCAAACGCATTCAGATTGTGTTGATACATTAGGAAAACGATCCATTAGTCATTTGTGACATGTACGAGTCAACCCTACCTCAATCTGAGTCACGGAGTTGTTAGTATCACTCAAAGTGTCTCTCTTTTGTTTAAAATGGATACCCTTTTAAGTAAAAACAACTGGCATATGGAAAACAGAACAAACATATTTGGATTGTGTTTATAATTTAGGAAAATGATCCATGGGTCATATGTGATATGTATGACTCAATCCCACCTCAATCCGAAGCACGCTATGTTCAGTACCACTCAATGTGTCTCACTTTTATTTGAAATGGACAACATTTTATGTGAAAACAAAAACTGACATACGGAAAATGGACCAAACTTTTTCAGATTCTGTTGATACATTAGAACAACAATCCATGGGACATTTTTTATGTGTAGGAGTCAAATCGCATCAATATGATGCACTATGTGGCTGGTACCACTCAAAGTGTCTAACTTTTATTTGAAATGGACCGAAATTTAAGGGAAAACAACAACTAACATATGGAAAACCAATCAAACGCATTCTGATTGTGTTGATACTTTGGGAAAAGAATACATGGGTCATTTTTGATGTGTACAAGTCAACTCCACCTCTACTAGAGCTGTCGTGTGACCGTGATTTCCAAAAATGCACTCCTCAGGTCGTAAATGACCAAAACATGCGTTTAACGATCAAATGCAAGCCAAAAGACATCAGAATGACTTGAAATCACATGAAAACACCCTAATTAATATTTTTGAGATGTAAGTGGAGACAGAACATCATTCGAGCGCACAGTTTGCACGGTACAACTGAATATGTGTTTTTTAGGTGTTTGGTGTGCTTGAAAAGCGTGTGTTGGGTGGTCAAAACCGGTTGAACGACATCAAAATTTCATTAAATCGGATAAAAAAGGGAGGGTGAATTATAAAATGGTCAGCTAGACGACACGTCAATCGGAGGTGTCGTGTGATCGCGCTACCCGAAAATGCACTTTGTGTGTCGTAAATCGCCAAAATATGCGTTTAATAGTCAAATGCATGCCTAACGACATCATAATGACTTCAAATCAGACGATAACACCCTAATTATTATTCGTGAGGTGTAGGAGGAGACATAATTCCATTTTGCTGCATGTTTTACACGGAATGGCTGAATATGTGTTTTTTTAGGTGATTGGCGTGAATGAAAAGTGTGTGTGGGGTTGTCAAAACTAGCTGAATGAACTCGGAATGCCATGTAATTATACAAAAACAAAGGGTGGGTGTATTGTGAAATGTTCAGCTAGACGACACATCCATCAGAGGTGTCATGTGACCGCGGTGGCCGAAAACTCACTCTGCATGTCCTAAATGGCCAAAACATGTGTTTAACGGTCAAATTCATGCCGAATGACATCAAAATGACTCGAAATCACCTGGAAAGAACACAATTATTATTCGTGAGGTGTACGAGGAGAGGACATGTCATTTGGAAGCACATTTTGTGAGACACACCTGAATATGTGTTTTTTAGTTTTTTGGCGTGCTTGAAAAGTGTCCATGGGGTGGTCAAAACCGTCCAAACGACCTCGGAATGCCATGAAATCGGACGAAAATAAAGGGTGGGTGAATTTTTGAAATGATCGGCTAAAAAGCATGTCAATCAGAGGTGTCATGTGACCGTACTGGCCAAAAACGCACTCTGCATGTCGTTAATGGCCAAAACATGTGTTTAACAGACAAATATATGCCGAACGACATTGGAATGACTTAACATCATATGAAAACATCGTAATTATTTTTCATGATTTGAATGAGGAGACGACACATCATTCGGACTCACTGTTTGCGTGGCACGGTAGAATATGTGTTTTTTAGGTGTTTGGCGTGCTTGAAAAGCGTGCATGGGGTGGTCAAAATTGGCCGAACGACCTCAGAATGCCATCAAATCGGACGACAACAAAGGGTGGGGTAATTTTGAAATGGTCAGCCAAACGTCACATTAATCAGAGGTATCGTGTTACCGCGCTAACCAAAAACGCACTCCTCATGTCGTAAATGGCCAAAACATGCGTTTAACTGTCAAATGCATTCCGATTGATATCAGAATGACTTGAAATCAGTCGAAAACACCCTAATTATTATTATTGAGGTGTATGAGGAGACGACACGCCATTCAGATGCTTGTTTTGCACGAAACGACTGAATATGTGTTTTTTAAGTGTTTGGCGCGCTTGAAAAGGGTTTGTGGGGTGGTCAAAACCGGCTGAACGATCTCGGAATACCATGAAATCAGAAGAAAGCAAAGGGTGAGTGAATTGTGAAATTTTCAACTAGATGGAAAATCAATCGGAGGTTTTGTGTGACCACGGTGGCCGAAAACACATTACACGTGTCGTAAATGGCCAAAACATGCATTTAGCGGTCAAATGCTTGTCGAATGACATCGAAATGACTATAAATCACACGAGAAAACCCTAATTATTATTCATGAGTTGTATGAGGAGACATCACATCATTCGGACACACGTTTTGTGCGATGCGGCTGAATGTGTGTTTTTTAGGTTTTTGGCGCACTTGAAAAGTGTGCGTGGGGTGGTCAAAACTGGCCAAACGTCCTCAGAATGCAATAAAATCGGACAACAACAAAGGGTGGGTGAATTTTAAAATGGTTTTCTAGACAACACATTAATCATAGGTGTCGTGTGACCGCGGTGGCTGAAAACGCACTCTGCGTGTCGTAAATGGCCAAAACATGTGTTTTACGGTCAAATACATACCGAACGATATAAGAATGACTTGAAATCACACGAAAACACCATAATTATTATTATTGATGTGTAAGAAAAGACGACACATCATTAAGACATGTGATTTTCATGGCACGATAAAATATGTGTTTTTTAGGTGTTGGCGTGCTTGAAAAGCGTGCGTAGGGTGGTGAAAATCAGCCGAACGACCATGGAATTCCATGAAATCAGGCGAAAAAAAGGGCGGGTAAATTGTGAAATTTTAGGCCAGATGGAACATCAATTGGAGGTGTTGTGTGACCGCAGTGGCTGAAAATGTACTCCGCGTTTCGTAAATGGCCAAAACATGCGTTTAACTGTCAAATTCATGCCGAACGACATCATATGGACTTGAAATCACATGATAACACCCTAGTTATTATTATTGAGGTGTATGAGAAAACAACACATCATTAGGATGCACGGTTTTCTTCGCACGACTGAATATGTGTTTTTTAGGTGTTTGGGGTGCTTGAAAAGTGTGCATGGGGTAGTCAAAATCAGCTAAACGACCTCGGAATGCCATGAAATCAGAGGACATCAAAGGGTGGGTGAATTATAAAATGGTCAGCTAGAAGAAATGCCAATCAGAGGTGTCGTGTGACCATGGTGGATGAAAACACACTCTCCATGTCGTAAATGGCCAAAACATGTGTTTTATGGTCATATACATACCGTACGACATCAGAATGACTTGAAATAACACAAAAACTCCATAATTATTATTCGTGTGGTGTAAGAAAAGAAAACATTTCATTCGGATGTTCGGTTTGCCCGACATCGTAGAATATGTGTTTCTATGGTGTTTGGCGTGCTTGAAAAACGTGCGCGGCATGGTCAAAACCGGCCGAACGACCTCAGAATACCATGAAATCGGACGACAACAAAGAGTGTGTTAATTGTGAAATGGCCAGCTAGACAACATGTCAATTAGAGGTGTTGTGTGACTTTGGTGGCCGAAAATGCACTCTAGATAGCCGCCCCCCCCGGACAGCCCCCCTCAGCCCTGGATAGCCCCCGCACCCCTCGGACAACCCCCCCCCCACCAAATGATCCATGGATCATTTGTGATGGGTACGAGTCAACCCCACCTCAATCTGAGGAACGATGTGACTTGTATCACTCAAATTGTGTCACTTTTGTTTGAAATGGACAACATTTTAGTTGAAAAAAATAACTGACATATGAAAAATCTTTAAAAGGATACACATAAATTCTTGAAATTAATGGATAAAAAATAAAATTTGGTTTATTGGTCATACGTTATTAGAAGAAAATATTCACAAGGCAAAGATTGAAACACAATGGGTCATAGTATATATAGAAAAACATGAATTATATTAGGAATGAGTCTTGAAATCCCATCATGAACATGCACCAACACTCATGTTCTAATTCTCAATCACGGGTCATTCATTCTATACAATAACATACAACAAATAAATATCATATAGTGATATCATATGAAACCTATGAACACTCAAGCATACCATATACCATACTGGTCAACAAGGCTACACATAGATTCTTGATAAATAAGATTCAAAGTCTCATAAAAAATTCCCCAATGGTGACGAGTACATATGGTGACACCATAGCCCCATGGATCACCTAAATCCCATCCTCAAACAGTGGTTTCTAGGACTAAACCAAATTCCCTTTGGGAACCCAATACGAAAGACATAATTGAATATTCATACCCACTACCCATGATGATGATTCATCTCACATCACACCCAGGAGAGAAAATTACAATTAGACACATACCCCCTTATTCTATTTGAAAATTCTTTGAAAAACATGTATCCTATTCCGATAACCCTTCTCATATGTCATGATTGGCTAATGTTTCCCACTAACACATCAGGAACAATTTATACATGGATACATAATCATTAGAGGAATAAAAAAATCCCATGTGCTTCCTATAACTCATCCTAGGTATAACAACATGACCACTACCATTGTCTATCTTATGGGTGTCATGATCCTTGCCACTCTACCCTTGTTTTTCGGCAAGTTTTAAGATACTCAACCAAAGACCATGACTAAACATCCCATGTTCTTCATATAACATGTAGGTTTTTTCTCTTGTGTGTATTGGTGTTGTGTTTTGAGTGAGGAATGAATTCTAAATTTTGAATACTCTTATGTGTGTTGGTGTTGTGGTTTGAGTGAGGAATGAATTCTAAATTTGGAATACACTTATCGGTGTTATTGCATTTCTTATAACATGTTCGGTTTTTATCTAATGGGTGTTATTGAATTTAAATTTCAAATTTTCTAAATTTCTAAATTCTAGAATGAATTCTATATTTTGAATACATTTGATGGAGATTTTTTTATTGGTGTTGTTGCAGGTCTGGAGAGGGGTTGTTGTGTTGTTGCTGGTATGGAGAGGGGAGAGGGGCCTGCAGCTGTGGAGCTAAGAAATTGTATACCAACGATTTCAAAACCGTTGGTATAGATACAATAATATAACTATAGCAACGGTTTGTTATAACCGTTGGTATAGGTTTATACCAATGGTTATAACAAAACCATTGGTATAGCCTTATGGATTTCCTTATCCCCTCTATACCAACAGTTTATAACCATTGGGATAAGTGTAACACACATACACCAGCGGTTTACAATCCTTTGGTATATGTTATACTTTAACACACATATACCAACAGTTGGCAGCAAACTATTGGTATACCTTCTATTTTGACACCTATACCAGCGGTTTTCACAGAACCATTGGTATAGGCCTATTGTCAGGCCTTACATGGCCACGGTTGAGCGAACCATTGATATAGTATATACCAATGGTTTCCCGTCCTTTACCAATGGTTTAAAAACGTTGGTAAAGTGTAAAATTCCAGTAGTGATTCATTCTATCTATACTTGCATCTTAGTATGAATTTAGAATTCTTTCTTCACATGTAATTATTTTTAATAATAGAAAACCCAAAATGATTTTAATCACTATAATTTAATAAAAACCCCACAAAAGAGATAGAATATGTGATTTATATAAAGAATGTGAACTAAATTGAGAAGGGTCCTCTAGATAGATGACCACGGTCTGCCACTGTGCTGCAGTAGGAAAAATATAATTATTTTTGTCCACACCCCACGACAGGCGTGCCTCAAAACTGAAGCTGTTTTCGGGGAGCCAATCATTAGTTCATTTTCATTTTCTATTTTTAAATCTTATTTAGATTTCATTTCATTTAAAAAACTAAAAAAAGACTTCCAAGATGTATTCAAAAGCAGAATATTATGCATGGAAACATTACTCATAGGTGAAACAAAAACCAGAAGAAGAAGTTGAATATTTTAGAAGAGCTCAGGTGCATGAACTTCAATAAAGTATTGAAAAACTAACCAGAAAGGCTGATAGAGATTTTGATTATGTTCATGCATTAATGGAGCAACCCAACCCTAAGCTGGAGAAAGAACCTGAGAATGTGGTGTAAGAAGTTTCACCACTTAAATTTGAAATTGAAGAACCTAAGGAGGGAAGGGAGGAAGATGTACCTACTGAGCTATAATTGGGAGATCAAAAAAATTTTGGATTAATTATTGATTAAATGTGAGGAACTATTTGACCTCCCCATACAATACAAAGAAGAAGATTCAACACCACAAAAGGAAGAAACCACCCAAGTGGTGGAATTTGAAGTCAATATAGTGGAGCCCGACTACCTTCCTCCATCCTCAGAGAGTCTACACCATGATGCACTTAACACTGAGGTAGAGATTGAAGCTGAACCAACTCAGGGAGATGAACCATTCATTGACACTATCCCTTCTAATTTTATTGAATCTGAATTCTACATCACTCCTTGTGGTTTTGATTATACAGAATCAGACAATCTCGACTATTCCATGGAGGATGAAGAAGAACCTAGATGCGCACATGCTTTTGAACATATAGATCTCCCGGGATATGTTGAATATTTATTGAAGGATTTTAATGAAGAGATACTATTAGATTTCACTAAGGATACCATGACAAAATATGCTTATTTTATGGGGAATAAGTTGATATTGATACTTCATGCTTTAATTTTATTCAAATAGAATTACACTATGACTTTCCCATTGACTATTCATTTGATCAAGCATGCCTCAAGGAACCAATGGATAGATATTAAGAGGTTTCACAAGTGTAAACCAAGAAGGATGATGATTCATACTTCATCCTACCCCATCCATGCAAGATATACATCATTGTTAAGGGGGTGGGGATATAGTGTACTCTATCCCTGGATCATTACTCACCCAGAAGGATGAAGCGCAATCTGGGAAAAGCCACATGTAGTTGTTCAAATCAAAGAAGCTTCATCCTCTGTCAAACATTGGATAACAGCCGGTACTACCCTCTAGAGGTTGTCAAAATTCCTGGTCGACATAGGGGATAATACCAAGATTTATGTTTACTTTCTTTCTAGGAATTCCGATGTCAATTTTTTTTCTTTGAAATAATTTAGCATGTATCCCCCTACCTATTTTAATATTGAGATTAAATGAAATGACCATTGTGATTAATTGAGTAATTTTCATTTCTAGGATCATAACGGTAAAAGGAATCCCCAGACAGTGACCTGGAAGGACAAATTTTCATGGAAAAGGGGTGTTCAATTTTAGTGTTTTTTCTTTTAAACACTCCACATTTTTGTCCACAATATGTTTTGAGATTTAAAGATAAAATTGCATGCCCAAACTTGAATTCATGTTTTACTTGACTTATTTAAGAGACATGAGTTTCTTAGGAATCCTATGATGCCATGTTTTAGATTTCAATGTTGATCTGATTAAATGATTGAAATTAATAATTCAATTTTCAAAATTAAGCATGGATATTGAAGTAATGACTCTTGATTTGAAGGAATTAATTGATTCATTTAAATGAAATTTCCTTACCATCCTTCATGCTTTGAATTTTTTAATTTCATGTGAATTGATTTATTAGTCATCCCATTAGTTATTTTCTAATGATATATTTCCCATTCTCTAGAAGATTCCTAGACCATGTACATTATATTTATTCTTGATCATATTTCTTGAGTAATCTTGGGACATGGAACAAACCATAACTTGTATTGAAACTTTTCAAATCTATGACTGTGCAAACACACATTTAAAATGATTGAGGCATCATTTGAAAAGATAATTTTCTTTAAAATACTACCTTTACATCAATCCTTTTTAGCAAATAGAGACCATAAATGACCTTTATAGGAATGAGTCATGTTTCAAGCCATTTTTATACATTCCTACCCTCCTCTGAGTATTTTCATGATTTTGTAAAGTTGAAGTGTGTGGGTAAAGATAATAATGGTGGACGAGATGATATACATTGTAAGGAACAAGTGTAGGGGTTTTATTGTAGTAATTGTAATTGTTTGTGGAATCACTCATTATAGTATATTTTTCCCTCTTAAATTAAAAAAATGAAAAAAATTACAAAAAGAACCAACAAAAAGAGAAAAAAAGGGTTATGATTTGGGAAAACCAAAAATCACCATTTTCTAGACCGATGATCTTATGAGTTTATATGGTTAGGTTATTGATGTGAGGTTCGATATAATAATAAATTTCCAAAAAATAAAATAAAGTAAAAAATTAAAAAAAATATTCAAGAGGGTGAAAAAATCATTCATTTTGATTACTTGATCATAACATTTCCTTTGAGTTTTGGGAATTGGGTGTTTCTATTATTAAGGGGATAATTTCATTATATTTTTAGTTTTGATATCATGCATAGTACTTAATATATTAGTCTCGTCATTGAGCCTTAATTTTTAAAGAATCCAATCCTACCAACCTTAAACCTCAGAGTCAATATAACCTTAATTTCAAGTCCTCGTGTTTTTTTGAGCATTTTGGATTTACAAAGTGAAGAAAGTAGTTTATTTACAAGCCTGTGTATAAGGAGCATGTTCTCATGATATGAGCATAACTCTACTTGGATTGTATAATGAGTAATGCGAGAAAATAATCAAAAGTGAGGTAAATCAGGACTTGGCATGTTTAATAATAATGTTTTTAGGAGTATTAATGAATTAAATGAGAAGTTACAACATTTTTCAAATGGTAAATGTAAAATATGTGAATTATTTATTTCTTTGAAAAATGGAAAATTAAATTGATATTTTTTAATTTTTTTGAAATTTTGATTTCACATTGAAAATTGTTTGATTTAATTGAAATGGAATTTGAATATTGGTAACATTGGTGTCCTATAATTTCTATGTAGAGATTTTATTCTTGAGGACAAGAATGGTTTATGTGTGGGGGTAATTGAGAGAGCAAATTTATGTTCATATTTTTGATCAAATAATTTGGATTTTTTAATTTTATTCAATGATAAAACAAATTTATTTAAAATATTTATTAAAATAACGGGTAATTTGATTTTTAGAATGAATATGAGAAAAATTGAAAAAAGTGCATAATTTTGGATTTTAAATGATTTTTAGTAAAAAGATGTATTTCTCATTTTTTTAAAAAATATAATCACAAAATTTATGATTCTTTTTCTTAGAATAGTGATTTTCATTCATTAAACATTATCTTAAGGACATAGAGTTGAATCAAAGATCTATTTGTCCAAAAAATTCATTGTATTTGGAATTTTTTCTTGGCAATTATAATGGACCCCATGACTATAACAGATAGAAAAATCAGTCCCCTCACATAATATTTAGGTTAATTCACCTAGGATAGCACTACAACACATAGGACCGACTTTAAAACAAATTTTGGTGGATTTTGAAGTCATTAATGTGTCCATTTATTGTTTTAAATTTGAAGACAACTTCCTAGATATTTCAGCCATAAAAATTATTATTCAATGAAAATTCCATAACACCTTAATAATGTGGCTAAATGAGATGAAATTTGGAGGGTGAATGTAAACCACATTATTGAATAACATTTATGAAGGGTTCCACACATTAATCTAACATTTAATAGGACAACAATATGAAAACATTCAGAGGAATGAATTCTTCCTATAATAGGATGTCCTCACCTTCTTCCCAAATCATCAGCTCTACACCCAAAGCTAAGGAGGGATCCCACCAGGGTATGTGCCACTTATTCTCCTCCTTCCCACCAAATTTATTCTTTATATTTTATTTTAATTTTATTTTTGTTTTATTTTTCAATTTTATTTCAAATTTTAGTTTTATTAATCTATGTTGTCATGTTTCTCCATCCACTTTTCTTCATTTATTTTCCTCTCTCTCTCTCTCTTATCTTCCACCCACTCCACTGAGTAATATCATACTCTCATAAATGAGAGGCTGACCCGGAGACTTGGCCTGTGGGGAGGTGAAAGTGATCAGGAATTTTCTTTAATGTATAATTTTATGTTTGTAGATAGACTTGAGTAGCATGAACAGGTAAGGCGAATGTTTCTAATGTTGTGACTGAATCCAATGACATAAAACTAAACCTATCCCTATTATTTTATTTAATAATTTTCCCTCTCTCTTTTGGTTATTTATTCACACTTTTGATTTGAGCTAACCAATATATGAAAGGGCCTCGATTGAACTGGGTCCTGAAAGATGACACATTGTAGAGAAAGGTGTGTCACCAACTTGGATTAAAAGAGGAGGTGGAATTGAGAGTGCTCAAACATTAAATGATATTCCACAATTTATAATTAAAAAATAGTAGTTCATACATGAGATTTCTTGTTTTGATTATCAAATAAAATAAAAAATATAAATTAATTCTGTTTATACTTCCATCTTAGTATAAATTTAGAATTCTTGATTCACATGTCATTATTTTAAATAATAAAACCCCCCCAAAAAAAAATCATCACATTCATTTAATATAGAAAACCACAAAAAGAGATATAATAGGTGAATTAGATTAATTAAGTGAACTACATTGAGAAGGCTCTTCAAGAGAAACGACTCTGGTCAGCCACTACGTTGCACTAGGAAAAATATAATTATTTTTTCCCACGCCACGCGACAGGCTTGCATCAAAACTAACGTTGTTTAAAAGGAGAAAATAATTAGTTTATATACTTTTTCTATTTTTTCATCTTAGTTAGATTTCATTTAATTTAAAAAAACTAAAAAAATCCTTCTGTGATGTATTAAAATTCAGAATATTATGCATGGAAAAATTACTCACAGGTGCAGCAACAATGACAAGAAGAAGATAAATATTTTAGAAGAGCATAAGTGCATGAACTTAGAGAGAGCATTGAATAATTAACCATAAAGGGTGAGAGAGATTTTGATTATGTTCTTTCATTAATCAAGTTACCCAAACCTAAGCCAAAGGAATAACCGGAGAAAGTGGTGGAAGAAATTTCACCACATATATTTGAAATTGAAGAACTTTAGGAGTTATGAGAGGAAGACTTACCTGGTGAGCTAAAAGTGGGAGATCATAAAAGTTTGGATGAATTCTTGATTAAATTTGAGGAACTACCTGACCTCCCCATAGAATAAAAAGAAGAATATTCGTCACCACTGAAGGAAGAAACCACCCAAGTGGTGGAATTTGAAGTCATGATGAAGGATCCCGACTACCTACCTCCATCCTTAGAGAGTCTACTCAAAGAGGAACTTACCACTGAGGCAGAGATTGATGCTTAACCAACTCAGGTAGTTGAACCTTTCATTGACTACATCCCTTCTAATTTTATTGAATCAGAATTCTACATCACTCTTTGTGGTTTTGATTATACAGAATCTGACAATCTCAGCTATGCCTTGGAGGACAAAGAAGAACCAGGATGTGCAAATGTTGAGGAACATATGGAGATCTCTTGACTTTTTTAATATTTATTGAAGGAAGTTCATGAAGTTATTATAGTGGATTACCCCAAGGAAATCATGTTAAAAGATTCTTACTTTGATGGGGAAGAAATTGATCTTGATACTTCATGTTTTAATATTATTCAAATAGAATTACACTTTACTTTCCTTTTGATTATTATTTTGATAATGAATACCTTGAGGAACCAATGGAAAGAGAAGAAGAGGTTTCCCAAGTAGCAACCTAGAAGGAGGATGATTCATACATTATCCTACCCCACCATCCAAGTTATACCTCATTGTGAATGGGGGGGGGGGGATATGGTGTACTCCATAAAAGGAGGCCCTCGACTCCTTCCCAAATCATCAGCTCAACACCCACAGCTAAGGAGGGATCCCATCGGGGCACAAGTTGCTAATTCTCCTCTCTTCCCCCTAATTTCTTATTTTCATTTTATTTTAATTTTAGTTTTGTATTAGTTTTCAATTTTAATTCAAATTTTAGTTTTATGAATCCATGCCACTGTGTTTCTCCATCCACTTTTCATCATTTCTCTCACTCTATCTCTATTTTCTTCCACTCACTCCTCCATGTAATATCTTACTATTGGAAATTAGAGGATGACCCTGGGACTTGGCCGGAGGGGAGGTGAAGGTGATCATGAATTTTCATTAATGTTTAATTTTATGATTGTAGATAGAATTGAGTAGCATGAACGGGTAAAGAGAATGTCCCTGATGTTGTGACTCTCTCTGATGACATGCAACTCAACATAATCTTATTCTTTTATATAATCATTTTTATCTCTCTCCATTGGTTAGTTTTTCACATGTTTGAGTTGAGCTAATCAATGGATAAAATAGCTTCGATTGAACCAGGTCCTGGAAGACGACACATTCTAGAAAAAGGAGTGTCACCAACTATGATTAACGGAGGAAGTGGAATTGATAGTGCTCAAAAATTCAATGATATTCCACAATTTAAACAAAAATGAATAGTAGTTCAAAAATGAGATTTCATGTTTGGATTATCAAACTAAAATAAAACTTATAAAAGAGAATAATGACTGAACATTTAACCAACCCCCAAAACCATGTTCTTTCTTATTTATTTAATATTTTTTGACTTGAATCTTAGTATAAATTTATAATTCTTGCTTACTTTTTCATTATTTTAAATAATAAAAACCCAAAAATATTTTAATCACTTTCATTTAATTAATAAAACCACAAAAAGAGATATAATAGGTGAATTAGATATAGTAATTGTACTACATCGAGAGGGATCCTTAAGAGAGGCGACCCCGATTTTCCATTGTGCTGCACTAGGAAAAATTTAATTCTTTTAGTCCACACCCCGCGACAGGCGTGCGTTAATATCATGTGCAAGTAATTCATCCTCTTTTAGGTACAACTGAGCATCCATAAACTACAAAAACTTGAGTTCACACACCTTGGGTATATCTTCAAAGGTCAAAATCAAAGAAAAATCATTGCATGTTCCATGGGAGGCCTTGGGTTGGGGCAACAACAACCAACGTATCTCAAAGAACATAATGTCATCTCTAACAGGTCCTACCACAACTATTTTAGATTAACACATTAAAATTGGCCCCACACCGAAAAGTATGGAGGGTGGAAAAAAGGCTGATAGATCTATAAAGCATCAAAATTCGAATGAAGAGTCATCATCAGTGACTGATCACATCAACACCGTCAATACCCTATTCGCTCAACTCATGACACTGGGATACAAAATTAGGGATACTGAATGTGCTGGTATTCTGCTCTAAAGATTTACAAATCCATATGATCAGTTCATCATCAAACTTAACAACAATATCATCATGGAAATGCTTCTTCTCAATAACGTTTCAACTATGGTTCCTGAAGAAAAAAGTCAATTCAAGAGCAAATAGATAGACAACAAACATTACACCAATCGAAGACTTTGTCTATATAGAGAGGAATGACGATGGAGCATGATTCTAAGTGGGAGCCAAAATCATGGAGGCTCCAAATCAAGATGAATAACAAAATCACATGTTACGGCTGTGGAAAGTAGGGGCACACCAAAAAGAATAGTCGGAATAATAAGAGTGGTGGAAAAAACTCTCAATGAAATATGATGATTACTTACGGAAATAGAGACATACTAGTCAGTGAAACTTCAATGATGGAAGGAGGTAGACATCATGTCAACAACACATGGATAATTGATTCAATAGAAACATGGATCAACGAGAATGGTTTGATTAGTATGAACATATCTCGAAAGGACATGCTTACATGGGGAACAATCACACCTTGAAGATCTTTGGATTCAATACCAACAAACTAAATATGCATGATGGTATAGTTAAAACCACCTTAGGAGTACGCCATGCGAATATCTTGAAGATTACCATATTTTCTTTAGGAGGATTTGATGACATCAGAAGTACGACTCACACTAACAATGGTGTGGGGAAGATTGTGAAGGGTGTGCTTGTGGTGATGAAGACAGAGAAGATCTCAAAGAATCTATGCATTATTTATGGTGAATCATACAAGGAGGTGGAAATAGTTGTCACGACCCGTCCCTCGGGGCCCATGTCATGACTACCCCAAACCCGTCTTCCATAGGCCAGAGGCTAACAACTAGCACCAGAAAGGTGTGTCCCTTAAAAGGGAACACATTGCCTTTTTAACATGTACAGACACAAAGTCCATGAACAAAACAAGATGCAACCACATAGACTAGAACATAATAAGATGCAACCACAATGTAAACTGCTTTCGTAAAAGACTGTTGAATGTAAAAAGGGGCCGAAATAAAATACCAACTATAAATGTACAATTACGACTAATAGAATAATAAAACTGAAATAAAATGGAATAAAACACAAAGGTAGAATTAAAACACAGGGAACACCACAAAGATTAAACCACGAAGGTAACTCCACGAAGGTAGAAGTGCCACGCATGTGACACCACAAAGAGAGAAACACCACACATGAAACACCACAAAGAAAATACCACAAAGGTATAAGTACCACACAAGTAACACCACAAAGAAAGAAGTACCACCCATGAAAAAGACTCAACCCACAATAAGGTATAACTAATGTATAGAAGTACAGATGATTAGTCATAAAATATAGTATCTTATTCTATTAAGAAGCATTACTGCTGACCCACACAGGATCGATAGGTAACTAACTCCCACTGACCCACACAAGATCTGACCCACACATGATCGATATGTGTTGACCCACACAAAATCACTGAGCACTGACCCACACAGGTTCTGACCCACATAGGATCGATGTTCTTTCTTCACGTTGCAGCCTGCCACAGGTTTCCATGCACCCGATATGCTCAAGTTTCATAGAATCTTCCCATTGAGATATCATTCGTACCTCGACCACCATTTAGCTCAATAATGAAATAACTCAAAGGACTTCCATGTTGTAAGTGTTCCAACGTGATAGAATACACGTCAATCGGACTCCCAGTCTGTGAGTTATAAGAGTTTTAGCTTCGGGGGCCCGGTTGGATTCAGGTTCGATCCAACCCGGCCTTACTCCAACTGTCTAAAAAACTCAATTGGAGAATACCAAAAGGACCTTATCAATCCAAGGATCCCAACACTATAGACGGTTCGTCAAACAGACATCCAGATCTCGTGATATGCTCTTTTATGTGTGCCAGGGTCTGGTTGGGCCTCGGTCCGGTCGGATCTGGTCGGACTGACCCGACCCGACTCACTTTGGGCTAGGCCGGTGTGGACTAGGCCCGATGGGCCAATGTTTGGTCTGACCCTCAAGAGGGGAGGTCCACAAGGGTAGCCCACCGCGGCCCGCATGGGCGGCCCGACCAGAATAGGGTGGCCCGCAAGGGGGGTAGCCCGCAAGGGGGTGGCCCGAAAAGGGGTGGCCTGACCCGCATGGGTCGGCGACCCGGTCCAGAGAGGTGGTCCGCATTGAGGACAGTGGCCTGGTCAGAGGGTGGCGGCCCAGTCTGAGGGCGGTGGCCCGGTGGATGGAATCAGCCCGCTCCGAGGGTAGGGGCTCGGTGCGAGGGCGACGGCCTGGTGCGAGGGCGGTGGCCCACTCCAAGGGAGGCAGTCCAGTCCGATGGTGGCGGCCCGAATCGAGGGAGGCGGCCCAGTCCGAGGGAGGTGGCCTAGTCCAAGGGCGGCGACCTAGTATGAGGGCTTCACCCCAACTCGAGGGTGGCGGCCCACTCTGAGGGATCCGCCCCAGTTCAGTTCTATGCGGGGGGGGGGGGGGTGGTGTAACCCCCCGATCACCTAGATTCCCGAAAGGCCTGGAGGTCGTTCGGTTGGTGAGGCAGCAGCGCCGTGTGGGCGCTGCGGAACCCTCCTGAGGTGGGTTCGGCCTCCGCCACAGCTTCCATTCATCGGCGGCCTGGCGGTCGTGTCGCCTTCTATCCCGCAGTTGGCCATCGTGCAGCCCGCCTCCTCCGTTCGCCGCGACTGATGAGCCATGACTCTCCTCTTGCGGCGTGCGTCGACGTGTGCATGGTCTTTTGAGGTGGTTCAAGGAAAAGAAAGATAGCGGAGGGTTCGAGATGAATTTTTTTGGCCCACACCCTCCGAGTTAGCTCGCAATATGAAGGATATTACATGACTTCAATATATAGTTGTATTGAACACAAGATTAACCCCACAAGATTCCCCGTAACAACCTCCCGCAAAGACGGATGAATTTCAGGTCAACACGTTAGTCAGTTACCAGAATTCTTTGTATAATTTCAATAATGTTGAAGAGGGAAACAAAAATACCCAAATGAAAATAACCCCCTACCTAGAAGAGACGTCCACTGACGATGGTTGATGGAACCTCCTTTATCATTGTCGTCAGTTCGTGACTCGATGGCGCTCATCACCACTCATTGGAACAAGTCTCATCCTCTGGGTGGTTGGTGTCGTGGTACTTTTACATAGCATCATCATTTTGTGAAGTCGTGAAAACACCCCTCCCCGAGCTCCATATAAATAATTGAGGATAAGGAGTGTATAACGCTCAATGAATTAATGAGGTTAATTTAATTAAGGAACCTCCTGAATTTCTAACTGTGTGGTTACATGAAAAGAAGAGTCAAACCATTTGTTGGCTTGACACATCGTCAGTCCTGCCAATGTCGTTCGTTCGTTGGAGGAAAGAAGGAAAATAAAATAACAAAATATGTTATTTTATTAATCATTCAAAAGTCCACAAAAATAACATTTTCACCCAACCTACTACAGTCAAGGTTATGCCTCTTTTATGCGAATGTCGGTGTTGCTGGTTCAACAATGCCCTCCGATTTTTAAGCCGAACAATAGTTTAAAAGTTAGAAAATTCCGCTCACGCTTTTACTAAACGTACCCAAAAAAAGTCCGGAAAATTATTAACAATAACCCTCAACCCACGCCGGTTGAGGTTAGGATCTTCCTAATTGAAACATGCCCCAACAAACCCAACAGTACTCTCAGATTTCCAATCCGAGTTACCTTTTAAAAGTAATGGATTTTACAATAAAATAATTGTAACATAAATTTTTTATTTACGGACAAAAAATAATGTTCACTGGTTGCCCGCACCAGCCAAAGTTATTATCCTACTAAAGAGAGCATACCCTTACAAGCTCAGTGGTGGTATCAAATTTTTAATCTGAGTTACCATTCTTGAGTTATAAACATTTGAAAAATAAAATAATTTTATTTAATTATTTTAATTACGGATATTCCATTTTCTGGTTTTCCCACAGGAGGCCCTCACTGACTAAACATAAGCTGTGACTAGGGTAAAATGCCATTCTGAGTGCAACAATGCCCTCATATTTTTAATCCGTGTCACTGTTTAAGAATTATTCCACATTATTAGGAAAACTGCTTAGGTGTGCTAATTAATGCTTAAAAAACTTCGAAAGATCAATCTGGGCACCCTGGGCATCAGAATCGAACACCGTCAGATTTTGCGGTATCGAAATAATTCCATATAATTAAAAAAATTATATGGAATTTCCGAGACATTAAAATTGTTGTCCTGTTAACTACCTCAACAAAATCATTAAGGAAGTCATGGTATCAAAAGCGTGTTCTTATGTTTGAATGAAGCATGATGATTCTTAATGAACATAAGATTCTTCCTTGATTATAAAGGTTTCCTTTCCATTTTGGGAGAATTATGATTATTTCATCCAACATTGGTTGAATTTTGTGATGTCAGAAATGAGGAGTAAGGATATCTTTGAGTTGATCCATTCCAATATTTGGAAAGCACTATTTAAATCCTTGGGAAGAGAAAGGTGCTTTGTATAATTCATTGATGATTATTCAATGAGTTGTTCGGTGTACCCAATCAAGATGAAATAATGTGTTCTTAATGTCTTCAACACATTCAAAGCCCGAATGAAGAAGGAATCATGAAAGATGATCAAGTATTTGAGGATTGACAGGGGTGGAAAATATTCAAGTGAGGATTTTGATACATTTTTTCAATGAGAAGGCATTAAGAGACAGTTCATGCTGTCGCACACTCCACACCAAAATTGAGTGGAAAAGTGGGTGAACATAACCTTTTTGGATAAACCAGGGAGATATTGAAGACTGTAGGAATTTTCACGAAGTTATGGGATAAAGTAATGAAGACCACATATTATGTGATCAATCGATTTATTTTTGTGATGATTGATATGAAAACACTAATGAATATTTGAAGTGTTAAACCTACTGACTATGCTTTGTTACATTCTTATTGAAGTCATTTATTTGAATTGTTTAATGATCAGGAAGGATTGAAGTTTGATTCGAGATCCAATGAATATATATTCTTAGGATACATTGATGGTGTGAAGGGGTATCTTATGTGGAACCCCACTACCCATAGACTTATCATTAGCATGGATGTTATATGTCTAGAAAATAAGGTGAAAGTGATGATTAATGGGGACATGAAGAAAGAGATCACATATACTATAATAGTTAGGGTGGAGGAAGAATCTATAGAAGAACCAATTTCCTTTTAGGAGCATGATGATCAAGTTATGATTGATTTTGGACTATGACGATCAACTCAATATAATAGAGAACCAACATGACACTCTAAATTTATCACTGAGAGAAATATTTTGTACTAATTATTGATAGATGAAGGTGATCCATATTATTTTTTGGGGGTGATGTGTAGTTTAGAAATATCCACATGCATAGAAGAAATTCAGGAGAAACTTGATGCCCTTCACAATAACCTGACTTGAGATATTGATCCATTACCTCATGTAAGAAATACTATTAGTAAAAATAGGCTCTTTATGATCAATTGGGATAGAATGGAATTATTTTAAACATATCATGCAAGACTGGTGGTCAAAGGATATGCATTGGGAGAAGTTATTGATTTCAAGGACATACTTTCTCCCATTGTTAGAATAACTACTGTTCAGATAGTTATGAGGATGTGTGCAATATATAGTTTAACTATAGAGTAACAAGATGTGAAGAGAACATTTCCACTTGCTGATATTGATAAATAAACATATATTTTCTAACAGGAATTTTTTTCAAAATAAGGAAAATTGAAATTGGTTTTTAGGTTGAGAAAAACTTTTAATGGTATTAAGTAGGCACCGAGGTGTTGGTACAAGAGATTTTATTATTATATCCTGAGTATTGGACACAAAATACTTCATTCATATTCTTGTGCTTATTTCCTTGGTTCATAAGGTAATGATTTTAACATTCTTCTGTTGTATGTGGATGACATGTTGATAGTTCTCATGGGAGTATGATGTGAAGGAATTATGACCAAAAAATAATATCTTGGGATACAGATTTAATGAGATAGAAATAAGTGCATGATTTAGCGATCAAAAAAAAATTTCTTGAGGAATATCTTGAAATACTTCCACATGTGACATTTTAAGCCTATATTTACCCGACTTACTATTAGTTTATGTTATCCTATTTGATGAATCCTAACTGTGATAACAGTGAAGTATAGAGGATGGAGATGTCTCAATTACCTTATGCACTAGAAGTGGGTAGTGTGATATTATCTAGGGTTTATATGAGAACAAAAATTGCACATGTAGTGGGAGAGGTTAGTTGTTATGTGAGAATTAAATACGGGATCATTGGAACATATTAAAGATGACCCTTACATACATCAAGGAGATCTCATATGTGGTATTATGTGTTTAATTTTTTAGGATGAGTTGTGAGCTGGAATTCAAAGTTGTAGTCTGTTATATATTTATCCACGACTAAGGTAGAGTACATGAAAACTACATAGGCTTGAAAAGAAGTGATTTTGATGTGAAGGTTTCCAGAGGATCCCAGAAAATGACAGAAGTATATCCAATTGTTTTATGACAGTTATAGCACCTTGAAAATTAAGAAGAATCTGTCTTTTAATTCCATGATAAAGCACATTATGGTACATTATCACATTGTTTGAGATGTGGTGGAGGAAGGAAGAGTGGATATGCAGAAAATTTATATTGAAGAAAATTAGGTTACTTTTATGATGATGTTTATTAACTTTGTTAAGTTAATATAGTAAAAATACTCAATCATAATCATAGATATAAGAGCAACATGCCTGGAAGATATAAAGGATTTGTGGAAATATTACTGGTTTCCAATCAGATCACCATGTGTGATATATATTGGAATTTGTTTCGCACAAACAGTTTTACCCGCTTGATTTTTCAATGGGGGCTAGTGTGGTTAGTGGGATGGGTGGAAAAACTAACCCATGGAGTTAAATAGAGGTGGAAGATCAAGTAAGGTCCTTGCAAATAAAATGCAGTGCACTTTGACGGTTTTAGCATCATCACCTCAAGTATTGAGCTTCTTATTTCAACATTTTGAGTGTTTTATTTTGTGAGGAGCATTATATATTAATCAAGAGAGTTAATTAAATGGATATTTTCCTTAGAATATAAATAGAGTGTGTTTTCCTCTTTTACCATAGTGATATCATTCTATTTTTCTATGGTTTTTTACCCCTCTTTATTTGAGGGGTTTTCTATATTACATCTATTTTTTAGTTTTTAATCATTTTTAATTTACTTTTATCTCACAATAATCACATCAAGAAAGGGCCAATAATATATGATCCCAATCGTAGCCTTACTAAATATTTTTTACCAGATTCTATAAAAATAATGTGGGTTGTGCTATGAGGTAGGACACTTTCAATGGAGTAATTATGTTGTATGGGTATAATTTTGATTCTCAAAATTACAGAACAAAAATTTAACATGTTTATAATTATATAAAATGTATGATGAATGAAGAAAACATGAATAATAAAAATCTTGAAATGAATTATCATAATCGGAAGTGTAACATGATGATTCTAACAAACCATAAACAAAGAACGAGGGAATAAATATTATCAATTCATGTAAACATTTACAATAAATAACATGCTAATGAGAATACATATAACCAGTTTGATATTAATACGTATAAGTACCAAGAACTATTAGAGATAAAATATTCAAACATAAGCTAGATGATCAATAGAAATGATTGACATAAAGTAGTAATCAAATCATAAAGAGGACCAATGGTTTTTTGATATTATCAATCTATTTGGCCTATATGCCTGGTGCAGGGGTACCAAAATTATACTATGAAAAAATGGGATTATAAAACATATTTGATAAATAGTGAAACATAACCATATACGAAAAAAGGAAAATGAGGGAAATATACAAAGTTTATGTTTTTGAAATTCCATGACTCACTGTGGAACCAAGTTGGGGATTCATCATATACTACGAACCTTGGAAAAACTAAAACAACACACGCAACATAAAACCAATGAATAATCACATATATGGCATAAATAACTGATAGAAAAGTCGAAGAATACCATACTAAGGCCCCTTACTAGGGAAAAATCTATCCAATCTGTTTTCATAGAGCCTTTATGTAATTATGTCTTGTAGTTAGGGTCATTGAGATTGTACTCCTATATAATAGTCATTTCCATCTAGGTAAAATGAACACCAAGGAACACTAGGACCTCATCAGATCTCCTCAAAAAGAATAGATGAAGATGATCAAAAATTTTCTAGATCACTATTCCTTCTTTGGTAATTCAAGGAATCCCACTAGTGCTCCTTCATGTTATCATTTCCCTAGAGGAAAACTAGATCTCCCAAAACCATGGAGATTATTCTCCCAACTAAATCTCCCAAAAGTGGAGAGGTAGATTCTAAATTGAGGAGTCATTCTAGTAGGGGTAGAGGGATACAAGAGTATATAACCAAGGATATGAAAAATCTAGTTAAGTGTCCCAACATAACCACTTAAACAAAAAAATAAGGTTATATGACATCCGAGGATAAGCTATAAAGGATCACCCATAGATCAAGCAAATATGTATCATGAATAATGAAAAAAGGGAGGAATAGAAAACCATAGGATCATCAGGATCAATGGATCAACATCAAGTATGAGGATGACATAGATAAAATGGGAAAGTGGACCAAGGATAATGGCACATGCCCAATGTATAAACAGAACAAAAGGCACACATGAATTAATAAAAGAAGCTCAAGCTCAATAATACATAAATCCAACATATAAAAATACCAATGATTAAATGAAAATGAATATTATGAAAGGTAAATAATCAATGTGTAACACCCAGAATTTTGGGTATCATATAATGATGATATTATGCATTTACTTTTGTTAAATACCTTTTAACCAAAGAAAAGTTTAAAGGATAAACATAAGGCCCTTTATTTAAATAAGAATACTATAGTGTCTACAATACAGCAAGATCAAAATAGTAATCATGCTAAACAAATATACCTATTAAAAACATTATCATAACTACTGGAAGACCCCAATCCCCACAATGATGCCCAATAAGTAAAGGAGATCCTTCGAGTCCACTAAATAAAAAAACTTCACCCCTACGATCATAAAAACCATACTGAGCATCAGCAGAATGGGAAGCACCATCTTCTTCATTTTGAGTTTTAGGACACCGTAAGGTTTCGTTTTATTGGACACTTTTTTCTACCTTTTCTCTAGTGACCGTTGGAAGCTAACGATTATAAAAAAGTAGTCGTTCGACCTTGTTAGGATTTGTGAACTTATTTAAATATTAATTATGATCCAAATAATTGAATTATGATTAAGGTTATAACTAAACCTTCATTTATAAACTCTAAAAGGATATGGTGTAAAAATTCATTTCACCCTTAAGTGATTTTGAAAAGAATTAAGGAATTCAAAACACTTTTCGAATTTTAAAAATTCAATGTAATGATTTTCATTTCTTAAATAATGTTATAAACTATTTTTATGTTTTTGAAATTAAATTATGTTTTGATTGAAATAGGTTTTTGTGGATACTAGTATATAAATTATAATATAGGTTTATTAAAATTTCCTATTCATAACATTTTGAGTTAATAAAAGTGGTTTAGTATTTTTAATTTTAGAAATAATTCTAACTAAAACAAGTTTAATTTGTATTCATTAATGTTTAAGAATATAAAATTATATATAGTTTTAATAAATGGAATATTTCCACTTCTTAAAACGTTATTTTTTGTAGCTTTTTCAAAAACAATTGGCCCACTAGGGCCAACCCTTTTTGGCTTGGGCCGAGGGAGGCAGCTCACACGAAGTGGCTGAGCTTGACCCTCATCACAAAGCCATTTCCGACCCGAGCTCGGGAAGAGTGTCCCCAAAGGGTACTTAGGAGTAAGAAAGAGCGCATAGGCGCACCAATGCGGGTGTGAGGCTGTGGCGGGGTCCCGGTAGGCCATGTCCTGTAGGCGGGAGCCCGTGTATAGGGTCCCCTTTGTGGGTGTTGTGTGATTTCTGAGCAATCGTTGGGAGGCCCGAGGTTATAAGGGAGGTGAAAACCACTCTCTGTTTCGATGTGGGAAGCCGTTTCTCAGGTGAAACATGACTTGGACCGTTGGATCAGATCGCATGCAATCTGGGCCATTGTTTCCGATCCCACGCTCAACCCCCATTGACCGCGTCTCTCTCTGCATTTTTTGTCAGCCGTTTGATCTGGAACGATCTAATCATGGTCGTTCGAGGTTTTTAAATTGCCACGTCATACATATACCCTCTAATGAAACATAGATCTAATCTAAGCCGCTCAATTATTCTAAAACAGCGGACGCATCTCATCCCTTTGGTAAACGTTAGGATCGATCTGGACCATCCATTTTGATGAATAGTGAAAAATACTAAATTTTAATTGAAAACAACTTTTTTTCATCAAAAAAAAATTATAGTGTTAAATTAAATTATTGAATGTTTTTAAAGTATAAATAGAATAATTTTATCATTTAATACAATTTATGTTATTGTAGTCAATTTTACAATGAATTTAGTTATAAAAAATTTTCAATCTTTTACAGGTTTATAGTATAATAACTTGTTTTCTCACTCCGTCAACAAGATTAATTTTAAATTAATTACTAGAAATTCTATTTTTTGAATTATGAAAGATAGATTCTATATTTGGAATTAGTGGGTCCAAATTATGTAAATAGGTTTCTTATATTTTTCATCATATGAATAGTAAAATTTAGTAATATTTTAATTACCAAAGTTAATGGTAAATTAGGTAATTATGGATATAAATGATACTATAAAATAACCCCAACACTTGTCCTAATTTCATTTAATGAATGTTTTTCTACCAAAATCATCATTGGATGAAATTATACTCTTTTTATGCCACTTTGAGGAGAATAAGACATTTAATAAATTTTATTTAATGATAAGTTAAAAATGTCATACTCATGTTTTTAATAAGTATTACATTTTTAATACATGGTTATAGAATATATTAATTAAACTATACTTATTCATTTGAAATATATTAAATTTATCTTTATGATGATAATTTATTTAAATTTTTTAGAGAAGAAATAATTTAATTAAATGCTTCCATAATAATGACGTAGTAATTGCTTAATTAATGGAAATAAAAAATAAAGGATATTAAAAACATTAAAATAAATAAAAAGTTTACACAATTAATGACAATCCATGAAATTTATAGATAATTTAGAAATGTTTGTGATATTTTGTAACTTTTTTTATGTTATCATGAAGTTATGATATTTTTTAAAAAGACGAATTTTTAATAGTGTCAAAAATGAAAAAATTATACATTATAATAAATAATATTTTTTAAATTATATAAAATTCATAAAAATATAAATTCGGCCAAATAAATACAATAAGGTTAAATATGTCATCAATTATCCATTTGGGGTTTGTTTATAATTTTATAGTAACTATATTATCCCTAAAGAGTTAAAAAAAATTTGTCATGGTAAGAGTTAAAGGGTTTAACTAATGGTTAAAGACAAATTATATGGTTGACATTGTGACCTAAACATGTCTAAAAACTATGTTTTGAGAGGATTTATACCAATACTCATCTTAGGTTTTAAATAACTCACTTTTAATACATTTCTAATTAAAGAATAATATATATTAATTTAATATTGTGAGGATTTCCTAAAAAGACCCATCTAAATTATAAAAGGGAACATTATACCTCACTTCCTTACAACAATTTGAACCTTCTAGATCGGCCAAACCCTACCCATTTATCTTCTTAACTTCCATGTACACATATTAGAGGTTCTAGTCTTCTCAAAAGACTAACCCCGACGTCTCTAAGAGGAGATCTGTAGAGAACCATACCCAAAAGGCCCAAATCTTGTGTCTACTACTATTTCATTGACATGATTACAAGGAATTAAATACCAATGGACTTAGAGTTTAGTAGTCTTGATAAAATAGATATATACATGAGAAAATAATAAACTTATTACTACAAATTTTTCTTCTTCTTTCTAAATAAATAGCTTTGAGGATAACTCAAATCTAGTTAGTAAATCCCTACATATCTTTCATAGTATGTTTCTTGGATTCCTAGTTCAATAAATATAATAAGGGTCAGATAAAATGATTAGTATGTCCAAAATATAGTTGATAAAATAACGAATCAATGAGAATAATAATTATGAAATGGTGAATAACTAAAAAGTGAATTTTTAAGGAAATGTACTTCCCAAAGAACGCGCCCCATGTGCTCGTGGTTTTTGAATCTTTTCTGACCATTTATTCTTCTTCCCCCAGACCTTTTCCATCCTTTGCTCCGATGATTGATCCGGGCTCACGGCCTCTGGAAGTAATCTTCTCCCCTTCCCCCTGGGGTCCCCGAGATCTTTTCCTCATCAGTGGTTCTTGATAGTGTTCTTCAAGGAGGCTCTGTGCTGGGAGGCCTCTAGCGGTGCTCTCCCTTGTTTCCAGGATATTGATTCGTTTTTGCATTCGGTGTGGAGGGAGGGTTCTCAATTGTCACTGGTCGCCCATGCCTCCACGATCACCGCTACTTCGGTTGGTTTGAAATGGACTCTTGTAGTGAGGTTTTGTACTGGAATTCCTCCCCTCTAGGATTTCATGCGGTTCATGGACTCCTGGGGTTTGCAAGTGGTGGCTTGTATCTCGGTGATTCATCAGAAGTTGTTATGTCTAGTTCTCGCCTCTGAGGCGGATTTCTTTCAGGCTTGGAGAAAATCCCCTCGGGTGATGGGTCGATGGCATTTCAATCATTCACGCTAGTCTATAAAGGAGCATAGAGGGAAAGAGAGCTCATGGGATGTGGTTTGGATCAGAATTCTAGGGCTCACTCTTTTTTTCTAGAATGGCACCTTCCTTAGGGCCATTGGTGATTCTTTGGGGGGTTCTCTCTGTGCAGATGAGTGCACCCGCCACGAGGAGGAAACTCTAGTGGCTCAGATATGTGTTGATCATGATCTCCCTCTATCGATCCCAGAGAATCTCTATCTGAAGGAGCAGGATTTTGCAGACTAATCCCAAGACATTGTTTACCCAGTGTTTCTTAGGTTATTCTCTTCGTGTCTCCTCCCGGGTCATTCGGCCTGAGCTACAGGAAACATCGACTCAGTGGCCCCCTCTTTCGTACCAGCAGCTCAATGCCAGGCACTATGCTCCCTCAGCCTTACGAGGGGTCCGGTTCTTCCTCGGTTCAGCCTACACCATCAGATGTCTCTCGTTGTTCTGTTTCTCCCTCCCGCTACATGCCCTCTGCTGCTTGCCTGGCGTCTGGCTCTTCTTCCCTCGCTCGAGTGGCCTATCCTCTACTGCAGACCGTTTCTCCATCCCCTATATCAGAGGAACTCCCTTTTCTGGATATGGTTTCCCCACGTTGAGTGGGAGGTTTTCGTGTTCTTTGGTGTCTCTTGAGTGGTCGTGGTCTTCTTCATAGTTGCTTCATGTAGGGGCATTGCTGGAATTCTTCTTACGGTCCTCCTTGAGGGTCATGACTACTTCTTTCTGGCCCATTTCCTTATCATCTCCGGCTTCTCACCATGCATTGCGGTCCAAGGTTGATGGGTTTCCAGGGGTCGGCCTCCTTTCTTTGGATTATCTCCCTAGTCCTAGGAGGGGACCAAGTAGAGCTCACAAAGCCATGGGTGACCGGGCTCTCGCAAAGTCAGCATCCCTGTTTCCTAGTTCCAGTTCTTCATCCTCTATTACATATGGCACTTGGTTGCTAGTGGAACTGGTTCCCCAGGCAGGGTATCCATCCTGTGAGGTGAGTTGAAAATCCCTTAATTCCCCGTCTAGGTTCCTCTCAAAATCCATATATCTCCCCGATATGCGTCTGGGGGTGCGTACAAGGTTGATGTTAAAGAAGATGTTGGATAGAAAATGTCCTTCACATATCTTGGAAGAGACCACAGAGCCTAATGCCAAAGCCGGGCCTCGCTTGTTGTAATTATTCTAATTATCTTCTGGAATGCCCGAGGTGTTGGGGGAAGGGTAAAAACAGATTTCCTATACTCAGAATCTAAAATACACAAATCCAAAATGGCAGAGATCCTCGATAACAAACAAGCCCCTACCAAGATTTCCGAGTTCACTCGTAAGGTGCAAATGCGTGATCCCATGCATGTGAACCTGACCAACAAACATATATGGATTCTCTGGCACATGGAATTTAATTTGGACATGGTCCTTCCAGATGTCCAATATATCACTACGAAAATTACGTTTGGAAGGGACTCTTTTTTTCCTCCTTTGTCAATGGAAGCTGCGACGCTCAGAGAATAGATGTTTTGTGGTCCGATCTGAATGTCTTCAATCCTGCAGACCGGCCCTGGGTGGTGGGGGGTGATTTTAACTTTTTTTCCCTCTCAGATGAGAAGAAGGGTTGCGAGGACTTTATAAGATGGGCTAGCATGTCCTTCTCTTAGTTCATCGCACACAAAGGGTAGTCAGACTTAGGCTATTTAGGAGACACCTTTACTTGGTGCAACAACCGCAAGGGTGACAGTCGAAGTTAGAGTATACTCGACCGTTGTATCGCCAACGTCCATTCTATTTACATGTTTCCAAATGACAAGGTGGCACACTTGACTTGTAGAATCTCTAATCACTCCCTTTTCATGTTATCCTTGTGAATGAGGGAGGTTTTGCAGGGGAGGTTCCTCTTCTCTAGCCAGTGTTCGAGTTTCCCTGGCTATCTTCGGCTGGTTAGGAACATCTGGGCCAAACTGTCTCAGGGCCACTCCTGGCTGGATTTTCATTCCATGTTAAGGCACCTCATGCAGGACGTTCAAATCTGGGCAGGGTCCCTTCCTTATTTGGATCTGGAGTTGGATGCGCTCAATCATGAAGTCGATCGTCTTGAGGCTAGCCTTGAGGAGCTCTGGGATGACTCTGTTTTTAGAGAACATGTGGAGAAAATGAAAAACATGGAGGCCATGGTTCTCTAATAGGAGTGAAAGGAAAGGGAATGCTCGGGGGTCAAATGGCTGAAGGAAGGGGAAAAGAATACCACTTTTTTCCATGTGTTCATTCGTGAGAGGAGGTGTGCTATCAAAACAAACATGGATCTGGAAGATGGATCATTTTTAGAAGACAGAGATGTGGTCAAGGGATTGGATCTTTCTCATTTTAAGGATATTCTTGTTGGACCATCTGATTTCATGGCCGAAGCGTATCCCTCTAGGGAAGCCTCGTTATGGGAGGGGATTCCAAGTCTTCTGTCTACCAATGACAACAACCTACTAGAAGGTATTCCCGTATATGATGAGATTCATGAGGCCATGCTGAGCCTGGATCCAGAGAGTGTAGCAAGTCCCGATGGGTTCCCTGGATCCTTCTACAAGGGCTCTTGGGAGGTTGTTAGGAGTGATATCATCCATGTCATCCAGGACTTATTCTGGGGGGGTGGCCTTCCTCGGATCTCCTCAACTACAACCCTCGTGCTTCTCCCAAAGATCAATGATCCTTCCTCTCTCCACCATTATCATTTTATAAGAATGTACAATTTCCCTTACAAAATCTTGTCATCTGTCCTCAACAGGTGGTTGTCCAGACTTCTTCCCAGGTGGATTTCCATGGAGAAACATGGGTTTGTGAAGGAAAGTTCCATTCAGGGTGCGATGGTGCTGGTGTAGGAAATGATAAAAGATATTAACTTTAAATATCGAGGTTCCAACATGGTCATTAAGTGGGACATGATCAAGGAGTACGATAGGATGGAGTGGGGATTTATCAATAGGTTCCTTAGAACAATGGGTTTTTCTTCTTGGGCCTTTGACCTCATAATAAGATGAGTTAGCTCCTCATGAATGACTGTTTCATTCATGGGGAGTACCCATGTCTTTTTCAAGGCTGTCTGAGCTCTACGGCCATGTGACACACTGTCTCTAAGTATCATTATTGTCATGCATGATACCCTTAGTAGGTTGACCATCATGGGTATTTCCGATGGGGTCATCCTTCCCATTCGTAGGAAGTTTAGGCTCCATTCCACGTTGCACTTGATGATTACTGATGTTACAGTTAAATTCATGATTGCAAGGAAGATCTATGTCCACGTAATTAACAAATTATTAGAGGAATATTGATCTTGAAGTGGCCAGATAATCAATAGAGAGGAGAGAAACATTTATGTTTCTGATTCATTCTATTAAAGAAGAGTACGTGATCTGAGTATCAGTTTGAACATGCAACGTGGAGTCTTCCCCATGGAGTATCTCTGCACCCCTATGTCTCCAGGAAGATTCTGTATTAGAGACTTCAACAAAGGGATGCACAAAATCACTGGCCGTATTCTCAACTGGAAAAATAACTTCTTATACTTCGGCGGTCGAATCTCTCTTGTCAATAACGTTCTTGAGGCAATTCTAGTGCATGCTCTTACCGCCTCTACTGCACCAAAGGGTGTCACCGAATTCAATGATAGGCTCTTTTATCATTTCATCTGGGGAGCCCATTCCGAGGGGAAGAGACATTGGGTCTCATGGAGGAATATGGCAAGGCCAATTCATGAGGGAGGAATCAGGGTCAATAGATTGGTGGTCACAATCCAGTTCATGCATGTGAGGCTCACCTGGGAGATTATCAAGGATCATAGCTTGTGGGGGAATCTTATCTCCTAAAAGCACTGAACCAGTTCTGGTTCTCATTCTGCAAATGGTTTTTTATGGTCCTCTGTGTGTAGTATCATTTCGAACCACCTTCCTCATTTGCAATGGTTCATTGGTAAAGGCAACATACTTTACAGGTTTCATAACTGGTGGGGTAAAACGCTTTCCTTTCACAGGTGTCCTTATCCAATGATCTCTTTCAAGGAATCGATCCACTATCCAAAATTGTTTAGATCAGTTTTGAATACGTCTCAACAAGAACTATTTGACTCCATTCTCATTACCTTGGAGAAGGATAGGTGCGTTTTCACTCCATCTGTCTAAGGGAAATTTTACTCAAAGGACTATCGTAGGAAGACCGTCTCCTAGGATCAATAAAATAGATGGAATAATATCATCTGGTGAAAAAAAATCCATGTTAAACTCAACATTATATGCTGGATAATTCGGAACAATATTGAAGCGTCTGATTCCAACTTATTACAGATTACTCTCCACAGGTGTCCAGTATTGATGTCTTCCTGGAGCGCTAGTTTCAGGGGTCTGGGGGTTCAGAGTTGGAAGAGATGGCATGCTCCTTAATCTTTAACGTGGGCTGCTGGTGCTTATGGAAAGCCAGGAACCGAGCCAGGTGCGAGGGTATTAGTTCCACTGGTAGGTCCATCATGGGAAGAGTTCGGTGCAAGATAGTTGACCTGATTTTCCATTATGGTAACTGGAAGGAGGCTCCTTCCATTTTCTTGTTGGGTGTCCCAGTGGCTACAGTTCTTCACTTTATTTCCAGGTTACTTTGGGTTTGATGAGTTCCTCCTGAGTTCAGCCTCAAGATCAACACGGATAGGTCCTGTGTCTTGGGGGACATGCGAGGCAGTGGGGTGGTTTTTGATCCTAGGGGAAGTGTCGTCCTGGCATTCACATATCACTTTTGGAGTGGAAATTCTGTTCGAGCCGAGGCTAGAGCTATTCTCTCAAGTCTGTCCATCTACAGGGAACGTGACATATATATTTCCCAGGTGGAGACTGATTCTATGATTATCCATGACGCTTTACATAGTGAAGGCTCCGCCCACTAGTCAATCTCTGACATCATTAAGAAATGTAAGGCCCTCCTAAGCGATAATATTTGGGTCACCCACACATGGCAGGAGGGGAACAAAGTAGAAGACTATTTTTCCTCCCTGACTCCTCTTGGAACCCTGTTTAGTTTTATTTTCTGATGATTTCTTACTTAAAATTGAGGGGGTGAACTTGATTCAGGTTGATGCCCTTGTCTTGCATTACATTCGGCCTCCATAGGTCCTGGATGTTCTCTTATCTTGTATCTTTTTGGACTAATAATAAAATTATAATGGTGATGATGGCGGTGAATAACTAAATTCACATGCCATAAAATAAAAAAACTTAGAAAGAGGTGAATAAACAACATGACAAGGTAATAAATGAAAACACATGACATTAAAATAACTAGACAAGAAAAAAGAAATATGGTTACATAATAATCTAAAACACATACTATATAAATTATTAAAAATGCAACGTATCCATAGATATATTGACACAAAATCTCATGGATTAATAATAAATGAAGCTAAATTAGGTAAATTCTTTCTTAATGGACGTCATGTCTAAGGCACATGAAAAACTATACCGTCAAGACCTTTCACATGATGGTTTAAAATATTCTATTTTTCACAAATAATTTGTCTCATGAGAACCTATCGATGGATTTAGGATCTATATAATTTTTAGTCTCCTCCCATCATTTATTTTCCAAATTATTCCTTAAATTAAATAATCAAAATAAATAATATGTATTATCAAAAATATGTATTGAATAAAGAAGATGAAATTATAAATATTTTCTGAAATAATAAAATTACTGTCAAAGTAGACATCATATGTAAAATGGTATGTGGTTTAGGAAATAGTAACATCCATGATGAATGAAATTGATAATTAGGGGTAAATACAATGTTCAATTATCAAAGGAGATTGAATATTTCAAGGGGAATAACAAATAATTCAAGGAAGTGAATGTGAATACTATCCTTCGAAAAATCAATAAAAAACCATTCAAAGGTAGAATACAGATGATATCAATACAAAAAAAATATTAAGTGGAGTAAAAATAAAAGGTTCACTGCTAAAAAATAGGCTTTTAAAAGTGCTAGAATAGTCCTTTATCAATTCTAATAAAACACTGACATATGAGATTGGTTAAAATTTCAAAAAAGTATACATTCTAAAATAGTACCGTTAAAGTCCCCCTTTAATAATGATAAAAAAACACTGTTAAAAGGGTCCTTTAACAACTCTTTTTTTTGCGATGTTATAGGGGGCCTTTAATACCACTTTTTTAGTGATGAAAAAGGTAGCACTGTTTAAGGGGGTAAAATTATTATTTTTGGACACCTATCAGCTTTACCCCCTTTATCAGTGCTTCCATGAACCCTTTAATAGTGATCCACCCTACATTATCAATGTATTTCACCTCACCACCTTTTATCATCACTTTGTGAAATTATATCCTTATGCGCATCTTCATGGATTCAGACCCTACACCTCTCCATCAAAGACGGAACACCTTTACCACTACACTATATTGTTTTAATGTCTATTTAATGATATTTCTTTTTATATATATATATATTTACATATATTTATATAATAATTTTGAAATACATTTATACAATATATATGTGTGTGTGTGTGATATATATACTTATATTTATTTAAATATATTATATATAATATTCATTTATATATAGTATAATATAATATAAATATATATCTCTTTATTAATACACACATATGTATATGTATATATAATGTAAAAATTGCTAGATATTATTTTAAACACATCTTTATAATATGTATTTATTTACATAATTATAATATAAATTTTTACATATATATGTTTATATATGTATTTATAAGAGAGATTTATTATAAGTAAACATAATAAACATGCATATATTTAATTATAAATGATGTTAAATTAGGAAAAATGATAAAATTTCAAAACCACAATATCAATATAAATGTAATACCTCGGAATAAAATTAGTCACCACCAAAAAAGGCAATAAGACCACCTTTAAATAGGTTGAAAATCCATCAATATAAAAAAATCAGGGTACCCTACCTAAAAACTATATTTTTGAGATCTTATGAGATTCTTTGGCATTTAAACATGTGATGGAGGTTTACCATTTTAACTAAGGGTGTAGATCTCATCAAAAAAATTGAATTGATATGTGGTAGATCATAAATGGATACCCAGATCAAAAGTTATCACTGTTTGAAGTTTGAGTAACGTTTTCAACTTATTTTAGATATTTTATTATTATTTTTTTGATTTTCTATCTTCAAATTGATATTAGATGACTATTTATTGGATATAATGAGGAAATTATTTATTAAAAATATATTTTTTATTTATTTTGTAATCCATTTTCACAAAATATCTTATATATTAAGTGTAAAATTCTATTTACCTTATCTGAAACATATTTTAAAAAATATATATTATATTTATATCAATATAAATATATTTATATATTTATATATTATTTTTAATGATTTTTTTAAGTATACCTTTATCAGTTCTATTAAAAAAGCGTTGATAAAGAGGGGTCTTTATCAGTGCTTCTAAAAAAGCAATGATAAGGACCCCCCTTTAATAGTGTTTTTTTACAAGTGTGGTTAAAAGATCCTATTTATCAGTGATTTTTTAAAAGTGTTGATAAAGGTCCCTATTTAACAATGTTTTTTATCATTATTAAATACCACTTTTAATAATGTATTTTAGCACTGCCAAAGGGGGTATTTACCATCATTTTTAGCTAGTGTTGTTAAAGCCCTAGTATTGGATAAACCTAGTTTTGAAGTAGTTTCTTTTGATGCTGACGAATAGAAATACTATAATACGATCATTAAAAAAAATTGGGGAAAATATCCTATGATTATGAGAACCTTTTGGAAAAATATTTCTTTATAAATCACTTTTGAAAACATTTTCTTTATAAAGTAACCTTTTAGACATAAAATGGAAGCTTCAATGAAATGACAATAGGTAAATCTGTACTTGTCTTGCGAGGTAAAAGAACATTCTATTTGCATGATTAAAGGTTAGAAAAATACATTGTTTGAAAAGACAAAACAATATTCCTTTGAAAACAATGGTAAAATACAAAAAGGATAAAATTTTATTTATCAAACCATTTTAAAAATATTTTTTAAAACATTTTATTAAAACATGATTTTTAAAAGAAAACAAGTTCTCCAACTAAAGAGATAAATAAAGTTGGGTTTTCTTAAAAAAATTCTAAAACATTTTCAGTACCAATGAGTGTAAAAATGGTACTAATACTTGAAAATAGTCATGAATAACTAGATAATAATGAAAGGGTTTGTTGAAAAGTTGTTATACAATTTCCTCAAATGGAACTTCCATTTCAAGATCATTAGTACTATTATTGAGGGAAATAATCTTTAAACATCCCAATGTGTCCCATACAACTTTGAAAAATTTTAAATCATAAGACTAATTAAGGAATAATATTGAATTTAATTTTCAAATACAATGATGATAAAATAATTCATTATATTACATATCAAAATGGTTAGTATATACACCCCACAAAATAATAAAATTTTGAATATGACATTTATCTCACAAATGTAAAAAGTGAGATGAGAATCAATTAACTTGAGTTTCCTTTTGGGTTAACATCCTTTAACTTCTTGTATAATAAACATAACTTAATTTTTTAATTTATTGAGAAAAAATTTCAAGTTTATAATTAATGTTAATTGACTTTTTACTATGTTTCATACAACTACTTGAAAAATTCTGTTTACGTTGGGTGTTTAGAACAAATTCGGATGATGTGTCAAAATAACATTGGTAGGTCAACTATGGATAAAGGGGTCATTATATAACATCTTAAAAATAATAATCATGAAATAATTATCATATTCTTTCATTAATTATTCATTTAAAATAAATCATTAAATATGGTTATGAAAAACGAACCAACGTTACAATATTGGAGATGATATGTCATACATATGCATGAGTAATGCTCTTATTTTTCAATGAATGCTATGGAGAGAATTTATGTTAAACCATATCATTAAAAAATGATCATTATATCAAAAATAAAATATTATTTAATCATATATACTTTTTTATAGTGTTATTGTGATGTAAAATGAATCACATTGTGTTGAGGAGATGGTAGTCCACATGTCCACGAACGACATTATCACTTTTTAAGTGTGTGAAAGGGTAATAAAGAAAATGATATATATATATATAGTATATATAAATAAAGGTAATTATTTCATTAATATAATATAAACTTTTTTATGTCACATATTTGTAATTATAATCATCATTTATACATTCCATGGGTCAAGTGAACAAATCACATCGCTTTGAGGGGACAGTAATCCACACTTCCTCAAAAAAAGTTATCGTATTAAAAAAGGGAAAGTATAAAAGGTATGTGTTATAAAAAAATTAAATAAGTATAAAGAAATAATAAATATCATAAATATCATATATAAACATAATGTCCATCACAATTTCCACCCATGAAAGTTGGTAGAGGAAAATGAACAATCCTCACATCGTGAGGCATTAGTTTGTCGTAAATAAAAACAATATGTTCGTTACCCACTAGATGGAAGTGTGTGTAAGTGTAGGTATATCCTTTATCATAAAAAAATAATAGTATATTAAGGATAATTTTGTTGTTATATAATAATATAATAAGAATATATGAGGGGTTGGAGAATGGAAATAAAACTAGAAAGCTTGAGAGAAGACATTACAGCTTAATCGGGCAACTACTTTTGGTTTCTACCAGAAGGATTCCTTGGAAGGATTTATACAAAAATGGAGGCTTAATGTCCTAGTGGAGGGATTTTGGGAATCTTTATGGGAAGATATGTTTCAAATATAAGTGTTTTGAGATGTGTCAAGAATGGAGAGAGGTGGCATCATTTTATCAGGGACGAAAAGGACTCACTTGGTCATTTGAAATCAAGTTAGGTTTACCCATGTTTTAACCAAAAAATGTCATAAAAAACCAACCAAATTTGATAATTATAGGTTAATACCCTAATTATGTCCATAAAAGGGGTTTTGGAGATGTTTCTAGGTCATTTTTCCCCTTCAGTTAATGATTTAGTCCTTTATTAAGATTAATTTTACATTAATAATTATAATTAATTTTAATTACTTTCACTATTAATTTTATAAACAACAAATTTAGTCTTATTATAAATTATAAATTATTTTTATTCTAAATACAGAATCCATTTTTCCAAATTCAAATCATAGAAGGGGTAGTAATTAATTTAAATTCAATCCTGAAGATGGGACAACAATGCATGTTTTTAAGGTAAAAAGGTATGAAAGTTTGATATTTTTTATAATTAATTTAAAATTAAAATTTATTCCAATGATATACATATTATTAATTTAGAAAAAGTTGTTTTGATCTAAAATTCAGTATTTTTAACTATTCATTAAATATGAAATGTTTCAAAAAAATATCAAAAATTCACCCTAAAATAATTATAATATTTATATTTCCAAGAATAAGTTTTTTTTACAAATTAAATCAATTAATGTGTCAAAATTATATTTTAAAATGGGTTCTCTATTAAAAGGTGGTAAAATTGCCTATATAAAAATATAGGTTTTAAATGTAAAATAGGGTTTATTCTTATCTTATGCATATCCAACATAATGTATTCATATAAAAAATATTTTATTTAATATATAACATATATATTTCATTAAAATCATTCCTTAAATGTAATTAACAATGTTCATTAAGACAAAACTCCTTTGGATGTATATAAATAATAATATTTCTTTTTTATATCCTACTGGTTCTTATTTTCTTTTATCATTAGTTGGTAACCAATGAATTAATTTTATATTTATATAAACCATAAATTTTCATAAGTTAGTTAATACTATTTATAAGAGCTAACATAATGGCTAGGTTATATTATAGTATATTAAATAATAATATTTTAATAATACATTATTATTTGGTGAAATTCGGTCTTGCGTGTAATGGATTCTCTCAAGGAAGGCCATTTTTGCATATAACACAAGGTATCGAGGAATGACACTCTTACATGTAACATAATCTATCAAGGAATGCCTATGTTTCATGAAACACAAGATAACATGGTGTTTCATGTATTTAAATACATAGAATCTATTTTAAATAGTAAATATTTTATAAAGTATCAAGATATTATATTACCTTACATGTTCAGTGTGGCGTGCCATACATGCTATCAAATAAAAGGTTCTTACTTTAGATTTTCAGTTTATCACATTCTCCACACCTTATTTAAATTACATCCTCATAATTTAAACTCAATCATGGTGATAGATTGTTTGATACTTCCTATGTTTGAAATCCCACTTCTTGAGAAGGGTTAATAAGTCATCCTCAATAAAGGGGAAAATAAAAAACATATAGGTCACATGGAAAACAATGTAACTAGGTCTCTCATAGGAGAAAATTAGTTTAAACTATAGATATGTACTTACAGGAAAAATGTAAATATTTATAAGGATTGAATAGGGTCATCAATCACAAACAAGTGAATGATCAATGGAATGTTGAGGACCTGAAATCCATAAATCTGTTATGATTTAGAAGACCACATATTCAATAGAAATTAAGATATTAGGAAAATATTTTATTTTTAAGAAATTTTTATAATGTTGGGTAAATATTTTACTACTTAAGAATATATTGAATTATTATTACATGATAGGTTTTAATTTCATATAAAAAATCCTAAATTTTGGTTTTGCTTTGATCAAATTCTAATTCATTCCTTTACTCCTAGAAATTGATTACCAATAATGATTTTTTATGCCTGAAGCACTAAAAGAAACATTTAAAGGATCGTGAGGCCTATAAAAGACTGAAGATGCTAACTATTTTCTTTAACTATCTTCCAAAACCAATATGGTTAATAGATTATTATCTAATCGTAAAAAGTGAAACTATACGTTTATCATTAACATTTTTTCACCATATTTTTTAACTAAAAACAATAAAAAAAATAACCATGAAATTTCATAGGTTAGTTATTGGAACGAAACCCTTATCATCATTTGGTCATGGTTTTAAGACCCGCATCCTTTCTAGATTTGATTGGTTATCACCCATATTATAGGTCATCCTTTTCAAGAAAAAGTAATATAATTCCAAAAATAAATATGATGGAAAACCTTTAAATTATGTTAACCACAAAATAGGCTTTTAACTAAATTTTTCAATACAACCCTAATACATAAATACTTCATCCACTTATTTCCTCATAGATCTTTCCTTAGTCTCGAGTTTATCCATATAATCATTTACAGTATTTTTAAATCATGTTACCCTATATTCAACCTAAACACCATAGTTTTAACCTAGGTTATTCATTGTCAAAATCCATCATGGTGGTTTTTAATGAAAATATAAATTATCTTAAACATATCCCCCAGGAATGTAAACGATGTTGTGCAGTAAGGCTTGTTGTTGTATACCTGGTTACCCCAATATAGGCTCAAAATACCAAGTCATAGTTATTAATCCTAGCTACATATGTATCAAAACCACATACACTTATATTATCCAGACGTGGATGTATTGCTAGAAAGAACCACATAATCTCTACCTTACCAAAATTACAGGATTTTATTCTATACTTATCCTCAAATTCATCCATAGGTCTATGTTCTCTAACCTATGTTTTCCTTAATCTAGTTACCAAAGATGATACTAAACTTCCTCTGATACCAACAGTAGTAACCTGACCCCAGAAGGCCCAGAGTCAGTTTCTACTACTATTAAATTGGTATTATTACACGAAATTAAATCCCGAAGGATCAGGAGTTTATTATTCTTGGTAAATGAGATACATACATGAGAAAAGAATACACTAATTAAAACATAATTTTTTATTCATTATTAATAAATATCTTCAAGGATAAATCTAATCCATCTACTAAATCCATGTATATCTTTCAAAGTACACTTCTTAGATTACTAGGGAAATAAACATAAAAATGATGATCTCAAATTCTCAGTAAGGGAAAAATATAGCAGAAGTAATAATGAATCAACGAGAATAATAATTATGACGTGGTGAATAACTGAACTCACATTCCATATAATCAATAAACTAAGAAGGAAGTTCACTATATAATCAATAAACTGAGAAAGAAGTTTATTAATATTATGGAATGGTAATAACTGAAATCACATTCCATTTAAATAACTTGATAAGGAAAAATATATATGGAAAGGTGAGAAAATGAAACAAATTCTATCAAAATAATTCAAAATGAAATGTATCCATATATATGTCGATGTAAAATATCATGGATGAATAATAACTAAAACTAAACGAGGGAAATGATTTCATTATAGACATCATGTTTGAGGCACATGAAAACCTATACCATCAATACCTTTAACAAGATGGTTTAAATAATTCTAATTTGTGAAACTAAATTTCTCATGAGAACCTATCGATTCATTGAGGACATATATAAATTTCGAGCTCCTCCCATCATTTCCTGTCCAAATAATTCCTCATATCAAATAGTCAACATAAATATTATGCCTTATCAAATATATTCATTGAATAAAAGATATAAAATTATCAATATTTTCCCAAATAATAAAATAACTTACAAATTAGACAATGTATGTAAAATAGTATAGGGTTTAAGTAATAGTAATATAAATGATGAATGAAATGTATAATTTGGGGGATATTCAATGGTCAATGATCATAGAATATTGAATATTTCATGGAGAATAACAAATCAATCAAAGAAGTGAAAGTGAATACTATCCTTGGAAAAATCAATAATAAGCCACCCAGAGGAAGAATAAAAATGGTATCAATAGAGAAATCTAAAGTGGAGTAAAAATAAATATTTATTGTTGATTATGAATAGAAATACTATAAAATGATATTTAAAATAATCATTGAGGAAAATATCCTTTTATTAGGAAAAACCTTTTGTAAACTTTTTTCTTTGAAAATAAATTTTAAAAACATTTTCTTAAAAAATTAACCTTTTATACATGAAAAGGAATATTCAAATAAATGATGGTGGGTAAATATGTACTTGTCATACAAGGTAAAAGAACTTTCTTTTTTCATTGTTAAAGTTTAAAAAAATGAATTTTTTATAATGTGATAAGAATAGTACTTTGAAAACAATGGTAAAAGAAAAAATGGGTATAAATTCCTTTACCAAATCATTTTAAAAATATATTTGAATTTTTTTTATTAAAAAATGGGTTTTTTTAGAAAATAGGTTCTCTGAATAAAGAAAGAAATAAAGTTGAGTTTTCTTATAAACATTTTCTAAAAAAAATTGAGTACCAAAGAGTGGAAAAAGTACGACTAATACTTGAAAATTGTCATGAATAACAAGAAAATAATGTAATGTTTTATTGAAAAATGGATATATAATATCCTCAAATGGAAATTCCATTTAAATATCATTAGTACTAGTCGTATGGAAAATAATCTTTAAACACCCCAAAGTGTCCCATAACACTCCAACACTATTTAAATCATAAGCCTGATGAAGGAATAATATTTAATGAATATTTTAAATACCATAAAGATAAAATAATTAATGATATAATATATCAAAATGTGTAGTATATACACCACACCAAATAATTAAATTGTGAACATGAAATTTATCTCATAGATGTAAAAAGTGAGATGTAAATACCTTACCTTGAGTTTCATTTTGGGTGAACGTCCTTTAACTTCATATATAATAAACATATGTTAATTTTCTATTTTCTTGAGAAAAATTTTCATGTTTGACATTACTTTTATTTCTATTTATACTATGTTGTATAAAACTAGATAAACAATTCTTTTTACATCAGCTGTTTACACCAAATTCAGTCTATGCATCCAAAACATCATTGGTAGGTAAACTATTGTCAAACAGGTCATTATATGACATATAAAGAATAATAATCAGGAAATAATTATCATATGTGTTCATTAAGTATAACATTAAAATAAATTATTAAATGTGGTTGTGAAAAATGATCCAACATTACAATCATGGTGATGGTAGGTCTCACACGCGCATGAGTGTTATTCTTATTCTTCAATGATCAATACGGAAAGAAGGTAAGTAACACCAAATATTTGTAGAATGAACAATATAACATAAATACTATATTATTTAATCATATATACTTATATATATAATTATTGTGGTGTAAAACAAATCACATCGTGTCGAGGAGGAAGTAGTCCACACATCTATGAACGATATCATCGCTTTTTCAGTGTGTGAAAGGGTAATAAAGAAATTGATATAGATGTATATAGTATACTTCCAAAAACATAATTATTTTATTTATATAATATAGTGTTTTTTTATTTCACATATTTATAATTATAATCCTTTTTTAATCATTCCATAGATTGTGTGAATGAATCACATTGCTTTGTGGGGGCGGTAGTCCGCACTTTCTCAACCGATGTTATCGTATTAATGAAAAATGGAATGTATAAAAGGTGTGTATTATAAAAGGATTAAATTAGAATAAAGAATTAATAAATATATTTTATATCATATAAAAATATATTTTACATCATAATGTCCAACTATGAAAGTTTGTAAAGTAAAATGAATAATCGTCGTTTTGTGAGGCATTATTTCACTATACACAGAAACAATATGTTCATTACCCATTAAATTAATGTATGTGTAAGTGTAGGTATTACACATAGAATAAAACATACTATTATATGGAGGATATGGTTTTTTATACAAAAATCAAATAATAAGATATGAGGGGTTGGATAATGAAAATAAAACTAAAAATCTTGAGAGATGATGTTACCTCTTAATCCGGTTTCTACATTTGGTTTGTACCAAAAGGATTCATTGTAAGGCTTAATAACCAAATGGAGTATTCAAGGTTTAGGGTAAGGATTTGGGGAATCTATATGAGTAGATATTGGTTGAAACTAACTGGTTTGAGAGGTGTGAGGTATGCAGAGAGGTTGTGATTTTTTATATGGGAGGAAAAAGAATCACTTTGTATTTTGAAAACAAGTTTGGTTTACCCACATTTTAACCTAACAAAAAGTCATAAAAAATCTACCAAACTAAATAATGGAAGGTTAATGGCATAATTATTTCCATAAAATTGGTTTTGTACAAATCATAATCTTGAGCCACACTTTGTGGAAATGAAAGTTGATATGTCACTAATCCTATGCGATCAAGGATCTCAAAGGGGCCAATATTCCTCAGGGTAAAACTTCCCTTTCTTAAAAATGTGTATAACACTCTTCCATGGTTATATTAAATGGATTAATTTTTCTCTAACCTCAAAATTAAAGTCCCTTCAGTATTTGTCAATATATCTCTTTTACAGACTCAAGGTAGCTTTTATATGTTTTTGTATGGATTCAACTTCTTTGTCATCACTATAACAAGATTAGGTCAATGTATCTTTCATTCCACAACTTCATCCCAAAAAAATTTTAGTTCTACGTTGCTTTACATTCAATGATTCATAAAAATCCATTTAAATACTTGAGTGGAAGTTTTTTTTATATGAGAACTCAACCAATGAGATATGTTGATCACATCCTCCATTAAATTCCATCAAGTGTGATCGTAGAATTTCTTCAAGTGTTTGAATAGTCACTTTAGATTTTCTATCAGTTTGGGGGTGATAGGTCATGCTAAAATTTAATTTAGTACTAACATATTATTGAATGCTTCTATAGAATTTAGAGGTGATCCTTGGATCACAATAAAATATGATCGAAAGTGGAACCCCATGAAAACTCACCATTTCCTTCACATATATATTGGATATTTCTTCAAGTGAGAAATCTTCCCAAATAGTGACAAAGTGGTCAGTCTTGGTGAGTCAATCCACCACAAACCATATCGTATTTTTTCTGTGGATGTTTTTGGGAGAGTGTTGATAAATTCCATGGTGATATTCACCCATATCCACATGGTTATAAGAAATGGATTCATCGCCCATTTGGAATTTTTTCACTCTACATTAAGGTGATGTCATACCAAAAACCTTGATATATACTTCATAATTTAATTCTTCATGTAGTCCCATTAAAATTGTTCTCAAAGATCATGGTACATATTGGTACTTCTAGGGTGGTGTAGAAAGATAGGATATGTGCATTATACAATAGCATGGTCTTTATCTCAGGTGATGAAGGAACAAAAAGCCTCATTAAAAACTAAATTACACAATCCTCATCAAATTGGAAATCATGTAGCTCCCCTTCCCTTACTTATTTCAACTTTTTTTAGCTTTAGATCACCGCTTTATGTCTCCTTGATATTCTCTTAGATAGATGTTTGGGAAATAATTTGGGAGATGTAGGATTTATTCAATATCGTTACGATTTAAAGATATATCCTTTTCATATACCAGAAGATATGTTTTCTCTCAATTTGCATCAAGGATATAGTAGCATTTTTTTCTATTAGGAGAATCATCTACCTTATTCTCCTTTCTCATATTGTAGTGAATTTAGAAATCATAGTCCATGATTATATCAAACCATTTTCATTGGTGCATATTGATATACTTCTATGTGAATATATAATTTAGATTCTTATGATCAATATATATGTCAAACATCTCACCATATAGATAGTGCGACCAAATATTTAGAGCAAAGATCATATCTTTTAACTCTAGATCATGTGCCAGGTAGTTCTTCGCATGAATCTTTAACTATGATGAGGAATAGGATATCAATTTATCATTCTGCATGAGTACACAACCCATGATTTTATTTGAATCATCACTATATATCACAAAACCTTCTACACTTATTGGTAGTGTGAGGACATGTTACGACCAAGATGATAAGGATGAATATCTTATTTAGGTAATGTTTTTTGTTTTCAAGGATGGTTAAGAATAAAATAAATCACCTCAATTTTTATTTGGTGAAAATTAGACTTACTATCATATTCAAGAAAATAAGACTCACAATGGTTAAAAAATTCCATTGTATTGGGAATATGTTTTCGGGGTGAAGAGGATCATTATACTCACCCTAAGTCTAGAATGAATGGTTTAATTGTAATGGGGAAAATCAGAGTCATCCCGACTTCAATGAAAATATAATGATTCATTGATTATCATGGGGTTCTCATAAATCATTAGTATGTTATAAAACTAGTGATGAATGATTGATGAAATAAAGAGAAGAAAAATATTCTACCAATCATATTTAGTTTGATCATAATCATACCTATCGTATACAAGTTGAGAAGGAAAGAAAGATGTTGATAAAGTATAGGTAAGTAGAAACACATTACATGGTAGGTTATATGATGATGAAGCTGATATTCAACATAATCAATTTCATGAAGGAATTAACGGGAATTTCTGAATGTTTACGAAAGAATAAACTTGATGAATTAGAATCATTCCAGTCTCAAGATCATCATAATGATATTTCTAGATGAACAAATGTTTAATGAACAAGGTGGATGATCATAATGAAGGTGCTAGTTTTTAGTTAAACTAAATGCCAAAAAGATTTAATTCCTAAAAGAATGAAGTTAGTGAGAATAATATTCAAAAAAGAAATAAGCTCTTAATGTTGATCCATTGGATTTATTATGTCATCATATTCATCCAAGGTTGAATTTTTTGTGATAAAATGTGATCGGTATCATATTTAGAATAGAAAGAAGTTGTTGAAGTTGAAGCTGCTGATACCAGTCCATCAGACTCGGTATGCCATCATAATCATCAAAGGAAGAATTGTTTGAAACTGATGAATGTAAAGAAAATGAAAAGTATGTGGTGGATAATATGAAAGAATAAATTCAGATATTTATCAATAATTTTGTCCACCATTTAAAATATTTTTAATTACTTTGTTTATCATTCATGTGGGTCAAGACAAGAGATAAAGAAGAATATATTATTTAAAATTCTACTTCATCATAATGAGGCGGATCATAATGAAAAATCAGAATGGGTAATTATAATCAGACTAATGTTTTTAAAGAAAGTATAAAGTATAGATAAATCTATTTGAATATTCATGATGGTTCGAGAAGTGTTGATAAGAGTTTATGAAGGCTAGATGTACCTGAAATTCAAAGGAACATATAGATTTGTAAAATGTAATTGAGAGGATAAATTTCAGGAATCCCACCCAAACCATTTTATGTGTGAGTATAAAAGTGAAATTACTTTGTAATTTATGATAGATGTAATATTCATTGTAAATAATAGACAAGGAAGAGAATTATAGAGAATAATAGGTTTCCTGAGTGAATTTTTATGAAGAAGTATTTCATATAGAAGAAGCATAGGATAAGAGAAAAGATTGTATTCAACTAGTCATCATTTTGGGCTGAATCATCATACTAGAAAATTTTTATTGGGATTTTAACATTGAAGATGAAATGGTTCAGAATTTTCTCAAATATATTCTAACAAAGTCATATTTTTTTATTATTGATAAATCAGACTAAGAGAATTAGACTAAGTTTTATAACAATGTTCAAAAAAGTTCTTACCATCTTCCAGGAAACAAAGTAAATATTTTTTATAAAAAAGAACACATTTGGGAAAGTTGACAAAGAAGCATCATAACTTGTTTTGTTGCAAAAAATTGTATAACATCATTTATTCTAGAAGGATAATATGCACTATTGAATTATTTTCATAGTGAAACACAAGAGAAAGGGCATATCCTACTCAATGTATTCCAAAAAAAATGATTTTATTCTAGTAGATTGTGTGGTATTTGATCATTTTCAAACAATACCAAGGATGTTGATATTCTTGTTGAATAATAAAACTTGTAAATTATTTTGTTCTTATAGATGTGGGTTTTAAATATTTTCAATAATAAAATAAATATTTCACTGGAGGAAAATGTTTTTTAATAAATAAGGAAATATAAAAGAAAAAAATATCACTAATTCACCCATCCCCTTATCAGTGATACAATTATCTTGACTAGGAAATTACAATTAGTATCAGAGACAGGTTCCCTTCATTTATTCTTTGTTGATGTTTAGAAGAGAAGTTGATAGATAATTTGAATTGTGTTAACAATAAAGGAATCCTGGTTTTCGATGGTAGGAATTACCATATCTGGAACGATATAATGTTTCCCCATCTTATGTCTTTTAGACATGATTTTATTGAAGAAGCAACATATGTATTTCTTCATATTGATGATAATGTTCATCTTAATATATTTATAAGTATAATATTGAGAGTGATGGAAGGGAAAATAATTATTTACTTTCATCACTTTCTAAAAGTGAATTTTTAATGGTGAAGGGTGTTGCCCTAGCTAAAGGTATATGGGATAAGCTGAAAAACATATATGAAGGAAATACAAAAGTAAAGAAGAAAAATTAAAAATCTAGAGGCTGAAGTATGAAGACTTGAAAATGGGTTGGTATGAATATATTGGGGATTTATTTACCAGTTTAAATAACATCAACAACACTATCAGGTGTCTTATATTAAAGTTTGAGGATTCTATAGTTATTTAAAAGATATTAAGAATTATTCTTAACATGTTTTATGCTAACTTTTATTAATTAGAACATATATATCATAAAAAATTATCTATAAATTATTTTCATAGAACTCTAATCACTTATAAAATAATAAGTTATAAAGATATGAAAATAAAAATAAAATTTGATAGAGAAACATCCTTTAATACTACAATGAAAGAGAATTCAAAGAAGATTATTATTGAAGAAGAAGGTAGTTATTTTGCTTCTGAAAATGAGGTATGTAAAAATCTTAATGATATTTTATCCTTTTTTCTAAAAATGTGAGAAGAGGTATATGTAAATATAAAGGGTATTTTCCCTTGAAATGTTTTGAATATGGATTCATTGGGCACATTGCAAAAAAATTTCCACAAAGAAAGAAAGAATACGATGGTGATGAAAACGAAATAAGGCCAATAAGGCCATGGACGGAATATGGTGGAAAGGAAAATTTTATTCCATAGGGAAGGGTAAAAAATTTCCAAATTCTAGAAGGTGTATTTTTTTATCTAAAGATAAAGAATAAGACGATAGTAAAGCTAAATCCAAAAATTCTACTGAGCATTTTGGTAAGAATACTTTTAGTGTAATAATTAATGATGAATAATTCAGAATCATTTGTCCTGATTTAGAAGAAACTCAACTTAAATTTCTTTTAAAATAAGATTTGAAATATATTAGGGAAATATTAGACGTCTTGAAAAACAAAACATGAAGCTGGAATATGAATGTTCCTCATTAAAAATTCATGAAATATTTTTAGATGAGAAGAAAAATATGCAACTGGATATTAGTGGTTTGAAAATATATCTTCAGGAAGAAAAGAATCGTAATGAAAATATCAAATTGAACTTAAAGGAATAAAAATAATAGCTAGAACTTTTCCAGTAATAACTTTGTGAAGATGAAAATAAAATTGTATATTCCAAAAATTATATATATAAAGTTGGTGAAAGTTTTCATAAGGAAAAACCTGATAAGGATAAAAAAATGTAACCATCAAAAGTTAATAGGAAAGATAGAATTATTTCTCGAAATCAAGAAGCTTAGAAATTTATGTATGTGGCTATGATTAACAAAGTTGAGAAGTCATAAGTTTTTGAAAAACCTGAGAATAAAAATATTTCAAAAAATTATGAATATGTAAATGCTTCTATTATTTCTAGTAATGACAAGGATAAAAGGAGAAATAAGCTAAAAACGAAGATTATGAATGATTACAGAAAGGTTGGTGGTCAACAAAATTTAGATAAGAAGGTTTCTAGGAAACATATTCATAACTCTAGTCATTATGGATGCTATAGAGGAAAATATTCTTTCTACCGTTACTACTGTAATTGTGATGGAATCATAAATAAAACAAATATTTTTTTGTTCAAACAACAACATTACTAATATTACATAGGTTATGAAAGTCATAGGTTTAAGGGGACTCAATCTTCTCAAAAGAATAAGTATGAAAAAGAAGTTCTGAAGAAACCTGAAAATGATGGTGTAAAAATTAAAAATTGGTTCTAACCCCAAGAAACTATATGTGAAAGAAGTGGACAACCATGTAATCTTGCTAAGGGTTTTATTTTTTTATTACCGGCAAAATATAATTTTCATAACATTTTTCATAAGGTAGAGGTGACGAAATAAAAATATCTTGTTGTTAAAACTACCCTCAAATCATTTAAAGGTGAACGACCTTGGATTCTTGATAGTGGGTGTTCATCACACATAAAAGGTGAATTAAAATTTTTGTATAATTTAAAAGACTTCAACGAGGTTACTATGACATTCAATAAGGATAAAATAATAATAATCAAAGGTGTTGGATCAACTATCATTGGGGAAAAAAGTTAAAATCTAAAAAATATTTATATATTGATGAGTTGAAACATAACATGTTGAGTGCTTCACAATTGTGTGATTAAGGTAACAATGTTACCTTCAGGAAAGATTTATTTTTTGTGAAAATTTATAAGGATGAAAAAATAGTTACAAGAGGCCAACATACAAATGGAAACTTATTTCTAGATGGTGAGGTACAAAACTCTTATTACTTGGGTATGGTAGAAGAAAATTAATTATGGAATAAAAGGATGGGAATCATGTTTTAAATAAAAAATAGTAAGTTATGAAAGTGATATTTTGTTCAAGATATTCATGATTTTCAATGAATAATAGATTTCTGTTGCACTATTTTTCATACGGGAAAAATTACAAAGTTTGTGTATCAGAAAGATGATATTTGTTCAAACCAACCCCTGGAACATATTCATTCTGAAATCTATGGACAAATGAGAATAAAATCAAAAAAAATAATGATAATTACTTCATCACTTTCTTTTATGAATTTAATCACATTACTTGTGTTATTAATATGAAACATAAATCATATTCTCTGAGAATGTTTAAAGGTTTTTGGAGAAAAGATAATAAGAAAAGTGAGTATTCCGTGAAAAATTTGAAAAATAATAATGGTGATGAGTATAAGAATGAAGAATTTGAAAGTTATCCTGATAAGAATGAAATTTGGAATGAGTGTAGTTCCCTATACATTCCTCAACAAAATGGTGTTGATGAATGGAAGAATAGAAGTTTGGTGTAAATTTGGAGAACTATGTTACTTGAAAAAGGTCTTTCTCATTCGTATTGGAGGCAATCCATGAGTACTATTGTTTATATTCAAAACTGATGTTTCTATATGGCATGCTTTTATATTACTCTATACAAATGTTTTTATAGAAAAACTACATGTTTGAAAAACTTATGAGTTCTCATGAGTCCATGCATTATAAAGAAGAAAAGTGGAAATCTGGGAAAGTTTGAGCAGAAAGGTGAAGATGTAATTTATCTTGGTTATGCTCTAGAAGGAAGATGATATAGATGTTTCAACAAAGAAATAGAAATAATTTTTTATTCTAATAATTTGAAAGTTATTGAAAAATATATTAAGGATAAATATAATCAAACAGATAAGGAAGTTGATCTGGATTAAGAATGTTTTGTCAACATTTCTGATAAGGACACATCCAATTGTAATCCTATTAAAAAACAACAATCAGACTCGGCTATTTCAAGTGATGAAGAAGAATCTGTAAAATCTCAACCCAAGATGTGGAAGATAGTGGAAACTCATAACATTATTGGTGATCAACATAAAAAGGTTCAAACAATATTAACAAAAAATTCTATTACACGTACTTATTTGTATTCAAAAATTGGGCCGAATGATGTGAAATAAGATTTTGAGTATCTAGAATGGGTTTAGTTGATGAATGAAGAGTTAGACCAGATAAAAAAGAATGATTCATAGGAACTCGTACCAAATCCAGATAACGAAAATGTTATTGGTACACAGTGTGTTTCCCAGAACAAAATTAATGAATAAGGTGAAGTGATAACAAACAAGGAATGATTAGTATGTAATGGTTACTATGAAATTGAAGTTGTTGATTTTAATGAAACTTTTTCTCTGGTGGAAAGGTTAGAAAAAATCAAAATTTGTCTTGTTATTTCTACACAATGGAGTTAATTTTTTTTTTTCAAATGGATGTAATGTCTGTAATTATAAATGAAGATCTTAATGAGAATGTTTACATTGAACAGCCTTGTGGATTTGTTGTTGGGAAAGAGGAAAGTTATATGTGTATATTTAATAAATCCTTGTATGCACTAAAGAAATCTATGAGGTAATAGTATTCCAAACTACATAATTTCTTAAGGAATATGAGTTTTATGAAAGGAAGAGTTGATAACAATATTTACAACAAAGAAATTCATGATTTTTCCTTAATCATAATTGTTTATATTAATGACATTATCATTACTAGGAATAATGAAATATCTTGTGAAAAGTTTTCTATATAAATGAAAAAGTTGTTTGAGATTTCCATGTTGGGAGAAATGAAATACTTTATTGGGTTACAAATCATATAAAAGAAGAAACACATTTTTCTTTCCCAAGATAAGTATGCTAAAGAAATTCATAAAACGTTCAGTATAGAAAATTTGAAACTAGTTTACACCTCAATATTAGTGGGAACAAAGTTGAGTAAAGATAGAGAAGACCAGAAAGTTGATCAGAAAGAGTTTCCAAATTTGATTAGAGGTTTTTTATATTTTACTACCTTATGACCCAATATTGTTTATTATGTTACCCTATGTGAAATATTTTATAGTGATCCTAAATAATCAAATTTAATTTCTAGAAAAATAATCCTCAAATACATAAAAGGCCCAAAAAAATTCAAAATCATGTATGATAGCTTAGAAAGTATTGATTTTTCTGGTTATTCAGATGGTGATTGGGCAGTAAATGATGATGATAGAAGATCCACATCAGGTGGAGTTATATTTCTAGGAAAAAGTTATGTTTTTTGGAATATAAAGAATTATTATTTAGTAACTCTCATTACAACTAAATCTGAATATTTTAATACTACACAATCTTCTACCCAACTTATGTGGATGAAAAATCAGTTAGAATACTAACTTTTTGAATTGAAGTTACACTTTATCTTGGGTTGTGATAATCAAAGTGAAATAAACCTTTCCAAGAATCTAGTAAAACATACTCATTAAAAATTTATTGAAATCAATAATTATTTCATCTGATATCATGTGTTGAATAATGAGTTGAGGTTGGAGTATATTCCTAAATCGGGACAAGCTGCTGACATTTTCACAAAACCATTACCCAAGGAAGTATTCTCTAAATTGAGCTTGAACAAGGTCATATAACCTCTTTCTCGTCTAGTTTGAGGTATGTGTTTTTGTTCCCTCTCTCATCTTATCTTTGGAAAGTGTTTTCAAGGGGGGAATTGTTTTATAAATCTATCATTATTGAATCATGTAAATAGAGAAAGTTGTGGGTAAATTTTGAATTCATCATTGTAAGTGTGTGAACTATTCTAACTATTTGTTGGAAACAATTTTTTTTGTATTCTATGATGGTTTAAAATTTGATGAATAAAAGATGAGGAAGTTTTTCATAATCACTACTTTTGAACATCATGAATTTTATGTCAATAATTCTTTTTTCCTACAATGATTTAGCATGTGTAGTCTTATACTTATTGATATATAATACATAGCTTGAGGATAAAATATTCAGTGATTTATGAACCTTGGTTGACAAAAAAAATCCAATTTAAGAGATTGTTAGGACCAAGATGACAATTTTGAATATCATATTCGGGTCTTTTCATTTGATGTCAATGGAGTTTAAGAAGAAAATAAATCCCCTCACTTTCTAATTGATAAAAATTGTACTGACCATCATATTCAATGAAATTAGACTTACAATGGTTTAGAAATTCCATCACATTGGGAATATGTTGTCTAGATGAAAAGGATCATCGAACTCATCCACAGATTGGAATGAAATGTTTGATCGTAATGGGGAATAATTTGAGTATGCCTAACTTTGATGAAAATGTGATGTTTCTTTTATGATTTGGAGGTCTCATAAATCATAAGTAAGTTATAAAACATGTGATAAAATCTTGATGAATGAAATGGGAGAAAAATATTATTCCAATCATATTTAGTATGATTGTAATCATGCTAATCGTATTCATGATGAGTAAGAAATAAATAAGTTTATGAATTATAGGGAAGTTGCAACACATTACTTGGTAGGTGAGATGATGCTAAAGATGATCTTCAATGTAATAAAAGCCATAAAGAAAGTCATGATACTTGTTTAAATTCTACCAAAGAAGAATGTTTATGTATTTTAATTGTTCTGGTTTAAAGATCATCATAATGATATTTATGGATACAGATTTGTTTAAAGGCAGGGTAGGATAGTCATAATAAAGTTTCTAGTCTTCAGTAAGACCAAAATCTAGAAGATTTAAATCCTTGAAGAAAGAAGTGTTTGATAATCGTATTCAAAAAATAAATAAGTTAATAATTTTTATCCATCGAATTCAGTATGTCATCATATGAATTAGGGGAAGAATTTTTTGTTAAAAAAATTGATTGGTATCATATTCAGAAGAGAACTAATTTGTGGATGTTGAAGCTGGTGATACCAGTCCATACTCTGTATGCCATAATAATCATCGGAGGAATAATGTTTTTGAACTGATGAATAAATAGAAAAGGAAAATTATGTGGTGGAAAATATGAAGAAGAAATTAATAGCTATATCAATAACTTAGTTAACCATTTAAAATAGTTTGAATTACTTTGATTTCAATTCATGTGGGTCAAGAGAAGAGATTAAGAATAATATATTGTTTTAAATTTGTATTCATCATAAAGAAGCAGGTTATAAGAACAAATTAAATAGGAAATCACAATTAGAATGATGTTTACAGAAATTCTAAAGCAGAGTTGAAGTTGTGAGAAGATTTTAGAATGTTAAATAAGTGTTGAGAAGAGATTATGAAGTTAATATGAACCCAAAATTCAAAAGAATATGTAGATTCAGAAAATTTGATTGAGTGTGAAAATTTTTAAGAATCCCACAAAAACCATTTTTTGGGTGAGTATAAATGGGAAAGTACTTTGTTCTTTTGACAAATGTACTATTCACATAGAAAAATTTAGAAGACATAGCTATAGAGAAAAGAAGAGGTTTCCATATCTTGTTTTTTTGTATTCAACTGGTCATCGTATTGGCGTGAATCATCAAACTGGGAAAATCATATTGGGATTTTTGGATTGAAGAAGAAGTGGTTCCGAATTTTCTCAACCATATTTTGAAAAAGTCATATATTTTTCATATTGAGAAATAAAACTCGTATAATCGAACTGGGAAAATTGGATTGGGAAATCTGATTGAGTTTTGTAACAAAATTTAGAAAAGTTCTTACCAATGTCTAGGTAAGAAATTGATGACTTTTTTTAAAAAATAATACATTTGTGAATGTTGATAAACAATCGCCATATCATGTATTGTTACAAAACTTTGTATTTCATCATTTGTTATAGAAGGATCACATTCACTATTGAATTGTTTATATAGAGCTACATGAGTGAAACATAATATCCTACACATTATATTCCACACAAAAGGATTGTTTTCAAACAGATTGTGTGGTTTTAGTTCATTTCAAAATCATAGAAATGATGTAGCTATTCTTGTTGAATAGTGATACTTATAAATTTATGTGTTCCTATAAATGTGTGTTTTAATTGTTATCAATAGTGAAAGTAATATTTAATAGGATTCTAAGGTTATTACATAATTAAGGAAATATAAAAGAAAAATATATCACTGATTCACTCTCTCCCCCTCTCAGTGATAGATTTATCTTGACTGGGAAATTACAGTACATGAATAGTGATTAGCCTCTTCTTGACCTCCTTAAAGCATTCCTCAGATCATTCATCAATAAATAATTTACCGCATTTTGTGGTAAATTAGTTAGTTGGTTAAAAAATAATGATAAATTTAGCACAAATTGTAAATAGTGACCTGCTAATCAATAAATCTATAGATTTCTATGACACTAGTGGGTCTAGGGTATTATTCAACTGCCTTAATCTTTGAAGGGTACACATAAATTCCATCACTTGTTATCACGTTCCCAAATAATGTGACGTATTTCATCCCAAAGTCACTCTTTTTGAACTTATAATACTTTTTCTCTGTCATTAATATCACCAACACAATCATTATATTCTCTTCATGTTCCTACTTAATCTTAGAATAAATGTGAATATAATCGATAAACACTACCAATTTTTTTTTGAGGTGGTCTCTAAAGAATATATTCATAAAATCTATAAATATTGTTGGAAAATTATTAAGTCTGAAGGGAATTACTATGAACTCATAGTGCCCATACCTTGTTATGAAAGCAGTCTTTTGAATATCTTCCTTCATCTACTTTAGTTGATGATATCCATAAAAAAGATACACCTTTGAGAATTATTTCACTCCTCATAGTTGATTGAACAAGTCATAAATCCTTGGTTGAGGATAATTTTTATTTATGGCGATCTTGTTGATATATTGGTAATTGATATACACTTGTTTTGATCTATATTTCATCTTGTCAAAGAGCATTGATGCACCCCTAGGTGATGTACTAGGGCGTATGAACCATTTATTCAAATTCTCTTGTAGATAATTCATTAACTCCTCCATTTCAATCAAGGCCATCCTATAAGGGAATTTTGAGATAGGAGTGGCTCTGGGTATGAGATCTATTGAGAAATATACCTCACGATCAGGGGATTCCAAGTAACTCTTTGAGAAATACATCAATGTATTCCCAAACAATGGACATTTCCAACAGGTTAATACCTTCCTTTGACTCAACCAATTGGGAAAGGTATGCTTATCTACAGGGTATCAACACCCACACTATTGATGAATTTTCCAAACAAGATTATTAATATTCTTTGAATTTTTAGAGGATCAAGGGATGGTTCAGAATATAAAAATAGATTTCTTCCAATAGTTGATTTCTTCTATATATAATGAAAGCCAATACATCTCTAATATACCATCAAATTTCAACAAGGGAAATATAATATGGTTTTCAAGAAAAATCATCCCAAATATGATTATAGGTGAAGAGTCCAACACCTGGGTTGTAATGATTACACCACTATGTTTTTTTATGCATATCTCCACTTAAAGGTTTCGGGGATTCAATTCAATAGGTCTAGAAAACATTTAGGATATAAATGAATAAGTATAACTAGAATCAAATAATACTTTTTCTAATATTTAGTGAATAGGAATCATACCTTGTATGAATTCATTTTTACACTCAACTTCAGTAGTATTGATGATATAATCTTTCCCTTACTCCTTTTAATTTGGTGATTGCTGACACTGGTTGCCCTCAAGGACATGTGGTTTAGTAAACATGCTTGCATAAAACCCTTGGTCCCTATAGTTGAAGCATTGAACCATGGGTGGTGCATTAGGATATTCCATCCTTTCCTATATCATGTTGATTAGATTCTTCATGTATCTTCAGTATTCATTAGCTTGGTGTCCTTCTCTCCCACACATGAAGAATTTCCCAATCCCTTTGAGGAAATTAATATGATGCTTCTACCCACATTTTTGACATGTTGGTAGTTAGATCCTATTTACACATTTTTCATTTGACCCACAATCTTGAAACCCCATTTTTCTCTTATTTTCTCCATAACCATGGGACCATTATTTGAACTCCATATCTAATTTAAGAGCAAATTTTACCACATCTTCAAAACTCCCAAATTCTTATATTTCTAGATCGTTTATAAGGTGTATTTTTAAAACAATAAAGAACATATCTATTTTTCTATCATTATTGATAAAATACACAAGGAATAAATTTAAAACCTTATGAAGTCTTCAACATAAGTTGTGATAACTTCACCTTCCTTTTTCTTTAGATATATGAATTCTCTTTGAATCTTTTTTTGGAAGAGTTCAAGGGAAATGATTTGTAAGAAATATTTTCTTAAATTATTCCCACTCCGTCTCTTCTATTTAATCATTTGGAATTTTTTTCTTTATCACTTGCTGTTATTCAATAGCTTCTCCATATAAATGATAAATTGCAAGAGTCACAATCTCCTTATTAGAGAAATGGATCATAGAAAATATCTTCTTTATTGAGTTAACCAACTTTTCCACATCAAGTGGATTGAAAGTTCCACAAAACTTCAGTGGTAATTTTTTAAATAAGGACTTAATGGATAATTGATCCTTCTTGGGTGAATATGGACATTCCTCATAGTTCATATTACTATTCAGATCTCGAGACAACTATGTAATAATTTCCAAAAAGTTTTGAACTCAACCTCCCTTGGAATTCAGGATCTCATTTGGATAATTGTTTCATTGTCACTCACACAGGTTTTAGGCCTAGTTTTTCCTGGTTGCTATCATTTTCTATAGTAAAATATTTTAGAACAAAACATAAGTCAATAAATCATGAGTAATTTATTCTTTTATGAAATTAACAGTAAAAGAATATCTTATGGGATCCTTACGTCTATACTTTTCTAAAATTAGTTTTTTAGGATGTTTTACCTATACATAGACTTATACTAATGGGTTTTACTCTTGTTTTCTAATCAAAATTACCAAATTAACTAAAACATTCTTAGATACCAACTATAGTGACCATAATTTTTCATACATAACTATTACATTATTTTTATGATAAACAACATAATAGAGTTACAAATCTAGGATCCAAAGGTTTATTTCATAGAAAAATTAGGCTCATAAATAACTTTTGCATAATAAAACATAAAAATTTATTTAAATCCTTATTCATTATCCTTCTAAAATATCACATTATCCTTAGAATATGAAATTACCTAAGGATATACATCAATGAAATGGGGAAGACAAAAGCCCTGTAAGAGGATGAATAAGGAACATGAATCAATATATCATGGGTGATCATAATCATCATATCATAAGCCTAGGATAATTATCAATATCATGAGGTAAAAATGTTATAAATTCCTCGAATGTGGAAATGCATAAAAATGAAACATCATGTCATAGTGGTTAAATGCCACATATAGTTTTGAATAAAGCTAGCATCATGTTAACACACGACATATGTGAATAATCATAACATCATCACTATAAAAAAATATAGCATCATGTTCACATATAATTAAAATTATCTAATGAGATACAACACATTACCCAATGCATTGGAGGGCTATATAATTTTGGTCTAGTCATCACATCATTATATTTACATAATCATGCATGTCACATAGAATGCGTAACAATCATTTCATGAAATAACCCATGGAAAGGAATGGGTTTCATGAGGATTTCAAAAATTATGATTTCATAAATAAAAATTGGGTTCCAAAATGAAAAATGGAAAAACATATTTTCTATAAGATTCATCATTAATTAGTTAAGAATAAACAACTCAAGAGGAGTCAACGATGTGTTTTGGAAAGATGATTTATTTTGGAAAATCATTGAATTTTCCATAAAACCAATAAAAAACATGTATATCCCAAAAAATAAGAGGGAGGAATAATGAAATTATATTTAAGGAACATTAGAGGAATATTTATTCCAAATATGTCATGAAATATGGGTAACCCAATGAAAAAGAGTTGGGTTCAAGATTCCCCTTACCTTAATTCCTTCTTTATTTTTTCACTTTTGCGTCTCTTGAATAATAAACTTATAATTATTAAAAAAATAATAAATATGTTACTTATAACCATTTATACAATTATTTATAAATTATAATGATTTTATAACATGTATTAATTTCTTTTGATGAAATTGAAGTGTTTTGATACCATGATTTTCCTAAAAATTTCGTGTTTCACTTTGATTTCTCAATTTTCATTCAGAGTCATTTATAGAAAAGAATGATTAAATCCAGTAGATTATAATAAATTTAATTAATTATTTATATATTATATATAAGTAATAATATCCATCAGTGAATGTGGTTATAATAATTGTCTTAGCAATGTCTCTGTATGTGGTTAATCATCCTTTAACAGGACGTTGTTAAAAGAGATGGAAAGAGAAGTATTTCATATATTTTGGTCATAAATTTGAAAATTAAATCATGTTAACATAAATAATATAATTTTAATTTATTTAATAATTAGTTTTATAATATATGGTTTTTAAATTAATTGGTAAAAATAATAGAGAATAAGAAAAAAGGGAAATGAAAATAGAGACTTACTCTCTCCTCAATGTAGCTTCTCTTGTAAGACGCTATAACACCCTTGGGGATTAGAGCTGGATTGCTCCAAAATGTTCCAAAGTAATGTATGTGGATTTATAGGGAGTATTTAGGAAGATATTTTACTTTTTAATGTTTGAGAGGAGTGTGTTTCTAAGGGAATGGAGAGGGATTATTTATACTTTATGAGAGGGGTATTTTTAGAATAAAATATTTAATAAAATAATATATCAAAGGAAAACATGTAATAGTGAATTTTTGTCCAAATAAATCATATATAAATATAATATAACGGGTTAATGACTTTAAATCCCCTTTATAATTCTAATTCACTAACTTATTAAATATAAATGTGAAGAAAAATAATAATTGATATATTAATGAATCACTTTTGAATTTAGGTTTTAGAAAGTGATTTTTAGGTTTTAAAATTATTTTTATTGTATTTTAATGACTCATTTATGAAATTAAATATATAATTCCAGAAAAAAATTTCTATAAAGGATTATATCATTATTATATCATGAATGATTGAATTTAAGAAACATCGATTCTTTGAAAAACTATATTTTTATTATTCACCTAAAAATTGAAGTATTTCTGAAAATTACCAAAAAATCACCCTAGGAAAATATTAAAATGATCATTTAAAAAGTGATATTAATTAAATAAAAATAAATGTCTATAATAGGTAAAATATAATTTTTAATATGAAAATAATGATTTTTACAAAATACATTAAAATAAAGTTTATTAAAAATATGCTTTATTTTATTTCAGGTTTTTAATCATGATATTTATTTTATTGAATTATAATATTTTTATTTACATAAATTAATCACGATAAATGTTATTTATATCATAATTTATTATTTTTTGGTAAAATCACTATTTCAATGGTCATGTTTCTATTCCCAACGATCAGGTTAATATTCCAACAGTCACATTAATATTCCAACAGTCACATTACCTTATATATATACCACTCAATTATTTAATTCAATATTCAAATCAATTCTTCCCAAGGTTCTATATTTCAATTTTAAGTAAATATTCTTGGATTACTATTTTTTTTCTTTTATATAGTGTTGGTAGTGGGGCCAATAATTCTTGTAGATTAGGTCGATCTATATTTTCTCATTTTAGCTTTTCTATTTTATACTTTTTGTCCAGTTGTAATGTTTGGATATTTAATTGGTTTCATTTCTGATTACTGTATCAATATTAATTAATATAGTTTTATATTGGTTTCACTATATTTTTTATGTGTATAATATATAATATAATACAACACACATTTATTCAAGAAACAAATTTTACTAATAAACATTATGTCATTGCAATGGGGTACCAAATCTCCCGCCTCATCCTAAATGTACTATAAAACTCTATATACCTATCTGATGAGGAATAGTTGATTCCTTCTTAGACTCTAGTACCTTTCTGACTCCCCTACCACTACTATACTATGATAAGTACAAAAAAACTTATGAAGATGGCTCATCCTGCCGCAAACATGGGACTCCAAACTGGTTTATGAAAGCTAAGGTTTATTGTGGTTTAACATTCTACACTGATGCACTACAATGTCATATGATGATGAAATGTATTTCCACTACCCTAACTAGTCTTCATGTCATTTCCTTGGAAAAAACTATCATAGATTCACTTCTTTACACCAAAATAAGTGATCCTAGTTTACCCTATTGAAATAGCATGGCTACCTCTTGGGTCCTCTCTCAGATTCTTTGCAGTGATGAGTTCATGATTTATCAAATCTAAAAATCTACTCAGAATAAAAACATTCACCTATGACCTAACCTCATAGTGAATACTATCCTGAAAATGTTCTCCCTAGAGATCTCATCAATAGCTAAATATGTCACAAAGCATTGAAGGTTGGTGAAATGTCCAACAATGTCCATAACTAATATTCAATCCTATATCAGATACATGAACAAATGATCCTTCTTATACCTCAGCATATATGGATATAATAGGATAGATAAATTCACCTTGAATTCCTTCCAAGATAACTCCTCCTCCTTCCCATCCTTCTCTAGAATATCCCACAAACGTTTGGTAGGTCCACTGAAAATATACACAAAAAGATTCTCCCTCCTATCTGTGGGTGTCTCAAGATGCTTAAAGTTTGTATAGATTGAATCAATCTAGAAATAACCTACCTAGGATCCTCCATCCCCAGTGAACATAGGTGGATGTTGTAGTTGAATCTATCTCATCAACTCAAACATCAAGGCACTATGAAAATAGTGTCATTTTCCAAGGATTTCAGGACCCTTAAGAATTTGTTATGATGGTGAACATCCATTTGATCCTCAATATCTATAAGAAGCTCCAGTTCATCTAAGTTAGGAGATAACTGATTTCCACTCTCTTAGAACTCAACTCGAAGATGATGAAAAGCCATTTTATCTACAAGAAAAACACAATCCTATAATCGCTGGCTAAAATTAAATTCAACCTCAACAGGAAATGACAGTAGAGAACCATTACTCTGGGTCTCTCTAACCATGGATTATAAGTGTTTTGTGGTGAAATAATAGTTTATTTCGTTCCATTTATTAAATATAATAGATATATTATTTTACAATTCATATTGGAAAGTATATAACACATGCAATAAACATGTCCCTATCATGAACAATGCATGTCAATATATATGTATATATATATATCCCTATGTGTCTATCATGATGCACGCATACTCATATCTCACCATACTGGTCCATGAGTGCGAAGATCAATAAACAATAACATCACAAAATAGTAACATCACACAACATGTAAATCAACCAAGGTGAAATAACATCAATTGTAAGAAGATAAAAATATAAACAATAATCCCATCCCTAGAACTCAAATTTTCCCTATTACAGGGGTTAGATACTCTAATGAATAAGCTCATTACGAAGTCCTAATAGATCCTAGTCTCCTTTCTACTTTTTCCAAAAAAAATAAAGAAATAGAAAATAACAAGCTGATCCTCTAATACCACTTTGTAATGTCCCCTGATCTGGTACTCTCTCACATGGTCAAAATGATTTGGATATTAGAAATCAAGCATGCATCCCCAGATTCCAGAGGCTATTGAATAATATTGAGGCTGTGATATTTATAGTGGGGAGAGTATACCCCCTGGTAAAACATTATGGAACTAAACCATAGTAATAAAAAATAGAGTAACAATGAAATAGTGGAAATATTATATCATACAGCTAAGAAAATAAAAGGGGTAACCTATAATTATGAATAATTTAATGACAAGCTAAGATGTATCTAAAAGTAAAACTAAAACCAATACAAACAAAATAATCTACTCAAATTAAATAATCCTAAAAGGCTCTGGTCTCGATCCCCATGTCACACCCATCTCCAAAATCCATCCCATCCAGCAAGAAACAATAGAATCAACAATAATATACCTTTCCCTTGTCCAAACATGCATCCATGTAATCTGCTCGAGTACTAAACGGTTCCCAAATAGGGTGTGAATAAAAATCAGTAAGTCGACACCATCGTCCCTAAACACAACAAGTCTGATAAAAATTGTGAGCAATAAAGTGATAAATAGGTGTATTAATTAACTAATTAATAAAATATATCAATTAACCTATTTCAAAAACATGATGCAATGCCTCTTAGCATGCAACACAAACATTCCATCTATGTCCATATACAATGGAAAAATAAAACAATCAGGTAGCTCTATTTGTATAATAATTTCATCCTCCGATCATCACCCTATATAAATGCATTTCACCATGTGTCCTTGGGGGTAGCATGGTATATAAGCATATCTGCAAGTATCACTGGGAATTTCCTACTATATAAGCATTTCATCCTCCATGAAAATCCCTATATAAAATAATTTTAGCATGTATCACTGGGCCAAGCCTACTATAAAATAATTTAAACACTACTAGGATATCCCTATATATAATCATTTCATCACCAACTCAACAAGTCATAATAGTAAGGATATCATAATATCACATCATAAATTTTAATGGTTAATTATGAAAATTACCGTTTTTATTTCAAATAAAAATTTATTTATCTCTCAAATTGTCAACAATCATATCAATAATCAATAATATATTACCTAAGGATTATATATGAAGAAATCACCTAGGGTATCATGTCATACTCACCATGAGAGTCATAATTACACGACACACTTAAAACTACTTGGTATGATGAATACATGATGTGTAATCCTTTCATGTCATGTATTTCCTCATTTTTATGTTATGATGGAAAAACCTTTTGCCTCGGGTTAATATTAATTTTGATCAACATTAACACTATGTGAATTAGGTTCACGACATGTAACCACATCACATCATAAACTAGTTCATGAAATTCATCTAGAAATAGTTACATGTCATGTAACATGTATGCAACACATGACTTTTCATTGAATAATATTTATTCTAGCATCTATAAAAGTGACCAAACCACCTATGATACTTTTTAACTCATAGAAAACCCTATTAATCCCATTTAACATATTTATACATAGAATCCATTAATTAAAATAAACATACATGCCTAAAATTAAGGTTATTTTCTCCAAAAAAGGCTCTCTTTCATAAAATAAGACATAATCACTAAGGCTTAATTACAAAGGAAAACACAAAAAAATATGTTCAATGAAAACCTCAGAGTGGGTCGTACCTAGAAAATTATGGGATCTTATAATGATCTTGGTTTTGAATGGTTTTTGTTATGTTTCATCCATTACAAATAACTATTTATATATATATATAAAAATGATATATATGGATTCATTTTAATATTTGTAAATGAATGTTGCATCTTTTATAAAAATAACATTTTTTATGGTAAGGTGAGTTTAAATAAAATATATTTTTATTATTGTAGACAAACCAATTAATGGAAATTGATAATGAAACTACATCAAATAACTCGTGCCACACCCAATTATGGCATCATTGGAATGGTCATGTAAATGAAAAATGCTTGACTAAGTTATACCGAAATGGATATTTAGATTTTTTTGAACTAAAAACAATTGGTATGTGTCACACATATTTATATGGTAAAGTGAATAAAGAACCATTAAGTAGAAAAGGTGAAAGTTTTAAAGATATTCTTGAATTAGTTCATATATATCTGTGTGGAGCATTTCCTATTGAGGCAGGGGGTGGGTTCTCATACATCATAAATTTTACCGATGATTTTTGTAGAAATGAATATGTTTACTTAATGATGTATAAGTCGGGTTATTTTGATAAATTCAAGTAATAAAAGAATGAATATGGGAACCAAATTGGTAATATGATTATGAAAATCTTCTTAGAACATTGTGGATAATATCTCAATCAAGAATTCATTGATTACTTATAGGAGTTTGGGATCCTATATTAACTCACTCCTCCTTATACACATCAGTGGAATGATGTATGTGAAAAGAGGAACCACATCTTGTTGGACATGGTGAGATCAATGATGATTCATGAGAGTATTCCATTATTATTTTAGGTATTTTAATTACAAAAAAGTAGAACAAATATTAACAAACGTTTTAAATAAAGAGATGAATATTATAAGAAGCTCCAAATGATCGAATAATAACCTAGAAGTGAGGTTGAATTAGTTTTTCACCGTTATAAGTTTTAATAATTTTGGAAATATAAAACCCTAAAACTTGTTAATGTTTTTATCCTTATCATATTCTAGTAAATACCAGTGTACGAAAAATTAGTAAAAAAAGTAAAGATCATGATATTTACAAGGTTCGACCTCAGTGTGAGAAACTATATCATTTTCATAGACACTCTTATGGGTCTATAGAAATTCACTAAAATTAATAAGTGAATACAACTTGTGCCAACTCCCATTAGACACATTATATTTCCTAATTGTAATGATTATACTGACTCCTATTGTTTTATAAATAGTTTCTTAAAAAAAGTGAGATAAAACAAAAGAAAAATATGTTGTTCAAACTACACCACAAATAGTCATCTCAAAATCCTCATTATGATGTGGGTGGGTTTGATTCTCTCCATCTGATAGGGCTGGGTCCGATGGACCCAGTCCTATGAATTCAGTCTGATGGACTCAGTCTGATGAATCCATTCTCAATATGCATTACTAAAACTCTTCTAAAATTCTCATTCCAATCTTACTCAGTCCAAGAAACAAAACATTCAGATGTTAAATCTTCTAATGCGATTTCAATATGGAAAGATAAATTTTACATGAATTCTATTGTTCACTTCTTTATCCACTCAGATATGAAAGTTAAAAAGTATGAATATACATTTCTTCTATTTATATGCAACCCAAGAAGACAAATTTAAGAAACTCAAAAATTTTCCCACTCACTCAAATTAATAAAACCAATATCTATACATATTTTAGATTCATGTTTGACCACATAAACTCTTCACAAATATTATAAAATCTTCTTATGTATTCTTTATAATAATTCTTCTCAGAGTTCCCATATTTTATTCAGTATAATAGAAATTAATCAACTCATTATGATGGAAATTCCTCGTCTCATTATGATGAAATGTCTTCATCTCATTCTAAATTGAATTTCCTCATAAGAGTTAGTATAATTAACAATCTTTCTCAGATTCAGTGTGATTGGAATTCTTTCTCAAAGTCAGTCTTGATTGAATTTCCTTCTTAGAGTTAGTTTGATTGAATTTCTTCCTCAGAGTCAGTTTAATTAATTTTCCTCCTCAGATTCTACCTCACAGAGCTTCCTCAGCTTCAATCCAATGGAATCCTCATAATCATGGAATTATGACTATGATAGAATTTTATTTATTATGGAGACTCCAATCTACCACTTTGAAATACGTCAAACCTCATCAACTATAACTCATTCAGGCTTCTGAAAACTTCTATGCTCAGTAATTCTAGATCTGATGAAAACATTTTTCTTGATTCCTAGAATCAATACAATCTTTATGATTCCTCTATTTCTTAAAAATATTTTATCATTATAGTTTTCTTGATTTATGAGAACATAAATATTATTAAAGTACTATATGAATTATATAGGAATGTATTACGACTTCCCTTACATTCAACACCTTCTTTATTTCCAACCAAAACTCAATCCTATTGGTTGCACCTATTCTCCCCCTTTTCTTCATAATGATCACATCACAAGTGTTACAGAAAACTTATGATATTTGATAATTAAAAACTATAAAATAAATATTTGACTGAAGATTAGAAAGTTTAAGATATTTTTAACTCCTGACATCACTTTCTTCATTCAACCTCTTCAGCAACATTCTAAATTTTTAACCAACATTGATTCCAATGAAACATGAAATTCATGTCAACATATATGACACTGATGGTGTGTCTGATAAAAAACTCTAACTTTTTGATGAATTCTGTGACCGGTGGTGATCAGTTCGATATTTTTCATCTAGTGTTCCTCAGATCAATCCTCTGTGTCTATAAAACAACTTTCTCAAAAATAATACATTTTTCACAATTTATGTTTGGGTTCGAACATTCAAAAAAATTAACTAGTTTTTCAAAAACAATCATTTATAAAAGATTAGTTATCAATAAATAAAAAAATTTATTAAAAAATCATCACAAAGGTTCTTCAATCTCCCCATTTGGATTTTTTAACAACACTCATTAATAACTTCTTCAACTCTAAGAATATTTTTACAATTCAACTTTTGTAAAAAAAACAAGTTTTTTTAATTTTACCAAAACATATCCTTTTTGAAAATAATGTTTAGACACCACACTAATAGATATGGTATTTTTTGAAAAAAAATCCACCCCTTGGTGAGAAGAAAATTGCATGTCCATGCTAAGATAAAATCCCCAAACCTTTTATATTTTTTCACATTAATTTTTCTATAAATTTTATTTTTCTCTCCCCCATTATCTGATAAATAAAACATCATATACAAAAAATAAAGATTATTAAAAACTTATTACATAGTAAAAAATTGTTACTTTTTCTCCCCCTTTGTCAATATAATCGAAATCATGGTAGGGGACTTCCTTATGAGTTTTAGGAAGTCATTATAGGATGATGAACATGAATTTTCAAACTCAAGTCATCAAACCTTTATTTTGGAATTGACTTTGTGAAGATATCAATAATTGGATACTTCGTTGGGATATATTACAACAAAACTTCTCTAGGAACAATATTATCTTTTATTAAGTGAAACATTATATTTATGTGTTTTGATTTTGAATGTTGGACATGATTTTTAGAAATATCAATTGCAATATGGTTGTCATAAATTGTCTTCAATAGTTTATAAACCTTTATATTAAAATCTTCCAATTGATCTTTCATCCCCAATATCTGAGTACATACTTGAATAGTCACAACATATTCTAATTCCACCTATCTCAAAGTTACTGAACATTGTTTATTACTATGAAAATATACACAACGTTCACCCATGAAAAATGTTTCTGCTAAGGTTGATTTTATATAATTACATTCTCAAGCCCAATCAAAATTAGTATAACCAGGAAACATCGTCTCATAATTTATATTTTATAAAAATCCTTGTGAATTTGTTCATTTGGCATATCACAGAATTATCCTTGTAGCCAATATATTTGACTATTTCAGAATACTTTGATACCTAGTACATAAATTTATAGCATAAAAAATATTAGGATTGAGGTTATAAGGTTATGTATACTTCATATCGTCTTCCAATAGTAATTATAATTCACACTTTTTCTAGACTCATCCTTACTGATCTTCATCCTCACTAAGATAGGAGTATAAATCTCTTTATATTCTACAATTCCAAATTTTTATAACAATTCCCTTGCATACTCTTCTTACGATAAGAAAATTTATTTTTCCTTATATTGAACTTGTAAGATAAGGAATAAAGTTAATTCCCTTGTCAACTTTTCCTTTTGAAAAAATCATCATTCTCAAAATAATTTCAGAATACCATGAATATGAATCTTGTTTTAGCCCATATAAATCTTTCTTTAGTCTAAAAACTTTGTTTTTATCCTTATCAAGTAGAAACCCAAAAGGTTTCTCATTGTAAACTTCTACTTCAATATATCCAAATTTATATCTATCTGATACACATTGTAATTTTGATGAGAAAGTACTACTCAAAAACTTATAATAGTTTCTAGTCATTAAATAGGGGAAAATGTTTCATCAAAATCTCCGCCTTCCACCCGTGCATAACCATTATAAAAAATCCTAGATTTGTTTCTTGAAACATCTCCATAATCCTTCAAAATGATTCTACAAACCTATTTTTTATGATAAATGTTTTATATTTCAGACGTAAAATAAGTCCTATGTTTCATTTTCCTCAATTTGATCCAATTCTTCATTCATATAATTCACCCATTCTTTGTGTTGAATAGCTTATGAGACTAAATCTGGTTCAAATTTTGAGATGAGTGATGTTTTATTTTCTAATCTCAGCTTTCTTCTAGCCTGAAATAGAGCCTTATAATTCCCCAGAATATTTTCAGTCTCAATTTTTTAAAAGTAGGAAATTTCATAGTTCTACTTCCTTCTTCACATTCCTCAACATACGATTCATCTTAATCTTCATGAACATTACTTTTATCACTTTCATTTTCATTGGAAAATATTAGTTTTCATCCCTCAAAATCCTCACAAACTTTTGTTAATTAAGTTTGATTCTCAATAACTTCCACATAATATGATTCCTCCAACATTTATAAACATTTTTTCCATCATTTTTGAAATCTTCCATTGGGTGAATAATAAAATTTTATTTCTCAGCTTTCTCATCAAACTTTCCCCGATGAAAATTTATTATTTTAAGTAAACATGGGATTCCAAAAAAATTGATGTACTTAAATAAAGGTTTTTTATCATATACAATTTCATAAGAACTCATGTTGGTTTCCAAACTTAATTTTATTTTCTAAACATGTAAAATAATACTAAAAAATTCACTCTAGTTGAACTTTGAATGTTTTTATTCTTCTCACATGATTTTTCCCATTTCCACCAAACCTATATTCCTCCTTTCTACTACTCCATTTTATTGTGGGGTATATAGAGATCTATACTAATGTTTAATACAATGTTCTCTAAGATATGTTTTGAATGTATTTCTTGAAAACTCAATACCATTATCCATTCTAAATTTCTTTATATAAACCCACATCTCTTTCTCAACATCTTTTTTGAAAACCCTACAAAATTATATAGGCTCTGAGTTGGGATTCAAAAACATGATGTTTTTCATTTTAGTGAAATCACCATTAAAATAGATAAATTATAATTATAATTTATTTATTTATGTCTCATTGACCCACATAAATTGGAATTAATAATTTTATGAGGCCCGGTAGATAGAATCTCAACTTTCTTATGACTTTTATTAGTCATCTTCCCTTTCTAACAAGTAAAAATAATCGTCCTCTATTTTTTTTATTTTGGAAAATTTTCTACATAATAAACTTTTGAATGTTTTTTCATTATTTTCTACCAAATATGGACACGTATTTGGCACCACAACTTATTCTCATCTTTGTCACTTAGATAACATGAGTTTTTAAATTCTCTAACTTGAAAAAAATTTCCACTAGTTCTTTTTTCCTTTTGTGATAACTTTTCAATGTTTCACACTTCTGATAACACATGAATATTTTATGAAAATCACTTATTTTCCATCATCACAAAGTTGACTAACACTATTTAAATTATGTTTTAGTACATCAATAAATAAAAATTCATAAGATTTCAACTTTTCTTTTTTAATCTCAGTCATTCTGATTCCTATGATTTTTAAAGATCTATTATTCCAAAAGGTAATAGAACCTCATTCATGATTTTCAACATGTTTAAAAATTTTTAAATCACCTATCATGAATGTAGAACAACCACTATCAAGTATCCATTTTTTGTTCTTTTTTACATTCATTCAAAGAAGTCTGAACAAAAAAATATTTCCTCAAATTTCTTCATCCTAGCTTCATTTTATTTATCTCCCATGAGAAATTTTTTCTAAAAGGAGTTTCATACATCTTTTGACATGATGAAAATACAAATCACATCTTCCATAAAAATCTTCCAGACATTTAAATTGGTTTTTTTGGAATGTTTCTAACTTATTGTGATTTTTCATTTCTATCTTCCTATGTGTTAGGAAAGTTAGTCATTCTAGTTTCACTATTTCTTCCACTCTATTCAAATATTAATTTGGGAAGTGATATGTTATGCCAAAAATTATAAGTCATGTGCCCATATATTCTATAGAACCAATAGAATCTATCAAATATTAATTTTCTATTGATTTATGATCTTTCTCTTTAAAAAAATTGAGGTTGATAAATAATTACTACCCTAACATACTTTGGGTGTATACTATATTTCCTTCTATGTGAGTTTTAAAATTTTGTATATGTGACAGGTTTATCAAATTCTCTCTCCACCCAAACATTCCAATTAATTTTCTTATCACTTGAAAGGTTAGAAAAATCAGATGAAACATTATTTTTGGTGTGTGAGGAATTCACCTAATTATTTATTTGACATTTCACAACAAATTTATAAGTCTTATATTTTACTACTAAATCTTTGTTAACATTTTCATTCTTCTTTCTCAAGGTATTTATAGAATAAAGAAGTTTATATTGAAAAATATTGAATTCCATTTCCTTATATTCCAATTTCTTATTTAGATCATCAACCATCCTTCTATATTTATTTATTATTAGTTTGTAACTTTAGAACTCTTGAATGTATTCTTCCTCAGACTTGATAACATAATTTCATACATTAGAAACCTCTTCACAATATTTCTTCATTACTTTAATTTTTTACTTGATATTTATATTTTTCTCAATAAATAATTTAATTTATGTTTCAAGTTGATACTCTCTATATGATTCTTCACCACCTTATTCACTATCTAAGGAATCTTTTATTTTCTAAAATTTTGCAATGAAGGTTATAATTTTTATAACTTTTATATTTTGAAGAATTGTTTTCAGTTGAGTATGATTCAACATTATTACCTATCATATTATTTTTATAGTAGACTTATTATTTTTTTTGTTGGATGAATTTTCATCTTCACAACTTTTGTTTCAATTCTTTCAACAAGGTGTTTCATCAGAATATTCTCGATACGCACCAAAATTCTTCTTATGTAAATTCATAGTAAAATGTCCAATTCCACCATAATCAAAACATTTTAGAGTATGTTTACCACCATAATGTCATCTTTCTCTACTATAGTTCTTACATATAAGAAACATGATGTTCTCATTCAACATATCATCCTTTTTATCTTCAATGAAGCAAGGATCATCAGGTACAACATATAGAATTATCATTGTTCTCATTGATTCAAAATCTATTTCACATTTCATATTTTTTTAACATTGGAGAATTTATCATTTCATAAGTAATAAGAAATTTAATCAATTCATCAATAGATAAATCATATTAATCTTATAAAGAGAAAATTTTAGAATCAAACCTATCTTGAAAGTTTCACATGATTTTATTCAAAATTTTAGAATCATACAATACATATCCAAAACCTCTAATGTTGAAAACGGTAACATCTCAGGCCAGGTTCCACACACCAGTGCATCCAATTGGTCTGTCACATGACCTCAGGAATTCCTCCCCATATGTTAGAGGTTTTTGATTATTAGTAAGGGTCTGATATATTTATCATGGGGATACATTACCCTATTTTATCAGAGTAAATACACCATCAAAAAATAATAAAAAATATATTAAATACATGTAATTAAAACATAAACGAACTAGTATCACAAGATGAACAAAAATGAAAATACAATATCAAAAACTAAAGAAAAAAATATGTCATTCCAATGTACATGTCATGTTTCTAAAATGAATCCCAAAATAAAGACATTGACAACTCCACGATGTAGGTTCTGAATAGTTTCTAGTTCCCTCATCCATGCTCCATCTCATATCAATGATCTAACATAATGTATTTTCCCTTAACCTCTCTAGAATGGATAAACTCTATTCATTTAATGATCAGGCAGCCCAAGTAGGGTGTGAGTACAACTCAGTAGGTTCCATGCCCCCTCCCAGAGGGGCCCATGCTGCGACTCCCGAATCCCATCTTAAATAGGCTAGGGGATAGTGAATAGCACTGAGAAGGTGTATCACTTAAATGAGAGGCCTTAGATTAAGTACCTACACAAAAACACACATCTCCAAGACTATAAAATGATTAAATGTAAAAACAATTGAAAACCTAGGAATTCATACAACTAAATTGCATAACCAGAGTATAAAAGGAAGTAGTATAATGTATGCATGGACAAATACAAGCCAACCACAATGAGTTTGAAAACTAAAGTACAACATAAAAGTAAGTATTGGGACTACATTCAGAAAGTTGTAGGAACACACCTCAGTTTTTCTGGTCTCACTAAGAACCATCTGATCCTGGTCATCCTAAGACTATATAAATATTTCAATCTTCAACACAAGACATGACACATGAAGGAAAACCCCATGTATGGGTGAGTATAACAATACTTAGTAGGACACCCCGAAACCAAAAAATATAGAGGTAAAACTAATATGTTCCACATTTTTATTATACATTTAAATTGTTTTAACCTTCCTAATTTATGAATTTGAGCTTATATGGATCAATTTTGTATTTATGGTGTGTTTTGAGCTAAAATATGAAATTTACTTAAATTCTGGATTTTTGATAGTTTTTTACGTCAAGGGTATATTGGTTATTTATATAAAAATATAATTCCTAATTGAATAATTACTATTTTTTAGAATACTTATTTTAATTCCTTTAAATTTTTCATATAGTCTAGAGGCTTATTTGAATATATAAAGGCCCAAAAAAATCATTGATGTTTGGAAATTGTCTGGGCTGATAGCGTGGACCCCACCTCCGTAACAGATGTATAAATCAGGATACACACCTACATTGGAGTTGATTATAAATAGATATGAAGTAGGACACATATATGAACTACCTAAATAAATTTCATGGAGTTTTTCATCCATTATGGTGGCAATGAGATGTTATACATTGAACGAATCTTCCAGGAATATTCATCTAGAAAAAAATACATTGTCAATAAAAAAACATAAATCCCTCAAGATGAGTCTAATCAATATGATATTTTGAGGTCGAATGAAAAAGTCATTTATTAAAAACTTTTACGAAGGATGGAATGTGTTAATCATCCATTTATATTGCCAAAAATTTTCAAACTTGAGGAGGACAATTTCTTCCTATAAAAGGAGGGGAGCTCCCACCTCTCATCTCATCCCATTTTCCATCACATTTATTCCAAGGAAACAAGGGGAGATCTCCACCAAAGGAGGAAGTTCACAAATATTTCCCTTATCATATTATTAATTTTTTTGTTTTATATATTTTTTTATATTTCAATTGTAATTTTGATTTTATATAAATTCATGCATGGTTTTTATTTTTTGTGTTTTCTTCCACCCAACCACCCTCATTTCTTCTCCATCTTTTATCCTTATTTTCTTATTTTATTATTCTCATACAATCCACCATTACCTATTACCCTAAAAAATTATATACTTACTGAATCATTGGCTCGAGAGAGGTATGATTCAATTTCATTTATTCTACGGTAAAATTCTTTTGTTTTATTAAGTTTTTGATGAGAAAGAGTGACTTGCACGGGTGTGGTGATATCCCACCAGGAAACTAAACTCAAACTCATTTATGTTATTTAATTAAATCTGTTCCCTCTATTATACTGAATACAAGCACTTAATACGATGGATTTGAGCCATTTAGTGGTCAAAATGGCATACGATAGAGACAGGTCTTGGAAGTTGTCACACTCACGAATGAGTTGTTCCATCAAACTTGATTAAAGTAGGATGGGATGTTAAGATTGTTAAATGCATTCATGATTTCACACTAATTAATAAAAAATAGTAATTCAAAAATGAGATCTCAAAATTGAATTATCAAACTTTGTTTAAACTCCCACTACTATAAGAACGGGCTTTATCAGCGCTCAAAACAGGCTTTATCAGCGCTAAAAAGGGCTATAAAGCATAGAGCTGATAAATGTACATTTTATTAGTGCTAAGAGTGTTCTGAAAAATTTCTATTTTATCAGCGCTTTTTAGCGAAGATAAATGATTATTTTATCAGTGCTAAAAAAGCACTGATAAAATCTAGGTCTACTGTAGAAAAACAATTCTGCAACATCAAGCCCAAACAACACCTGTAAATAATTCAGCATGTATAACCATACAAAATTAACACAAAAATCATAATCTAATTACACCAAGTATACCCATAAACCATTAACACATAATTCATATGTTTATTAAATACATAAAGAATTCTATTTAGAATTAAAGGGGTTGGGTAGGTTGTTTAGGGGTTTAAGGTGACTGTCCAAGGGGGGATAGGCGGTGTCCCAGGGGATGGGGGTATCCAAGGGGGTGGGGGAGGTCTAGGAGGTTGGGGGTTGTCTAAGGAGGGTGGTGGTGTCCAGGGGGGTGCGATGGTGTCTTTGAGGGGGGAGGGGGGTAGGTGGGGGGGGGGGGGCTATCCAAGGGGTGGGATGGTCTCCAGGGTGTCGGGGGGGGGGGGGGGGGGCTTTCTAGGAGGTGGGTGGGGTGTCTGGGGTGGGGGTAGTCCATGGGGTGGTGGGGTTGTCTAAGGGGGGTGGGGTGGTGTCCACGAGGGTGGGATTGGGGAGTTAAGTGTGATCGGGGTGTCCAGGGGGGTGGGGGTTTCGAGGGGGTGGTGGGCAGTCCAGGGTGTTAATAGGGCTATCCAAGGGGGGTGGGGTGGTGTACACAGAGGGGTTGTCCAGATGGGGGGGGGGGCTGTGTATGGGGGTGTCCATGGGGGTGGACTGGTGTCCATGGTGTCTGTGGAGCTTTCTAGGTGGTGGGGGGATGTCCGAGGGGGGGGGGTCGGGGGGGGGGGGGGGGTTGTGGGGATGTCAAAGGGGGTGGTATGGTGTCTTGGAGGGTGGGGGTTGCCATCCATGGGTGAGGGTGTCTAGGGGGTTGGGGGTATGCAAGTGGTAAGGTTGTGTCATGGAGGGGTGGGTGGTGTCCTGGGGGTTGGGGTTGGGGGCTGTCCGAGGTAGGGGGTTGTCCATGGGCGTGTCCAGGGGGTGGGGGTGTCCAGGGTGTTGAGGGGGCTTTCCAGGGGTGCAGGGTGTCCAGAGGGGTGGAAGGTGTCCAGGGGGTGGGTTGGTGTCCAGGGTGGGTGGGGGTGGTCTAGGGGGTTGGTGGGGTTGACTCTTACACATCAAAAACGACCCATGGATCATCCCCATAAAGGATCAAGACAACTTGAAAGCGTTTGGTTGCATTTTTGTAGGTCAGTTGTTGTTTTCACTTCAAATTGTGTCCAAATTAAACAGAATAGAGACCCTTTGAGTGGTACCGGACACACCATGCCTCTGATTGGGACAGGTATTACTCGTGCATGTCACAAAGGACATTTGGATCGTTCTCCTAAAAGATCATGACAATCCGAATGTGTTTGGTTGAATTTCCATAGGTCAATTGTTGTTTTCACTTAAAAATTTGTCCATTTTAATCAAAAGTGAGACTCATTAAGTGGTACCGGCCACATAATGTCTCAGATTGAGGCAGTGATGACAATTTCATGTGACTAAGGACCTGTGGATTGTTCTCCTAAAGGATCAAGACAATCCGAATGTTTTTGGTCAAATTTCCGTAGGTCAGTTTTTGTTTTCACTTAAAAATATGGCCATTTTAAACAAAAGTGAGACCCTTTTAGTGGTACGGGCAACACTGTGCCTCGGATTGTGGTAGATATGACTCGTTCACATCCCCAATGCACCTATATATCGTTCTCTTAAATTATAATCACAATCGGAATGCGTTTGGTCGGATTTCCGTAGGTTAGTTGTTGATTTCACTTAAAATGTGCCCAATTTAAACCGAAGGGAGAATATTTGAGTGGTATCAGCCACAACGTGCCTTGGATTGAGGCAGGTTTACTCGTTCACTTCCCCAATACACTCGTGGATCATTCTCTTAAAGTATGAAGACAATTCGAATGCGTTTTGTTCGATTTCCGTAGGTCAGTTGTTGTTTTCACTTAAAATTTTGTCCATTTAAAAGAAAAGAGAGACCCTTTGAGTGGTACCAGCCACACCATGACTCAAATTGAGGCAAGGATAACTCGTGCAGGTCACAAAGGACCCGTGTATTGTTCTCATAAAGGATCAAGACAATTCGAATGCATTTGGTTAGATTTCTGTTGTTTAGATGTTGTTTTCACTTAAAAATATGTCCATTTTAAACACAAGAGAGACCCTTTGAGTGGTACCGGCCACACCATGCCTTGGATTGAGGCAGGTTTGACTCTTACATGTCCCAATGGATTCATGGATCATTCCCATAAAGGATCAAGATAATACAAAGGTGTTTGGTTGGATTTTGGTAGGTCGGTTGTTGTTTTCACTTAAAATTTTGTCCAATTTAAACAGAAGAGAGACCCTTTGAGTGGTACCGAACACACTGTTCCTTAGATTGAGGCGGGGATGACTTGTACACATACCAAAGGAACCATGAATCTTTCTCCGAAATGATCAAGGCAATACGAATGCGTTTGGTAAAATTTCCGTAGGTTAGTTGTTGTTTTCACTTAAATATTTGTTCATTTTAAACAGAAGAGAGACCCTTTGAGTTGTACCGGCCACACCGTGCCTCGGATTGAGGTGGGGATGACTCATACACGTCCCCAACGTAGCCTTGGATGATTATATTATAGGATAAACACAATCCGAATGTGTTTGCTCAAATTTACATAGGTCAGTTGTTGTTTTCATTAAAAACCTATCCAATTTAAACAGAAGAGAGACCCTTTGAGTGGTACCGGCAAAACCGTGCCTTGGATTGAGGTGTGGATTACTCATACACGTCCCCTACACACCAATGGATCGTTCTCTTAAAGGATCAAGACAATCTGAATGCGTTTGGTCGAATTTCTGTAGGATAGTTTTTGTTTTCACTTAAAATTTTGTCCATTTTAAGGAAAAGGGAAATCCTTTGACTGGTACCGGCCACACCATGCCTTGATATGAGGAAAATATGACACTTTCATATCACAAAATACCCTTGTATAATTCTCATAATTTATCAAGACAATCTGAATTCATTTGGTCAGATTTTCGTAGGTCAGTTGTTGTTTTCACTTTAAAATTTGTCCATTTTAAACAAAAGAGAGACCCTTTGGGTGGTACCAGCCACAACGTGCCTCGTATTTAGGAGTGGATTACCCTTACATGTTAAAAAGGTCCCATGTATCATTCTCATAATGTATCAAGACGATCTGAATGCATTTGGTCAGATTTTCGTAGGTCAGTTGTTGTTTTCACTTAAAATTGTGTCGAATTTAAACAGAAGAGAGACCCTTTGAGTGGTACCATCCACACTGTGCCTTGGATTGAGGCATGGATGATTCATACACGTCAAAATAGACCTTTGGGACTTTCTCCAAAATGTTAATGACAATCTGAATGTGCTTGGTCTAATTTCCGTAGGTTAGTTTTTGTTGTCACTTAAAAATTTGTCCATTTTAAAAAAAAGGTGAGACCCTTTGAGTGGTACCGGCCACACTGTGCCTCTGAATGAGTCAAGGATGACTTATGCGCATCCCTAACACAATTTTTGATCGTTATCATATAGGATCAACACAATCCAAGAGTTTTTGGTTGTATTTCTGTAGGTCAGTTATTGTTTTCACTTAAAAATCTATCCTATTTAAACAGAAGAGAGACCCTTTGTGTGGTACTGGCCACACCGTTCCACATATTGAGGTGGGGATGACTTATTCACGTCCCCAACACACCCGTGGATTGTTATCTTAAAGTATTAACACAATCTGAATTCATTGGGTTCGATTTTCGTAGGTCAGTTGTTGGTTTCACTTAAAAGTCTGTCCAATTTAAATAGAAGAGAGACCCTTTGAGTGGTACCGGCCACACCGTGCCTTGGAATGATGTGGTAATTACTCGTACACATCCCCAAAACACCCGTTGATAATTCTACTAAATAACCAAGACAATATGAATGAGTTTGGTCTAATCTCTGTAGGTCACTTTTTGTATTCACTTAAAAATATGTCCATTTTAAACAAAAGTGTGACCCATTGAGTAGTATCGTCCATACCATGCCTCATATGGAGGTAGTGATGAATCATGAACATCCCCAATGCACTCTTGTATTGTTCTATTAAAGGATCAACACCATCCAAATGTGTTTGGTCAGATTTCTATCGGTCAGTTGTTGTTTTCACTTAAAAATCTGTCTAATTTAAACAGAAGAGAGACCCTTTGAGTGGTACCGGCAACACTGTGCCACGGATTGAGGTGGGGATTACTTATAAACTTCCCCAATTAAACCATGGATCTTTCTATTAAAAGAGAAAGATAATATTAATGCATTTGGTGGGATTTTCGTAGGTCGGTTGTTGTTTTCACTTAAAACTGTATCCATTTTAACGAAAAGAGAGACCCTTTGAGAGGTACCAGCCACACTGTGCCTCAGATTGAGGGGTAGATGGCTCTTTCACGTCACAAAGGTCCTTTGGATCGTTCTCATTAAGGATCAAGACAATCCGAAAGCGTTTGTTCAGATTTCCATTGGTCAGTTGTTATTTTCACTTAAAAATATGTCCATTTTAAACAAAAAAGAGATCCTTTGAGTGGTACCGGCTACACCGTGCCTTGGATTGAGGCAAGGTTGACACTTACACATCAAAAAGGATCCATGGATCGTTCTCATTAAGTATCAATACAATATTAATGCATTTGGTTGGATTTCTGTAGGTCAGTTGTGGTTTTCACTTAAAAAACTGTCCATTTTAAACAAAAGAAAGGCCCTTTGAGTGGTTCATCATTCATGCATGCTTTTGGTGTATATCATCTGTTAAAATGGGGAATTGACTCATTGTAGAAATTTTGTTTTATTTAATAACAATTACAATATTCCAATGAACATTTACATACAACAATGTGTAATCTTTTGATCCCCTAAACCCCTCTCAAAAATGACCGCCAATTGTACACGTCCCCACGTCAGATCTTCATGTTATTTGTGTAAAATCTGTCATCAGGTATACAACCCCCTCATTTATGAACATATCTACATCGTCATGTGAGTATGAGGCTTTGCGGCAGTCAGAGTAGTACTTCAAAATAAAAAAATTAATAATTAACAAATAAATTAAGCGAACTAGTAGTTTTTTTTGAAAATACCTATTTAGGGAAGCTTGTTTGTTGATGAAAAACGATCTCATTCATAATTTTTCTAACATAATAACCGCATTCATTATCATTTTTTTGTTTTCGACACTTAAAAAAATTGATCATTAGGAGAATATGTAACATGTGTTTAGATGTGTTTGGATAGTGATGTTTTATTATATATACCTTGATATTTGTCCAGATGTAGTATTTGTTCGCTGCCTTATGCTTAGCCCTTATCCTCATTCCTTTTTTAGATGATAATTATACACCGCCCTATCATAACAGAATCCTTAGGAAAAGATAATATAAATTATATTACTTGATGTTTAGACCTAAAACGCATGATGTAGTGTCTTACAGATTCACAAACTCCATCATGTGTGGTCGGTTTGATGGATATCCATGCATTATATCCAAAAAATTAATCTTTTGAGTGTCCATGTTCACCGCAATTAGCATCCAATGTTGCATAAAAGCATAAAAAGGAATAAGTAATAAAAAATTCAAAATATAATTTATATGATTTAATCGTAGAGTTTTACCCCTGCAAGGTTGGTATTAAGAAGATTCTATCATCTTTAATCATTCTTTCAATTGTTTTCCGCAATCCGTTCACTATTTAAATCTTTTTTGATGGATCTATTTTTGTCAGATGTGATGATGTGGTATGAGGACTAACGAGTCCAAATCGTGGCTCGTTTGAAAATTCCTTCAACTGTATTCCATATATACATCTATCATCAATATAAAATGCATTTAGTCATAATTTTCACATTAGATCAGCTTTTAGAAAATCAATTCACGGAAACATGCCTCATATATATATTTACAACTGTGATGCCTAGCCATCCATTTTCAAGGATATCATTTTGATATTCAGCAGCAATGAAATATTGACATTCCACACCGTATATATTCTCTTCAAAAACCATTAAATGACTACTAGAACCTCTTATCTTTGTATCCACATGAGTCTTCAATGCTAGTAAATTTTGATAGAGAATAGGTGGTGTTATTGAGCTTTCAGTAGCTCCTTGGGATCTGTTGGTCGATCCTTTATATGGTTTTGAGCCGACATTTGTCACCCCCTTCCATTTATCCATCTGTAATAACATTCATTGGTTTAAACCCTTTTTTATTAATTATTAAAGGTTTAGCATGAAAAAACGGAAATAAATACCTCTTTGGCCACATGTACTCTTACAAGTTGTGACGGCCATGCAATGAATGTCCCAATAGCCTTTTCAAACTTATGAATATCATCGTCATCAAGTGGAATAGGTAGCTCTGCATTTGGATCATGAGCTAATGTAATCATCACTTTTAGATGATCTTTCAGAAGTGGTCTATTATGTAGTGTGTCATATGGTATTTTTAACACTTTATCCCCCGCTACAAGGTGATAGCTGGGTGTTGACAGATATAAATAAAAATCATTATCACCCTATAGAAGATCAGTACAGGAAAAGTATCAGTGTTTGTCTGATTCATATTTCATGGGAACAATCATTAGAATATTTATTACCAAGGCTAACACAACACTTTGAGGGGAATTTCTCACCTCAAAGCTAGTGGGGGATGGGGCAGGATCTTCACATGCTGGTTGTTCTTGAGATGTGTCTTCTCCTTGCTTCCCACCAATAAAAGTTGTTACCAACTCTCCCTACCATTGCAATCGTTTTTCAAGGGTAGATAGTTTATCACTCATTTGTTTCAATGTTTCATCTTTATCATCCATTTTTTTCTTCTTCTCAAAATATACTCAGGGTGTCACCCCAAACCCCGCACACCTCACACGACCGTATTTTTATAGCTGCTTCAATGCTGTCATTAATAGGTTTTCATCCACTATAAGAGTAGCTGATCCTGTGACTGTCGAATATAAAAAAATAACTAACTATTTTTATTTAATTCCAATTTAAAACAAATATTTTTATCATCGTGTCATACTTACACAAATTTCAAACACTTTTTGTGTGTTCTAATATACTATCTTCCCTTCCTTATTGACACGTACCTCCTCCAAAGAATATGTTGTGGGATGGAAGTATATTTGGTCTAAGACTCATCAATCTGCATATAAACATGGAAAGATAATAATGATGTTGTTTATTGTCACCTAACAATATTTCTGTAAATTTAAAATATTTACCATTTTCATTTCTAGTGAATCGTACACCATTCTTTCTTTACGATAGGGGTATGTTGGTTTTGACGTAGATTCCTTATTTTCTTTATAGTGTTTCTATTTCATAAATGAAATATTGACAATCAAAGTGATGAATACGTGTATCCTCAAACAACATATTATCACCCACAATGTACCTACAAATTACCATCCCCACAGAAGCCAATAAATGCATCCCTTGCTTGTTGGGATATCAGTTGAGCGTAGACAATGGGTGGGTGTGGGTTTATTTTACCTTCGGAATATTTCAGGTGACATCTTGTTAAAATATTGCGAAAAACTCGATGACTCCTTCCTGTAAGACTTAGTATATAATCCTTGTGTGAATTTTCTATTAAAAATGAATTCTATAAGATATTGAGAAGAGATATACATTGTTTAATTATTTTAATTTCTAGTAAATTAAAAAAATAAATTCAAAATGTTACCGTAATTTTTTCCCAGATCACAGTCTTCAGCCCTGACACAACTTGGTGCCATGAATCTATGTCAATCGGCACTCATTTCCGAGTGAAAAATCCAATGTAAATAATAAACATAGCCTTTTGGGATTAACATGTTGGGCTCATGTATTCCATCCGACATCAATTTTGACATCTTTTCTTTTCTCCTTAAGAACTTTGGATAACACCGTCAAACTACGATGCACCTGTGTTTTCTGTGACATCGATCCTTCATTCCCAACCATTTCTTCGATATCAACATCATTTATATGTTGATCTGAAATGGTAGCATTGTCATGTGATGATGGTTGTTGGACCTCAACACTAGGAGCAGTAGGAGCCACAGCAACAAGAGCAGTAGGAGCTGCAGGAGCAGCAGGCGCAGCAGCAACCGCAACAGTAGCTGCAGTAGTATCTAGAGAGACTTGTTCAGACTCAAGGTTAGGAGCACTAGAATGTGCAGAAGTCATTATCTGTAAAAGTAGTTGAATAGTTAATTTAGATTACATTAATTCAGTAATGATAATATAATATAATGAGATAACAAGATCTATATTACAAACAAAATATAACTTGTTTATTGAAATCTATTTCTTTTTTTCAAAGGATGAAAGGATTTGACATATCTATCAAGTATCAAAATCCCTTAATTTCGATCTCCTCTAACATACAAAACATCATCTACATTGGGACCACTCCGAAATGATTACAATGTACCACTGAAAGGATCAAACTCAACTGAATTTTCATCAGAACCTTTTGTAGTTTTGGACGCTAACAGAACAATCGACTATTTTCGATTTCCATGATCTGGAACATAAAAAACATGTACCACTTGTGATGCCAATATAAACTATTCATCTTTGTACCATTCTTCACTAAAATCAACATTCACAAATCCCGATACATCTATTTTAACACCATGTTTGTTATCAACCCATTTTCATTGAAAAATTATGGATTGGAATGTCGTATAATCCAACATCCATATTAGTTGGATAATGCCAAAGTATGACATATTTGCATAAATTGGATTTCTATCCTTACTACTAGAAACATGCATCACATCAGCCACTAGTGTAACTCCACTATTTTTCATGGTACTATCTTCATCATGTTCATTTTTATAAAATGTATAACCATTAATTACATAACCACTGTAAGATAATACATACACACTTGGTCCAGCGGCTAGCCATCGAAGTCGTTCAAAAATTGAATTATAATTTTCATCCAACTACTCAAAAATACGGTCCCGAAAATAACCTATAAAATGGTGATTATGTGTATTTGATAACCATTTTTCTTCCCTCGATTCATTCAACTGCCTACGAATTTCATTGTGAGTTTCAATATATGGAGCAACCTACCAACTGTTATTAAAAACATAAAGGTGGGCCTACTCTTGAACTGTAATGCTAATTGTCAAAAAAACTCTTCCAGATATTCCCTCAGCCTCAATGCATCCAATGTGATGAGATTTAGGGAGAACAATTATTTCCAAATCTGATAGGTATTCAGTAAAAAATTCAATGTCTTCCTCAACAATTTATTGCTCCACTATACAACCCTCTAGCTGACTTCGTTTTTTGACATACCCTCTCAAAGTCATCATATATCGTTCAACATGATACATCCATCTATAGTGAATAGGACAACAAAGTCGAATCTCTCTCACCAAATGAATCATCAAATGAACCATCATATCAAAGAATGTTGGCGGGAAGAACATTTATAATTCACATAATATGATGACAATTTCTTTTTCCATAGCTGGTAATTTCTCCGGGTCTAAAACTTTGCTACATATAGCATTGAAAAAGAAACAATGTTTTCTTAATGTATGAAGAAAATTCTTGGGAAAAATGAAAAGAAAAGCTATAGGAATTAGATCTTATATCAAAACATGGAAGTCATGTGATTTCAAACCTTTTATCTTCAAAACATAAATTAACAAAATGTTCTTGATAATTGATGAATACCCCTCTGGAACCTTTATATCATTGATGAAGTTCGAAAACTGGTATCTATCCTCCCTAGAAAGATTATAAGTAGCTGGAGGAAGAAATTTTCGATTTTCACCCTTCACAGGAGCCAACTCTTCTTGTATTCCCATGACAACCATGTCCAACCTTTCTTTAATTTCCTCCTTTGTTTTTCCAGGGGCATTTAGAAATGATCCGATAACACTGTCACATAAATCATTTACCACATGTATCATATTAAGAAAATATTTGACGTACAAACAATTCTAGTATGGTAATTCAAACAAAATTATCTCTTTTTCCAACTGATTATCGTAAGGTTTTTCGAAAATTGTTTACCAAAAACAGTGTTCACATCTATTACATTCTCAAATAGTTGATCACCTATTAGTGGAGACGGTGCTGCATGTTTTTCTGAACTTTCATTGAATGATATCTTCTAAGATCGATACTTTTTTCGATGAGGTAGAAATCTACGATGTCTTAAAATCACAAATTTTGATGAATGTTTCAACCTAATTGATTATGTATCTTCTTCGCACATGGGACACCCTTGAGTTCCTTTAATGCTATAGCCTGACAAATTTCCATAAACAGGGAAATAATTTATTGTCTCATACAACATAACTCTCAACGTAAAGTATTCACTTTTTTAAGCATCATCCAATATAACACCTAAATCCCACAATAACATTAAATCCTCAATCAAAGGATCCAAATAAACATCAATATCGTTACCTGGTTTTTTCGGTCCTCATATAGGCATAGATAACATGATGAATTTATGCTTCATGCATAACCAGGGTGGCAATAGATAATTTTCCAACATAACATGCCATGTACTAGGAGTGCTAGTTTAAAAACCAAAAGGATTTACTCCATCTGTAGATAACGTAAGAAGAAGGTTTCTTGGCTCTTTTCCAAATTCAGGATACACATGATCAATTTTCATCCCTTGAGGAGAGTCGGCCAAATGACGTAATTTCCAATCTCTATTTATTTTATCTACATGTCATGCCAATTGTCTTGCAGTTTCTTCACTTCCATATAGACGCCTAAACCTTGGAATGATTGGAAAGTACCATAAAACTTTCGTAGGATTGGATTAATCTTTCTTGTATCGAGAATCACCACACATTGGGCATTCTTTATGTTATTTTTTATCCTTGAAAAACAATGTACAGTCGTTTAAGAAGGCATGTATTCTTTCAGAAATCATACCCATCGAGCGTAGCATTCATTTAGCTTCATATGTCAGGCTTGGGAGCTCATTATCATCAGGGAGCATGTCATTCAAGATGGAAAGTAGTTCTGTAAAACTGTCTTCACTACATCCGTTTCCTTCTTTCAATTTATACAATTTCAGTATAGCTGACAATGTTGTATACTTGGTGCAACCAGCATACAATGGCGTCTTTGCACAACTCTTTAACTTATCTAACAATTTTGGGCAATCACAGAGTTCATCATCAATTGTCTTTGTCATTTCATCAATATGGTATTCATAATCATTGAAATATGTAATCACATCCTCCATATGGTTTTATTCATTATCTATATTTGTATTCATATCTGATGATCCATAACAAGCAGTTTTATCCAAGCCAGTAGCTACATTCGCTTTTTCTCCATGTTTATTCCACCATTTATAACTCTGATCTATTCCGTGACATATCAAGTGTTCTTCCAACACCTCTGGAGTTAGTATTCTAGAATAACAATAATTTAAACATGGACAAAGTATTTGAGATGGATGCTTTGTGTGATCCATTGCAAATTTGATGAACTATTTCACTCCGTTCTCATACTCTATTGTCAAATGATTAGCATCCATCCAATCTTTATTCATCTTCATCTTATTTGAATCACAAATATTAGTATTTATGGTTCAAGTACAGAAAACCTGACTTCCAAATACAGTATAATAGAACCAATTCATTATTAAAATAGAGATTAATAGAGCGTAACCATTAGTATTTATTCATATTCATTAAATATAATTACTTGAAATTCAATATAGTTTCCTCAAATCACCCCAGACCAAACACAAGAATAATAAAAAATGAAATATTTACCACTCCTAGGTTTCTACCCTATATTCAATATCTTCATGCCTAAATACCTATATATCCACACATACACATGTCACAAAGACATAAAAAACTATATCCACATCAAAACCAAAGTACCAATATGGATTTCTGTCAGGTTACTCGACTCATGTGGTGGTGTGTAAGAAATAAAAAAAATATATAATAAGTATATAGTCACACATAAATCTCAAACTGGTGTTAATAATCCAATTACCCTAAGCTATCTTTCCATCTATTAGAATACTCTGAAAGAGCCCATATGCGATTGTAGTCCCAAGTGGTGAAGGTTACTGAGGAGGAAGGTGAAAACACACCTATCAGTGTTCAATGTCAGGTCACTGAGGTTGAAGGTGGACTGATAATCCTACAAGGGTACATTCCATATTTCACAAACCATGTACGGGTACCCTAGGATGTTAAACCACTGCTGGTGGAAGTGAAACTGTTTCTAATGATCATGCCAAGAAGAAATGGAAACCAAGAGGGGGGAGTGGTTCAAAGTACCTCATGAAATATGGGAAAACAAGGTAATTGAGAATAGGTTAGTGGATTTCATGTTCTCTAGACACATATCCAATAGTCTCCACAGGAGGTGATAACCCCTGTAGTTGTCGAACCCGGTGAAACTGTCACCTAAGAAGCTGAGATCAATGAGGCCCTTCCCAGCCATGAACTAAACAAACTCCATGATGGCCTTCCACTGGAATGGGCTTCTACATTTCCTTTCCTTTGGGTTGGAAATGACATTAATTTCACCCCCAAAAATCAATGGATGGTGGATGGGATCTAAGGTATTTTGTTCACTCCATAGAGATTCCCTTTGAAGAGAGTAATAGATTCAAAAAAAAAAGTCATAAGGAAGGAGGTGCACCATTGGACACATTGGAAGTGATGAATTGATTGCAATCTTGAATAGTATCAATAAAATATTTATTGTTCCAAAATACCCATTTGTGTCTATTGGAAGGGTTATAGTGTAGAAATCCATGAAACTTAATATTCAAAGAGAATTATATGATTTTTATAGGTTTTTTTGGTTATTTGACAACAAAAACAATGAAATTATGCTTTTTGATTTCTAGGGTGAGGAAGTAAGATTTAACATAGGCATTAAGGCTATGAGAATTACATTTGAAGATAATAATGATGGATTGGAAAGGGCTCTGACATTGGATATAGAGCTAGTAGCCTTATTGAAGTGGGAGTATGATCTCTCATTGAGGTACCTTGATTTTGAACATGTTAATAATCCCTTCTGGTTCGTAAGATTCATATGAGTGGGAGATATGGATTCAATGGGGAAAGAGAAGGATGGGTAATGAAACATGGGGGCTGGTGAGGGAGTTCTCTCTAGATAAATAAGTATTTGGAGAGGGATGACATGCTCAGAGCCATGGGAGACAGAATAAACACAGCTAGGAAGGGGCCTGGCCACTACAGAGAAGCAGTTAGTAACCTCAGCGAGGGAAGACAGAGATGGAGGTAGGGGTGGCAAGGCTAGAAATCTTGGTGGTCTGGGAATCATGCCATACAAGTGGACTGCCAGACAATGTCACTTAGATAGTATTAAGGAATGAAGGGGGAACCCCTTGAGGAAAATAGGGTTCAATCATTGGATGACCCAGAAATGCATCGGAATCGGGTGGTGTTTTCCTTAAATAAAAAGGTTATCCTTCATTCCTTACTTTACGGTGAAATGGTGTTGGATCTAAGAGAATCCATGATACCTATGAGGAATCTAGGGAAACTGGAATCCAAGTGAGAAGGACCATAAATTTTTCATAAACTTCACAATGATAGTGTAAACTCATTGATCGCTATTGATGATGAGCATATCAATATTTCCACCAATACTAGGTTTCTCAGGAGATATTTTATATGAATAAACCATCCCTTTTAAAGAAAATCATCCCATGTCAAATATTCCCCAATGATTCCACATTTCTATTTATCGTAACAAAACTATACTAATAGAAAATCCTAGAATAATGGAATAATGATAAAAGAAAAAATAAATATTTCATAGCCACATATGGTCAAATAGTATGTGAAATTATAAAAAATACCCCATAAAACACAACTAAATTTAAATTTCAAACAAAAATGTGCTATTGAATCATGCCTCAAATCATGATGATACTCGTGCCTTGATACGTGTACCGTGATGCGCCTGATCAACATCATCATCAACAACTTCAGTAACAAGATAAAAAACTATAATTCATCACCTTAGGAACCTCATCACTCATTTCCAACCCAACATAACCTAATAATATAATTAAATCAAAGCATATATATTCTATAATTCATACCACACCTTATCAGAAAGGTGATTGTCTGAATAATTTATATAACATATCCAGCCATACCACCATCAAATATAATGGTTTCTGGGATCTAGAATAAACAAATATTAAATCACATAAAAACCCCCGTAGTAATTACAAAAAAGGATATACCTTAGGTGTAATAGAAATATATTGGATGATAACCCCATGAACCCCATCAAAATATGTAGGAATAACACTCATGAATCTACGATAAGGTAGAATCATCACCACTGGGGGAAATGAAACCTAGCAATGAAATAATTCAACACAAAATCCACTAGAACACCATTGATGGGAAAGCCTCATATTCCAAAACTCCAATTAAAAATGTTTTAATAGTTTGATAGGATTTATTGAATAATAGTTCTCAAACCATTAGAAGATGTTAGACCAAACTAGAGCTTCAACAGGGTGCATTACCCTAGAGACAAACATGAAGAAGAAAAGGACGATTCTTATAGACTACAAACATCACAATCTCAAATATCCATTAAATATATAATTCCAAATCAACATATTGTTCTGTGTGATGGGAGAGGAGAACAATATTAAAAAATTATATGGAAAACATTCTTTAATGGGAGGTCCGGAAAGGCGATGTTCAGAGGGCGGCTGAGGTCCGACAATGTGAAGCTCGAAGGCGTTGTGGGCGGTGGAGGACCGACAAAGTGAAGCTCGAGGGTGGCAAAGGTCTGGAAACATGAAGCTCAGCAGGCAGCAGAGGTCCGACAATGAGAATCTCATGGGTGGCAGAGGTACAACAACACGAACTCAGCGGGTGGTGGAGGGGACTCACAGGGTTCCAGTACCGCGAGAGCTTTAGGTCACAATAAATCGAGGGCACTATGCGACCAACATTATAAAAAATAGACTGAGGATTTATCAGCGCTAACAAAGCATTGATAAAGACTACCTTTATCAGCGCTAAATTTTACTGCTGATAAAGGTATCCTTTATTAGCGCTTTTTTAGCCCTGATAATAGTCCACTTTATCAGCACTATAAAAGCGCTGATAAATACTTCCTGTATGAGCGCTAACATTTTAGCGTGGATACATGGATTCTTTATCAGCGCTTTTATAGCACTGATAAATGGTTTTTTATCAGATCTTTTTTAGTGCTGATACAGGGTTTCATTATCAGTGGTTTTTTCCTAGCGCTAATACAAGTTGGTGCTTCCCTTTCCCGTTTTTGTAGTAGTGACCAACAAGGAGAATGATGGAACCCACAAACCAACCCATAAATTCCAAGATCTTTATTCACTAAATTAATTTTCTCATTGCATGTTAGTTTAATATTTTCATTATTTTAAATTTCATATCCTTTTTAAATTAAAAAAACAATTAAGAAGATTTAGTTTAGGAAAATTAATTTATGTGAGTGAATTTATGAGAATGTTCCTCAAGTGAGATGAACCTGGTCATCCATTATACTACACTAGGAAAATTAAATTGATTTTTACATGCCCTATGATAGGCGTTCATCACATAAAATAAAGGAAATACATTCATCTCTACATAGGTATATTTCTACAACACATATAACAAGAATATCCATATATACTCATCAAAGAGAAACATTCTTGAGGTAAGCCACAACCATATAATACATGTCGATGATTCCATATAGAATATTCCACACAGAACTCACCCGAGAGAATAGCCTCCTAAATCTGATAGCATTAATGATGTCTATCCTATAGGTACTTCTTATCGGGTCTCTTCCTGAGAAAGAGGATGCTAATAGTTTTAATAGAATACAATACACAGATGAGGATCACTGGCAAGGCCATAGCGTGATACGAACAAATCAATCTGAATTAACCCACTAAGTAGAGGATTGACTCCCATTTAGTGTTGTTCACGTCGATACCGAGAACTCCACCTAGGACATGAATATGAATAAGGGATCTCTCTCTGGGCCTCTCAGAGGGATTCCAAAAACTCTATCTAGGAATTCCTACTAAAGGAATCATTGTCCCAGGAGTAAAAAATGATTGCATACTAACCCTCATGGAAAATATAAAGGTAACAAACCTTAACAAAAAATTTCCAAGATATAGAGTACTAGGGCTCCAAGAAATGTATAAAAGAGTACACAATGTATAGTAAGGGTCACACTCCATGTCCCTTGAACCCGGGTCTTGCCCATATAAATGGATCTTCTCATCAAATTGTGTCCATGTAGTAGTACACACCAAGTACGTATCCCATTTACTCTAACCATGTGCTAGTACACATCACCATCCTATGCATGTCTTCTCAAGTACTAGTACATAGCTTATCCTGTGAACATCTTCCCATGTAAACAACCTGTGTGATTCCTGGGTACATGCCGAGTGACTTAGGTGATACCACAAGCTATGTGAAAGGGGTCACATTCCATATGATATTTAACATCCTATGGAAACCCTAATCGCAACTCATGTGGACCCACACATAATATATATCATGATTAAACATTTTGTTGTTCAAGATTTTTTAGAATCCCATATCTACTCCAGAATTTGATCCAATGCCTCCAGATTTCGTTCTGGGGATCGTTTCACCAAGAGATTGAAGATCCTAACTTTTCCAATACTTTTTGTTGATGAAGAATGCATTATTCCATCAAATCTACAGAAAAAATGAATCAAATTTTCATTCATTGTTGTGTGTTGAAGAATGGTAAACTGGGTATCCTTTGTCATCTAAATTTCATTATCTCCATCATCACACCTCTCTCAGGCTATTCCAATCATATATCTGCGATATTGGATCATTGCACCAAAAAATGGGTGCGCAATGATCGATTGATTGAGAATGTTCGTGATGAATGATGTATGCGGGGAGAAAATAAAAAGAACATATTGGAGTAACAAACCTTGATCAATGTTTATGTTTCTCTTGATCCATCATTATTAGAATGACAATCTGAATAATAAAATTAATAATATATTCTCCCATCAAAACCTCATAAAATAAACTAATCCTGCATAATGATCAAACCACAGATCAATATTTTTATTGATTGATTCATGTTCATTGTATAAATCAAGAAAGGGGTAGAATAAAATAAAAACAGATGCCCTAACTTGATTCAAATCGATCAATAATGAAGAATGGGGCTGTGTCGAGTTTTTTGGGTAGATACTTTGAATCTTTTTTTCATCGATCATAGATCGAATATCCTATCACCATTCATCTGAGAGGATTCACGGAATCTATCTCTAATGGCTCTCCAATGGTTCCAGGGTTTTACAGCTAACCCTAGTATTTCTCCATAATAGTCTATTTAAAGTCCATCAATCACTGCATCAACAAAAATGAAAAAAAAAATTATTAAATTATTTTTTTCATTTCCACGCCTGAGATGAATTTTCTAAAAATGGCCCACACAAATTAATGTTAAGTCACTCCTAGGGTAAACTTCGCATTATGAACTCAACGGTACCATCATATTTCTGATCAGGGTACCGATTTATATGTTATTATACTTTTTCATGAAAACTATGCATGCATGTTATTTAATATATTTCAAACATTTATTTTATGAACAACGACCTCAGAATCGCACAACATCTTAGTGGCTAGACTCAAAAATTATCTATATAGTATCTAAAAATATAGTTCAAGGAAAATATAAGGCATTATAGTATTGCACCCCTAAAGACAACTAAAACAATATCTAATCAATAGCAAGTGTATGCAGTTGTATAACGAAATAATTACATTGCATAAGTAAACAGTTATCACATTATTAATTAATATTTATTTAACTATATAAACCACTGGGTTCCTGTAGACACTCAAACCTCGTTCCCCGCTTCAACTCATTTCAGAGGCTGAAGTATGTCTGAGGGATATCATATCTTATAATTCCATTATAATCATTCAATACATACTCTAAAAAATATTGGATACTAAAGTATGTCTGTGGAGTATCATATATCATAATTCCATTGATATCATTATTGAATTCATATTTTAATTCACATTTTACCATTAATACATCACACAATAGAATTTCCATTTTTATATTCTTTAATTCACAACTAAATGAACATATTACCATTCACACCTTACACATTAGAATAATCGTGTTCACATTCTCTATTTCACAACTAAATGGCCATGTTACCATTCATACCTTACACATTATAATGACCAAGATCTCGTTATTTAATTCACAACTAAATGACCATGTTACCATTCTTAACACATAATTAATTCAATGATTAATTATCCACATCAATTCCATTACTAATTCAACAATTTGTTAAACATAACAATTCCATTAGTTAATTCAAAATTTAAATAATCACATAAATAACATTAATTAATTCAAAAAATAATTAATCACATAAAATAAATTAATTACTTCTAATATTAATTAATCACTTAAATTCTATTACAAAATTCAATAATTAATCATCCAATCCAATTTTATTACTAATTCAATAATAAGGTTATCACATAAATACCCTTCATTAATTTTCTAATAAATTGAGTACGTAAATCCCATTAATATATTATTCAATTAAATAATCTATATCCACAAACTATGAATCACATAACTAATTATATAATTAACTATATCAATCACAATCTCAATAGATCATAATTATTTCCACAATTAAATTTCTCAACCCTAAAAAATTAATTTATCATAATTAATTATACAATTAATAATCTCAATCTAAATTTCCCAAAATCCCCAATTTCCGATCTCTGAAATTAATTAATTCAACAAATTAATTAATTTAATTAAGAATGTAATTTCTAAACATCTAATAGAAATTATAAAATTACATTCATTTTATTTAAATAAATACTTTCTGATTTGAATTATAGGCAACCTACCTCAATTCATTGATGAGCGATCACCCAATGAAAATCCTCATAATTTGGCCAACACAATTATATAGAATAAGATTCAAAATTTAAAACCCTATAAAAGATCAAATCAATTAAGATATCTTAAATATATATATAGATATAAAATACTAGATCCAGATCCACAAAAACATGTTTATATCCAATCAAAATAGGAAGAAATCCCCCTTTCTAGAATAGGAAAATAAATGATAAGGAATTTGAAACCAAGAGAGGAAAGATATTCTTACAGGGAGGGGTGATGATCTTCAATCCAGGAAAAAAAATAAAAAATTCAAAATGTCTTTAAGTCTTTTAATCCATATAGGATTCTCCAAAAACATGAAATATTATATATGGTTAAATGGGGATAAAATAGGAGTTAAATGGGGGTTTTGGTGATTAAATATCTAATTTTTTGGTGATTTAAAAATTCATGCATGTTTTGCTGGGTATGGGAGAACGGTTTATCCTAAATGTGTACCTAAATGTGAACCTCTATTAGGGGGGTTAATAGTTTCTAATAATAGGGTGTACAGATTGACAAACCATGTGTCAACCATGTAATTCCTCTCTGTCCAAGGTTGCATGGTTTGCTAGGCAGGGGTGCATGATTAGGGAAAACCATGAGCCAAATATGAACTACCCTTCTCCCTTCAAATTTCCTCAATTTTTCACCCAAAAACACCCCATGGTAAAACCCAACCCAAGTACACTGAAACAAGGAAAAAATAAATACCTGATATTAAGACCAAGTCATCTCAAGGAATGTTCGGGATCTTACCAACTCACCACCTTATAACATCTTATCCTTGAGCTGTACTCCAAAGTATCTCTACGATTATGGGTCAAAAAGATTAGGACAATGACCCACATATCTTCTTTCTTTCCCATGTCTCCTCCCACACATTCCCATGTTTCCACAATACACAAACTATAGGCACGGTCTTTCCGTACAACACTTTCTCACTATGATTTACCACACATATTATATTCTCTTCATAGAAAAATCTACCTCAATCTCAACATCATCCATATTGATCACATTATAAGGGTTGGGGTGATACCAACCTAGTTATGACAATTAGAAAACATCATACACAACAATGTATCTATGTGGAAGAGCCAATCAGTATGCCACTAGCCTAATTCTCTCCACCACCGTAAACGTTCCAACAAACTTGGGTGCCCACTTTCCCTATCTCTATATTCTATAGCGATTGAATCTTGGAAACACCCAAATGAATATATGATCAGCCTATGTAATCTCTTGGTGTCATATATTTCTATCAGCATATGACTTCTATATACATTGGGTCATATCCATATATTTCAGAATCAACTGTACATGATCTAATGTGTCTTACACGAGTCTTGGTCCCAATAACTTTGACTCACTTACCTCCATCCAGACTAGAGGTGGTCTTCATGGCCTACTATAAAAAGCCTTATATGGTTCCATCTATATAGTTTCCCAATCACTATTGGTATCGGTTATCTTCACTAGTGATAGGTTATTCTCACAAAACCAACCAATGTTTAGAACACAAGCTCACAACATATCCTCAAGCACTTGTATAGTATGCTCTGTCCACCCATATTTCAGGGGGTGGAAATTTATACACAATAAAACCTACATACCATGAACCTTCTGCAATCCATATAATAATCGTGAAGTAAAACACAAGTTTTAGTATGAAAAAATATTTTGTGCCACCTCGTGCAGACAGACTATCACCCAAACATTCAAATATCCCAACTGATCCCCTGAGAAAGTATCCAATATATTCAAGAAATTGACAACCATTTTCAGTCTATCCACAATAACCCAAATAGAATTATTCTTATAAGGAATCCTCGGGAGAACAAACACAATGTCCATGCTCACTTTGTTCCACCTCCATTCGATAATGTCCATCGAATGTAGTAAACCTATAGGTCATTAATGCTCGGCCTTCACCTACTGATAGGTGTAGAATCATGTCACAAACCTTACAATTTTCTTTTTGATTTCCAACCATAAAAACTATCTTGTAGTTCACTGTGCATTTTGGTCACACCTGGATGTACCACCCACTTTGAGGCATAAAACTCACACATCAGCTTGTCTCACATTCTTTTAGGTATGACAACCTAATTCCTGACATAGATGACCTCATCCTTATCTATGATCCAACCAGATGGAGACTCCCCACCTTCAAGGTTTTACCTCAAGGTGAATCATTATAAATCCACATACTTTCTACCATAGATATATCTCAAAAAGGTATACTCAAATGAAACTATTATGAGAGTCATCTAACCCTAACTCTCCTAAACCACAATGTGTATCTCGTCTAGTAAATCCATCATCTTACACTTAGCACTAGACTCTTGAACCACCTGATTTTGAGTCTTCCTACTCAAAGCATCATCATCAATGATCCCCTTTCCAGGCGTGTATGCGGGCTCAAAATTTAATGGTTGCATATACTCAACCCATCTCTATTATCAACGATTCAAGTGTCTTTGTGAAAATATTTACTTTATTCAATTGTGATCAATATACATAGTAAAAAATTTCCCAATAGATAATTTCCCCAACAAATAAAAAATAAACCATTATAGCCAACATGAGGTCTTATGTAGGGTAGTTCAGTTCATGGGGCCTCAACTTCAAAGACCCATAAACCAAAAATTGATCTCCTTGCATCAACAAAACTCCAATTACAATCCCCGAAGTGTCCCAATACACTATGTAATTCTCACCTTGTTCAAGTAGGATCAATATTGGTACTGATGCAAAAATCTTCTTCATCTCCTATAAATAATTATCACAATTTTATGACCAATAAAAATTTATCCCTTTTTGGTCAAGCACATCCTCAAGGTTTCCAATCTATAAATGTCCTGAATGAACCTATAATAATATTCATAAAATCCTCGAAATATATGGATATCAAACATGCTCTTGGGATGATCTCAAGAAACCACTATTTGAACCTTCTCTAAATTTACCAACACACATTCCTTTGGGATGATGCTCCCCAAGAAGTGTACCTGATCAATCCAAAAAAATGTACTTAGATATCGTGATTTATAGCCAATTCTCTATTAGTTTACTTAGGATGATATCAAGATGTTGGTAATAATAATCATGTGTCTCAGAGTGGACCAAGATGTCTTCCACAAGAACTACCACAAACAGATCTTGGTATATATTAAATATTTTTTTTCATTTAGTCCATAATCATTACTGGTGTGTTCGTCAACCCAAGAAATATTATGATGAAATCATATAGTCCATACCAGCTTCTAAATTCATCCCTCGGTATATCAGAAGTCCAATCTCTTAGTTTATGATACCCTAATCTCAAGTCAGTCTTTGAGAACACACAAGCTCCTCTAAACTAGTCAAATAGGTCATCGATACGGGGGAGAAGATACTGGTTCTTCACAATCATCTAGTTCAACATTCGGTAATCAACACGAAAGCATAAACTCTTATTAGCCTTCTTTGCAGACAACACTAGTGATCCCCAAGGTGACATAGTCAGATAAATAAATACCTTATCCTCTAACTCCTCCACCCGAGTCTTGATCTATTAAATAACTTTAGGTTCCATTCTATATGGTGGAAATGAAATCATCTCTTCCCCCGGTATGAGATCAATGCTAAATTCCATAACTCTCACAAGTGGAATACTGAAGAAATTTCGAGTAATCACATCCTAAAACCTATCCACTAAGTGTGGAAAGACATCTCATTTTACACCTCCATCATAAAGAAATAAACTAGAAACCTGGGTTGTGATCTATCCTATTTGTTGAGTAATTGGTCTTACTCGGAACGCCTCGATATCCCACTCTCCACATTGAATATATTTGTAACCCTTAGGAGATGTAATGGTCACTCTCTTATGGTAAAAATAAATGTGGGGACAATATGATACTAACCAGTCCATACCCATAATTAGTTCAATTCCCGACATGTCTATGATATATAGATCCCATAGAAATCGATATTACTCGACTTCAAGAGAACACCCCTTGCACAATAAAATGTCTCTTGACCGAACTCCATGAGGTGTTTTTGTCGTCAAAACCCCACTCACATAATCCATCACCAAGATCAATGCATTAACAAATTTTGTAGAAATAATGGAATGATAAGAACTGATATAAAATTAGGAACTAGATATCATAGAAGCTATAAAAATATTACCTCACATTGTCAATGATCCAGCCTTGATATCCACAAATTTAGGTTGAATAGAATGCAACAGTCTTACCCCACTTCTCTATGATGCAGTCTAAGTCCCCAGTGCTGCACCACTCTACTAATATGAGCGCTCTAACCTTAAAGCTTCAAATACACTACCTTTACCACCTTGTCTAGTAGAACTCTAGATGAAAAATTGATAAGGTGCATAATATCCCCTTCTTACACTCTGATTATGACTAGCTATACCCTTACTACTGATATAGCGCTGGGTCCTGTAGAATGTTTGTAGATGTCCCATATTTCTGCAAGACTGTAACTGTATTGGTGGATGAGGGGAAAATGTTCAAAAGTTTCTTAATCTACCACACTAGTGATAGATCACTCGATTAAGGTCCTATGCAACTGATCCCTCTTTTTAGGTACTCTATTTCCCACTGCCCTGGTTGATGTTTTCATAGCAATGCTTCCTACTCAAAGAAGTTGTACCTTTTAATAATCCAAATGGAACCACCTTTCCTACACTTCAAGCCTCTTCATGTTACCAATATCTATGAGATCCTTAACCACCACCTCAGCAACACCTTTAACTGAAAATGGGAAACATGGTACTTAATCTCACAATTAAGCCCATCCTAAAAATGTCTCACTGTAGATATCCCATCCACTGCCAATGATGGAGAAAAGTGTTGAAAATGTGTAAAGTGTAAGACATAGTCTATCACATAAATACTCCCCCAAGTCAACGTCATGAACTCAGCTACTCTCACCTACCTCAGTATCTCTGGATAGAAGTTCTATAGAAACCTATTCAACAGTTCCTTCCATAACTTACCATTATCCTATACAGTCAATGCCTGAACATACCACCAGTGATTCACTGATCCTCGTATCATGTAAGAATCCAACATGACTGTCCTCTCTACAGGAGTCTCAAAGTGGTCAGATATAGTCTCGATGGACTCAACCAAGATATCATCCCTCTCATGTCCACTCTCTCCAATAAAAGTAGGACGGTGTGGAATTTCTAACTCCATTTTTAGATCAAACATACTCTTCACAACCCACCCAGGGTCTCTTCCCATGAATTTCATGAAGTGGAAAATGTTCTCTTGGAACGGCTCCCTGAGTTCCTCACTTGACACAATTGGTGCCTTAGTTCCTACTACTTGTAGATCATCTCTAGCCATATAGTCATGTTATCCTCTTATTAAGTGTCATCATAGAGAAATATATATACCATTACAAATAGGTACCTTAAGACACCTTTTACAAAATTAACACATTTAAGGTAAAATACAATATTCCACAACAAGTCATTTCCCCAAACCCTACCACATAGTCAAAACTGAGGTGTTATCACTACCCTTTATAATATTACTCCTTGGTCCCAGATAACAAGCGTAAACACATTCTAATTATTCGATTTTCTCATTTAGACACCCATTTATTCCAATCTTACATCATTTTACAATCTTTCTCAATTTCATGTTAGGTGTCATTTCCATTTCAATTTTAGAAGCACGGAAAAATAGTTCATGTTCAATAACTAACCCATAAACCATTTTTCTATGTGTGCCTAAAATGATGCATGTCACAATGACCCTATGTTCCTAGAATGATGCATGTAATTCAAATCTTGTTCCATATTGGTCCACAAGTCAAAAATTAGAAAAAATTAACATCAATAATCACAACACACAACAAGTGTTTCACTCAATTTGAAATAATATTCAACTATAAAAACAAATAGGAATAACAAAAATCCCACCCTGGGTACTTGGGTTCTCCCCCATACATGGGTTAGCTACTCCCATGCATCAGATCATATCCAAGGCCGGACCCTTTTTAGATTCATGTCTACCATTACCAAATAGTAATACAAAATAAAAAATAAAAGAAAAATAGACTATGATACCACTTTGTAATGTCCTGACCCAGGTGCCACACATCGGTGCCTCGAGTCGGTCAGTCACATGACCCCAGGTGTGCCTCCCCGTATGCTAGAGGATACCGAATAGCAGTGAGGGTCAGAAATATCAATAATGCGGAGACTATACACCATTTAATCAGATTATATACAATAGAATAAAATAAGAAACAATAACTAAATAACATGTAATCATAACCTGAAATAACTGGTTTCACGATATGGCTAAAAGTGAAAATAGAATATCAAAACTAAAGAAGAAAATATGCCATGCCAATGTATGTGTCAAGTGTTTAAAATTAAACATGAAATAAATCCACTGATGACACCCCTGATTGGGTCTCGAATCATTTCTAGCTCCCTCATCCATGTGCTATCCCACATTATCCATAAAACTATGAGCTTTTTCACTTAACGTAACCAGAAAACACAATGTCTATTTGGGTACCAATACGAATGCCCGAGTAGGGTGTGAGTACAACTAAGTTGGACACCAACAATAGTGTATAAAACAATATATAGTTAATAGAAATTTTATGCAATTGTATAAATACCTAATTACACTTCATAAGTAAATTGTTATCACAATATCAATTTATAATTATTTAACAACATAAACCCCGAACTCTCATAGAAACTCATACCATAATGCTTTCTTTGGCTCATTCTGAAGCCGAAAGTATGTCTAATGGATTTCATATCTCATAATTCCATTTTTAACATTCAATACCTGCATTGTCTCATACCGGATCATGAAGTATGTCCGATTAATATCTTATCTCATAATGTCATTGATAACATTATTTAATTCATACTTGAATTCCCATGATACCATTCATACATCACACAATAGAATGACCGTGTTCCCATTATTTAATTCAAATCTAAATGACCATGTTACAATTCAATACATACACATTATAATGATCATGTTCTCATTATTTATTTCACAACTAAATAACCATGTTACCCTTCATAAATTACACATTAGAATGAACATGTTCCCATTATTTAATTCTTAACTAAATTTCCTTGTTAGCATTCATAACACATAATTAATTCAATAGTTAATCGTCCAAATAAATTCTATTACTAATTCAAAAATTATTTAAACACAATGATTCCATTATTTAATTCAATAATTAACTAATCACATAAATAACATTAATTAATTCAAAAATTAATTAACCACATCATGTAAATTAAATAATTCTACAATTAACTGATAATGTAAATTATATTAGTCAATTAAACAATTAACTAACCCCAAAAATTTCATTACTAATACAAATATTAGTTTATCACATAAATTCCCTTAATTAATTCCCCAATTAATTCAGTACATCAATCACATTAATTAAGTCTTCAATTAATTAATCAATATCCACAAACTCAAACTTCCATAATTAATTCCACAATTAATTTTACCAATAAAAATATCAATATATCATAATTAATCACAAAATTAAATATTCCAATACTCAAATCTCAATATCTCATAATTAATTTTACAATTAATAATCTCAATCTATAATTTCCAAAATCCCCAATTTCACATTTCTTTAATTAATTAATTCAACAAATTAATTAATTCAGTAAAGAATAAAATTTCCAAAAATCTAATAGAAATTATAAAATAACATATACATAATTTAAATAAATCCATTGGATTTGGATTATAGACCAACTAACTCGATTCATTGACAAGCTGTCATCCAACAGAAATCTACAAAATTGGAGCAGCACAACAAAATAGAACATGATCTGAATCTAAAACCTTAAATAATGATTGAACAAATAATCATCTCATAAATCTATATATATATATATACACAATAATATATCAAGATAAAAAAAGGTATATATCTAATCAAAATAAGAATAACAACCCCTATCTAAAATAGGAGAAGAAAGGAGATGGAATGAGAAACCAAGTGAGATGAGATCCTCTTACTAAAAAGGGTTAATATATTTTATATAGTCTTTGAATCACAAATAATGGAGGTCATGAAGTCTTTTAATCCATCTAGGAGGCTCCAAAATCATGAAATATCATCTAGGGTCGAATATGGGTCGAATAAAAGTTAAAATGGGGGTTTGAGTGATTAAAAATATAATTTTTGGGTGATTTAAAAGGTTGTGCATGGTTAGTTTGGAATGGGTGTATGGTTTCCCTTAACTATGAGCCTAAATATGCGCCTCTATTATGAGGTTGCACAGTTTCACGTAAGAGGGTGTATGGTTTTAAAAACTGTGCGCTAACCGTGAAATTCCGTTGTCTAGTGTTTCAGTGTTTGATGGGTTGGGGCACATGGTTAGGGAAAACCATGAAAAAACCATGAATTTATCTTATCCCTTCCAATTTTGTCAAATTTTCTCCCAAACACACCCCAAGGTAAAACTCAACCCAAGTATTCTCAATCAAGAAAAAAACAAATTACTGAAATTAATCTCGAGTCATCTTCAGGAAAGGTTGTGTTCTTACACAAAAAATTTAATTTAATCTCATGAAATATTAATCAATGGATTCTTCATCTCTCATTATTATGTCTTCATAATTACTATTCCAAATTTCTGTCTTTTCATCCTTCACTTTAGTATTCCCATTGAATATACTTTCTTGCTTATCCCACATACTCTTTGAAGTTTTGAAACCCATCACCTTCATATAAACAATTTATGATAAGGACATAAGAATAAAATTTCTAGCCTTTCCATCAACATATATATTTATTTTATTAGTAAACAACATAGGATAATATTTCTTCATAGGTGTAAAACCATTTGTCTTAGCATCAATAACTTCTAGTCCAAAATTTAGGAGATAAAGAATCAGCTAATTTTTCCATTCATAATAATTTTTTCCATCAAATGTAGGAATTTTTATACTATTGATAGAATTGATATTATACATGATAAGGATTAAATAATGGAACCTTACCTATGATACCAATTAAAGTTTCAATGGATTAAATAAAAATATAGAAGGGGGTTGAATTAGTTGGTCACTTTTCTAAGTTGTAATACTTTTAATATAAATAACCCTTGAAACCTGTTAATGTTTATATCCTGATTTTCTTTTAGAAAATACCCATACACGAATATGTAGGAAATAAAGTAAATCACGTATGATTTAAAAGGTTTGTGCTCAGTGTGAGAACCTACATCCTTTACATATGCACTTCTGTGGGTATATATAAATTCTCTATAAAGAATAAGTGAATACAACTCATACCAACTCCCACTGGATAGCTTCTATGTCTCGGTAGAAATTATTATACAAACTCCAATCCCCTTAAAAATTTCATTATAAACAATTGAGCCAAAATAAAATAATAAAAGGCTTTATTGAAACTTCTCCACAAATTCTCTATCTAAAATCCTTAGTCCGATTTGGCAAGGCCTGATTCTCTTATTCTGATGGGGATGGGTTCAAAAAAATTAGTCCAATTAATTTAGTCTAATAGAAATATTATGATGAACTCATTCTCAATATATATTACTCAAACCCTTCTCAAATTCTCAGTTATATATTCCTTAGTCCTTTAAACAAAACCTTAAGATGTCTAACCATATAATGAGGTCTCAGTCCAAAAAGATAACTTTGAAAAGAATTCTACAGTGCACCACCTTTTCCAATCACATAAAAAATATTTAAAGTACAAATTTATTGTGGTTTTATTAATAGGAATCCTAGAAAGACAAAGGAAAGAAACTAGAAAACATTTCCTACTTAATTAAATTCAAAAACGTCATGATATACGCATATTTGAATTTGAATTTTGACCACTTAAACTCTTCACAAATATGTTGAAATCTTATTGAGTCTTATTTGAAATTATTATTATCAGACTTACTAAATTTTCTTTGGAATGATGGAACTTCATTAGATCATTATGATGTAACAAACTGAGCTCATTATGATGGAACTTCCTCGTCTCTTTCGGAATTGACTTTCCTTATCAGAGTTAGTCTGGTTGAATTTTTTCTTAGATTTAGTCTTATTGTTATTTGTTCTCAATGTCAATATTGATTGAATTTCCTTCTAAATTTCATTATGATTGAATTTCCTCCTCAGAGTCAGTTGGATTGAATTTACTCTTCATAGTTAGTCTGATGGAACATCCTTAACTTTAGTATGACAGAATCCTCATAATGATGGAATTCTCAATATGATGGAAACTGCTTTCTGCAACTTTGAAATTCTTCAAACCTCACTATCTATAACTCATTCATACTTCTAAAAACTTATATGCTCAGTACTTCAGGATCTGATGCAAACTTTTTCTTTATTACTATAACTAAGAAAATCATTATGATTCCTCCATTTATTCAAAAGCTTTTATCATGAGAGTTTTCATGATTTATGATAACTTAAATATTTTAAAAACACCTTCTGACTTACATAGGAAATTATTATGACTTCTATTACATTCAAAATCTTGTTTCTTTTCAACCAAAACACAATATGAATGGTTTCACATATTCTCCCCGTTTTCTTCATATGTATTGTATCACAATTGTTATAGACAATTTATGATATTTGAGAATTAAAAACCAGAAAATTATCATCTAGCTAAAGGTTAGAAAGTTTAAAACATTATAGCTCCTAACATCACTGTATTCATTAAAACACTTCAACATCATTTTGAATTTATAACCAAAACTGAGTCGAATGAAACTTGTACTTAGTGTTAATGGATCTAAAACCAATGATGTGTCTGATCAACAACTTTATTATTCTAACAACTTATCCAATTGGTGCTACAATGTTTGATACTTTGTGTTTGGTGCTGCTCAGTCTGGTCATCATTATATAGAAAAATCATTCTCTAAAACAAAACTTTTCTCCCTATTTATGTTTATCTTTGAAAATATCGAAACTTTCACCAGTTTTCCAAAACCATTATTATTAAAAATATTAGTTTTCTACAAATACAAATATTTTTAAAAAAAATCACAAACGTTATTCAGTATACCATACCATTTATGAAATGGAAAGAAACCTTGGTTTTCATACATGCGTCTTTTGGTTTGGAAAGTGTTTTTTAAAGCCTATTTTAGGAAGAAACTTTAACCTTGATGTGTAGAATGTGACTTTATAGGATAACTCAAAGAAACAATGGGATATTACCAATATAAAACCGTAGAAAAGAAAGTAATAGTGGAAAGACATTCCATATTCATTGATAGAGAAAACATCTCTAAAAGTGATAGTGGGATAAACATAGAATTAAATAAATTTGAGACTCGAGGTACATAATACTTGTCATACGAACAGGTTCTATAAATACCTATGTAAGAAGAAACTATTCTAGAGACACAAGTAACATGTGAGATTACAAGAGAGGTTAGAGAACCATAATGCTATGGTTTTCTTGTCACCAAGGATATTGACTAATTATTAGTTTATAATAATGATCCTATAACCTAAAAGGAATAAGTAAGTGGCACAGATGTTGCCATGTGAAAATAATCCATCAATTCTAAAATGGATTCCATCTACCAAAATCAAGTCTTTATTTTGGTAGATCCTACAATGGATGTAAAACCCATTGGTTGCAAGTGGGTATTCAATAGGAAACTATACATTGAAGGAAAAGTCAGTACCTATAAGGTATGAATAGTTGTAAATGGATTGAAATAACCATAAGAAATTAACTGAGATAAAATCATTTCACCAGTTGTAATGTTGAGATCCATCAGAATTATACTTGACATTGATGCTTACCGTGACTATGATATTTTAGAAATGGATGTCAAAAATGCCTTACTTAATGGGAACCATCAGGAAGATGTTGATATAAAACAACCTGAAGGGTTTGTGACTACAAAGAATTAAAATATACACAAATTGAAAAATAATCCATTGATGGACTAAATCAATTATATAGGATATGGAACATTCATTTTGATGAATCTATAATAGAATGTGGTTTCATAATGAATGAGTGTGATCCTTGTGTCTACAAACTATTTAGTGGGATTTCATTAATTTTCTTAATAGTATATGTTTATGATATATTACTTATAGTAAATCAAATACGAGTCTTACAGTTTTTTTAGATGTGGTTAAATAAATGCTTCTCTATGAATGGCTTGGGAGAGACATCATATATATTTTGTATCATGATATATCCTGATAGATCCAAGAAGTTTCTCAGTCGAAGTCAAAGTACATAAATTGATAAGATACTTAAGATATTTGGTATGGAAAAATCCAAGAGAAGATTGTTACCAATGTCACATGGCATTCATCCTTCCAGGAAAATGTTTTCTCAAATACATCGGGAAATAAATAGAATGGAATGGATTTCATATGCATCAGTGATTGGGTAATTCATGTATATTATGATATGTACTAGGTTAGATGTTTCCAATAAATCAAGTGCAGTAAGATGATATCAATATGAACTAGTTGACCTCTATTAGATGGTAGTCAAGATTATCTTTAATTATTCGAGGTGTACTAAGGATATGTTCCTAGTTTATAGAGGATATGGGGAACCCATCATCAAAAGACATGAATATTATAGTGTTCAAGCTTTTCAATATGACATTAAGTCATAAAAGAGATACATATTCACTTTAAATGGAGGTATAGTGAGCTGGAAGAGCTCAAAAAAGGATATGGTCAACGATTTTATACTAGATTCGAAGTATATTGTGACATCTGAGGTAGAAAAATAAGCATTATGGATGCAAAAAATCATCCAAGATCATGAATTGGTATATAATAGTAAATATCCTATTACACTCTATTATGATAATATTGTAGTGGTGTCTCTCGTAAAAGAGCCAAGTACACATCAACAGACGAAGCATGTACTTTTGAAGTATCATCTCTTGAGGGATTTTTTTAGGAGAGGTAAGGTTTTAGTGAGAAGTATTTCCAAAGAAGAAAATATTTCAAACCCCTTGACTAAAATCTTGACTCACCATAAATTTGATTATTAAGTGAGTTCAATTGGACTAAAGGTTGTAGGTAGTTGGATCTAGTCCTCATGGGAGTTTCTTGGAGTTGGTGTCCTAGGATTAGCTATATGTACTTTAATTACAAATATGTTCTATATATTGAATATTAATAAAAGATATTATTACATATTGTATATTTTTCTATAAGACTGTAATGTAATAATGTCCAAGAGTATATGTTACATTGATAAGGTCATAACAGTTATCTGTTATATTGATATCCTTGAAGTGTTATGATGATATTCTTAAAGAATGTTCTTCTATTGGATAACGTACTATGATGGGACACATAGTTCATAGAATGTTAAGTGAGATCACTCATAAGAGGATGAGTCTTAGTATCATGAAGTTCTCACTTGGTAATCACAAATATGGGAGAATATGAGAAAGAATCACTGGTAGTAATTCCACATGTTTTGGTGCCATCAGATATTCCTATATGCGAGCATGTGTAATGGTACTTGGACATTAAAATTATCATTAATGAATTTTATAACTCATGGACTTCGACTTTATGATGAAAACCATGATGAAATATATTCATGGTAAGTTAGGTTGCATTGTTCTTGTCGTGACTCACATGTCAATAAAGAATAATTTAAATAAGGATTTATCCCATCTATATTTATGGAAGCAAATATCTCATTCATTTGATTAAAATAGAACCATTACATCAAATTCCATGTTCATCGTGTAACGATGTGTTTATTTTAGATATTTAAAGAAATATGTGATAAGAAAATAGGTTGGTGACATAGATTTGCAACCATCATGATGAGATATTATGATAAAGGGATTATATTATATAGTGATGGTTAATTTTTGTTTTCATCATTTCAAAATTTAGTTATTTCTATTGGGTTCCATAACTCATTTCTAGATTGTAATTTTGGACTTTAGGCAAGCTCTCTTGATGCCAATTAGAAATAATCCTAGAGGGTCAATCACTAAATGTTTTTGATGATCTTGATTAAATACAATTTGAATTTAATTAATTGAATAAATATTATTCTCAAGACTGAGGTATAATTTTATTCATGTTGTATTGATCACAAATATATATTGATTAATGATATATTTAAATTAAATATTTATTTAGTTGTTTAATAAATTAAAGAAGAGTTCGAATAGACCAATACCATGTCTAATAAATAATATTAATTAGAAAGATGGTTAGATAATATTTTTCATTTCTCAAGTTGGAGCGCACCATATAATAATAATATTATTATTATTTTTATATGGAATGAGGTTTATTAAAGATTTTAGTATTTTTTATGTGGTTGAATGCAATAAAAAATTATCCTAACCCAAAATCTACCTAAAAATAGACTTTTATGGCATTTGTGAATGTAATTGAAAATACATAATTGTTTCAAATAATGAATTTTCTTTTAACTCCTCTATATCTCTCCCTCTAAAGAAAATTATATGTTTCAGAGATTTATTAAATATTAAAGAATGAGTGATCAAGAATGAACAACACAAGATATTTTATTCCCCACACGTGCACATAGAGATAATTTAACATTTATAGGATATCAACGGAGCATCTGCGGATTTTCTTTATAGAGATTCTATTCTTGGATCCTCATAGTGCAATGAAGATAATTTTAAAGGGTCATTTCATATGATTAACATCATCAATGAAGAAATATTCCTAAGATAAGGTAATCATTTTTTATTACATTAAATAAATTAATTAAAAATTTGATGTTCAAGCTCCTCACTCTTGGTTTTGAGCATATAAACATTATAAGAAATTTTAATATATTTCCCACAACCACATGCTTCCACTACTCTCGGAACCATCATAAGGTGCCACTTTTCAAGATCCTATGGTAGTATATATAGATCCAAGAGGAGATGTGGGAGAAGAAGTCCAATGTTCGAGCTCAGTGGAAGTCGAGTAGTACGTACACACAATACCAAGAATTATGATCACTAGTCGCATGGAAATATCTAGATTACTTTCTATACATTGACATTCCATTCAACATTGAGTTGAAGAATGTACAGTCGGGGGTTGTAACATCTTGTATAACACACAACCACTCGTAAAATTATTTTATATTTTAAGATTTATTTTTCATTTATTATTATCACCAAATACACCAGTTAAACATGATCACACTTGTAAAGGATGAATTAGTTGTGTCCTACTAAATTTTATTACTCACACATTGCATAAAAATATTGATGCACATTCAGAATTTATGGTTAGTTATATTGATAAGGAAAAGGGGCCTGGGGATGATGGCTGAGAAAATAAGAATGGAGATGGTAGTATATCAAGATGGACTCTAGAGGACCCTGATGTTTTATTTATTTATTTATCTGCTTATTATAACTCTAGTTTTGATTTCCACTTTAGAATATAATTTATTGTTGTATGACATGTGTATCGTCTTTGAGTTTCCACATAATTACTCTAGTTTCTATTATATTGTTTAGTATGTATTTTTTGTATTATGACATGATACTATGTGAATAGTCACCCCACTGATGTACATAGACCCCCCTAGCTAGTTAGAATCCTCTTGTGTGTGGGGAGGCATACATGAGGCCTTGTAGCACTCTGGTTCGAACCTGATATTTCTGGTGAAGGCATTACAAAAACCATTAAAAAATACTCCATACTACAAATAATATCGTTCTTAGTAGTGGTTTTTTCTTATAGTGGATGTAGTTTAAACCTTTACCTAATTATTTAGTGGTGGTTACTTAAATCTCAATGTATTGAAAGTTCTCTTGTCATTTCACAGTAGTTTGATTCATTTAGTGCTGGTTTTTTATGTTTTTTTTTGAGAATATAGAAATGATTTTCATTTTTTTTAACAGTGATTTTTTAAAAACCTAGAAAATAAAATAGATAAGATGAACCTAAAAACAGATAAATATTCCAGTGGATGTTAGGTTTATTGGTAGTTAATATTAACCACTATTAATTATGATTCAAATTCATTTTTTAACAATGGTTCTTAAAAATCGCCTCTCAATATTTTTTTAAAAAATATACTTTTTAAAAATAAATAATAAAAAATATAAATATAAAAACTTTGACATGTAATAATCTAAAACATAAATGCACAATATACCCATCATACATACATAATACAAGATACATCCATAGTTATATACATATACATTCATAGTCATCATAACCTCAGTCAACTGATTACCTTAGTCAACCCATACCTCAATTATCAATATATACATATTAAATATGTCCAACAACAACCCATGCCCAATATATTCTGACCTCATGACCTATGTTTCATCCTTCTACCTCCACATCATCTCATCAATTGAAACATACCACATAATCTCCTCAATTGTAATTAAAAAGCCAGAAATTAAAACTAAACATAATAAATCAGAATTACAATAGAATCATTGATAAAATTTAAACATACCAAGGAAACTAAGAACCATCACCACTACCTTATTAATAATTTCTTGAATATAATGGCCAACCACTTTCCTTTGGATAACATATATCACCTACAATAATAAACATAACATTTAAGAAAATAAATGAAAAAGTGAAATGAAATGGAACATACTTATAATGTTGTACATAAAATTTTTATTTTGTTAATCAAATAGAAGAAATTTTAACATAAAACAAATAATATACCATGAAAAACACTTCTAAAACATAAATTTTCCTATTTAAAATATGATTCAACACATGAAACTAAAAAGGGATAAGTATATAAAATTCTAATTGATTTTCAAATCGATGTGCAATGTGCGTAAATTTTACTTAATAATTTTTTAAATAATTTTATATAAAATCATATACTATATTTAAAAACTAAATCAATGGTTCTTGTTCCATGGTTTAATGTCAATATGAAGGTTTTCTATATGATTTTTACCATTACACGCATGTTTTAGTGTTTTAATACACTAAAAATATGTTTATGGGAATCCTAGGAAAACCATAAATCAGAATGATGTGTTGTTAATTCATACATTTCAAAAACCATTCTATAGTCACTATCCTCTAATTTCATTACAATCAAATGATTTCTTCCAACTTTTAACCCCCCAATGCATGATTTTAAAGGCTTTAATACCTTTAAAAACTGTTTACTGAGCCATTGTTACCACACTACATGTCAAATTAATGTGTTTTCTACACTTACAAATCCAAAATAACACAATGGTGTTTTTCACATGATTTTTCATCAATTTGAGGTTTTTTATATGGTTGTGATTGTTAGCTACAAGTTTATGTGTTTTAAAACACTAAAACCGATTTACAATCATCCTAGAAAAAACCTAACGTGAAATGACATTACATCGATTCCTAAATTTAAAAAAAATATGGTCATTTTCCTCTGATTTTATGGTAATCTGATGATGTTTACCTAGTTTTAACCCCCCCAATACACGTTTTTAATGTCTCTGATACATTTAGAAACTATTTATCGATATATTTTGACCACAAAACACAATGCATTAACATGATTTCATCAATTACATGTCCAAAATAACTTAACGGTGGTTTTACCATGATTTCACATCAATCTGTAGTCTTTTTCTATGGTTTTGACGATTACACACATATTTTAGTTTTTTAAAACACTAAAAAAATGTTATAGTAATCATAGGAAAACAATAAGTAAAAATGATTTATCATCAATTATTAAATTTCAAATATAATTATTATGTCATTTTACTATGATTTCATAGAAATTAGATGATGTTTTCTTTGTTTTGACCACCTGATGCATGTTTTTAAAGGCTTTAGTACCATTAAAAACTATTTACTGATCCATTCAGATCACACTACATGTAAAATTTATGTTTTTCCTAGGTGTAAACCTCAAAAATAAAAAAAATATAGATATACGATGATTTCATGTAATTTTGTTGTCTTTTTCTATGGTTTTGACCATTACATGCATGTTTTAGTATTTTAAAACACTAAAAACGTGTTTACAAGTATCCTAGGAAAACTGTAAATTGAAATGATGTGTCGTTAGTTCTTACATTTCTAAAATCAATATAAAGTTGTTTTACATTAATTTCATGGTAATTCAATGATTTCTTTTCCTAGTTTTGAACCTCCATCACATGTTTTTAAAGGCTTCTATACCTTTAAAAAACAATTTATTAAGCCATTGTGACCACACCACATGTCGGATTGACATGTTGGTAATGTGTATACATCAAAAATAACTCAACAGTTGTTTTCCCATGATTTCACGACAATATGGATTAATTTTCTATGGGTTTTTACATTACACACAAATTTATGTGTTTTAAAACGCTAAAAATCCATTTAAAGACATCACAAGAAAACCGTAACTTAAAATGATGTTATGTTAGTTCCTACATTTCTAAAATAAATCTATGGTGAATTTTCTAGGATTTCATGGAAATATAACATTTTCCTGGTTTTGACCCCCCCCCCCAAACAAGTTTTTAAAGGATTCAGTACCAATAAAAACTCTTTACCAAGCCATTCGGACCACACTTCACATCAGATTGACATTGCACATACACTTCAAAAATAAAACAATGGTGGTTGTCACATGATTTGACATAAATATGATGTTTTTTCTATCGCTTTGACTATTGCATTTTTAGTGTTTTAAAATACTAAAAATGAATTTATGGGAATCCTAATAAAACCGTAACTCAAAATGACATCTCATTTATTAATAGATTTAAAAAATACACCTATGGTTATTGAATTATGATTTCATCGCAATTGAAAGATTTTTTCCTGTTTTTGAACCCCCACCACATGTTTTTAAAGGCCTTGTTACCTTTAAAAACAGTTTACTGAGCCATTACAACTACATTGCAAATCATATTGATGTTTTGTTAGTCAGTACATGTCCAAAATAACTAATTGGTATATTTACCTTGATTTCACATTAATATTAGGTTATTTTCTCTTTTTTTGAATGTTACACAAACATTTTAGTGTTTTAGAACACAAAAAACACATTTATGAGAATCCTAGGAAAATAATAACTCAGAATGATGTTCTGTTGGTTCCAACATTTCAAAAATAAATTTATGGTTGTTGTACTTCTATTTCATAGAAATATACTTATGTTTTCCTAGTTGTGACCCCCATATACATGTTTTTAAAGGCCTCAATATCTTTAAAAGTTGTTTACTAAGTCATTCTGACCACAACACATGTTAGATTGATGTGTTTTCTATGCGTAAACGTCAAAAATAACTCAATAGTTAATTGAGCATTATTTGACATCAATATGAGTTATTTTTCTATGTTTTTCAATAATATATTCTAGTTTTACCCTATTAAAACACTAAAAATGTGTTTACAGGAATCCCAAGAAAATCATAAATCATTATGACATGTTATCAGTTCCAACATTTCAAAAATTAATCTATAGTCATTTTTATATAATTTCATGAGAATCTAACAATGTTTTCCTAGTTTTGACCCTCCAACACACATTTTTAAAGGTTGTGGGACCTTTAAAAATAGTTTATCATCCATTCTAACAAAAAAAACATATCAGATTGATGTGTTATCTATGAATAAAAATCAGAAATAAATAAAAAATGGTTTTTTCATGACTTTATGTCAATCTGAGGTCTTTTTCTATTGTTTTGATTGTTGCATGCATGTTTATGTGTTTTAAAACACTAAAACCCCACTTATGAACATTCCAAAAAATTTGTAACACATAATGTCACATCGTTAGGTCCTACATTTCAAAAATCAATAAACAATTTTTTTTTCAATCTGTTTTTATGGAAATATGATGAAAGTATCATAGTTTTGAGACCCCTACACACATTTTTTAAGGCTTTGCTGCCTTTAAAATTTATTTACTAAGTCATTCCAACCACACCGCACGTCGGAATGATTTTTTGTCTATGATTACGTGTCAAAAATAATTCAATGGTGGATTTATTATGATTTCAAGATAATATGAGGGCTTTTTATTTTGTTTGGAATATTATACACATGTTTTAGTAGTTTAAAACACTAAAAATGCGTTTACAGGAATCCCTAGAAAATTATAACCTGGAAAAAAATGTTATTGGTTCCTAAATTTTAAAAAATATCCATGGTTATTTTCCTCTAAATTCATGGAAATCCCACATAATTTTTCTAATTTTGACCCCCTATCATGCATTTTAAAGGATTTAGTACCTTTAAAAACTATTTACTGAGGCATTTTGACTGCACCGCAAGTCTAATTGATATTTTTATATGATTACATGTCAAAAATAATTCAATTGTGGTTTTCCCATGATTTCATGTTAATATGATACCGTTTTCTATGGTTTGAACCATTACACACATGTTTTGGTGCTTTAAAACACTAATAATACATTTACATGCATCTCAGGTAAACTATAACTCAAAATGATTTTTCATCTATTCCTATATTTCAAAAATCAATCCATAGTCATTTTCCTCTACTTATATGTTGATATGGAATCTAATTCTTATTTTTGACCCCCCTCCCCCCACACAAACATGTTTTTAAAGGCATTGGTACCGTTACATACTATTTACTTTGTCAAAACTGAGAAAATGAGCTTGAATTATTTTCAAACTTAACGATAATAATACATAATTTATTTTTTATTTGTAGGAATCAAACACATGTCAATCCAGTGAAAGATGTTGTATGTATGACTCAAAGTGCATGTTTTCAATATAAAAGTGTCATTTTAGTTTTATTTAAGGAAATTGTATGTGTTCCTTGAAAATGTGTGAATGATCTATGAAATTTAGAATTTACCTTCATAGGATATTCTATAAGGCTAGAAATTTCATTAGGTATCGTTCTAGTAATCCATTGAAATATGAAAACTAAATAAGTTTCCATTTTATCTCACCATTGATCTTTTGTTTTCCTATAAGAGTCCTAGTCTCACACTTTTCTATTCAACCTTGCAATTTGTCTTTGTGATTCCCTATCAATAGTGCTACTAGATCCCCCACAAGGTGTAGTAGTAACTGATGATGAATCCCTAGCAATGACAACTGATGGAGTATGTCCAGAACCCATCCCCTGTACATGTATGGGATTCTCCCTCCCAAAAACAATTTTAACTTCATCATTTTGGGAAACTGATGATGATTTTGAAGGGTTCACATCCCTTATTTCTTGAATTTGAAGCTGTTAATAAAAAACACTAATTTTTTTTAAATATGTGAACTTCATAATATTATCTAATTAATAAATTTTTTATACAATGTATTTTTATATCATTACTATAATAACATAATTTTGAAAAATAAATTATAACAATAAATAATACTTAAACCCAATTAATTGGGGTTGGATAGATGTATCAAACGGTGCTAAATTAGCATCATTTTATCCATGTATCCAACTCCATTTAATTGGGTTTAAGGATTTTTTTGTTATAATATATTTTTCATTATTTTTTTATAATAATGAAATAACATGATATAATAATGAAAAATACTTAATCAAATTTCTTTGGTAGGTTCATTTACAAAACTGCCATCAGATTCCCTATGCACAATAATCCACATCTATATATGGCCAACATAGTAACCTTATTCATTAGCCTTTATAAAAAATATAAACAAGTTAGAGAAAACTTGACTTATAATAAAATGATATAAATAATAATGAATAAAATTAAAACCAAAATTATTCTTTTTCTAAAAAAACTCTAAGACACACTGATATGAAGAATGAATTATTTCTCATTATTCATTGTATTTTTTTGAATAATTCCTAAAAAAATTGCAACATTAATAAAAATTTTAATTTTATTTGGTTTATGTTATTATGATACTCTAGAATATACAATTACCTCATGAGATGCATCTCTGTTTATATCAACAAATGAATACCATTTCACATGGTAAATTCCTTCATACACTTTCTCATACATCTATCATGAGCTAAATTATATTTCATTAAACTCATGCCATAATATTCATTCAAAATCTCACCATTTCATTCCTATTTTTTTCATAGTGCATGGGCGTGAAATATAGCCCGAGGAAACCAAATGAAAAAACATATAGAAATAAAAAATATAATACAGCATAAGTATTTCACAAAAATTTATTTATGTCTTGTAAATTAGTTATCAAGGAATATTAAATTAAATTACCTTTAATTAAGAATCAAAAACCTCATTTTTCCATGTTATAGGAATATGCCTCCAATATTTATAATTAATGGGAATGATCATTGTATCACAAATAAGCTGCCTAATAATCTGCCCATTGATTCTGGAAACATCATGAGTAGGCACCCCAAACTCATCAAATGGAATGATAATATTGAATACCATCAGCTCTCATACTTCTTTCATGTTCTTATTTATATATTTTTTATTTTTATTTTTATCCATTGGAAAAATGAATTAAACAATTAATAAAATATATAGTTTTTTTACAATGACATACATACCAGTAATTGTAAATCATCGATATCAACTAGATTAATGGATGACCAACTACTATATAGTTGGTGGTGAATTAGATTGTTGGAGACTAAAAACATCTGGGGAATTGCTGGCTTGCTGGTAGTCTCAATTACAACCGGATCACTCAGATCCACTGAAGTTGATGGTATTTGTGGTGTGCTCTGAAATGAAAACCAACTAGGATTTTGAATTTTATTTGTTCTCAGCATTCTTGAAATTCAATTGGTTCAGATATATGAAATGTATAGAAAATTAAAAACTAATAAATTTTTACAAAAAGAAAAAATAAATACTAGAAAAATGAATATATGTATGGACCACTTATCAATTAGAAATTGTAATATAGTTTCATTACCAATTTATACATTCAATTATCTTCATCTTCATTATCATCATTATTATAAATCTCCATTTTGACGAGTGCTTCATTTTCAACCGTTATTGAATGTTCTATTGTTTCCATATGTTCAGTAGTAAATAATTCAATGTTTTTTGGTTGATTAGGTTCATTGTCACAAAGTACAAATTTATATTCATCACTCATATCATATAAGTATCTCTACTTTATGTGTAAAAATACTCTAACCATCATGTATTTCATCATCAACATAATAAACTATCTTCACTTAGGAATTCAAGATAAATGGATCATTCTCTACATAGTCCTTGGTATGGATAAATCGAGATAAGTTCATATAATTAAAATATAATGAATCATTCATTATACCCATAAAAATACTAAACCACATTCATTTGAATAAGACAACCAAAAAATAACCATGATAGATTAATTCAATTATATCATCCAAATTTCCATAATATCCCCGCTCTAAAATTTTAAATAGACCCCTATTTTGAGTTTTTATGTCTTCTTCCTGATAAATTGTATGAAACCTAAATCCCTGAATATTGTAGGCATCGAATATCTTAAACTTTCTTAGAGGACCTCGAGCGAAAAAAACATAAAAGCATTTGATATTTCTACTTGATTTTCAACATTCATTATCTAGAAAAATATATATAAGGTTTTAGTTTTAGCATAGAAAAAATAACTACATGTCAATAATATTAATACGAGTATATACTTACCTGATGGGTGATCCATTTGAAAATCTCCTAATTAACATCTTTTTTTAATTTCATCTCATTTCAAGATATACCCATTAATCACTTATTTGTTTGACATTGCAATTCTTCAATAAATAGATCTGTAATAAAACTACTGAGCAGTATATATCTATGTGCTTATAGAAACACCAATTCATTTAGTGTAAAATTTGACCCCTTTCCAATTGGTTATCCAATAATTGGAAATAAATATAACTAGTTTTCAAAATGATAATTAGTGTAGATATCATCATAAAATTAAACATAAATGAATATAGTCTCGATCCCATCCAAATACCATGAATACATGGGCAATCACTCTTTGGATATGTAACAATTAGCAAAAGATCCTTTTTGTTGATATTTATTCATCATATATGATTTCGAATGACCTATGTACCTGATAAAAAAAATTAGAAACATATAAAAAAAATTTACAATAATTTAATAATATTAATTTCACTAATTAAAATAAAAAAAATATCATTATACCTCTCGATTAGATACATCAATTGATAATGTTCTGGTCAACCATCTTTATCTTCTTCAACCAAATGAACAATCAAATGAATCATCATAGTGAATAATGAAGTTGGAAATAACATCTACATATAAAAAAGTGTCAAAACAATTCTTTCTTGAAGTTTATCAAGCACAATTAGATTTAGATTTTTTCTACAAATCACTTAAAAAAAGGTACATTAGTTTATTTTTCAGTTAACATATTAAAAAATTTCAATGAAAACTACTGTTCCATCAAAATACATGAGTTGTGACTTTTCAATCCATGTAAATTTAAATTTTTTTAGTCAATGCACCTTGATATATTACTTGAATATCCATCTTCCACTTTTAAATTCATTAAAGTTTGATGGAATACATCATTCTATTGAATTTTCATTGTAAAAATAGTCGAAGGATACTTTCAATTATCATTTTCCCAAAAATCATGCTTTATATTCATTAACTCCAAATTCTTAGGAGCATTAAGATGATACTTTGATATACCATTCTCATTAAGAAATGTGAAAAGTACATTGCCGTAGAATTGTTTTCTCAGTATTCATTATGTCAAGATTATAACATATCAAATTAAACTCTTAATAAGAAATTTTGAAAAATATACCCTCTATTTTTGTGGTCCAGATGCTTCAAATATTGTACCTTGTATGCTTTTCCCCTTCTTTAAAATGATTATATTTTCCAAATTCTTCAATGAGACTCATTATTTGTCCCACGATTTCTGAACCTAATAGCACTTTTAGTGGATTTCCCAGTTTAATATCTTCATTGAATTATGTGTTGTTAAACCTAGATTTGTGAGAAGAAATAAAGAAATCAATGATGACACATAAAACATCATTTTCTTCTATGAGGTAATTGTTGATGACGAAAATTACAAACCAGACAAGACAAACTAGTATGACTGTACCAATCAGAAAAATTTTCTAATCGAGGATTGTTAGTAATTGTCTATATTAAATTAGCAAGTATTTATAATAGTTTTCTCATTGAAGCGTCATATGTTTCAATTCCATAATCTCACAATCCTCACAATTTTTTTATTAGAGGATGAAGGTATACACCAATTCCATGTATATGCATTTTATTTCCAAATATAATCATCAAAATAAAAAAATAATATTTATTCATACACATCTATGGAGGAAGATATTAAGGGATCAAAACAACTGTCCAAATACTATAATTAGTACCTAAAGTATAAAAGGGGTCAAAACCATCAGAATCCAATCCCAGACGTGAATTCTTACGATTTGAAGAAAAATATAGATATAATGAATCAAACATTTTCTATGATGTTGCATCTTTTGGATGTCTCATCAAGCCATCATTACTATCTTGATCATGTCACTTCATTTCGTATGTAGTTTTATATGTAATGAATAATCATTTCACGAATCATATTAGAGGAAAGTAATGAAAAAAAGTTGAAGGAGTTTTCTTTTTTTTTTCTTGGGGTTGCATTGATTAATACTCTCATTGTTGTACATTGACTTTCATCTAATTTTATAACATCTTATTAATTCTCTTTTGTCAGACTCTTCACCCTAGTAAAGCATGCAATCATTAAGTAATTCATGTATCTTTGTATAATACAGTCCAAGTTTATTTATGAATTTATAAATTTGATAAAATGATGAAAGGATCATAGCATCACTAAATGAATGATGACAAAAATAAAAAATCATGTACATTTCATTGTCAATAATTTCACAGAGACTGTTTATATGATACAACTTAAGTAGAAAAGAAAACATTGAATACTTATCACACCCTTCATACAGTTCTTTTTACACGTCTTCAACTAATTCATAAAGCTCATTTTTTTCATCGTTGAACTTATTAGAAGGATTAAAATTATCGTGGTCAATTGATCGTTTTTTGATCTATTGAAATCTTAGACATTATATCATGAAATGACAAATGTTTTATTTATCAAATTTCAAACGGAATTTCCCTTTGGAGGGTCACTTTGTGTTTTGTTGATAGGATTATCTTTGTTTTTAATTTCCATAACAATATATTCACCATGCCAAATCCTACATACATATTTAGCTGAAAATTTTTTCTATATAAAATGATCATATACTTCATTTCTATTTAACCATATCATGAATTTTAAATCAGAACATACACATTTTATTCTACCATCCACTGATCATTTTTTAATTACATAATTTTTTTTTTCAAACTCTTGTCATACCGAGGTGTGTTTTGAGGTAAAGTAATCCAAATTTTATCCATTGGTATTGGATTTTCACTCTTCTCCCTGTATATTTAGATATAATGATATAAATGGTTAATCAAACAAGTACAATTAAAAGTAAACATCAATTAACATTGTTAAGCATGGACACCTAATTTATCCTATAATTCTATAAATATAGTATATAAAATCATGGTGAAAATACATGTACACTCAATAGGTTATTACTTAGAAAGTATCATGCCAGTGTGGAAGAAGCATACTAAAACTTTAACAATAATCAATAAAACCAAATGGTTTCCTATCCTCTAATCAACCATTATCCAGAACACACTATGGTTTACTCACCAAGAATTCATGAGGGAAAAATGAATCATGTAGTTACAGATGATTTATAACGCCACAGACAAACAAGCACTCATCATATAGATGATTCATGATCCACATTTATAATAGTAATTAATGATATTTCTGTGTATATGATTCCTAAGAGATAAAATTTTTCATCTGATTGTACAATATGTTATACTACATAATGATATATAAAACCAAACATACAATATTAAAAAATTACACCTTATGATGGGAGATTGCACTCTCCAAGAAATAGAGGAGAGGGGTCACCATTGGGGATTGCCATCAAGGACCAGGGGGTCATTGTGGGGTCATCATTAGGTAGCATGTGGGGTTGGGGTCATGAGGATCATATGTGAGAGTGGTAAAAGTGTTGTTCACCATTGAGGATGAGGGGTTATCCATCAGGGGGAAGTGGGGGAAGGTGGGAGAGGTATGTTGTTGGAGAGAAAGGGGGTTAGTGTCGGGGAGATGTGGGTTTGAGGGTGAGGGGTGGTCACCTATATTGGGGAGAGGTGAGACCAAGGGGGAGGGTCGGTCGCCAGTGTCTGGGATATGTTGGGTAGAGGGGGGTAATCACTGGCGCCGAGGAGCGGAATGATCGAGAGTGAGGGTAAGTCGAATGAATTGGGGAGACGCGCAATCGAGGGAGAGGGTCAGTCACCAATGTTGGGGGAGGGGTAGGGTCAAGGGGGAGGGGTGGTCATCAACATCAGGGAGAAGTGGGACTTAGGGATCGGTGGGGGTAGGGTGTGGGAGGGAGTCACTAGCACCAGGGAAAGTCATGATCGAGGTGGGGGTGGTCACCAGTGTTGGGGAGAGGTGAGTCTGAGAGGGAGGGGTGATTTCCGATGTCGAGGAGAGGTGCCGCCAAGGGGGAGGGGCAGTCACCGGCATCAGGGAAAGGCACGACAATGGGAGCGAGATGGTTAGGGAATTGGGTGGAGGGGGGTGGGGTCAGTTATTTTCTAAAAATATTATCATCGGTTTCATTTAAACCACCCCTATATTTAAAATATATTTAATAATGTTTTTAGTTGTGATTATTAGAACTTCCACTAAGAAACATTCACTAAGACCACTCTTTTTTTTGTAGTGCTAGATAACGTAGTTTGATTGAATCTTACCCTAAATGTGACATTTATAATTTTATTATCAATTCTAAATCTATAAAAGTCACCATGAAATACCATCTCTCTATCCTCTCAAACAATTGGATTTCTCTCATTAGAAATTTTTTCCCACTTTATGAATTTTCTCACCCATTGTATTTTTTATTCGTATAAGGAATTTATCTGACTACTAGAATTATCACCCAAAGGAATTTATCTTTTACATTATGGAATTTTATTCACACCTAGATGTGATATAGTATGTACATGAACAACATCATATTATATCATCATATGAAATCAATGAATTTTGAAATGAAATCATTGAATCCTTGTACAAATGTAACATCCAGAACCAGGATGTCTCTCAACTATGCCACAAGCCCGGTTGGCTACATGGCCTCAAGAACATCTTCCCAAATGCCAAGGCTTATTACTAGCAGTTACGGACTAGGTGAGTCATTTGGGAGACTATGTCCCCATTACCACAATTTATCACAATGGAGGTCAATCATATTAAATAGTGGAAGCAGATAATATAAGAAGAAAATAGATAAAATGGACAATAAAGAAAAGAATATGTAACAAGCCATAAGTGTGTCATATACCATGATGCAGATGATACATGTATCTTTAAAATACCCAAAATAGGTACATCGAAATATAATAAAATACACGTATCTAAAATCCAAAATGACCAAAATGTTCCCTCCTAGCATCGCAAGCCTCATCATAGTCCTATGCTCCCATGCTCTAAAACAAAGATCAATAAATAGTTTTAAGGAGCTTTCCCCTACTATCACATGTAGCTATATAATCTGTTTGGGTCCCCACGGAGGCCCAAATACGATGTGAGATAAACATCCCAGTAGGTTTCCACCTAAATATCTATACACTTCTAAAAAGTACTCTGAAATATACTAAACATGTGAAAGAAAGTAGTAATGTATGTGTGAAATCCCAAGGCATATAACTACTACAAAAAAGTAATACTAAACAGCCTCATGTGGCTCCCTGAAAAAAGTTTCATCTCCTAACAAGCCATCTACAATCAATACAAACAAACAACACAACCTATCCACATAAGCATCTATATCATGTCCACACGTCCTTACTATATAATGAAAACTATAGAAAAAACCCACGGCCTTGTCATAGAACAAAAATCATATATCCCACAATCATGCCTTACAATGATGCTTAGATCACGAAGGGCCGGATCTATGGTGCTGAAGACCACAGAATCCTCTTCGAGTCTCTGGAGAATCTCGATGGAAACATTGCATAGGCACTGGTTGGAATCCTAGGAGCATGTGTACCCACATGTCCTATGTGAGTCCAATATATCTAGATCCAAGGTGTAGCAAAGCCTAAGGCATCTCATGGAATAAAGACCAAAGGGGCATAATCAGCCAAGGTGTCCACTACCGCATTCTGGATCCATGGAGATCCATTCATGGAATCTATGTAAATCATCAATCATTCCATGCCTTTAACAATTTCAAACCATATGAGTCTACCCACTCATATTAACAATTACATTCATAACAATACAATGAGTATACCCACTCATTTAATCAATTACATCTCATGAGTATACCGACTAATGTACTCCAGTTTCATTTAATCATGTCACATGGATATACCCACCCACTTATCACCAATTTCCATTTAAAACATCACATGGGTATACCCACCTAATAATCAAAATTACCAACAAAACTATTTAAGAAATCTATAAACAGCCAATGAGTATACCCAATCATTTAAAATGTTCCATTTAAGTATTTAATCAAGTTAGGCATGGAATATTCTAACAAAATAAGGTAAGGAGGCAAGATTTCTCCTATGTATATAATTCGTCCTCATTTAAGAAAAACCAAGCTTCCCTAAACTCGGAAAACATGATGTCACACCCCATGTGTAGTTCACCAATGGTAAAAACCAAAGTAAATCCATGCACTACTTGCCTACTGCACTGTCTGTATCTGAGTCCACGTGCTCAGTGCATCAAACATTACATTACCTTTACCAGTAATGTATTCATTCTTGAAGTCAAAAGAATATAGGTACTCCACCCACCTTTTTTCTCATATTCAAGTAATAATGAGTAAATATATACTTCATGATTTTGTAGTTTGTATACACCAAAAAATGATATCCCAACAACTAATGTCTCCAATAGTGAAAAGAATGAACAAATGCATCTATCTCAAGATCATGCATAGGGTAATTCCTCTCACATGGCCTTAGAAACAGAGACTCATATTCCAAAACTCTATCCCCCTACATCAGCACTACTCCTAGCCCAATACATGATGTGTCACAATTAAGGATAGAACACTCGGTTAATCAGAACCATGAAAACTACTATCGTGTTTGTGAGACTGAATGGAATAACTAGATACTCATATAGACCATTCCTACTATGAAAGGATGCACGGGGTTTGTCTATGGGTAAAATATGTACCTGGTGATATCCTAACCTTAGTTCAATTTTCAAGAATACTCGGTATCCTAGAATATTATCAAACATTTCATCTATTTGTGGAAAGGGATATCTATTTTTAACCATTAGCTGTTTCAAATTCTGATAATCCCCAAATAGCCTAAGAGTTATATCCACATTTTTTGAAAAAAGAACTGGAAAACCCCATAGAGAAGTATTAGGCCAGATAAACCCCTTTGCCTCCAAATACACTAGCCTCCACTTAATTTATTACAACTCCATCGTAGCCACCTAGTAATTATAAATTGATACTGGTTAAACTCATTACACTAGTTAAATGGATTTCTCACCCTATCTCTCGAGAGGGAAACTAGAAAATTCATCAGGGAACATGTCCCTGTAATGATCCACCATTAGAGGAAAGTCTACCTAACTCACTCCATTGTCATCCAAAATTCAAAATAGCAATCTGGGATGTCATTCTTCCCAACTCATGATGATCAAGTCCATCTCAACTCGCCTGGACACCCCATTCACCGTTTTGAGTAAACACTACATCCTATGGTGATGTGAAAGTTACCCTTAGGCGATTGTAGACAATGTAAGATCGATAATATACTAAACAGTCCATCCTAAGAATGATGTCAAACGTTGTCATCTCAAAGACAAAATTATCTCAAATGAAGTGACACCTGACAACCTCAAGGGGGTACTCCCTACACTAGATCACATCATCTATTCTGATTCCCAATAGTGTTTCTAGCATTAAAATGATTTCAAAATACGACACAACAAGCCCAAGGATTTTCACCATAGGTGCTAATATGAAACTATGAGATACACCTGTATCAAGAAGAGAATATTTAATAGTAGAGGCTACTAAGATCATTCCTCTCACTATAGATAGTATGAAAAATTCCTCCTCAGGGGTAGGTTGTACATAATATAATGGACCTATACCACGACCATGTGAAACAACCTCACTGCTCAGAGTATGCCCAGTTCAATTTATAGGAGTAACTGATGTATGGATACCACAACAATGAATATTATTTATGCATTCTGATTGTCCTGCATTGTTCTAGCTCCCTGCTTCACACTGATCTTAGAAACCTACTCCTGAACCTGACAATCGAAGATGACCCCCTACCACTCACAACTTGGGGGAAGGCCTTGCAAAACCATTGCATGTGGACCATCCCTCCATAAGCTCGGCACTCGACTGGATCGCAGTCATACAGATTCATCATGTGTCTTCTCCTACTACACTAGTGAAAAAACACTGAGCTACTTCCCCTCACATCCTAACTGATGCTTATCTGATGGGAAGCATCAAAATGGTGCTTCCTTCTTGAAGATGTAGAACTACTAGGTTGAGAAGATACATTTCCGTAGTCTATATCCTCAAATTCCCTCAGGTTCCACTCAATAATCAGTTCCTGATTCACAATCTCAGTAATAGAGGTCAACCTGAACACGTTGACCTGGGATTTGATAGTATTTCAAAGTCCTTCCTTAGTGTATCTCGCTCTGGACATCTCATCAGTAAGGTACATCACTAAAAACTATGGAACTCTGTAAAGTATGTTGGGTACTCTATAATCGTCATTGTGCCCTGCTCTAGGTGCATGGACTCACTTTCTCACTCTGTCCATAGTTTCTTGGGGAAGAAGCAGTCAATAAAGTAGGTCTGTAAATCAGTCCAACCCATATCTCATATCCTTTCATCCTGGTTCAGAACAACCCACTAATAATTTCTACTCTATGTATCATATAAGGGGTGAGCATGACCCTCCTCTCCGGAGGTGTCTCCAGATGCTCTAAGATAGATAGTGTGGTCTCAAGCCACAACTCAAGAGCATGTGGACCATCATCCACCAAAAACGTGAAACGATTTTACTACTTGAACACCCATGTCTTCTCGACCATAGTTATGGTAGGCTACAGTGCTCCTTGAAAAGTCTGCATATAGCAAAATAACCCCTTGTGGAACTATGACTCAGCACTTATGTATGAAATAGTCTATTTTACCACAAAAATCACTAAAATAGGATCCATTAGTATCTCATGGCCCACCACCTTCGAAGCACGGTCATCACCACCCTTTTGGAATACCATTGGAGGTCTTCATGGTGACATGCCTCAACAATGACAAACACTCACCTCATGAAAGGAATGATATCAAAGTCGCATCTCAAAAGTGTAGGACAGTTCAGAACCCTCCTAATAACAAGTCATAACACACAACCTCATTCTAAATACATGACTGTATAATGAAAAACCACAACACAACTAGAAACACTACTTCTCACCCACTCAAAATCCGGGTGTAGGTCAAGTCTCTATTTTCTATTTATTTTCATTTAACAGTCATTACATGACATGATTTAACCAATGTTCCACCATGTTATGATCCTTGAGAACCCATAACACCACATGAACTAAAATTTGATGCCCATATAATCCATACACATCATATTCACATTAAAATTTTAATTTAAAAGATACATCATTTTCTATTTCATATGTTACCATAAACCTTATGAATTGAAAGTTGATTTCACTTCTCTATCCTCTGCCCAATGTCTATCACAAAATCAAGAAAAAATATTAGAGAACCTATCACAATAGCATGTGTCAAATAATTCATCTTAAATGTCATGACATAATGCATGATAGGTAATTTCTAACAAACGACTATATGATGCATGAGATGGAAAACCCTCATCTCATTAGGTTGCAACATAATAGAACCCACAATTGAATCACCAGTATCAGCATAAATCATGTGTGTCTCCTAATGGTGAAGTCAAATTAACTGTAAAAGTCAAAACAAGAAAATAACAATTTCATTTTGGGTAATTTGTAGTTTTCTTGTACATGGGTTAGCTACGCTCGATCATAGCTCTATAACAAATTCCATTTTCCATCGTATATTTGTATATTGTCTCCAGAAAATAAATCAAACTAGAAAAGAAATTTTCTCTGATACCACCATGTAATGTCCTGAACTCTGATTCCACTAAATAGTTCCCCTTGCCCGGTTCGCTACATGGCCTCAAGTGCACTCCTAAAATGCCAGATGCTTCTAACTAGTGGTGAGGGCCTAGTTGAGTTATTGGGGAGACTATTTCCAAATTACCAGAGTATATCATAGTGGATGTCAATAAAATTCAATAGCAGAAGTAAATACAATAATCAAACAATAGGTAAAATAGATAAGCAAGATAGGAATATATAACAATCCATAAGTGACCCAAATACCATGATGCAGATGATACATGTATCTAGAAAAAAACCAAAAAATATACTTGGAAATAAAGTACAATACAAGTATCCAAAATCCATAATGATCAAAAAGTGTCAATGTATCATTGCAAGCCTCAGTTAGGTCTCATGATCTCATGATCTAAAGAAATGATCAACAACTAGTGTTAGGGCATGGACCCCACAACCGTAACAGATGCACAAATAAATCTTCTCACCTCCCATTTAGGTTATCACACAAGTGATGGAACAAGTACACATCGGAACAACTCTAAAACAAATTTGGGGGAGATTTTAATTCATTAAGGTTTCCATTGATCCTTATACATTTGAACGAATCTTCTTGGATATTTCTTCCATAAAAATCCTTATTCAATCAAAATTCCATAAATATTTAATCCCATGGTTAAATTATATGATGGATGGAGGTTTAATGGAAAACTTATTTATGAACAAATTTTATGATGGGGTTCATGTGTGAATCGACAATTTAATGTTCCAACAACACGCAAATTTTTAGAGGACAAAAATTTGCCTATAAAAGGAGGCCCCCAACACCTTCCCAAATCATCAGCTCGACACCCACAACTATGGAGGGATCCCATCAGGTCATGGGCCTATGCTTCTCCTTTGTTACCCCCTTATTTATTAATTTAATTTAATTTAATTTTTATTTTTTATTAGTTAACAATTTTAATTTTAATTTTAGTTTTATTAATCCATGTCTTTGTGTTTCTCTATCCACTTTTCATCATTTCTTTACCTTTATCTCTCTTCTCTTCCACCCACTCCAACAAGTAATATATTACTCTCGGAAATGAGAGTTTGACCCTGAGACTTGGCCTGCGGGGAGGTGAAGGTGATCATGAATTTTATTTAATATTTTAATTTTATGTTTGTAGATAGATTTGAGTAGATTGTATGGGTAAGGCGAACATCCCCGATGTTGTGACTGCCTTCGATGACATGCAACTCAACATATCCCTATTATTTTATTTAATCATTCTTCATTGTCTCTATTGTTTAGTTATTCACATGTTGGAGTTTATCTAATCAATGGATGAAATGTCATGGATTGAATCGTGTCTTGGAAGATGACACATTCTAGAAAAAGTTATGTCACCAACTTGGATTAAAGGAGGACGTGGAATTGAGACTTCTCAAATAGTCAATGATATCCCACAATATATAAATAAATAATAGTAGTTAAAACAAGAGATTTAATGTTTGTATTATCAAATTGAAATAAAACATATAAATTATAATAATGATTGAACATTAAACAAACCCCCAAAACAAAATTATTTCATATTAATTCACTTATAGAAATGGTCGTTTTCCCAATGCCTGTATATTACATTTACCAACAGCTTAAGGAAACTGTTGGTAAAAGTTGGTTAAATCAACTTTTCCCAATAGTTTTTTAAATTAGTTGGGAAATGTGTAATCTATACCAATGGTTTTCTTAAACCGTTGGTATAGAGCAGTTTAAATCATCCTTTACCGAAGATTTTTACAAACCGCTGGGAATGTTTTTCCCCAAATTCACAGAAGCTCGAACTCCCCCATTCCACGTGACTACAGCCCTAAATAGAATTGATAATTGTGATTTTCCTTCCCCTAGGGCCGAAATCATTCTATCATTAAGATTAATCAGTTATTAACTTGTATTATGTAAGTGATACTGCATCTACTATTTTGGTTTTGTGTTTTCATTTGAGGAAGTGCAGAAGTGGGATTCTGTTTACCCTACTATGGAAATTCTTCATTCCGATCCATTTTCAAAATTTCTAAGTTCTACACTTCTAATTTGTAAGTGATAATTTCATTTTAATGTTCTATATCTACTATTTTGGTTTTCTATTTTGATTTGGGTGTGTATGACTTTTGTTTTCTGTTTGATTTCGGTGTGTGTGTTGGGATTTGACAGTGAATTAAATTTGATTCAAAATGAATTATGTGTTAATATCAACCATAAATTTTCAGTTCATAGAAGTCTTGGTATTGCTAGGAATTTTGTGTTAATATCATCCTTATTCCACATGATTCACATCATGGTAAGAATGTGCGATGATGTTGTTAATATCAGATAGAAAACTCATACACTCTGGATTGTTTATAGTGGCATGGTTATTCAGGAGTGATAATTATCTTCCTATGAAGAATGTACTAATATAAATATAGGGTCAATTAAATATGGTTCTCACTGTACGTTGTATATTATATCTCTTTATTGGCCAATAATCACTTTTATGTTGGTGGGGTACTTTTCACTAGCCATGTTGGCTCTGTATAAATCCATAACATTGATAGATAAGTCACAAGTTTAATTCAGTAGTATTTATATCATTGACATACATTATTATTAATCTCAAATTTAAAAATAAATGTTTTTCTCTATAATGTATGAAATAAAAACCTTTTTTCAAGCTGGGGAAAACATATTTGTTAAGAAGCCTAATATTTAACCTCCCATGGGGTGAACTTGACTTGAGGAACTAATTGGGTAATGAAAACTATGACCATAGAGGTGCCAAGAATGATTTAATAAACATGAGTGAATGATTTGGGATGCCTATAACACATAATGGGACCTGAGGCATGTGCCTCTATTTGGGATGCCTATAAAGGGGCCTTGAAGTCCACCTTTACCAAAGGTTGTGTGCAACCGTTGGTAAAACTCTCCCCTTTTCCAATGGTTTGATTCAATGATAAGTCAATGCACCTTTATTGATGATTTTGGATTTCGAGTTATTGACATGACTCGCACTATTTCCACCGATGAACAAGATGATTGGGTTGTAGCTCAAGAAGCTAGGTCAAATATTAGAATATATTGAGCCTTTTGTATATTACTACTTCATAATAGTTGTAACTATGTTTTTCTTCTTGATACACGTCATTCATTACCATCATTCTGTTTATGATTCTGTTATTAGTTGGTATTACTGATTTGGTTATTTTCATCAATTTCCAATATTTTCCCATTGTTATCTTTCTTCCACTTTTTAACTGATAAAATTAAAATTGTGCAACTTAGTTAATGAGGTTATAGTCTCCCCCAGACATAGAAAAGGATATCACTATTAGTTAATAACATTTGGAATTTTGGTAGATGTTCTTGAGGCCATGTGGACATCTGCATTTTGGTTACTAATGAGTGGAATCCTGGTTTAGGACGTCAGAATTCCTTTATATCATTTTTATAGGTGTTTATAATCAAATCCATTCCTATAACTATTGAAGGTCCCTCTCCAAAATCAATTGGGACATGATTCAACGAATACCCCTACATCATTCAGAGTGTGTATCCTAGTACTTACCTTCTAACCACCATAAATATTCTTATTCATTATGTTTTTTTATCATAATGGATTTTCTATTTTTTTGGGATACACATTATTTAGTTGTTTCTAATTACTTCGATTTTTCTTTTCATTGCTGGAAATGACCCCCATTGAAGAGATGTGGCTGAAAAAGATGACAGAAAATAATCGTCGCATGACACAGATTGTCATTCCTCTACTCATCCATGTTGTGAGTATTTTATTTCAAATATACATATTCCAATAACTTATAATATCATTTGTTTACTTTTGTGTTATACTTTATTTCAGGATCGACCCCCTAGATGAGAGATATCTGACGAGGATCCTGATATTGCTCCCAGTACAAAGGCTGGTGGTCGGAGGTGGGGGTGGTGTAAGAGTTAGACGATCATCTGGTGATCCCAGTACTGATGCTGGTGGTACGAGGGATTGTGGTGCGAGAGTTAGACGATCTTCTAGTCGAACACGAATGGACTATTCCCCTACCACAAATGTATCTTTTACACCCCATTTTGATCCTGGTGTGTCTTTAGGGACAAATGAGATATTTAGGCCTCTAATGTTTACACTACCAGTTGGCCAGACGTCTGTTCCATCATCTTTTGTTTCTGGTTCATTATCTCTAAGCTATTATATTCCACCTTCATCTCCTACTCCGACATAGTATGTGGTTGAGGAGCATACACTAAGGGACACTCCACTTGTACAGGATATTCCTTCAGCTTCTGCACATCCAATGACACCCATTTATTCGACTACCACAGGTATATTTATATAACTCTAACAAATATTTATACCAAGCTTTATTTTTATTATTACTTGTACTAATATTTTTTTTCATTAAAAACAAGTTCAACTACTGATAGGAGGTGGTGGAGTGGGTATACTCGCTTGTGTGCAGTATAGAACCACCAGACACTATGGATGGTTGAATACAACGATGAATGTCAAATGATTGATAAATCTGGGCTAGAATGTCAGGGTTTTTTGGCGACGTAAGCCAAATACACTGACATCATTCCAGTCATCCCTCTCTCTTGGTGACTTCTGCCACACTAAGTCAACGATAATGCATGGGCACCAATATGGCTAAAAAATATAATGGATTTAATGTATTATTTTTTGTATTTATATGAATTAATCTATTCGGTGTCAGCTTCGGTTTAACTTCCCTGATAGTGAAGGTGCACGAAGAGCACATTTAAAGGAGCTAGGAGAGTTTTGGAGAGGTTATAAGCATGAGTTGTATGTTGGATGGTGTGATAGAGTGGGAACGAAGTTGGACATAGTACCTATCATAGATGTCTTCCCGATAGAGCAATATTTCCAAATGATTACCCATTGGACGACTGCCAAATATAAGGTATTAATCCCATTTGTGGTATTTAAATGACATTTTTCATATTTTGCATTAATATTATCTTATTTATTATTAAAAACTATTTAGGAATTTTCTGAAAGAAAAAATTGATTCAAAGTAATTCCTCCACACTTGGGGTGCACTACTATGTCAGATCATGAGAGGCAGCTGGTACGATATAGTTGTTTATGATTTGTCTTGAGGACTTTCCCTTTTTATTGTTTCCTACATAAATTATGTGATTTATTAAATATTGAATATATGATTATACATGCACTTTATATTGTTTCATTTTCATGACAGAAGAAAAAATTGAATATTGAAAGACATCTCCCTCAAGTAAAATTGTTTTTCTCGGGTAGAAGGAAAAATAAGGAACTACGGTTAATGAACCGACACAAGAAAAGATTTTGTGTTTTAATTTGTTTATTTAAAAGTTTAATATAAATTTTGAAATTTAATAATCTATTAATATATTTAACAGGATGATTTAGAGGCCCTTGATGCCCAAAATCCTTACAATTTAGGGCCACACGATCATTTATATACGGTTTTGGGAGATTGGCACTCAAGTCGATTACGCAACACACCTAGTAAGAATATAACCCCAAAGAGGTAATGTTCCTCTCCAGGTATCCATTCCAGTACCACCGAGTTGGAACATGTTAAGGAACATGCAAGACAATCTGATAAAAGGGTCACAGATTTGGAAGAACATATTCAAAAGAGGGAGAACGAATTTATGAAACTGATCAAAGCGTTATCTTTATCACTTCCACCGGAGTCTGGTGTGTCTTTTCAAACATATATGTCGCTGATGGGTTTATTATCCAATGCACCAAGCGGCAGTTCTAGTGGCGGTCGAGATGATGAAATTCCTGGTGACGATCAGGATGCTGAAGAGGATGAGGGCGAGGATGAGGATGAGGAAAAGGGTGTGGATGGGGCCGAGGGTGAGGATGGGGCTGAGGATGAGAATGGGGATGATGACGAGGACAATGTTGGTGGTGAGGATGAGGTAGATGATGACAATGTTGATGGTGATGGTGATTAGGGGCAGATTGATCCATTTAATTTTTGAATTCTGTATTACTCTTTATTTTTTAACCTGGTTTTTCACTCTGGAATATATATTTTTCAATTTAGTATTACTCTTTATTTTTGAAAAAATATGGAAGCCTAATAATGTTAAAATGGTTTATGTGGCTTTTGGGGCTTGTTTGGAGCTCAGAAGCCCGGTCGGCGTAAAAAACACTATGCCTCACGGTTAGTAAAAAATTTAAGTCAATCCCACAGGGTATCTACCAAACATATAGGGATATATATTACAAGCAATGTGCATGATTTTCCCTGACCATGCACCAGGGGTTGAACATCATGCACAATGTCTATAGTTTTAGTATAAGATAGTATCACTGTTGTTGCACGATTTTCCTAACTAGCATATGGAAAACTGACCAAACACATTTAGATTGTCAGGATACATTAGGAAAATGATAAATGATTCATATGTGACATGTACGTGTCAACCCTGCCGCAATATAAGGCATGGTGTGGCTGCAATCACTCAATGTGTCTCTCTTTTGTTTAAAATGGACACCCTTTTATGTAAAAACAACTGTCATACGAAAAACTGACCAAATGTATTTGGATTGTGTTGATACATTAGGAAAACAATCCATGGTTCATAAGTGACATGTAAGACTCAATACCACCGAAATACAAGGCACGGTGTGGCCAGTACCACTCAAAGTGTCTCACATTTATTTTAAATGGACAAAATTTTAAGTGAAAAAAAAAACTGACAAACGTAAAATGGACCAAATGTATTCAGATTCTATTGATACATTAGCACAATGATCAATGGGACATTTTTGGTATATAAGAGTCATCCCTGGATCAATCTGATGAATGGTTTGTCCGGTACCACTCAATGTGTCTCACTTTTATTTGAAATGGACCGGATTTTATGTGAAAACAACAACTGACATACGGAAACCCGAACAAACGCATCCAGATTGTGTTGATACTTTAGGAAAACAATACATTGGTCATTTTAGATGGGTATAAGTCAACTCCTCATCAGCCAGAGGTGTTGTGTGACCGCATTGGCTGAAAACGCACTCTGCGTGTTGTAAATGGCCAAAACATCCGTTTAACGGTCAAATGCAGGCCGAAAGACATCAGATTGACTTAAAATCTCATGAAAACACCCTAATTATTTTTTGTAAGGTGTACAAGGAGATGACATGCCATTCATATGCATGGTTTGCACGGCACGGATGAATATGTGTCTTTAAGGTGTTTGGCGCACTTGAAAAGCATGCGTGGGGTGGCCAAAAATTGCCGAACGACCTCGGAATTCCATGAAATCAGACAACAACAATGGGTGGGTGAATTGTGAAATGGTCAGCTAGACGAAACATCAATCGGAGGTGTCATGTGATTGTGGTGGCCAAAAACGGACTATGTGTGTCATAAATGGCCAAAAGATGTGTTTAATAGTCATGTGAATGCTGAATGACATCGCAATGACTTGAAATCACAAAAAACACCCTAATTGTTATTCGTGGGGTGTACGAGGATACGTCATGTCATTCGGACACACGGTTTTTGTGATCTGGCTAAATATGTGTTTTTTAGGTGTTTGGCGCACTTGAAAAGAATTCATGAGGTGGTCAAACCCAGCCTAACAACCTGGAAATGCCATGAAATCGGACAAAAAAAATGGTGGGTGAATTGTGAAATGATCGGCCAGACAACACGTCAATCGGAGGTGTCGTGTGACCGCGCGGGCCGAAAACGCAATACGCATGTCGTAAATGTCCAAGACATGTGTTTAACAGTCAAATTCATGGATAACGACATTATAATGACATAAAATAACACTAAAACACCCTAATATTTATTCTTGAGGTGTACGAAGATATGACACATCATTTGGATGCAAGGTCTGCACGACACAACTGAATATGTATTTTTTAGGTGTTCGGCGCGCTTGAAAAACGTGCGTGGGGTGGTCAAAATTGGATGAACGACCTCCAAATGCCATGAAATCGTAGGAAAACAAAGGGTAGGTGAATTTTGAAATGTTCGGCTAGACGGCACATTAATCAGAGGTCTTGTGTGACCGTGTAGGCCAAAAACGCACTCGGTGTGTCGTAAATGGCCAAAATATGCGTTTAATTGTCAAATGCATGCCAAATGACTTCATAATGACTAATAATTATTCAAAAAAACCCTAATTATTATTATTGAGGTGTATGAGGAGACGAAACGTCATTCGGAGACACATTTTGTGTGGAACAGTTGAATATGTGTTTTTTAGGTGTTTGGCGCGCTTGAAAAGCGTGCGGGGGGTTGTCAAAACCGGCCGAACGACATCAGAATGCCATGAAATCTGACGAAAACAAAGGGTGGGTGTATTGTGAAATGTTCGGTCTGATGACATGTCAATCTGAGGTGTCGTGGGACCGTGGTGGCCGAAAACACACTCCACGTGTCGTAAATGGACAAAACATATGTTTAACAATAAAATTCATGCCGAATGACATAGAAATGACTTCAAATCATACTAAAACACCCTAATTACTATTCTTGAGGTGTTTGAGGAGATTCTCTTCATTTGGAAACATGTTTTGTGTGACACGACTGAATATGTCTTCTTTAGGTGTTTGCTGTGCTTGAAAAGCGTGTGTGGGGTGGTCAAAACTGGGCGAACGACCTCAGAATCCCATGAAATCGGACGACAGCAAAGGGGGGTGAATTGTGTAATGGTTGGATAGACGACACATCAATCAGAGGTTTCATGTTACTGCGGTGCCCGAAAACACACTTTTCATGTTGTAAATGGCCAAAACATGTGTTTTACGGTCAAAAAAATACCGAACGATAATGGAATGACTTGAAATCACACGAAAACACCCTATTTATTATTATTGAGGTGTATGAAAAGATGGACCGTCATTTTGACCCACGTTTTGCAAGACACGATAGAATAAGTGTTTCTTTGGTGTTTGGTGTCCTTGAAAACCATGCGTAGGGTGGTCAAAACCAACCAAACGACCACGGAATGCCATGAAATCAGACGATAACAAAGGGTGTGTGAACCGTGAAATGGTTGGTTGGACAACACATCAATCAGAGGAGTTGTGTGACCGGTGTGGCCGAAAAAGTACTCTGCATGTCGTAAATGGCCAAAAAATGCGTTTAACGGTCAAATGCATACCGAATGACATCAGAATGACTTGAAATCATATGAAAAAAACCCTAATTAGTATTCATGAGGTGTATGAGGAGACAAAAGGTCATTTGGATACGTGGTTCCCGCGGCACAGCTGAATATGTGTTTATTTGGAATTTGGCGTGCTTGAAAAGCATGCGTGGTGTAGTCAAAATGGGTTGAACAACCTCAGAATGCCATCAAATCGGATGACAAGAAAGGGTGGGTGAATGGTGAAATGCTTGGCTAGACGGCACGCTAATCAGAGTTTTTGTGTGGCCACGGTGGCTGAAAACGCACTCGGCGTGTTGTAAATGGCCAAAACATGTGTAATACATTCAGATACATACCAAACAACAACAGAATGACTTGAAATAACACGAAGAATCCCTAATTATTATTCATGAGGTGTACAAAAACACTACACATCATTCAGATGCATGGTTTGCACTACACGATAGAATATGTGTTTTTAGGTGTTTGGCGCGCTTGAAAATCATTCATGGGGTGGTCAAAATCTGCCGAACAACCTCGAAATACCATGAAATTGGACGACAACAAAGAGTGGGTTAATTTTGAAATTGTCAGACTGAAGACACATCATTCAGAGGTGTTGTGTGACCGCGGTGGATAAAAATGCACTCCGGACCCCCCCCCCCCCGGACAGCCCCCCGAACCCCCGGATAGCCCCCCAAACCCCTCAGACACCCCACCCCCCAGATAGACCCCCCACCCACTGGACAACCCCCCTCCCACCCTGAACATCCCCCCACCCAAGATCCATGGATAATTTGTCACGGGTACGTGTAAACACCACCTCAATCCTAGGAAATGTGTGACTGGTATCACTCAAAGTGTGTCACTTTTGTTTTAAATGGACAACATTTTAAGTGAAAAAAATAACTGACATACAGAAAATATTTACAAGGCGACACATATATTCTTGAAATTAAGGGATAAAAAAATATGGTCTATTGGTCATATATTATTAGATGAAAATATTCACAAGGAATAGATTGAAACACAATGGGTCATATTATATATAGAAAAACATGAATTATATTAGGAATGAGTCTCAACATCCCATCATGAACATTCACCAACACTCATGTTCTAATTCTCAATCATGGGTCATTCATTCTATACAGTAACGTAAAACAAATAAATATCACAAAGTGATTTCATATGAAAACTATGAACACTCAAGCATACCATATAACAAATTGGTCAACAAGGCTACACATAGATTCTTGAAAAATAAGTTTCAAAGTCTCATAAAATTATACCAATAGTGAGGAATATATATGGTGACACCATACCTCCTAGGGATCACCTCAATCCCATCTTCAAACAGTGGGTTCTATGACCAAATCAAAGTCCCTTTGAGAACCCAATACCAAAGACTTAATTGAATATTCATACCCACTACCCAAGATGGGGATTCATCTCACATGACACCCAAGTGAGAAAATTACAATTAGCCACGTAACCCCTTAATCTAATTGAAATGTCTCTGAAAAACATGTAAGCTATTCCAGTAACCCATCTCATATGTCATGATTGGACGATGTTTCCGACTAACACATTAGGATCCATTAATTCATGGATACATAATCATAAGAGGAATATTAACATCCCATCTTCTTCCTATAACTCATCCTAGGTCTAAGCATGTGAAAAATAACATTGTCTATCTTATGGGTGTCCTGATCCTTGCCACTGTACCCAAGTTTCTCTATTGGTTTTAATATGATAAACCCATGACCATGACTAAACATCCCATGTTATTACTATAACATGTAGGGTTTTTCTCTATTGTGCATTGGTGTTGTGGTTTGAGTGAGGAATGAATTCTAAATTTTGAATACTCTTATGTGTCTTTGTGTTGTTGTTTGAGTGAGTAATGAATTATAAATTTGCAATACTCTTATGGGTGTTATTTCATTTTCAATAACATTTCGGATTTTGCTCTTATGGGTGTTATTTGATCTGAATTTCTAAATTTCTAAATTCAGGAATGAATTCTAAATTTTTAATGCTTTGGATGGGGATTTTTTATTGGTGTTGTTGTAGGTCTGGAGAGGGGTTGTTGTGTTGTTACGGGTCTGGAGAGGGGAGAGGGGCCTACTACTGTAGAGCTAAGCAATTTTATACCAACGGTTTCAAAATCGTTGTGATAGATACTTTAATATAACTATACCAACGGTTTGTCATAACCGTTGGTATAGGTTTATACCAATGATTATAACAAAACTGTTGGTATAGCCTTATGGATTTCCATATCCCCTCTATACCAACGGTTTATAACCGTTGGTATAAGTGTAAGACACATATACCAATGGTTTACAAACCTTTGGTATATGTTATACTTTAACACACATATAACAACAGTTTGTAGCAAACTATTGGTATACCTTCTATTTTGACACATATACCAATGGTTTTCACAAAACTGTTGGTATAGGCCAATTGTCATGCCTTACTTGGCTACAGTTGATGGAACCATTGATATACTATATACCAACAGTTTCTAGGCCTTTACCAATGGTTTAAAACTATTGGTAAAGTGTAAAATTCCAATAGTGATTCATTCTATCTAGACTTTCATTTAAGTATAAATTTAGATTTCTTGCTTCACATGTCATTATTTTTAATAATAAAAAATACCAAAAGATTTCAATCACTATAATTTAATAAAAAAAACCCCAAAAAGAGAAATAATAGGTGAATTAGATAAATAATGTGAACTACATTGAGAAGAATCCTCAAGAGAGACGACCAAGTTCTACCACTGTGCGGAACTATGAAAAATATAATTATTTTTTCCACACTCCAAGATATGCGTGCATCGAAAATGAAGTTGTTTTAGGGGGATCCAATCATTAGTTCATTTTATTTTTCTATTTTAACATCTTATTTATATTTCATTTCATTTAAAAATGTAAAAAAGAATTCCAGGATCTATTCAAAATCAGAGTATTATGCATGGAAAAATTACTCACAGGTGCAGCAACAACAAGAAGAAGATGATTAATATTTTAGAGTAGATCAGGTTCATGAACATAGAAAAAACATTGAACGACTAACCAAAAAGGAAGATAAAGATTTTGATTATGTTCTTTGATTAATGGAGAACCCAACCCTATGCTGGAGAAATATCATGGGAAAGTGTTGTATGAAATTTCACCACTTATATTTGAAATTGAATAACCTAAGGAGGCAAGAGAGGAAGACGTACCTACTGGGATTCAAATGGGAGAACACAAAAGTATGAATTAATTATTGATTATATTTGAGGAACTACCTGACCTCCCAATACAATAAAAAGAAGAATATTCAAAACCACAAAGGGAAGAACCCACCCAATTTGTGGAATTTGAAGTCAACATGGTGGAGCCTGACTACCTGACCCCATCCTTAGAGAGTCTACACCAAGAGGCACTTACCACTGAGGCAGAGATTGAAGATGAACCTACTCAGGGAGTTGAACCATTCATTGACTCTATCCCTTCTAATTATATTGAATCTGAATTCTACATCATTCCTCGTGGTTTTAATTATACATTATCGGACAATCTCAGCTATGCTTTGGAGGATGAAGAAGAACCTAGATGTGCACATACTGAGGAACATATGTATCTCCCTAGATATGTTAGATATTTATTAAGGTATGTTCATGATTAGATATTAGTGAATTTCCTTAAGGAAACCATAACAAAATCTGCTTACTTTTATGGGGAAGAATTTGATCTTGATACTTCATGTTTTAATAATATTGAAATAGATTTACACTCTAACATTCCCATTGACTATTCTGTTGATGAAGCATGCTTTATGGAACAAATGTATAGAGAATAAGAGGTTTCAAAAGTAGAAACCAAGAAGGAGGATGATTCATACTTCATCTTACCCCCACCATACAAGATATACCTCATTGTTAAGGGGGTGGGGATATGGTGTACTCTATCCCTGTTTCATTACTCACCCAGAAGGATGAAGCACAAGATGGTAAAAGCCACAAGTAGTGGATCAAATAAAAAAATCTTCATCCCCCATCAGATGTTGCAAAATAGCTGGTACTTCCCTCTAGAGGTAGTCAAAATTCTGGGCCGACATAGGGGATAATACCTTGATTTATCTTTACTTTCCTTCTAGGAATTCAGATGTCAATTTATTTTCTTTGAAATAATTTAGCTTGTGGCCCCCTCCCTCTTTTAATTTTGAGTATAAATGAAATGATCATTGTGATTAATTGAGTAATTTTCTTTTGTAGGATCATAATGGTAGAAGGGATCCCCAGATAGTGAACGAGAAGGACCATGTTTCATGGAAAAAGGGTGTTCAATTTTAGTGTTTTATCTTTTAAAATCTCCAAAATTTTGTCCGCAACATTTTTTGAGCTTTAAAGACAAAATTTCATGCCCAAACTCGAATTCATTTTTTACTCGACTTATCTATGAGACATGAGTTTCTTAGGAATCCTCTAATGCCATGTTTTAGATTTCAATGTTGATATGATTAAATGATTGAAATTAATAATTGAATTTTTAAAATGAATCGTGGATATTGAAGTAATGACTCATTATTTAAAGTAATTAATTGATTCATTTAAATTAAATTTCCCTACCATCTTTTAAGCTTTGAATTTCTGAAGTTCATGTGAATTGATTTACTAGCCATGCCATGAGTGATTGTTTAATGTTATATTTCCCATTCCGGAGAAGATTTCTAGACCAATTATTCCTATTTATTCTTGAGCATATTTCTTGAGTAATCTTGTGACATGTAACCAACCATAAATTGTATTGAAACTTTTCAAATATATGAATGTGCAAAAACACATTTAAAATAATTGAGGCATCCTTTGAAAAGTTAATATTATTTAAAATACTACCTTTAAATCAATCCTTCTTTTAGCACATAGAGACCATGAATGACCTTTATAGGAATGAGTCATGTTTCAAGCCATTTTTATCCATTCCTACCCCCCTCTGAGTATTTTCCTGGTATTTTAAAGTTGAAGTGTGCGGGTAAAGAGAATCATGGTGGGAAATATGATAAACAATGTAAGAAAGAGGTGTAGGGGTTTTGTAGAGGTAATCATAAAAGGTTGTGGAATCACTCATTATAATCTATTTCTTCCACTTTTGAATTTAAAAAACTGAAAAAATGACAAAAAGAACCAACAAAAAGAGAAAAAAATGGGTTATGATTTGGGAAAATCCTAATAACCATTTTCTAGACCGACGATAATATGAGCATATATGGATAGGTGATTAATGTGAGGTATGATATAATCATAACATTTGAAAAAAGAAAATAATGTTCAAAATAAAAAAAATTATTCAAGAGGGTGCACAAATCATTCATTATGCTTACTTGATCATAAGATTTTCTATGAGTTTTGGGAAGTGGGTGTTGCTACTATGAAGGGGATAATTTCATTATATTTTTTACTTTTGATATCATGGAAAATACTTAATATATTAGCCTCCTCCTTGAGAAATAATTTTTAAAGAATCAAATCCTAACAACCTTAATCCTCAGAGTCAATAGAACCTTAATTTCAAGTCCTCATGATTTTATGTGCATTTTGTCTTTACAAATTTGAGAATGTAGTATATTTACAAGACTATAGATAAGGAGAATGTTCTCATGATATGAGCATAACTATACTTGAATTGTATAATGAGTAATGAGAGAAAATAATCAAAAGTGGGGTAAATCATGACTAGGCATGTTTAATAATAATGAATCAAGGAGCTTTAATGAATAAATGGAGAAGTTCCATCAATTTTCAAATGGTAAAAGTAAAATATGCAAATATTTGTTTCTTTGAAAAATGGAATATTAAATTGATATTTTTGAAAAAAATTGAATGTTTGATTTCATATTGAATTTTTTTTGATTTAATTGAATTGGAATTTGAATATTGGTAACATTGGTGTCCTCTAATTTCTATGTTGAGATTTTATGCTTGGGGACAAGCATGGTTTAAGTGTGGGGGTATTTGAGAGAGCAAATTTATGAGCATATTTTTGATCATATAATGAGGATTTTTTAATTTTTTTCAATGATAAAACCCATTTATTTCAAAATTATATTAAAATAATTGGTATTTTGAATTTTAGAATGATTATGAGCAAAATTGAGAAAAGTGCATAATTTTGGATTTTTGACAGATTTTTACTACAAAGGTATTATAGTCATTTTTTTAAAAAAATAATTCCAAAATTCATGATACTTATTCTAATAATCATGATTTTATTTCATTCCACTTTATCTTAAGGAAATATATTTGATTCAAATATCTATTAGTTGAAAAAATTCATTGAAGTTGGATATTTTTCTGGGCAAATATAATTGTCCCCCCCACTATAACGGATGACAAAATCAGTCTCATCACATCATATTTATGTGATTCCACATAGGATAGAACTAGGACACAAATTATCGACTTTAAAACAAATATGGGGGGATTTTTAATTCATTAAGGTTTCCATTGAATGTTATAAAATTGAAGACAACTTCCTAGAAATTTATTAAATAAAAAGTCTTATTCAATGAAAATTCCATAACTCGTTAATCAAATGGCTAAATGATCTGAAAGTTGGAGGGTGAATGGAAACCAAATTATAGAATAACATTTATGAAGGGTTAAAAACATTAATTTAACATTTAATAGGCCAAAAATGTGAAAACATTCAAGGGAATGAATTCTGCCTATAAAAGGAGGCCCTTGCCTTCTTCCCAAATCATCAGCTCGACACCCACAGGTAAGGAGGGATCCCACCAGGGCACGAGGAACTTCTTCTCCACTTTCCCCCAAAATTTATTATTTATATTTTATTTTATTTTTATTTTTGTATTATTTTTCAATTGTAATTCACATTTTAGTTTTATTAATCCATGCCTTTGTGTTTCTCTATCCACTTTTCTTTATTTTTTCCCTCTCTCTCTTCTCTTCCACACACTCCACTGAGTAATATCTTATTCTAAAAAATGAGAGGCTGACCTTGAGACTTGTCCTGGGGGGAGGTGAAGTTGATCATGAATTTTAGTTAATGATTAATTTTATGTTTGTAGATAGATTTGAGTAGCATGCACAGGTAAGGTGAACGTCTCTGATGTTGTGACTGACTCCAATGATATGCTACTAAACCTATACGTATTCTTTTATTTAATCATTTTTCCCTAACTCTATTGGTTAGTTCATCACATGATGGATTTTGGAGATTAAATTTATGAAATGGATTCGATTGAACTATGTCCTGGAAGATGACACATTCTAGACAAAGGTGTCTCACCAACTTGGACTAAAAGAGGAGGTGGAATTTAGAGTGCTCAAACATTCAATGATATTCCACAATTTATAATTAAATAATAGTAGTTCAAACATGATATTTCATGTTTGGGTTATCAAAATAAAGTAAAACATATAATGGATCATAATGATTGAACATTTAACCAACCCCAAAATCCATGTTCTTTATTATTAATTCATTTTGTTTAGACTAGCATATTATTATAAATTTAGAATTCTTGATTCACATGTCATTATATTAAATAATAAAAAACCCAAAAAGATTATCATCACTTTCATTTAATAAAAAAAACAAAAAAATAGATATAATAGTTGAATTAGATAAAGTAAGTGAACTACATTGAAAAGGCTCTTCAAGAGAGACGACTCTGGTCAGCCACTATGTTGCACTAGGAAAATTCTAATTATTTTTGTCCACACCCCATGACAGGCATACGTCAAAAAAATCTTGTTTCCAAGGATAAAATCATTAGTTTCTTTACTTTTTATATTTTCACATATTAGTTAGATTTCATTTCTTTTAAAAAAAATAAAAAAAGACGACCATGATGCATTCAAATTCAGAATATTATGCATGGAAAAATTACTCACAGGTTCAGCAACAACAACAAGAAAAAGATAAATATCATAGAAGAGCTTAGGTACATGAACATAGAGAAAGCATTGAAAAATTAACCAGAATGTCTGATAGAGCTTTTTATTATGTTCGTGCATTAATGGAGTAACCCAAACCTACGCCAATGGAATAACATGATAAAGTGGGGAAAACATTTCACCACATATATTTGAATTTGAATAACATGAGCTGTAATGGGAGGAAGACTTACCTGGTGAGCTAAAAGTGGGAGATCAAAAATGTTTGGATGAATTTTTGATTAAATTTGAGGAAATACCTAACCTCCCCATATAATAAAAAGAATAATATTCATCTCCTCGGAAGGATGAAAACACCCGAGTGGTGGAATTTGAAGTCAAGAATGAGAAGCCAGACAACCTGCCTCCATTCTCAGAGAGTCTACTCCAAGAGGCACTTACCACTGAGGCAGAGAGTGAAGCTGAACTGACATAGGGAGTTGAACCATTCATTGACTCTATCCCTCCTAATTTTATTGAATCTGAATTCTACGTCACTCTTTTTGGTTTTGATTATACAGAATCTGACAATCTCAGCTATGCCTTGGAGGATTAAGAAGAACCAAGATGTGCACATGTTGAGGAACATATGGAGCTCCCTGGACACTTTGAATATTTATTGAAGGAGGTTCATGAAGATATTATAGTGGATTTCTATAATGAAATCATGATAAAATATTCTTACTTTGATGGGGAAGAATTTGATATTTATACTTCATGTTTTAATATTATTCAAATAGAATTACACTCTAACATTCCTATTGACTATTCTTTTCTTAAAACATACCTTGAGGAACCAATAGACAGATAAGAAGAGGTTTCACAAGTAGCAACCTAGAAGGAGGATGATTCATACTTCATCCCACCCCACCATTCAAGCTATACCTCATTGTGAAGGGGGGGATATGGTGAACTCTATCCATGTATCATTACACGCCCAGAATAATGAAGCACAAGTTGAGAAATTCCACATGTGGTGGTTCCAATCAATGAAGCTTCATCCTCTATCAGACTTTGGATAACAGTTGGTACTTCCCATTAGAGGTAGTCAAAATTCAGGGCCCACTTGGGGGATAATACCAAGATTTATCTTTACATTCATTCTAGGAATTTAGATGTAAATTTCTATTCATTGAAAAAATTTATCATGCGGAAACCTCCCTCTTTTCATTTTAAGCTTAAATGAAATGATTAGTGTGATTAAATGAGTAATTTTATTTTGTAAGATCATGACGGTATAAGGAAGCCCTAGACATTGAAGGGGAAGGACCAAGTTTCATGGGAAAAGGTTGTTCAATTTATGTGTTTTATCATTTAAACTTTCCACATTTTTCAACAATATGTTTTGAGCTTTAAAGATAAAATTACATGCCCACACTTGAATTCATGTTTAACTAGATATATCTAAGAGACATGAGTTTTAATTTATTCTGAGATTACATGATTTAGATTTCAATGTTTAAATGATTAAATTATTGAAAATAAAAATTGAATTTTTAAAATGAAACATAGAAATTTAAGTATTGACAGATGATTTGAAGGAATTAAATTATTCATGTAAATGAAATTTCCCTACCATCGTTCATTCTTTGAATTTCTGAAGCTCATGTGAATTGATTTCTTAGTCATTCCATGAGTGATTGTCCAATGTTATATTTCCCATTCCTAAGAGGATTTCTAGACCAATTACTTCCTATTTATTCATGAGCATATTTTTAGAGTTATCTTGGACATGTAACAAACCAGAACATGTATTGAAACTTTTCAAGTCTATGACTGTGAAAAAACACAATTAAAATGATAGATACATCCTTTAAAAAGATATATTTCCTTAAAATACCACCTTTACATCAATCCTTCTTTTATACCATTGAGACCATGAATGACCATTATAGGAATGAGCAATATTTCAATCCATTTTTATCCATTCCTACCCTCCTTTAAGTATTTTCATAATATTTTAAAGTTGAAGTGTGGGGGTAAATGGAATCATGGCGGATGGGATGATATACATTATAAGGAATAAGTGTGGGGGTATTATTGTGGTAATTGTAAAAGGTTTTGGAATCATTCATTATACTATATTTTTTTCCCCACATGAATTAAAAAAATGACAAAAATGACAAAAATAACGAACAAAAAGAGAAAGAAATGTGTTGTGATTTTGGAAAACCAAAAATCACCATTTATTAGACCGATGATCTTATGATCCTATGTGGTTATGTGATGGATGTAAGGTTTTATATAATGATAAATTTCGAAAAAATAAATTAAAAGTACAAAATCAAAAAAATTCAATATGGTGCACAAATCATTTATTATGCTTACTTGATCATAACATTTTCTTTGAGTTTTGAGAAGTGGTTGTTTCTACATTAAAGTGGATAATTTCATTATACTTTTACATTTTATATCATGCATAGTAATTAAGAGATTAGCCTCCTCCTTGAGCCTTAATTTTTTGTGCATCAAATCCTACCAACATTAAACCTCAAATTCAATAGAAACTTAATTGCATGTCCTTGTGACTTTATGTGTGTTTTGTATTTACAAAGTGGATAAAGTAGTTCATTAACAAGCCTATGGATATGGATCATGTTTCTCATGATATGAGAATAAATCTAATTGAGTTGTCTCACGATTGATGAGATAAACGAATCAAAAGTGTGGTAAATCATGACTTGGCATGTTTAATAATAATAAATGAAGGAGATTGAATGAATGAAATGAGAAGTTCCATTAATTTTCAATGGGAAAAAGTAAAATATGTGAATTATTTGTTTCTTCAAAAGATGAAAAATTAAATTGATGTTTTATGCAGATTTTTGAAAGCTTGATTTCACATTGAATTTTTTTTTGATTTTATTGCATTGGAATTTGAATTTTGGTGACATTGATGTTCTCTGATTTCCATGTGGAGATTTTATGCTTGAGGAAAATAATTGTTTAAGTGTGTGGGTATTTGACAGATAAAATTCTTGGGTATAGTTTTTTATCAAATAATAATGATTTTTTATTTATTTTAAATAATAAAACACATTTATTTCAATGTTTTATTCAAATAATGAGGATCGTTTACTAGTTATTTTGTGGTATGGAATCACATCATGGACCTGTAGCTCATTGCATGAGCCCACGCTGTCATAGAGCGGTTCTTCATCTTGACAATGTAGGGGAAGCAGAGGGTGAAGATGAGCTCCGAGGATCACCAAGGATACACCGAAGACATCACTGACGGGTTCACGATGCAGTTTCTGTGGAAAGAGAAGTTATACATCCACTTCACCGAAGCCGCCACCGGGAGCATGGAGAAGTACTTCGTGCAGACCATGGGCATGGATTCATGAGATTTCAAGTAATTTTTGGAGAATTAAATGAGAAAAATGAATGAAATTTATACTTGGTGGGGATTAGAAGTCGGAAAAGGTCCATATATTCTGTGATCCTTTTGTGTCAGGGGAAGGAAGGAGTGGGAGGAGTCTAGCGAGGCCCTGATTGGTCTGTCGGTGGTGATCATGGAGTTGATGGGCGTCAGCCTTGGGTGGTATGTAGCTAACTTCATGATTTCTTCATTGGAAATGAATCAAATGTGGGTCTAAATTACTACCCGACTTTCCGGCGATCAGAGGTGATGATGGGGACAGGACCCCATTGCGATCCCACCTCCATTGCCATCCTTCACCAGGATGATGTGGGTGGCCTCCAAGTTTCTTACGATTGGAGGTGGCATTCTATCGCCCCCGCTCTAGCCATGTTCGTTGTTCTCATCGGAGAAACCTTTATGGTATACGCGTATGCATTCACCATTGATCCATTTGACACTTCTGATTTTCATAGTCATAATGAAATGGAAAATCACAGGCAATGACGTATGGGATGTAAAATAGATTCATACACAGGGCAGTGGTGAATGAGCGGAGGGCGAGGAAGTTGATAAGTTTTGTTCTGTGTCTGGTGAGGGATATGGCGATGAGTCCCCCACCGTAGTTGCTGGCCGGTGGGAACCCCAGGAGGGAGAATACAGACTTCGAATGGCCCACCTTCCATGACAGGTAACACCACGAAGTTAAAACCGTGAAGGTAACTCCACGAAGGTAGAAGTACCATGCAAGTAACACCACAAAGATAAAAAAACCACACATGTAACACCACAAATACAAGGCCACAAATGTAGAAGTACCACACTGGTAACACCACAATGCAAGAAGTACCACACTTGGAAATGACTTAACTCACAATCAGTTATAACTTATGTACAGAAGTACAGATGATTAGTCATAAACAATATCATCTTAGTCTATTAAGAAGAACTACTACTGACCCACATAGGATCGATAGGTTACTAACCCCCACTGACACACACATGATCTGACCCACACAGGATCTATATGCGTTGACCCACATAGGATCACTGAGCACTGACCTACAAAGGATCTGTCCCTCATAGGATCGATGTTCTTTCTTTACGTTGCATCCTTCCACAGGTTTCCTTGCACCGGGAACGCTCATGTTCTGTAGAATCTTCTCTCGAGATATCGGTCATTCCTCGACCACCACTAAGCTCCACAAAGGAATAAATAAAAGGACATCCATGGCATAAGGGTTCCAAAATGATAGACGACGCATCAATCGGATTCCCGGTCTGTGAGTTATAAGCATTTTAGCTCTAGGGGCCCGGTTGGATTCAGGTTCGATCCAACCTGACCCTAATAGAATTTTCTAAAAAAAACATCATTAGATAATACCAAAAGGACCGTCTCGATCCAAGGATCCCAAAACTATAGACGGTTCATCAAATAGACGTCTGATTCTCATGATATGCTCTTCTAAGTTTCCAGGTTCTGGTCGGGCCAGGGCACGATCTGAGCAGGTCGGGCCGACCCGGCCCGACTTACTCTAGGATGGTCCGGGGTGGGCTCATCTCGATGGGCCGGGGTGGACTCATCTCCATGGGCTGATGTTTGGTCTGACCCGCAAGAGGGGTGGTCCGCAAGGGGAGCCCATCGTGGCCCGCAAGGGGGGCGGCCGGCAAGGGTGACCCAACTAGAATAGAGTGGCCCACAAGGGGGGAATCCCACAAGGGGGAAGCCCACAAAGGGGCTGCCGAACCTGCATGGGGTGGCGACCCGGTCTAGGAAGGTGGCCCACTTTGAGGGCGGTGGCTCAGTCTGAGGGAGGTGACCCAGTGTGAGGGCACAAGCCTACTCCGAGGGCGGGGGCCCGGTGCGAGGGCGGCGACCCAGTGAAAGGGCAGTGTCTTACTCTGAGGGAGTCTATTTGGTCCGATGGCGGAGGCCCGGTGTAAGGGCGGAGGCCCGGTCTGAGGGCGACGACCTAGTGCGAGGGCGGCGCCCCGACTCAAGGGCGGCTGCCCGCTCCGAGGACTACAGCCCAGTTCAGTCCGATGCACAGGGGGGGGTGTAATCCCCCATTCAACCGGATACCCAAAATGCCCGAAGGCCATTTGGTTGGTGAGGCAGCTGACGATCCATGACCCTCCTCTTGCGGCGTGCGTCGACTTGTTCACGGTCTTCCGATGCGGTCCATGGAAAGCAAGATAGCGGAGGGTTCGGGCCAGGTTTGTTAGGCCTGCACCCCCCGTGTTAGCTCGCAATATGTAGGATATTAGGATACTTTAATAAACAGTTGTGTTTAACAGAAGATTAACCCCACATGATTCCCCGCAATAACCATCCAAAAAGACGGATGAATTGCCGGTCAACCCGTTAGTCGGTTGAACCGTGTTCTTCGTATAATTTCAAGAGTGTGGAAGAGGGAAACAAAAATTCACAAACAAAAATAAACCCCTACCTGGAAGAGACGTCTGCTGAATACGGTTTATAGAACCTTCTTTTATCATTATCATCGGTTCGTGACTCGGTGGCGCTCGTCACTACTCGTAGGAACAAGTCTCATCCTCCTGGTGGTTGGCATCGTGGTGCTTTGCCAGAGCTTCATCATTTTGTGAAGTCGTGCCAACACCCCTCCCCGAGCTCCACATAAATAGGAGAGGAGAAGGAGTGTATAATGCTTGGGAAATTAATGAGGTTCATTTAATTAATGAACCTCCCAAATTTCCAACATTGTGGTTACAAGAAAAGAAGAGTTAAGCCATTTGTTGGCTTGACACATCGTCGGTCCTGCCAGCATCGTTCGTCCGTTGGAGGAAAGAAGGAAAATAAAATAACAAAACATGCTATTTTATTAATCTTTCAATATTCCAAAAAAGAACTTTTTCACCTGACCTACTACGGTCGAAGTTATTACTCTCTTTAGAGCTCCCGGCGCTGCGGGTTCAACATTGCCCTCAGATTTTAATGTCGAACTACAGTTCAAAATTTAGAAAACACCGCTCACGTGTTTACTGAACATACCAAAAAAAAGTCCAGAAAATTATTAACAATCACCCTCGACCTGCGCCAGTTGAGGATAGGAATTTCCTAATTGAAATATACCCCAACGAACCCAACCGTACTCTCAGATTTCCAATCAGAGTTACCATTTAAATGTTATGGATTTTACAATAAAATAATTGTCACTTAATTATTTTATTTACGGCCTAAAAGTAACATTCACTGGTGGCCCACACCGGCCAATGTTAGTATCTTCCTAAAGAGATCATACCATAATGAGCTAAGAATTGGTCTCATATTTTTAATTTGAGTTACAGTTTTTGAGTTATAAGCATTTGGAAAATAAAATAATTTTTTTAATAATTTTATTTATGGTTATTCCATTTTCTGGTTTTCTTACATAAGGACCGCACCAACTAAGAATAAGCCATGCCAAGGGTAAACCCTCCATTCTGAGTGCAACAATTCCCTCTGATTTTTAATTCGAGTAAATATTTAGGAATTATTTCACTTTTTCAGGTAAACTGCTTATATGCACTAATTAAAGCATAACAAAACTTTAACGGATCATTTTGGTCACCCTGGGAATTAGAATCGTGTGCCGTCATATTTTGCGGTCTCAAAATAATTCCATATAATTAAAAAAAATATATGGAATTTCCGAGACATTACAATAGTTGTCCTTTTTACTACCTCAAAAAAATCATTGAGGAAGTCATGGTATCAAATGATTGGTCATATGATTGAATGAAGCTTAATTATTCTTGCTTAACATAAGTTTCTTCCTAGATTAAAAAGGTATCCTTTAAATTTTGGGAGCATTATGATTTTTTCAACCAACATTGGTTGAATTTTGTGACGTCCGCAATGAGGAGGAAGGATATATTAGAGTTTATCCATTCCGATATTTGGAAAGAACTGTTTATATCCATGGGAAGAGAAAGGTTCATTGTATAATTCATTGATGATTATTCCATGTGATGTTAGGTGTACCCAATAAAAGTGTAATCAAGTGTTTTTAAAGTCTTCAAAACACTCGAACCCTGGATGAAGATGGAATCATGAAAGAAGATCAAGTGTTTGTGGATTGATAGTGGTGTGAAATATTCAAGTGATGATTTTGATACTTTTTTTTCAATGAGAAGGCATCAAGAGAAAATTCATGGTGTCCTACACTCCTCAAAAAAATGGACTGGAAAAGTGGGTGAACATAAACTTTTTTGATAGAACAAGGGAGATATTTAAGATTATTGGAATTTTCAAGAAGTTATGTGATAAAGTAATGAAGAGATCATGTTATTTGATCAATCGATTTAATTTTTGTGATGATTGATATGAAAACACCAATGAATATGTGGACTGTTAAACCTACCAATTGTGCTTGGTTACATAATTATGGAGGTCATGTACCTGTATTGTTTAATGATCAGGAAATATTGAAGTTGGATTCGAGATACAATAAATGTATATTATTAGCATACGTTGAAGGTGTGATGGAGTATCATATGTGGGACCCCACTACCCATAGACTTATCATCAGCATGGATGTTATAAGTCTAGAAGATAAGGTGAAAGTGATGATTAATGGGGACTTGAAGAAAGAGAACACAAATAATATAATAGTTGGGGTGGAGGAAGAATCCATAGAAGAACCAATTTCCATTGAGGAGAATGATGATCAAGTTATGATTTATTTTGGACTATGACGATCAAATCAAGATAAAAGATAACCAATATGGCACTCAGAATTTATCACTGAGAGAATTATTGTGTACTAATTATTGATGGAGGATGGTAATCCATATTATTTTTTAAGAGGTAATGTGGAGTTCAGAAATATCCACATTGATGGAAGAAATTTAGGAGAAACTAGATTCCCTTCATAAGAACAAGACTTGAGATATTAATCCATTACCTCATGGAAGGAAGACTATCATAAAAACAGGTTCTTTAAGATCAATTGTGATGAAAAGGAGTAACTGTAAAGATATCATGCAAGGCTGGTGGTCAAAGGATATGCATAGGGAGAAGTTATTGATTTCAAGGAAATATTTTCTCCCATTATTAGAATAGTGACTGTTCAGATAGTTATGGGGATGTGTGCAATATATAGATTAACTCTAGAGTAGCTAGATGTGAAGGGAACATTTCTACATGGTGATCCTAATAAATAAATAAATATTCTCTAATTGGAATGTTTTTCAATATAAGTAATAGTGAACATGGTTTTTAGGTTGAGAAAAACATTTTATGGTATTAAGCAGGCACCACAGTGTTGGTACAAGATAATTTATTCCTATATCATGAGTATTGGACACAAAATAGTTCATTCAGATACTTGTTCATATTTCATGGGTTCAGGTGGTAATTATTTTATCATTCTTCTATTGTATGTGGATGACATTTTGATAGTTTTCATGGGAGTATGATATTAAGGAATTAGGACTAAAAAATAATATCTTGGGATACATATTTAATGATTTGAAATAAGGGTATGATTTAGCTATCAAAAAAGAATTTCTTAAGGAATTTCTTGAAATACTTCCACATGCACCATTGTAAGCCTATATTTACCCCACATACTATTAATTTTATGTTATCCTCTATGATGAATCCTAACAGTGATAAAACTGATGTATAGAGGATAGAGATGTCACAATTTACTTATGCACCAGCAGTGGGTAGTATAATATTATATATGGTTTATATGAGACTAGAAATTGCACATGTAGTGGGAGAAGATATTTGGTATGTGGATAATTAAATACGGGAGCATTGGAACATATTAAAGAAGACCCTTAGACAAATCAAGTAGATATCATATGTTGTATTATGTTCCTGAGGATCAAATTTTACTATTAGAGCCTATGCAGATTTAGATTTAGTAGGTGACTATGACAAATGAAAATACACTTTGTGTTCTGTTTTTAATTTTATAGGATGAGTTGTGATCTGGAATTCAATGTTGTAGTCTGTTATATATTTATCCACGACTAAGGCAGAGTACATTAAAACTACATAGTCTTGCAAAGAAGTGATTTAGATGTGATGGTTTCCAGAGGATCCTAGAAAATTTAGAATTATATCCAATTGTTTTGTAAGAATCATAGCACCTTGAATATTAAAAGAAATCTATATTTTCATTCCATGATAAAGAACATTATGGTACAATATCACTTTGTTCGAGATGTGGTGGATGAAGGAAGAGAGGATATGCAGAAAATTTATATTGAAGAAAATTAGGTTAATATTTTGATGAAGTTTATTAACATTGTTATGTTAATATGGTAAAAAACCTCAATCATAATCATATATTTAATAGCAACATGGTTGGAAGATAGAAATGATTTTTGGAAATATCATTGGTTCCCAATCAGATATCCAAGTGTGATGTATATTGACATTTGTTTCTCACAAACTGTTTCGTCCCCTTGATTTTTCAAAAGGGGATAGTGTGGTTAATGGGATGGGTGGGAAAACTAACCCATGGAGTTAGGTAGAGGAGGAAGATCATGTAAGGGCCTTTCTTATAAAAGGTAGAGTGCTTTGATGGTTTTAGCATCATCACCACAAGTATTGAGCTTCCTATTTCAACATTTTGAGACTTGTATTTTTTGAGATGAATTATACATTACTCTAGAGAGTTAATTACATGGATATTTTCCTTACAATAGAAATAGAGTGTGTTTAACCTCTTTTACCATAGTGATATCATTCTATTTTTCTATGGGTTTTTACCCCTCTTTATTTTTCAGGTTTTCTATATTACATCTATTGTTCATTTTTTATTCATTTTTACTTCAATTTTATCTCACAATTATCACATCATGAAAGGTCAAATAATATTTGATCCTAATAGAAGCCTTATTAAGTATTGTTTTATTTGATTCTATAAAAAATTGTGGGTTGTGTTATGAGGTAACCCAATTTCAAGGGAGTAATTGAGTTGTATGGGTATAATTTTGTTTCTCAAAATAACAGATCAAAAATTTAACATGTTTATAATTACATTAATAGTATGAAGAATCAAGAAAACATGAATAATACAAATCTTGTAATGAATTATCATAATCGGCAGTGTAACATGCTTATTCTAACAATCCATAAACAAAGAATGAGAGAATAAAAAGTACCAATTCATGTAAACATTTACAATAGATAACATGCTAATGGGAATATATATAACAAGTTTGATATAAATACTGATAAGTACCAGGACCTATTATAGATAATAGTCTCAAACATTAGCGAGATGATTAATAGAAAAGAATGACATAAGGTAGGGGACAAATCATAAATAGGACCATAGGTTTTTGACATTATTTATCTATTTGGCCAATATGCACGGTGCATAAGTACCAAGATTCCACTATGATAAAAGGGGACTATAAAAGATATGTGACAAATAGTGAAACATAAACATATAGGAAAAAGGCACATGAAAAAAATTTCCAGTGTTTAGGTTCTTGAAATGCCAGGACACATATTAGAACCAGTTTGGGAATTCATCATATACTGTGCACCTTGGAAAAACTCAAACAACACTCGCAACATTGAACCAAAGAATAATCAAATACAAGGCATAAATAACCAATATCAAAGAAGAATAATACCATACTAAGGCCCCTTAATGGGATAAATCTATCCTATGTGTTTTCATAGAGGCTCTATGTAATTAGGTATTGTTTTTAGGGTCATCGAGATTGTACTCCTATATAATCATCATTTCCATCTAGGTAAAAGGAACACCAAGGAACACTAGGACCTCATCAGAGTTCCTCATAAAGCATAGATGTAGATGATCAAAACTTATCTATGTCACTCTTTCTTCTTTGGTAAGTCAAGGAATCGCACCAGTGCTCCTTCATCTACTCTTCTCCCTCGAGGAAAACGAGAGCTCCCAAAACCATAGATATATTTCGCCCAACTAAATCTCCCAAATGTGGAGAGGTAGATTCCAAATCGAGAAGTCATTCTAGTAGGGTTAGAGGAATACTAGAGAATATAACCAAGGATATGAAAAATTTATATAAGTTTCCTAACATAAAAAAAATAAGAACATATGACATCAAAGGATAAGCTATCAAAGGTCACCCATAGATCAATCCAATACATTTCACGAAGAATGAAAACTGAGAGGAATAGAAAACCATAGGATCATAAGGATCAATGGATCAACATCAGGTATGAGGATGATATAGATCAAATGGGAAAGCGAACCAAGGATAATGGCACACGTGCAATGTATAATCCGAACAAAAGGCCCACATAAACTAATAAAATAAGCCCAAGCTAAATAATACACAAATAAAACATATAATAATACAAAAAATAAAATGAAAATGAATATTATGACAGGAAAAAAAATGTGTAACACCACGAATTTTGGGTATCATATAATGATGATATTATGCATTATTTTTGTTAAATCCCTTTTAACCAAAAAAAATTAAATGACAAACATAAGGGAGTTTATTTAAATAAGAACACAGTAGTGTCTACAATACACCAAGATCAAAATAATAATCATGCTAACCAAATATACATATTAAAAACCCTATCATAACTACTAGAAGACCCCCAATCACCACAACGAGGCCTAGTAAGTAAAGGAGATCCTTCCATTCAACTAATGAAAAAAACATCACCACTGCAATCATAAAAACCATGTTGAGCATTAGTGGAATGGGAAGCACTATCTCCTTCCTTTTGAGTTTTAGAACACCGTAAGGTTTGCCATTATAGGACACTTTTTGACCATTGCTCTATTGACCATTGGAAGCTAATGATTATAAAAAAATAATTGTTGGACATTGTTTGGATAAGTGAACTTATTTAAATAATAATTAGATTCCATATAATTTAGTTATTATTAAGGTTATAATTATACCATCATTTAGGAACACTAAAATGATATGGTGTAAAACTTCATTTCACCCTTATGTGATTTTGAAAAGAATTAAGGAATTCAAAACACACTGTGAATTTTTCAAATACAATGTAACAATTTTCATTTCATAAACAATGTTATAAACAATGTTTATGTTTTTCAAATTAAATTATGTTTTGATTGAACTAATATTTCGAGGATACTAGTATATAAATTATAATGTATGTTTATTAAAATTTCCTATTCGTAAATTTTTTAGTCAAAAAAGGGGTTTATATTTATTAATTTTAGAAATACATATAACTAAAACGTGTTTATATTGTAGTCATTAATTTTTATGAATATATAATTCGATATAGTTTTGATAAATGGATTATTCCCTCTTCTTAAAACATTTTTATAGTGTATCTTTTTCAAAATAAAATTTTCCAACAAGGGATAGCTCATTTTGGCTAGGGCCGAGGGAGGATTCTCACACGAAGTGGCTGAGTTTGACCCTCAGCCCCAAACCAAGGTTAGCCCGAGCTCAGGCAGAGGTTCCCCAAAGGGCGCTCGAGAGCGAGCAGGAGTGCATAGGTGCCCCAGTGCGGGCGTGAGGTTGTGGCTAGGTCTAGGTAGGGCAAGGCCTCTTGGCGGGAGCCCGTGTATATGTCCCCCTTCGTGGGTGCTGTGTGATTTCTATGCACTCGTTGGGAGGCCCGTGGTTATAAGGTAGGATAAAACTGCTCTTCATTTCGATGTGGGAAGTAGTTTTTGGGAGAAACACAATCTGGACCATTGGATCACATCGTGCAAGATCTGGGCCGTTGTTTCTGATCCCACGCAGGACCCTCAGTGACCGCGTCTCTCTCCACATTTTTTGTCAACCGTTTGATCCGGCATGATCAAATCATGGCTTTTTGAGGTTTCTAAATTTCTGCATTTATCATGGACCATTTGATGAATCTTAGAACTAGTCTAAGCCTCTCAATTCTTATAAAACAAATAACGCATCTCATCCCTTGGATCAATTTTGGGATCGATTTGGACTGTCCGTTTTTCCCTGGCCTTTCCCCTAGCTGCGTCTTCTTCTTCCTCCACGCATGGGTTACACTAGTAACCCTACCCTTTGGCACACCCCTCGTTTTCTTCACCTCTGACCATCAGGGACCCCCATTTCTCCTCGTTTTCTTTAAGCACAACACCCCAAATTGAATTCAATGCAAGTGGGTACGTTTTTGCGTGGAAGATGGTGTGTGAGTTTTTTACATAAATAACTGAGACCTCTTGGTTCTTCTCTCCCATTCAAGTCTCCAGCGAGCCCGTCTAACCCTCCCTGAAGCCCTCATTTCCCAGGTTTTTAAAGTAAGGGTTTTTATTTTTTCCACTTTTTGCTTCATTGACAATACATACACTTATATATTCCAAAATATATATATATATATTTTTAACCTTACATTTCAGTCCAAACGTTCATAAATGTTGAACCTATTACTTCAGGTTCTCTTTTATTCAAATAGATTAAATAATGTAAGGATTATACCTGGCCTCATTTTTTTTTTAAATACATATATACTTTTGGTTATATCTATATACGTCGGTTTTATGCAGGAATGGGCATGACCTTTCTACTTTGATTATATGTACAATGTTTGTGTATAATTTTTCATGCACTGCACATATTCACATACAATTAATTTCATATTTAAATAATAAATAAATTTTTGAAAATTTTATAAATATGATATGGTTTTTATAAAAATAATTTTTTGTAGGTTTTCATAAACAAATTTTTATGACTAAGGGAATGAACTTCCATATTCAAAACGTTGTTGAACTAGTATTCATAGAGGATTAACACAAATTGGTGTACCAATCATTCAGTTTGAGTTTGCGTACATAAAAATAATTTATATGTTTCCTGAACCTTGATTTTAGTTGTAAAGGTCCTTAAAAATTAAGTCTTGAATTTAGGTTGAGTTTTAAAAACATAAGAAATAGGGTGTTAAGCAATGCTTATATCCACATTTAAGAGTAACTTATTTGTTTTCCCTATATTTTAAATGATTTTTCATAGGGTGAAGATTCATGATTTCTATCATGGACATTATTCAGTATTATGAAAAGTCATAACAATATTGAATGTTTTATCATGTGGAAGCTCAAAATCATACTTGATATTTTTGGTTCACCTTGTAATTATTAGGATGATAAAATTTTAGAATTTCAAGAATAAACATGCATGTGATAAATTCTAGTTTTATGTTCTTTCAGTACGTATGATGTCAATGTATGTTCCATAATCTTCCTTTATTATTTCCTTTTGATAACGGTCATATGATTGTTAGCTTGGTATTTAATCATCTATATGTCTATCTCACTTATAAGACATGTAAATTCAACTACTATGACCAACTATGAATGAAATATTCAATGTGGTATGGGAAATCGAGAATATAAAACCCCATTTATATAACGTAATGAATTATGTGGCTCACAAGAAAGTAAAGACATATTAAGGGTGTGCCCTAATAGCTCTAAAATGCATTGGGTAAAGAATTAATCTCTAGAGATTACAAGATTACTGATACCCTGGTGAATAACCTCAATAATTTTTCATTAATGACACCATGGGGATGGATTTCGGTGATATGTTAATTAATGTCTAAATAAAATGTTGAATCCACATATTCAAGTCATGTTACAAGTTCTTTTCAAGATTATATTCCTATTCTTTCACTACTCTTTCCCTTATGGTTTTATCAAGTTCATATTGATTTCACAAGTAAAAGTTTGGGGCATGATTTGTGAAAAATAGTAACCTACATATGAAATTGAATTTTTTTCCCTTCACGTGCAACTATGATTAAGTATTACCCTTAATAGTTTAATTTTTACTTAAACATTCATACGTCATACTTGTTGAGGATATCTTCTACTACCCCTTTTTGAAAATGTCATAATTGATTCATGTATTCCTTGAAAATAATAGTTGAGCACTTTTATGTTATGTTACATGTGTTACAGTTTTCTATAAGAGAATGTTCTTTGGATAAGTTTTTATAAAATGATTTCAAAAGTTTCATTGATTTCTTTTAAACCCTTTAACGGGCATTCTTATGCTCACCCTACATTTTTAATTTTAAGAATTCCGGTAAAAACTTTTATCAGATGAAACATTTCGGAATTTACTGGTTTCCAAGTGCCCGAACCAAACTCGATCCTATGTATGGGATGTGATGTCTGTTTATCAGTGCATGTTTCTATTTTTAAAAAACACATCATGTTCAGAAGGCACCGACTCTTGCTTTTTCTAGGGTCGGGTCTTCACAGTTGGTATTAGAGGATTCAGTTTGGATAACTCTGGAAAGACAGAACTGAAACAAAGAAAAATATACTTCACCATTAATAAATATGAGTTTTATTAATTTTCAGATGGAAAACTAAGGTACAAATCTTTTGTCTCTTCCCAATGAGGCCTTATAATCCATAATTTCCATTGCCATCCATGAAGCTTTTATAACCTATGCCCATATCTGTATGTCGTGTAAACATATCTATGATCTGTCCAACTCTCCCTGAGTAATTAAACTCCACCGAACAGTGGGTCTAGAATACATCTTTATGATGCAGGCCTAGTTTCCATCTTACACACAAAGGGGGATGTACTACGAGGGATATTTTAGATGATTCACCGTAGCGGAAGGCATCTTGTCCCTCACAGCTTTCAAAGAGGTTGCTGTAGAGGGAGATCTCCACACAACATACATGTTTAAAGTCATGTCCTATTTCCATTTTGGTCAAATGATGGACTTTGGAATCCTTGAATACAAATCCTCTCATTCTGTGTACATACAACAAGTACATAAGGTGGTCTCACAGTTGTACACCCCACAAGTTAGACTATGGAGATAACATAAGTGCTCTCATGACATTGAACCAGATTGCTCGGGTTGCATATAGTTTAGGGAGATAGAGTGTTTCGAGCATGTCATGGGAATTCATGTGTTTGGGAACTGGGAAACCATTATCCCTGTATTACATTGTGCACCAGTAGTTATATAAAGAACATATTTTGTTATCTCTTATTTCTTATGTCATTACTTTGTTTATACATTTGGATGGATTTCATGTGATTGAAATCTCATCTTAAACTTTAAGATGGAAGGACAAACCCACATGTTATCCCTTCCTACTATGATACTGGATATTATTGAAATCAAAACCTCTGAAGATGAGTATCATCCCATTGCAGATCTGCGAGGAATGTGCATGATATTGTTTGAGGTGAAAAATGGTCCGGGGATTCTCTGCCCATGTCAAGGGAATGCTCCCATCTACTATCACATAGGCTCAGCACAATTGGCTGAGCATAAGAAGAGTGGATAATACCACGAAGGGCTATTTTTGTGTTTCACCCTAGGCCAGAACTACACTGCCAGAGTAAAATTTCAAGAGGATTCTTTAGAGGGAAACGTTTATGTGACCTACATGTACCAACTCTTCAGCGTTAGACAATGTGAAAATGTATATAACATAGATGTTCTCGATCGAGATATAATTCGGAATGTTCTTCGTATATTGGTACATATGGACATTTCCAGACCTTGTACCATTATAGCCTCCCTCTGGAAGCCCGAGTGTTCGGTGCACGAGTTCAACCCCTTCTGCCCGGAGTGTATCTAGATCAAAGAACTAGAGGAGTTGCACAACAATTTGGGTGTTCTGTTGAACGCACCTGAGGATCCTCTACAATGGGGGATATGGTAGGAACAACTGAGAGCTTCCTCTTAGCACGTTTATATGAAAGGAATTTTAGGGATTCCGTTATTTAATGGGGGGAGTAATGTAACACCCCGATTTTTGTGTATCATAAAATGATGATATTATGCATCTACTTTTGTTAAATCACTTTTAAAAGAACAATAATTTAAAGGACAAATATAAGGACCATTATTTAAATAAGAACACCGTATTTTCTAAAATACACCAAGATCAAAAGAGTAATCATGCTAACCAAATATACTTATTAAAAACCCTATCAGAACTACTGGAAGACACCCAATCACCACGAGGCCCACTAAGTAAAGGAGATCCTTCGAGACAACAAAAGGAAAAAAATAACCACTTTGATCATAAAAACCATTTTGAGCATCAACGGATTGGGAAGCACCATCTTCTTCCTTTTGAGTTTTAGGACACCATAAGGTTTTGTTTTATAGGACAATTTCTTCCACCGTTGCTCTAGTGACCGTTGGAAGATAACGGTTATAAAAAAATAGTCATTGGACCTTGTTAGGATATGTGAACTTATTTTAATATTAATTAGTATCCAAAAAATTGAGTTATGATTTAGGATATAATTAAACCATCATTTATGAACTCTAAAAGGATATGGTGTTAATATTCATTTCACCCATATGTGATTTTGAAAATAATTAAGGAATTCAAAACAATTTGTGAATTTTTCAATTACAATGTAATGATTTTTATTTCGTAAATAATGTTATAAACACTCTTTATGTTTATAAAATTAAATTAGGTATTGATTGAACTATGTTTTTGTGGATACGAGTATATAAATCATAATGCATGTTTATTAAAATTTCCTTTTCAAAAATTTTTGAGTTAAAAAAGGGGGTTTAGTATTTTTAATTTTAGAAATACTTCTAACTAAAACAATTTTAATTAGTATTAATTAATTTTTAAGAATATAAAATTCTATATAGTATTAATAAATGGATTATTTCCTCTTCTTAAAACTTTTTATAGTGTAGCTTTTTCAAAAAAATTGGCCCACTAGGGCCAACCCATTTTTTCTAGGGTCGAGGGAGGCAACACACACAAAGTGGCTGAGCTAGACCTTCATCCCCAAGCAAAGGCCGACCCAATCATAGGAAGAGGTTCTCCAAAAGGGAACTAGGGAGTGAGAAAGAGCTAATTGGTGCACCAGTTTGGGCCTGAGGCCGCGTTGGGGTCTGGATAGGTTAAGGCTTCCGGGCGGGAGCCCGTGTATAGGGCCCCCTTCGTGGGAGTTGTGTGATTTATGAGCACTCGTTGGGAGGCTCGGGTTTATAAGGGAGGTAAAACCGCTCTACGTTTCGATGTGGGAAGTAGTTTTTTGGGTGAAACGTGATCTGGATTGTTGGATCGCATCAGGCGTGATCTGGGCCGTTGTTTCCGATCTTGCGCTCGACCCTCAGCGACCGCATCTCTCTCCACTGTTTTTGTCAACTGTTCAATCTAGAATGATCTAATCATGGTCATTTGAGGTTTCTAAATTATCTCATCGAACTTAGACCATCCGATGAAACTTAGATATAATTGATTCCACTCAATTATTTTAAAACAGTGGACACAACTCATCCCTTGGATCGATGTTGGGATCGATCTGGACAATCTGTTTTTCCTCGGCATTTCCCCTAGCTGTGTCATCTTCTTCCTCCATGCATGGGTTACACCAGTAACCCTACCCTATGGAACACCCCTCGTTTTCTTCACCTCTAACCGCCAGGGACCCCCATGTCTCCTCATTTCCTTCAAGCACGACACCCCCCATTGAATGCAATGCAAGTGGGTACATTTTTTCATTGAAGGTGGTGTGTGAGATTTTGTATATAAATAACCAAGACCCCTCGGTTCTTCTCTCCCATTCATGTCCCCAGCAAGCTTGTCCAACCCTCCCTGATGTCCTCCTTTCCCTAGTTTTCATAGTAAGAGTTTTTAGTTTTCCCTTGTTTCGCTTATTTGAAAATATATACACATATATATTCGAAATATATATATATATATATATATATTAACCTTACAGTTCAGTCTAAATGTTTTTAAAGGTTGATCCAAGTCCTTCAGGTTCTCTTGCATTCAAATAGATTAATGAATGTAAGTATTATACCTGGCCTCGTTTTTTTGTTTTGAAAATACATATATACTTTTAGTTATATGTATATATGTCAGTTATATACAATAATGGGCATGACCTTTCTACTTCAGCTATATGTATGAAGTATTTGTATAATTGTTCATGTAGTACACATATTCACATACACTTAATTTCAGATTTAAATAATAAATTAAATTTTTAAATGTTATATATATGATCGTGTTTTTATAAAATTATTATTTTTTAGGTTTTCATAAACAAATTTTTATGACTAAGGGTGTGACTTGCACTATTCAAAATTTTGTTGAACTAATATTAATATGGGATTAACACACATCGGTGTGCCAATATTTTAGTTTGAGTTCGTGTAAATACATATATTTTATATGTTGTGTGAACCTTGATTTTAGTTGTTATGGTCCTTACACATTAAGTGTCGAGTTTAGGTGGAGTTTTAAAAACATATGAAATCGGGTGTTAAACAAAACATATATCCACATTTAAGAGTAACTTATTGGTTTTCCATATGTTTTAAATGATGTTACTTATGGTGAAGATTCATTCTTTCTATCAGGGACATTATTCAGTATTATGAAAAGGCTTAACAATATTGAACGTTTTATCATGTGAAAGCTCAAAAACTTACTTGAGATTTTTGGTTCACCTTGTATTCAATGGGATGATAAAATTTTAGAATTTCAAGAACAATCATGCGTGTGATAAATTCTAGTTTTCTGTTCTTTTAGTACCTTATATGTCGTTGTATGTGCCATAATCTTCCTTTATTATTTCCTTTTAATAACGTTCATATGATTGTTAGATTGGTTTTTAATCATATATATGCCCTTCTCATATATAAGATATACAAATTAAACTTCTATGACCAACAATGAATGAACTATTCAAGGTGGTTTGGGACATCATGAATATAAAACCCCATTTAAGTAAAGTATTGATTTATGTGGCTCACATTAATGTAAATAAATATTAAGGGTGTGCCCTGACAGCTTTCAAAAACATTGGGCAAAGAATTGATCTGTAGAGATGAACAGCTTCATGATACCCGGGTGAATAACCTCTGTAATTTTTCATTATTGACACCTTGGGGATGAACCTTGGTGATATGTTCATGAATGTCTAAATAAAATGTTGAAGACACATATTCAAGTCCTGTTACAAGTTATTTTCAAGATGATATGCCTATTCTTTCACTACTCTTTCCCTTATCTTTATATCAAGTTCATATTGATGTCACAAGTAAAAGTTTTTGGCACGATTCATGTAAAATAGTAACCAAAATATGAAATTTAAGTTTTTTTCCTTCACGCATAAATCTGATTAAGTATAAATCTTAGCAGTTTAATTTGTACTAAAAAATTCATACATCATACTTGTTTAGGATATCTTTTACATCCCCTTTTTGAAAATTTTCTAATTGATTCATGTATTCCATGAAAATCACAATTGAACACTTTTATGTTGTGTTACATGTGTTATGGTTTTCTATAAGAGAATGTTCTTTGGATAAGTTTTTAAAAAATCATTTCAAAAGTTTCATTGTATTATTTTAAACCCCTTACTCGGAATTCGTATTCTCACCCTACGATTTGAATTTAAAATTTTCAGGTAACAACTTTTATCAGATGAAACATTTCTGAAGTTACCGGTTTCCCAGAGCTCAAACCGAACTCGATCCGCTGTATGGGACTTGATGTGTGTTTATCAGTGCATGTTTTTGTTTTAAAACGGCACGTCATCTTCAGAAGGCACCGAATCCTGGTTTTTATGGGGTCAAGTCTTCCCATAATTCATGGAATTAAACTCATTTAATTTACAATATTGAGTGAATAGAGTTCAAAATCTCCACCTTGTAGATGAAATGCATTAACATAAACACCGATCTCCATTCATCACCTGTAACACCCCATGATTTTACAATATGTCACTTCATAAATGAATTCATTTTATTTGATAGATTATGTTGTATTTAATACCAAAATATGTTTATGTTACAGACAACAATTAGTTGGCTTGTGTTACATGCAAGACCGAGTTTTACCAAACAACAATATATTATTAAAATATTATTATTTAATATAATTAGCTATAACATAGCCATTAAGTTAGTGTTTATGAATAGTATTAACTAACTTATGAAAATATATGCCTGAATTCATTGGTTCTAAATTAATTAAAAATGAATATAGTATCCAACTAAATATATATGAGATGTTTTTTAAAAGAACTGTTTTTTTGCACACAAAGTCATTTTATTCTAATAAATAAAATTAGCTACTATTATATATTTATATTAATTAAATATATATTTTATATATTAAATACAAATATTTTTGATATTCATATAATATATTTGAGTGGTATAAGATAATAACAAACCCAATATTACAGATAAAACCTAATTTTTTATAAAAATATATTTATATTATATTAATGGAGAACCTATTTTAAATACAATTTTTGAAAATTCTATGAATAATATTTGAAAATTTAAATTCATATTTTAAATATATATATAAAATTTTACTTTAGTTAAATTTTTGTTATTTTTATGATATGTTTCATGTTTTGATGAATAGTGAAAAATACAAAATTTTAATTGAAATCAAAATTTTTTAATCAAAATAATTTATAGTGATAAATTATATTATTGAATGTTTTTAAAGTATAAATATATAATTTTTATCATTAAATACAATTTAGGTTATTGTAATCAATTTTATAATGAATTTAGATATAAAAATGTTTCAATCTTTTGTTTGTTTAAACATTAATAACTCGTTTTCTCACACCATCATCAAGATTAATTATAAATTAATTACTACAAATTCTATGTTTTCAATTATGAAAAATGTATTCTATATTTGTAATTAGTGTGTCCAAATTATGTAAATTGGTTTCTTTTATTTTTGGTCATATGAATAGTAAAATTTAGTAATATTTTTATTACAATAGTTTAGGGTAAATTAGGTAATTATGGATATAAATGATATTATAAAATTACCCCAACACTTGTCCTAATTTCATTTAATGAGTTTTTTTCAACCAAATTTATCATTAGGCCGAAATTATATTCGTTTTAAGCCACTTGGATGAGAATAAGACATTTATTATATTTTATTTAAAGATAACTTAAATATTTCATACTCATGTTTTTAATAAGTATTAAATTTTTAATACATGGTTATAGAAAAGATAAATTAGACTATACATATTCATTTGAAAGATAATAAATTTATCTTCATCATGAAAATTTATTTAAAATAGTTAGGGAAGAAATAATTTAATCAAATGCTTTCATAATAATGACATAGTAATTGTTTAATTAATGGAAATAAAAAATAAATGATAATAAAAACATTTAAATAAATACAATTTGACATAATTAATGACATCCATGAATTTTATAGATAATTTAGTAATTCTAGTGATATATTATAAATGTTGGTTTGAAGTTATAATGAAGTTAGAATATTTTTTAAATAGACAAATATTGAATAGTATCAAAGATGAAAAAATTATACTTTAAAATAAATAATATTGTATTAAATGATATAAAATTCATGAAAATATAAATTAGGCCAAATAAGTGAAATAAGGATAAATATGTCATCAATGATCCATTTGGGGTTTATTTATCATTTTATAATAACTATATTATCCCTAAAGAGTAACAAAATTTGTCATGGTAAGATTTAAAGGGTTTAACTATGGGTTAAAGAAAAATGATAATGTTAACATTGTGACCTAAACATGTCTAAAAATTATTTTTTTGAGAGGATTTAGACCCATACTCATCTTAGGTTTTAAATAACTCACTTTTAAGACATTTTGAATTAAGAAATAATATATATTAATTTAATATTTTTAGATTTTCCTAAAATTCCCCACCTAAATTATAAAAGGGTACTTTCTCCCACACTTAGTTACTCCAACTTGAACCTTCTACATCGACCAAACCCTACCCATTTATCTTCTTAACTTCCATATACTCATATTATAGGTTCTGGTCTTATAAAATGACTAACCCTAGAATCTCTAATAGGATATTTGTAGAGACCCAACCCCAGAAGGCCCAAAGCTGGGGTCTACAACTATTGCATTGACATGATTACAAGGAATTAAATCCCAAAAGACTGAGAGTTTAGTAGTCTTGATAAAATATACATATACAAGAGAAAATAATTAACTAATTTCTACATATTTTTATTCTTCTTTATAAATAATTAGCATTTAAGATAACTCTAATCTAGTTAGTAAATCCCTACATATAATTCATAGTGTGTTTCTTAGGTAAATAAATATAATAAGGTTGAGATAAAATAATTAGTAATGTCAAAATATAGTGGAAGAAATAATTAATCCATGATAATAATAATTATGAAATTGTGAATAACTGAATTCACATTCCATATAATCAATAAACTGAGAACGAGGTTCATAAACAAAAGGACAAGGTAATAAATGAAAACACATGACATTAAAATAACTAGTTAAGAAAAAATAAATATGGTATGGTACGATACTAAAACACATACTATCTAAATAATTAAAAATTAAATGTATCAATTGATATGTTAACACAAAATCTCATGGATGAATAATAAATGAAACTAAATTAGGTAAATGATTTTTTAATGGACGTCATGTCTAAGGAACATGAAAACTTATACCATCAAGACCTTTTACATGACGATTTAAAATATTCTGATTTGAACAAATAATTTGTCTCATGAGAACCTATCGATGCATTTAGGATCTATATAATTTTTAGTCTCCTCCCATCATTTATTTTCCAAATTATTCCTCAAATATAATAATAAAAATAAATAATATACCTTATCAAATATCTGTATTGAATAAAGAAGATGATATTATCAATATTTTCTAAAATAATAAAATAACTGTCAATGTAGACATCATATGTAAAATGGTATCTGGTTTAGGAAATAGTAACATCCATGGTGAATGAAATGTATAATTAGGGGTAAATTCACTGTTTGATGATCAAAGGATATTGAATATTCCAAGGGGAACAAAAAATAATTCAAGGAAGTGAATGTGAATACTATCCTTAGAAAAAACAATAATAAACCATTCAAAGGAAGAATACAAGTGATATCAAAAAAATTCATAAGTGGAGTAAAAATAAAATGGTTCACTACTACAAAATAGGGCTTTAAAAGTGATGGAATAGTCCTTTATCAATTCTAATAAAACACTGACAATATGATCGTGGTTAAAAGATCAAAACATAATCAGTGCTAAAAAAGCACTGGTAAAGTTCCCCTTTAACAATGATGAAAAACATTGTTAAAAGGTTCCTTTAACAACACCTTTTTCTTGATGTTAAAAGGGGCCTTTAATAACACTATTTTAGTGATGATAAAGGAAGCACTATTAAAGGGGTAAAATAATATTCTTTGGACACATATGAGCATGACCTCCTTTATCAGTGCTTCCATGAACCCTTTAATAGCGCTCCACCCCCCCTTTATCAGTGCTTTTCACCCCGCCGCCTTTTATCATCAGTTTTTGAATTTCTATCCTTATGTGCATCTTTATGGATTCAAACCCTACACCTCTCCTTCGATGATGGAACACCTTTACCACTACACTATGTTGTTTTTATTTCTATTTAATGATATTTATGTTTATATATATAAATATATACACATATATTTATATAACAATTTTAAAATACATATATAAAATATATATGTCTCTATGTGTGATATATATATACTTATATTTATTTAAATATATTATATATTATATTCAATTATATGTAATAGAATATAACATAAATATATATCTCTTTATTGATACACACATATATATATTTATATATAATGTAAAAATTGCTAGATATTATTTTAAATACATCTTTAGAATATGTATTTATTGACATATATTAGAATATACATTTTTACATAAATATGTAGATATATATTTTTATATGAGTGATTTATTAGAAGTAATCATAAGAAACATGCATATATTTAATTATTAATAACATTAAATTATGAAAAATGATAATATTTTAAAACCATAAAATCAATATAAATGTAATACCTAGGAATACATTTAGTCACCACCGAAAAAGAAAATAATACCCCCTTAAAATTGGTTGAAAATCCATCGAATGTCAAAAAATCAGGGTACCCTGACTAAAAACTCTATTTTTGAGATCTTATGAGATTTTTTGGCCTTTAAACATGTGATAGAGGTTTACCATTGTCTCAAAGGGTGTAGATATCATCAAAAAATTTGAGTTGATATGTAGTAGAGCATAAATGGACACCCAGATCAAAAGTTACCACTGTTTGAAGTTTGAGTTACGTTTTCAACTTATTTTAGATATTTTATTATTTTTTTGATTTTCTATCATCAAATTGATATTAAATGAATATTAATCAGAAATAATAAGAAAATTATTAATTAAAAATATTTTTATTTATTTATTTTGTAATCCATTTTCCCAAAATATCTTATATATTAATTGTGATAGTCTATTCACCTTATCTAAAACATATTTTAAAAAATATATATTATATATATATCAATATAAATATATAAATATATTAATATAGTATTCTTATTGAATTTTTATTAAGTACACCTTTATCAGTGCTACAAAAAAAACTTTGTTATAGAGGGGTCTTTATGAGCGCTTCTAAAAAAGCGCTGATAAGGACACCCCTTTAACCATGTTTTTTTACAAGTGCTGTTAAAATATCCCATTAATCAGTGCTTTTTTAAAAGTGCAGATAAAGGTACCCCTTTAAAAATGTGTTTTACCATTATTAAATACATCCTTTAATAATGTTTTTATCACTAACAAAGGGGGTATTTAACATCATTTTTACCTAGCGTTGTTAAAGACCTAATATTAGATAAACCTAGTTTTGTTGTAGTTTCTGTTAATGCTGATGAATAGAAATACTATAAAACAATCATTAAAAAAATTGGGGAAAATATCCTATGATTATGAAAACCTTTTGGAAAATTTTTTATATGAAAATCACTTTTGAAAAATATTCCTTTATATTGTAAACTATTAGACATGATAAGTATGATTCAAAGAAATGACGATAGGTAAATCCGTACTTGTCGTGTGAGGTAAAAGAAAATTATATTTGAACTGTTAAAGGTTAGAAAAATACATTGTTTGAAAAGGGAAAAGAATATACCTTTGAAAACAATGTTAAAAGTCAAAAATGATAAAACTTTATTTACCAAATCATTTAAAAAATATTTTAGAAAACATTTTATTAAAACATGATTTTTAAATGAAAACAGGTTCTCCAACTAAAGAGATATATAAAGTTGGGTTTTCATAAAAAAAATATAAAACATTTTCTGTAACAATGATTGTAAAAATGGTATTAATACTTGAAAATAGTCATGAATAACTAGATAATAATGAAGGGGTTTGTTGAAATATTTGATATACAATTTCCTCTAATGGAAGTTCCATCGCAAGAACATTAGTACTATTCTTGAGGAAAATAATCATTAAACATCCCAAGGTGTCCCATACAACATTGAGATTTTTTAAATCATAAGCCTCATGAAGGAATAATATTGAATGGAATTTTCAAAAACAATGACAATAAAATAAATCATGTTATTATATATCAAAATTGGTAGTATATACACCACACAATATAATCAAATTTTGAATATGACATTTATCTCATAGATGTAAAAAAGTGAGTTGAGAATCCATTTCCTTGAGTTTCCTTTAAAGTGAATATACTTTAACTTCTTGTATAATAAAATTATTTTAATTTTATAATTTATTGAGAGTTTTTTTCAAGTTTATAATTAATTTTATTTCACTTTTTTACTATGTTTTATACAACTATATGTAAAATTATCATTACGTTGGGTGTTTAGACAAAATGTGGACTATATGTCCAAAACAACATTAGTAGGTCAACTATGGTTAAAGGGGTCATTATATAACTTATCAAAAATAATAATTATGAAATAATTATCATATTATTTCATTAATTATTCATTTAAAATAAATTATTAAATATGGTTATGAAAAACGAACCAACATTACAATCATGGAGATTGTATGTTGTATGTACACATGAGTGACGCTCTTATTTTCCAATGATTGTTATGAAGAGAAGGTAAGAAACACCATATCATTCCAAAATGATCATTATATCAAAAATAACATATTATTAAATTATATATACTTTTAAATAGAATTATTGTGATGTAAAATGAATCACATCGTGTTGAGGACACTGTAGTCCACATGTCCATGAATGACGTTATCACTTTTTAAGTGTGTGAAAGGGTAATAAAGAAAACCATATATATATATATATAGTATATATAAAGAATGTTAATTATTTAATTAATATCATATAACTTTTATATGTCACATATTTTTAATTATGATCATCATTTATACTTTCCATGGAACGTGTGAACAAATCACATTGCTTTGAGGGGGCAGTAATCCACACTTCCTCAAACAAAGTTATCGTATTAAAAAATGGAATGTATTAACGTTATGTGTTATAGAAAAATTAAATAAGTATAATGAAATAATAAATATCATAAATATCATATATAAACAGAGTTTCCATCATAATTTCCAACCATGAATGTCGGTAAAGGAAAATGAACAATCATCATTTCTTGAGGCAGTAGTTTGTCGTACACAGAAACAATATGTTCGTTACCCATTAGATGGATGTGTGGGTAAGTGTAGGTATAAACATTAGCATAACAAGATACTATTATATTAAGTATAAGTGTGCTGTTATATAATAATATAGTAAAAATATATGAGGGTTTAGAGAATGGAAATAAAACTAGAAAGCTTGAGAGAAGACATTAATCTTAATCGGGTAACTACTTTTGGTTTCTACCAAAATGATTCCATGGAAGGATTTAAACTAAAATGGTGGCTTAACGTTCTATTTGAGGGATGTTGGGAAGCTATATGGGAAGATATGTTTCAAATCTAAGTTGTTTGAGATGTGTCAAGAATGGGGAGAGTTAGAGGCCTTTTATAAGGGAGGAAAAAGGACTCACTTGGTCTTTTGAATTAAAGTTAAGTGTACCCATGTTTTAACCAAATAAAATGTCATAAAAAACCAACCAAAATCAATACTAGAAGGTTAATTTCTAATTATGTCCATAAAGGTGGTTTCAGAGAAGTTTCTAGGTCATTTGGCCCCTTATGTTAATGGTTTAGTCCTTTATTAAGCTGAATTTTACCATAATAATTGTAATTAATTTTAATTACATTGAGTATTATTTTTATAATAAACAAATTTAGTCTTATTAGAAATTATAATTTATTTTTATTCCAAATTTGATATAAATTTTTTTAAATTCAAATCACAGATGTGGTAGAAATTAAATTAAATTAAATCCCCAAGATGTGACGACAATGCATGTTTTTAAGGTAAAAAGGTATGAAAGTTTTCTATTTTTTATTATCAATTTAAAATTAAAATTTATTCCAATGAAACACATTGTATGAATTTATTAAAATATTATCTAATTAAACTTTTAAACCAATTAAAAATATAATTTATCCTTATAAATAAATTAGATACAAAAAAGTTTTGAACTAAAATTCAGTATTTTTTAACTATTCATTAAATATTAAGTGTTTTAGAAAAATATAAAAAATTCACCCTAAAATAATTATTATATTTATATATCCAAGATTAAGTTTAGTTTTACATATTAAATCAGTTAATGTGACATAATTCTAATTTAAAATGGGTTCTCTATTAAAAGGTGGTAAAAATGCCTTTATAAACATATAGGTTTTATATGTAAAATAGGGTTTATTCTTCTCATATTCATATCAAACCTAATGGATTAATATAAAAAATATTCTATTTAGTATATAAAATATATATTTCATGAAAATCATTCAATAATTTTAATAAAATATGTTTATTAAGACAAAACTCTTTTGGATTTATATAAATAATAATATTTATTTTTTATATCCAATTGGTTATTATTTTCATTTATCATTTGTTGGTAAATAATGAATTAATTTTATATTTATATAAACCATAAATTTTCATATGTTAGTTACTAATATTTATAACTGCTAACATAACGACTAGGTTATCTCATATTATATTAAATAATAATATTTTAATAATACATTATTATTTGGTGAAAATCGGTCTTGCATGTAATAGATGCTATCAAGGAAGGTCATTTTTTGTTGTAACACAAGCTATCGAGGAAGGCCACTCTTGCATGTAACATAATCTATCAATAAAGGCCTCTCTTGTATTCAACAAAGCTAACTCGGTGTTGCATGTATTGAAGTACATAGAATCTATTTTAAATAGTAAATATTTTATAAAGTATCTAGATATTATATTACCTTACATGTTTGGGGTCGTGTTTCATAAATGATATCAAATAAAAGGTTCTTACTTTAGTGTTTTAGTTCATAACATGCCCCCACCTTATTTGAATTACATCCTCTCAATTTAAACTCGATCATGGTGATAGATTGTTTGATACTTCCTATTTTTGAAATCCCACATCATGAGAAGGGTTTATAAGTCATCCTCTATAAAATATTGAATAGAAAGTACATAGTTCATATTGACTACCATGTAACTAGGTCTCTATGTAGGATAACATCAGTGTAAAGTAGAGATATGTACTTGCAGGAAAAATGAAAATATTTATATCAAGTGCATGGGGTTATCAATCACAAAAAAGTGAATGATTAATTGAAAGTTGAGGACCTCAAAGCCATAACTCTATGATGATTTAGACTACCACAGATTCAAAAGAAATTAAGATATTAAGAAAAAATTTTATTTTTAAGACATTTTATTAATTTTGGGTAATTTTTTTACTACTTGTGAATTTAATGAAATATTCTTACATGAAATGTTTCAATTTCATATGAAAAATCGTAAATTTTGGTTGTGCTTTGATCAAATTCTAATTCATTCCTTTACTCCAAGAAATTAATTACCAATAATGATTTTTTATGCCCGAAGCACTAAAAGAAACATTTAAAGGATCGTGAGGCATATAAAAGAGTGAAAATTCAAACTATTTTCTTTAACTATCTTCCAAAAACAATATTTTTAATAGATTAATATCTAATCCTCAAAAGTGAAACTACTAGTTTTTCATTAACATTTATTCATCAAATTTTTTAACTAAAAACAATTAAAAAATAACCAGGAAATTTCATAGGTTAGTGGTTGGCAAGAAACCCTTATCATCCTTTGGTTATGGGTTTAAGACCCACAGCCTTGCCAGACATTATTGGTTATCACTAAACTTATAGGTCATCCTTTTCTAAAAAAAATTAATATAATTCCTAAAATAAATATGATGGAAATCCTTTAAATTAGGTTAATCACAAAATAGACTTTTAACTAATTTTTTCAATACAACCCTAATACATAAATATTTCATCCACTTATTTCCAAATAGATCTTTCCTTACTCTAGAGTTTATACGTAATATAATTTATAGGATTTTTAAATAATGATACCCTATTTTCAATCTAAACACCCTAGTTTTAACCTAGGTTATTCATTGTCAAAATCCTTCATGGTGTTTTTTAATGAAATTGTAAATTATCCTAAACATATCCCCTAGGCATGTCAAAGCAGTTGTGCAGTAAGGTTAATGGCCTAATTATTTCCATAAAATTGGTTTTGAAAAAATCATGAACTTAAGCCATACATTGTGTAAATGATATTTGATATGTCACTAATCCTATGTGATCAAGGATATCAAAAGGGAAAATATTTTTCGGGCTAAAACATCACTTTATTTACAAATTGTATGACTCTCTTCCATGGTTATATTCAAAGGAAAAAGTTTTCTCTAACATCAAAATTAAATTCCCTTCGGTAGTAGTCAGTATATCTATTTTACCGACTCTATGTATCTTTCATATGTTTTTGTATCGATTGAGTCTTCTTTTTTCTTCACTTTCACAAGATTAGGTCCATGTGTCTTTCATTCCACAACTTCATCCCAAAATATTTTGAGTTATACAATGCATTAGATTCAAAGATTCATATAGATCCTTTTAAATACTTGAGTGGAAGTTTCATTTATATGATAACTTAAACAATGGGATATGTTGATCAAATCATCCTTTAAATTACATCAAGTGTTATCATAGCATGTAATCAAGTGTTTGAATAGTCCCTTTAGATTTTCTATTAGTTTGGGGGTGATAGGTCATGCTAAAATCTATTTTTGTATCAAATTCTTATTGAATGATTCTATAGAATTTATAGGTGAACCTTGGATCACAATCATATATAATCAAAAGTGTAGCCCCATGAAACCTCACCATTTCCATCACATATATCGTGGAAATTTTTTCAAGTGATAAATCTTCTCAAATAGTGATAAATTTTCCAGTCTTGGTGAGTCGATCCACAACAAACCGTATCGTATTTTTTCTGTGGATGTTTTTGGGGGAATTGTGATAATGTCCATGGTGATATTCACCCACTTCCACATTGTTATAAGAAATGTTTTCATCATACATTTGGAATTTTTCACTCTACTTTAACTCGATTCCATACCAAACACCTTGATATATACTCTGTAATATCCTTCTTCATGTTGTCCCATCAAAAGTGTTCTCAAAGATCATGGTACATATTGGTACTTATAGGGTGGTGTAGAAAGATAGGCTATGTGCATTATACAATATCATGGTCTTTATCTCAGGTGATTAAGGAACACAAAGCCTCATTAAAAAATAAATTACACCACCATCATCATTTCGGAACTCATATAGCTACCCTTCCTTTATTGATTTCTAATTTTTTAGCTATAGATCATCGCTTTATGTCTCTTTGATCTTCTCTTAGATTGATAGTTGGGAAATAATTTGGGAGAGGTAGGATGTATTCCATATCGTTATGATTTCAAGATATATCCTTTTCATATACAAGAATATAAGGTCTCTCTCAATTTTCATCATGGATATAGTAGCATATTTTTTCTGTTAAGAGCATCATCTACCTTATTCTCCTTTCTCGGATTGTAGTGAATAGAGAAGTCGTAGTCCATGATTACATCAAACCATTTTCCTTGATGCATATTGATATACTTCTATATTAATATATACTTCAGTCACTTATGGTCTTTATATATGTCAATCTTCTCACCATAAAATAGTGCGACATAATATTTAGAGCAATGATCATATCTTCTAACTCTAGATCATGCGCTAGGTAGTTCTTCTCATGGATCATCAACTATCATGAGGAATATGATATAAAATTATCATTCTGCATGAGTAAACAACCCAATACATTCTTTGAATCATCACTATATATCACAAAACCTTCTCCACTTATTGGTAGTGTGAGTACATGTTAAGACAATGACGATAGTGATGACTATCATATTTAGGTATTATTTTTTGTCAAGGATGTTTAAGAAGAAAATAAATCACCTCACTTTTTATTTGGTGAAAATCAGACTGACCATCATATTCAGGAAAATAAGACTCACAATGGTTAAGAAAGTCCATTATATTGGGAATATATTTTTGGGATGAAGTGGATCATTATGCTCACCCTAAGTCAGGAATGAATGGTTTAATTGTAATGGGGAAAAAATATTCTACCAATCATATTCAGTTTGATCATAATCATACCAATCTAATTAATGTTGATATGGAAATAATGATGTTGATAAAATATAGGTATTTACCAACTCTTTACTTGGTAGGTTATATGATGATGAAGCTGATATTCAACACAATCAAAGTCAAGAAGGAATTAAGGGTACTTGCTGAAAGATTACAAAAGAATAAATTTGATGAATCTGAATCATTCCAGTCTCAAGATCATCATAATGATATTTCTATATGAATAATTGTTTAATGACCATGGATGATGATCATAATGAAGGTTCTAGTTTTTAGTTAAGCGAAATGCCAAAAAGATTTAAATCCTAAAAGAATGAAGTTAGAGAGCACTATATTCAAAAAAGAAATAAGCTCTTAATGTGGATCCATTTGATATTGTATTTCTTCATATTCATCAAAGGATGAATTTTTTGTGATAAAAATTGACCGGTATCATATTTAGGAGAGGAAGAAGTTGTTGAAGTAGAAGCTGTTGATACCGGTCTGTCGAACTCGGTATGCCATCATAATCACGAGTGTATGAATTGTTTGAAACAATGAATGTAATGAAAATGAAAAGTATGTGGTGGCCAATATGATGAATAAATTCAGAGATTTATCAATAATTTAGTCAACCATTTAAAATAGGTTTAATTACTTTGTTTATTATTCAAGTGGGTCAAGATAAGAGATAAAGAAGAATATTTTATTTTACATTTTTCATCATCGTAATGAGGCATATCATAATGAAAAATAATAATAGGAAATTAGAATCAGACGAATTTTTTCAAAGAAAGTATAAAGTATAGATAATGATATTTGAAGATTCATGATGGTTTGAGAAGTGTTGAGAAGATTTTATGAAGGCAAGATGCACCTGAAATTCAAGAGAACATAGAGATTTGTAAAATGTAATTGATAGGAAAAATTTCAAGAATCCCACCCAAACCATATTTGGGGTGAGTATTAAAGATAAATTAATTTGTAATTTTTATAGATGTTCAATTCATGGTGAATAAGAGACAAGGAAGAGCTTTAGATAGAATAAGAGGTTTCCTGATTAAATTATTTTGAAGAATAATTTCGATTAGAAGAAGCATATGAGAAAAGACAAGATTTAATTCAACTAGTCATCGTATTGGGATGAATCATCAGACTACAAACATTATTTTGGGATTTCTAGATTGAAGAATAAATGGTTCATAATTTTCGCAAATATATTATAACAAAGTCCTATATTTTTCTTATTGATCAATTAGACTAGGATGATCAGACTAAGTTTTATAACAAAGTCCATAAAAGTACTTACCAACTTCTAGGTAAGAAAGTAAATATTTTTTATAAAAAAGAACACATTTGTGAAAGTTGATAAAGAAGCATCATAAATTGTTTTGTTACAAAAATTTGTATTACATCATTTGTTCTGGAAGGATAATATGTACTATTGAATTCTTTACATAGTGACACGCAAGTTAAAGGGAATATCTTACTCAATGTATTCCACAAAAAATGATAGTATTCTGATGGATTGTGTGGTATTAGATCATTTTCAAACAATACCAATGATGTAGATATTCTTTGTTGAATAATAAATATTATAAATTCTTGTGTTGTTATAGATGTGGGTATTAATTATTTTCAATAGTAAAAGAAATATTTAACATGAGGAAAATGTATTTTAATAAGTAAGGAAAAATAAAAGAAAAAAATATCACTAATTCACCCCTCCCCCTCTCAGTGATACAATTATCTTAACTAGGAAATTATAATTAGTATGAGAGAAAGGTTCCCATCATTTATTCATTGTTGATGTTTTGAAAAGAAGTTGATGGATATATTGAATTGTGTGAATAAAAAAGGAATCCTGGATTTTGATGGTATGAATTATCATATCTAGAAAGATATAATGCTTCCCCATCTTATATCTATTAGATATTATTTTCATGAAGATGCAATAGATGTATTTCCTCCCATTGATGATAAATTTCATCTTAATCCATTGATAAGAATAATCATGAGAGTGATGGAAGGGACACGAATTATTTACTATCATCACATTCTAAATGTAAATTTTTACGGGTGAAGGTTGTTTCCATAGATAAAGGTATATGGGATAAGTTGAGAAACATATATGGAGGCAATACAAAAGTTAATAAGAAAAATTACAAATCTAGAGGCTGATGTATAAAGAATTGAAAATGGGTGGGTATGAATCTATTAGGGACATATTTACCAAGTAAAATAACATCATAAACACTATCATATGTCTTAGTTAAAAGTTCAAGGATTGTACAGTTATTGAAAAGATATTAAGTATTATTATCGAAAAGTTTGATGCTAAATTTTATTAATTAGAAGATAGATATCATAAAAAATTATATATAGATGATTTTCATAGAACTCTCATCACTTATAAAATAATAAGGTATAAATATATGAAAATAAAAAATAATTGATAGAGAAATTTCATTCAAGACTGCAAAGAAAGATAATTCAAAGAAGATTATTTAAGAAGAAGAATGTTGATATTTGGATTCTGAAAATTGGGTATGTAAAAATCATGATGATATTTTATCATTTTTTTCTAAAAATTTGAGAAGATGTATAAGTAAATATAAAGGGAACTTTCCCTTGAAATGTTTTTAATATGTATTCCTTGGGAACATTACTAATAAATTTCCACAAAGAAAGAAAGAAAAAGATGGTGATAAAGAAGAAATAAGGCCAAGAAGGTCATGGAAGAAATAGGGTGGAAAGTAAAATTTTATTCCATAGGGAAGGGTAAAAAATTCTAAAAATCGAAAAGGATTATTTTCATATCTAAAGTTAAATAATAAGAAGATAATAAATCTAAATCCAAAAATTCTACTGAACATGTTGGTGAGAATACTTTTAGTGTAATAATTAATGATGAAGAATTCAGAATCAGCAGTTCTGATTAAGAATAAACTCAACGTAAATTTCATTTAAAATAATATTTGAAATATATTTGAGAAATATTAGATGTCTTGAAAAAAAACAAGAATTTGGAAGATGAATGTTCCTCATAAAAAATTCATGAAATTTTTTTATATGAGAAGAAAAAGATGCAACTGGATATTAGTGATTTGAAAAAATATCTTAATGAAGAAAAGAATCATAATGAACATCTAGAATTGAAGTTAATGTCATAATAATAATATTTATAAATTTTCTAGTAAAAACATTGTAATGATGAAAATAAAATTTTAATTTCCAAAAATTCTATATACGGAATTGTTGAAAGTTTTCATAAGGAAAAACCTGATAAGGATAGAAAAAGTAACCATTGAATTTTTATAGGAATGATATAATTATTTCTGGAAATAAGAAATCATAGAAATTTATGTATGTGGAAAAGATTAACAAAGTTGAGAATTCATAAGTTTTTTAATAACCTCAATCCATAAATGTTTCTAAAATTTTTGAATATGTAAATGATTCTATTATTTCTATTTATGATAAAGATAAAACGATAAATAAGCTAAAAAAGAAGAATCTTATTGACAATAGAAAGGTTAGTGGTCAAAAAAATTCAGATAAGAATGTTGCTAAGAAACATATTCATAACTCCAGTCTGTATGGAAGCTATAGGGGAAAATATTCTTTCTATGATTACTACTAGTGTTGTTATGGAATCACAAATAAAACAAATATGTGTTGGTTCAAACAACAACATTACTTCTATTCCATAGTTTAGGAATGTCACAGGTTTAAGGGAAATAAATCTTCTCAAAATAATAAGTATGAAAAATAAGTTCTAAAGAAACCTGATAATGATGGTGTAAAAATTAAAAATAGGTTCCATCCCCAGGAAACTATTTGTGAATGATGTGAACAACCAGGTAATCTTTCTAAGGGTTTAATTTTTTTGTTACTGGCACCATATAATTTTCGTTACATTTCTCATAAGCTGGAGGTGAGGAAAGAAAAGTCTCTTATTGTTAAAACTACCCTGAAATCTTTTAAAGGTGAACGACATTGGATTCTTGATAGTGGGTGTTCCTCACAAATGAAAGGAGATTTAAAATTTTGGAATAATTTAAAAGGATTCAAAGAGGTAACTATGACATTCAACAAGGATGAAACAATAATAATCATAGGTGTTGGATCAACTATCATTGGGAAATAAAAGTTTAAATCTATGAAATATTTATATATTGATGAGTTGAAACATAACTTGTTGAGTGATTCACAATATTTTGATGAAGGTAACAAAGTTACCTTCGCGAATGATGTATTTTTTGTGAAAATTGACATGGATGAAAAGATAGTTACAAGAGGCCAACATACAAAGGGAAACTTATTTCAAGTTGGTGGGGTTCAAAACTCTTGTTACTTGGGTATGGTACAAGAAAATTAATTATGGCATAAAAGGATGTGAAACATGTGTCAAATAAAAAAGTGTAAGTTATGAATGTGATATTGTGTTCATGATATTCTTGATTTTCAATGAATAAGAGATTTTTGTTGCACTATTTTTTATAAGGGAAAACTTACAAAGTCTGTGTATAAGAATGTTGATATTTATTCAAAACAACCCATGGAACTTATTCATTCTGAAATCTATGGACCAATGAGAAAACAATCAAAAAACGATGATAATTACTTCATCACTTTCATTGATTAATTTAATCACATTACATGTGTTATGAATATGAAACATAAATCATATTCTCTAAGAATGTTTAAAGGTTTTAGGAGAAAACACGAGATGAAAAGTGAGTATTCAGTGAAAAAGTTAAAAACTAATAATGGTGATGAGTATAAGAATGAATAATTTGAATGTTATCCTGAGATGAATGGAAATTTTGATGAATATAGTACCTTATACAAACCTCAACAAAATGGGTTTGATGAATCAAAGAATAGAAGTTTGGTTGAAATGGGGAGAACTATGTTACTTGAACAAGGACTTTCTCATTCATATTGGAGGAAACACATGAGTACTGTTGTTTATATTCAAAACTGATGTTTATATAGTCCAAGATTGTATATTACTCAATAGATAATTTTTTGTAGAAAAACTACATGTTTGAAACACTTAAGAGTTTTCAGGAGTCCATGAATTATAAAGAAGAATGGTGGAAATTTTGGAAAGTTTGATCAGAAATGTGAAGATGGAATTTTTCTTGGTTATGCTCTAGAAGGAAGAGGATATAGATGTTTCATCAAAGAAATAGAAAGAAAATTTTACTCAAATAATTTGAAAGTTATTGAAAAATATATTAAGGATAAATATAATCCAACATATGAGGAAGTTGAGCAGGGTTAAGAATGTTTTGTCAACATTTCTGATAAAGATACATCCAATTGTAATCCTACTCAAAAACAAGAATCTGACTCATATATTTCAAGTGATGAAGAAGAATCTCTAAAATATCATCCCAAGATGAGGATGCAAGTGGAAACTCAAAACATTATTGGTGATCAACATAAAAAGGTTCAAACAATAATAACAACAAATTCTATTACACGTACATCTTTGTATTCAAAAATTGGGCTGAATGATGTGAAATAAGATTTTGAGTATCTCGAATGGGTACAGTCCATGAATGAAGTGTTAGAACAGATAGAAAAGAATGAGTCATAGGAACTCGTACCAAATCCAGATAACAAAAAAGTTATTGGTACAAAGTGGTTTTCCTAGAACAAAATAAATTAATAAGAGGAAGTGATAAAAAACAAGGAAAGATTAGTATGTTAATGTTACCTTAATATTGACGGTGTTTAATTTGATGAAACTTTTTCTCTCGTGGAATGGTTAGAAACAATCGTAATTTTTCTTGTTATTTCTACAGAAAAAAGTTACAAATTTTTTCAAATGGATGTAATGTATGCAATTATATGTGTTGATCTCAATGATGAATTTTACATTGAACATCATTGTGGATTTGTTGTTGGGAATGAAGAAAGTTATATGTGCATATTTAATAAATACTTGAATGCACTAATGAAATCAATGAGGCCATAATATTCCAAAATGGATACTTTCTTTCGTAATATGAGTTTTAAGAAAGGAATAGGTGATACCAATATTTACATCAAATAAATTCAAGAGTTTTGATTCATCATAATTGTTTATATTAATGGAATTATCCTTACTATGAATAATGAAATATCTTGTGAAAAGTTTTCTAAATAAGTGAAAAAGTTAATTGATTTTTCCAGGTTGGGAGAAATGAAATACTTTATTTGGATATAAATTTTATAAAAGAAGAAACTCATTTTTCTTTCTCAAGAAAAGTATGCTAAATAAATTCTTAAAAATATCGGAATAGAAAATTCGAAACTAGTTTACACCACAATTTCAGTGGGAACCAAGTTGAGTAAAGATGGAGAAGACAAGAAAGTTGATCAGAAAGAGTTTCCAAAGTTGATTGGAATTTTTTATATTTTACTACCATAGGAACCAATATTGTTTATTATGTTACCTTATGTGAAATATTTTATAGTGATCCTAAATAGTCCAAATTAATTTCTTGAAAAAGAATCCTCAAATACAGCAAAGGACCAAAACATTTCGAAATCAGGTATGATAGCTTAGAATGTATTGATTTTTTTGGTTATTCAGATACTAATTGGGATGTAAATGTTGATGATAGAAGATCCACATCAGGTGGAGTTTTATTTCGAGGTAAACGTTATGTTTTTTGGAATATAAAGATATAGAATTAAGTAACTGTCATTACAGCTGAATCTGAATATTTTTCTACTACACAATCTGCTACCCAACTTTTGTGGATGAAGAATCAGTTATAATACTAACATTTTGAATTGATGTTACCCTTTATCTTGGGTTTTGATAATCAAACTAAAATAAACCTTTCCAAGAATCTGGTAAAACATTCTCATTCAAAAAAATTGATATGAACAATTATTTCATCAAATTTCATGTGTTGAAAAATGAGTTGAAGTTTGAGTATGTTTCTAAATCGGAACAAGTTGCTGAATTTTTGACAAAACCTTTAACCAAGGAAGCATTCACTAAATTGAGCTTGAACAAGGTCATCTATCCTTTTTCTCGTCAAGGTTGAGGTATGTGTTTTTGTTCCCTGTCTCATCTTATCTTTTGAAATTTTATTCAAGGGGGTGAATTGTTTTATAAATCTATTTTATGGAAGCGTGTAAATAGAGAGGGTTGTGGGTAAATTTTGAATTCATAATTGTAATTGTTTGAACTATTCGAACTGTTTTTTGGAGTGGTTGTTGGAAAGAATATTTTTTTGTATTCTATGGATGTTTAAAATTTGAGGAATAAAAGATGAGGATATTTTTCGTAATCATGAATTTTGGACATCATGAATTTTATGTCAATAATTCTTGTTTCTTAAAATGATTTATCACAAGTAGTCTTATAACTAATGATAAGTAATACATAGATTGAGGAAAAAAAATTCAGTGATCTATGAATCTTGTTTGACAAAAAATCCAAAGTGGGAGATATTTAGGACCAATATGATTAAAATGAATATCATATTCTAGTATTTTCATTTGTTTGAAATGGAGTTTAGGAAGAAAATAAAGCACCTCACTTTGTAATTGATAAAAATTCGACTGAACATCATATTCAATAAAATCAGACACACAATGGTTAAGAAATTCCATCACATTGGGAATATGATTTCTGGATGAAGAGGATAATCGAACTCAGCCAATGTTTGGAATCAAATTTCTGATCCTAATGGGGAATAATTTATGTCTGCCTAACTTTAAAGAGAATGTGATGTTTCTTTTCTGATCTTGGAGTTCTCAGAAATCATAAGTTGTAAAACTTGTGATGAAATCTTGATGAAATAAATTGTAGAAAAATAGTATTCCAATCATATTCAGTCTGATTGTAATCATTCCAATTGTATTCAAGATGAGTAGGAAATAAATATGTTTATGAATAGTAGGTAAGTTGCAAAACCTTTCATGGTAAGTGAGATGATTCTAAATTTGATCTTCAAAGTAATAAAAGTCATAAAAAAAGTCATGATACTTGTTAAAAGTTCATGAAAGAAGAAAGTTTATGTATTTTAATCATTCTGGTCTAATGATCATCATATTGATATTTCTGGATATAGATTTGTTTAAAGGCAGGGTAGGATTGTCATAATAAAAGTTCTTATTCTTATGTCAGACCGAGATCTAGAAGATTTAAATCTGTGAAGAAATGAGTATTTGAGAATTGTATTCAAAAAATAAATAAGTTACTAATGTTGATCCATCGAATTTTGTATGTCATCATATTAATTAGAGGTAGAATTGTTTGTTATAAAAATTTATTGGTATCATATTCAGAAGAGAACTAATATGTTGATGTTGAAGCTAGTGATACCAGTCCATACTCGGTAAGCCATAATAATCATCGGAGGAATAATATTTTTGAACTGATGAATGAAAAGAATAGAAAAATTATGTGGTTGCCAATATGAAGAAGAAATTAATAGCTATATAAATAATTTAGTTAACTATTTAAAATAGTTTGAATTACTTTGTTTATAATTCATGTGGGTCAAGAGAAGATATGAAGAATAATATATTGTTTTAAATTTGTATTCATCACAATGAAGCAGGTTGTAAGAACAAATTGAAATGGGAAATCAGAATTATAATGATGTTTACAAAAATTCTAAAGCAGATTTGAAGTTGTGAGAAGATTTGAGAATGTTAAATAAGTGTTGAGAAGTGATTATGAAGTTAATATTAATCGAAAATTCATAGAAACTGGTAGATTCAGAAAATTTGATTGAGTTATGAATCCAACCCAAACCATTTTTTCAGTGATTATAAAAGGGAATGTGATTTTTATTTTAAAAAATATACAATTCACAAAAAAATAGAGAAGACATAGCTCTAGAGAAAAGAAGAGGTTTCCATATTTTGTTTTTTTGTATTCAACGGGTCATCGTATTGGGCTGAATCATTGGAATGGGAAAATCATATTGGGGTTTTTGGATTGAAGAAGAAGTGGTTCAGAATTTTCTCAAACGTATTATGAAGAAGACATATATTTTTCATATTGAGATATAAAACTGGGATAATCGAACTGGGAGAATTGGGCTGCTAAATCAGACTGAGTTTTGTAAGAAAATTTAGGAAAGTTATTACCAACTTATAGGTAAGAAATTGAATAATTTTTTAAAAAATAATAAATTTGTGAAAGTTTATAAAAAATCACTATATCATGTGTTATTACAAAACATTGTATTTCATCATTTGTTATAGAAGGATCACATTCATTATTGAATTGTTTATATAGAGATACATGAATGAAATAGAATATCATATTCATTGTATTCCACATTAAAATATTATTTTCTAATAGATTGTGTTGTATTAGATCATTTCAAAATCATAGAAAGGATGTAGTTATTCTTGTTGAATAGTGATACTTATAAATTCGTGTGTTCCTATAGATGTGTGTTTTAATTGTTCTCAATAGGGAATGAAATATATAATAGGATTCTAAGTTTATTACATAATTAAGGAAATATAAAAGAAAAATATAGCACTGATTCACTCTCTCCCCCTCTCAGTGATACAATTATCTTGACTAGGAAATTACAGTACAAGAACAGTGATTAGCCTCTTCTTGATCTCCCTAAAGCATTCCTCATATCTTTCATCCATAAATAATTTACCCCATTTTATGGTTAATTAGTTATTTGGCAAACAAATAATGATAAATTTAGCACAAATTGTAAATAGTAACCAGATAATCTATAAAACTATAGATTTATATGACACTAGTGGGTCTAGGTTATTCTTCAATTGCCTTTGTCTTTGAATGGTCCACATATATTCCATCACATGTGATCAAGTTCCCCAATAATGTGACTTATTGCATCCAAAAGTCACACTTTTTGATCATAGAATATGTTTTCTCATTCCTTAATATCACCAACACAATCATTAGATTCTCTTCATGTTCCTTCTTAATCTTGGAATAAATGAGAATATATTCGTTAAACACTACCAAAAATTTGTTGAGGTGGTCTCTAAAGAATATATTCATTAAATCCATAAATATTTTAGGAAAATTAGTAAGTCTTAATAGAAATACTATGAACTCATAGTGCCTATACCTTGTAACTAAAGCAGTCTTTTGAATATATTCCTTCTTCGAAAATAGATGATGATATAAATAAAAAAGATACACCATTGAGAATTATTTCACTCATATTAGTTCATTGAAAAAGTCATCAAACCTTGGTTGAGGATAATTTTTATTTATGGTGATCTTGTTGATATCTTGGTAATTGATATACACTTGTTTGGATCTACCTTTATTCTTGAAAAAGTGCATTGGTGCACCCCTAGGTGATGTACTAGGGCATATAAATCATTTTTTCAAATGATATTGTATATACTTATTTAACTCCTCCATTTCAATCATGGCCATCCTATATGGTAATTTTGATATAGGAGTGGCTCTGGGTATGAGATATATTTAGAACCCAACCTCACGATCAGGGGATTCCAATTAACTCTTTCAGAAATACATCATTGTATTCCGTAACAATGGACAATTCCACCAGGTTAATACCATCCTTTGACTCAACCATTTTTAAAATGTATTCTTATTTACAAGGTATCATCACACACTCTTTTAATGGATTTTCCAAATTAGATTCATGACCTTCCTTTCATTTTTAGAGGATCATGGGATGGTTCAGTATATAAACATATTTTTTTCCAATAGTTTATTTCATCTATATATAATGAAAGCCAATACATGTCCAATATAGAATAAAATTTCAATAAGGAAAATATAGTAAGATTTTATAGAAGAATCATCCCAAATATAATTATAGGAGAAGAGTCCAACACTTAGGTTGTAATGATTACACCACTATGTTTTTTAAGGATATCTCTACATAAAGGTATCTGGGCGTCAATTCAATAGTTATAGAAAATTTTATGATATAAATGAATAAGTAGAACCAGAATCAAATAATAATTTTTCTATTATTTAGTGAATATAAATCATGCATTTTATAAATACATTTTCACACACCACTTCATTATTAGTGATGATATAATCTTTCCCTTTCTCCTTTGACTTTGGTGATTGCTGAAACTGGTTTCCCTCAAGGACATGTGGTTTAGTGCACTTTCTTGTATAATACCCTTGGTCCCTATAGTTGAAGCATTGAACCATGGGAGGTTCATTAGGATGTTATTTCCTTTCCTCTATCATGTTGGTCAGCTTCTTCATGTATCTTCAATATTCATTAGCTTGGTGTCCTTCTCTCCCACACTTGATGAATTTCCCCATCCCTTTGAGGAAATTAGCATGGTTCTTCTTCCCACATTTTTGAGATGTGGGTAGTTGGATCCAATTTCTTAATTTTTCATTTGACCCACAATTTTGAAACCCATTTATTCTCTTACTATCTCCATAACAATGGGACCATTATTTGAACTCCATATCTACATTAAGAGCACATTTAACCAAATATTCAAAACTCCCAAATTCTTATATTTCTAGATCCTTTCGAAGGTGTATTTTTAAAAAAATAAAGAAAATATCTATTTTTCTATCATTATTTATAAAAAACCTAAAGTAATACATTTAAAACCTTATGAATTATTTATCATAATCTATAAAAACTTCACTATCTTTGTTCTTTAGCTATATGAATTATCGTTCAATCTTTTTTTTGAATAGTTCAAGGGAAATGATTTGTAAGAAATACTTTATTAAATTCTTCCCACTCCATCTCTTCCATTTAATCCTTTGTATTTTTGTTCTTTATCAATTCCTTCTATTTAAAATCTTCTCCATGTAAATGATAAATTTAAAGAGTCACCATATCCTTATTATAGAAATGGATCATATAAATGATCTTATTCATTGAGTTAACCCACTATTCCACATCAAGTGGATTGGAAGTTCCACAAAATATCGATGTTCATTTTTTCATTAAGGGCTCAATGGATAATTGATCCTTCTTGGGTGAATATAGACATTCCACATAGTTCATGTTATTATTCATATCTCGAGACAACTAGGTAATCATTTCCACAATGTTTTGAACTCAACCTCCCATGGAATTGGGGATGACATTTGGATAATTGTTTCGTTGTCACTCACATAGGTTTTAGGCCTAGTTTTTCCTTATTCGTACCATTTTCTAGAATAGAAAAATTTAGAACAAAATATATGTCAATAAATCAGGAAAAATTTATTCTTTAATGAAATTAACACTAAATGAATATCTTATGGGATCCCTACATCTATACTTTTCTAAAATAGTCTTCTAGGATGTTATGCCTATACATAAACTTATAAAAATGGTTTTTACTATTGTTTTATAATCATAATTCCCAAATTGACTATACCATAATTAGATACCAGCTATAGTGACCCTAATTTTTCATACATAACTATTACATCATTTTAAAGATAAACAACAAAATAGAGTTACAAATCTTGTATCCAACGGTTTGTGTCTTAGAAAAATTAGGCTCCTAAATAACTTGTACATAATAAAACATAATAATTTATTTAAATCCTTCTTTTTTATCCTTATAAAATCTCACATTATCCTTTGTACATGAAATTACCTAAGGATATACATCAATTAAAGGGGTAAGATAAAATCCTTATAAGACAATGAATAAGGAACTTGAATCAATATAACAAGGGTGAGCATAATCATCATATCATAATCTTAGGATCATTATCAATATCATGAGGTAAAAATGTGATAAATTCATCGAATGTGGAAATGCATAAAAATGAAACATCATGTCATAGGGGTAAAATGCCACATATATTTGTAAATAAAGCTAGCATCAGGTTAACACATAACATATGTGAATAATCATAAAATCATCATTGTAAACAAATCTAGCATCATGATCACATATAATAAACATTATCTCATGAGATACAATACATTACCCAATGCATTGGGGGGTATATAATTATGGTCTAGTCATCACATCATAATATTTACATAATCATTCATTTCATATAGAATGGGTCACAATAATTTCATGAAATAACCCATGGAAAGGAATGGGTTTCACGAGGATTTCAAAAATTATGATTTCATAAATAAACTTCGGGTTCCAAAATGAAACATGGGAAAACATAGTTTCTATAAGAATCATCATTATTTAGTTAAGAATAAACATATATTTATTAGAAAACTAATAAATATGTTAATTATGTCCATTTATACAATTATTTATCAATTATAATAATTTTATTATAATTATTAATTTCTATTAATGAAATTGAAGTGTTTTTATATCATGATTTTCCTTAAAATTTCTTCTTTCACTTTGATTTTTCAATTTTCTTTCAAAGTCATTTATAGAAAAGTATGTTTAAATATAATAGATTATAATAAAAGTAACTAATTAATTATATATTATATATAATTAAAAATATTCATCCATGAAGGTGGTTATAATAATTTTCTTAGAAATTTCTCCATAGGTGGTTAATCAACCTTTAATGGGACGTTGTTAAAAGAGAGGGAAAGAGAAGCATTGCATTTATTTTTGTCATAAATATGACAATTATGTCATGTTAACATAAATAATATAATTTTAAATTATTGAATAATTAGTTTTATAGTATATGGTTTTTAAATTAATTGGTAAAAATAAGAAAGAGAATAATAAAAGGGAAATGTTAATAGAGACTTACTCTCTCCTCAATGTAGCTTCTCTTATAAGACACTATAACACCCTTGGTGATTAGAGTTGGATTGCACCAAAATGTCACTATGTAAAGTAAGGGTATTTAGATGGATTATTTGGGAAGATATTGTAATTTGGAATGTTTGAGAGGAGTGTGTTTCCACGGGAAGGGAGAGGGAGAATTTATACGTTAAGAGAGGGGTATTTTTAGAATAAAGTATTTAAAAAATAATATATTAAAGGAAAAAACATGTAATAGTACATTTTTTTACAAAATAAATTATATATAAATATAATGTAATGGGTTTAAGACTTAAAATAATCTTTCTAATTCTAATTCATTAACTTAATAAAAAAAATTGGAGAAAAAAACAAATTTATTTTTTAAGGATTCACTTTTGAATTTAGGTTTTGGAAAGTGATTTCTGGGATTGAAAATTAATTTTATTCTATCTTAAAGACTCGTTTATGAAATTAAATATATAATGACGGAAAATACATTTCTATAAAGGATTATGTCATTATTACATCATGAATGATGTAACATAAGATACATCGATAATGTGAAAAACTATGTTTTTACTATCCACCTAAAAATTGATGTATATCAAAAAATTACAAAAAACTCACCCATGAAAAATTTTAACATGATCATTTCAAAAATGATATTAATTTAAAGAAAATAAATATCTAAAATAGGTAAAATATAATTTTTAACAGGAAAATAATGATTTTTACAAAATACTTTAAAATACAGTTTATTAAAAATATGCTTTCTTTTCTTTGATGTTTTTAATCATGATATTTAGTTTATTGAATTATAATATTTTTATTTACATAAATTAGTCATGATAAATGTTATTTATATCATAATTTATTATTTTTTGGTAAAATCACTCTTCCAATGGTCAGGTTACTATTTCCAATGATCAGGTTAATATTCCAAGGGTCACATTACTATTCCAACAGTCACATTACCTTATATATATACCACTCAATTATTTCATTCAATATTCAAATAAATTACTCTCAAGGTTCTATATTTCCATTTCAAATAATTTTTATTTGTTTACTATAATTTTGTTTCTTTTATATAGTGTAGGTAGTGGGGCCAATAATTCTAGTAGATGAGGTCGATCTATATTTTCTCATTTTAGCATTTCTATTTTATACTTTTTTTCCAGTTGTAATGTTTGGAAAATTAATTAATTTCATTTCTAATTAATGTAAAAATATTTATTAACATTGTTTTTTATTGGTTTCTCTGTATTTTTTATGTGTATAATATATAATATAATATAACAAACATTTATTCATGAAACAAATTTTACTAATAAACATTATGTCATTACAATGGGGTACCACATCTCCCACCTCAACATAAACGTTCTATAGAACTCTAGCTACCTATCTGATGAGGAGTAGTTGAGTCCTTCCTAGACTCTAGTACCTATCTTACTCCCCTACCACTACAATACTATGAGAAGTTCTAAAAAAACTTATGATGATGGCTCATCCTGCCGCAAACATGGAACTCCAAATTGGTGTATAAAAACTAAGGTTTCTTGTGGTTTAACATTATACACTGATGAAATAAAATGGAATGTGATCCTAATATAGATTCACACTACCCTAACTGGTCTTCATGTCATTTCCTTAGAAAAAACATTCATATAATCACTTCTTTCCACCAAAATAATACATATTAGTTTAACCTGTGGAAATAGCTTGGCTACCTCTTGGGTCCTCTCTCTGATTCTGTGATGTGATGAGTTCATGATTCATCAAATCTAAAAAGCTACTCAGAATGAAAGCATTCATCTATGACCTAACCTCATAGTGAATACCGTCATTAAAATGTTTCTCCCTAGAGATCTCATCAATAACTAAATAAGGCACAAAGCATTGAAGGTTGGTGAAAAGTTCAACATAGTCCATCACTAATATTCTATTCCATATCAGATTCATGAACTAATGATCCTTTTCATCCTTCATCATCTATGGATAAAAGTATATTAATAAATTCACCTCAAATTCCTTCCAAGATAACTCCTACTCCTTCCCATGCTTCTCTAGAATATCCCACCAATATTTGTTAGGTCCACTGCGTATATACACAACAAGATTCTCCCTCCTATCTGTGGGTGTCTTCAGATGCTTGATGACTATTTATGTTGATGCAATATAGAACTCATCTACCTAGGAGCCTCCCTCCCCATTGAACATAGGTGGTTGTTGTATCATAATCTCTCTCATCAACTCATACATCAATGGCATGATGAAAATAGTCTCCTTTTCAATGGATTGAATGACACTAAAGAAGTTGTTGTGATGATGATCATCCATTTGATCCTCAAGAGCTACAGGAAGCTCCAATTCATCTACGTTAGAAGATATCTGATTTTCACTCTCATAGAAGTCAACTCGAAGATGATGATGAGTCATTTTATCTACAAGAATAACACACTACTATAAACATTGGCTAAAAATAAAGTCAACCACAAGAGGCGATGAAAGTATATAACCATTACTCTGGGACTCTCTAACCATGGATTATAAGTGTTTTATGATAAAATAATTATTTATTTCATTCCATTTAACAAATATAATAGATATATTATTTCACAATTCATATTGGAAAGTATATAACACTTGCAATAAACATGTCCCAATCATGAACAATGCATGTCAATATATATATATATATCCCCATGTTTCTATCATGATGCAAGCATACTCATATCTCACCATACTGGTCCATGAGTGTAAATATCAATAAACAATAACATCACAAAATAATAACATCACACAACATGTAAATCAACCAAGGTATAATAATTTCAATTGTAACAAGAGAATTACAAAAGAAATAATCCCATCCCTGGAACTCAAATTTTCCACCATACATGGGTTAGCTACTCCAATGAATCAGCTCATTACAAAGTCCCAATAGATCCTAGTCTCCTTTCTACTTTTTACAAAAAAAAAGTAATAGAAAATAACAAGATAATCCTCACATACAACATTGTAATTTCACCCGATCTGGTAATCTATCACATGGTAAAAATGATTTGGTTATTAAACGTCAAGAATGCATCCCCATATGCTAGAGGCTATTGACTAGTAGCGAGGTTGTGTTATTTATAGTCAGGAGACTATACCCCCTTGTAAAACATAGTGGAACTAAACCATAGTAATAAAAATTAGAGTAACAGAGAATTAGTGTATATAGTATATCATATAGCTAGGAAAATAAAAGGAGGAACATATAATGATTAATAATGTAATGACAATATAAGATGTATCTAAAATTAAAACATAAACCAAAAAAAAATAATCTACTGAAATTAAATAATCTGAAAAGGCTCTGGTCCCGATCCCCATGTCAGAGCCATCTCCAAATTCCATCCCATCCAGTAAGAAACAAAATAATCCACAATAATGTCCCTTTCCCTTGTACAAACCAACATCCATGTAATCTGATCGAGTACCAAAAGGTTCCCAAATAGGGTGTGAATAAAACTCAGTAGGTCGACACCACCATCCCTAAACACTACCAGTCTGATAATAATTATATGCAATAAAGTGGTAAATAGTTGTATTAATTAAATAATTAATATAATATATCAATTAACCTATTTCAAAACCATGATGAAATGTCTCTGAGCATGTAACAAAACTATTCCATATATATCTATATACTATGGAAAAATCATACAATCCGGTAGCTCCCTTTGTATAATAATTTCATCCTCTGTTCGTCACCCTATATAAATGCATTTCATCATGTGTCCATGGGTGTAGCTTGGTATATAAGAATTTCAGCAAGTATCACTACAAATATCTTACTATATAAACATTTCATCCTCCATGAAAATCCATATATATAATAATTTTTTCATGTATCACTGGGCCAAGCCTACCATATAATAATTTAAACACTACAAGGATATCCCCATATATAATCATTTCATCACCAACTCAACAAGTCATAATTTTATGGATATCCTAATATCACAACATAAATCTCAATGCTTAATTATGAAAATTATTATTTCTCTTTCAAATAAACATTCATTTATCACTCAAATAATCAACAGTCATATCAATAATAAATAATAGATTACCAAGGGATTATATATCAATCAATCACCTTCGTTATCATGTCATACTCATCATGCTTTAAACCATTAGCCATGTTCTTTTTACTCAAATGTTTTCTCACCCAACAGGTATCCATAATCCAGGTTTCATCAACCATTGAATCTAAAGGAATCCAATCCATGATTTACAATAAATGAACTGATTAATTATAGTGCACATTACATGGTCATAATCAAAATATTTCATATAATTCACAATTAAATATACCATAGGGTTAGGTTTAGTCTCCATAACTTTAACATGTTATTAACACTATGTTTCTAATGAAAAAATCCATTAAAGAAGAAGTCACAGAAGATCACAAGAAGAACCTAGATTAACCCCAAACAAGATAAACTCCCAAAACAAAACCCGTGTTCTAAATATGTACACTACAATGAAAAGTAATGATGTGTGAGAAGAAGAAAACCAAATTTAATAAACTCACCAAGGATCGAATGTGAAAATGGGATATCTGGAATGGTGGAAGATAATTCGAAATTTAATAGAGTTCACCCAAGGAGCGAGAGAGGAGAGGCTATAATAAAACATAATGAGATTCATAATTACATGACACACTAAAACTACTGGGTTTGAGGAAGATAAGATGTGTAATCCGTTCATGTCATGTATTTCCTTATTTTTATGTTATGCTGGAAAAACCTTTTACCCCTGGAAAATATTTATTTTGATCAACATTTACACGATGTGAATCGGGTTCACAACATGTACCCACATCACATCATAAACTAGTTCATTATATTCATATATAAATAGTTACATGACATGTAACATGTACAAAACAAATAATTTTTCATTGAATATTTTTTATACTAGCTTCTATAAAAGTGACCAAACCACCTATGATCCTTTTAAACTCATAAAAAACCCTAGTAATCCCATTTAACGTATTTATACATGGAATCCAATAATTTAAATTGACATACATTCCTAAAATTAATGTTATTTTCTCCAAAAAGTCTATCTGTCATCAAATAAGACTTAGTCACTATGGCTTAATTACAAAGTAGAACCCATAAAAATATGTTCAATGAAAACCTCACAGTGGGATGTACCTAGAAAAATATGGGATCTTATAATGATCTTGATTTTGAAAAGTTGTTATTATGTTTCTTCCATTAAAAAACATTATTTATATATCTAAACATGATATAGATGGATTTATTTTAATATTTGTAAATGAATGTTTCTTCTTTTCTTAAAATAACATTTGTTATGTTAGGGTGAATTTAAATAACAAATTTTTTTCCATATTACACAAATGAAGTAATGGAAATTGATAATGAAACTACTTTACAGAACACATGCCACACCCAATTATGGAATCATTGGCATCCAAAAGTCACATATATTCCATCACATGTGATCATGTTCCCCAATAATGTGACTTCTTTCATCCAAAAGTCACACTTTTTGATTATAGAATATGTTTTCTCCTTCCTTAATATCACCAACACAATCATTAGATTCTCTTCATGTTCCTTCTAAATCTTGGAATAAATGAGAATATATTCGTTAAACACTACCAAAAATTTGTTGAGGTGGCCTCTAAAGAATATATTCATCAAATCCATAAATATTTTAGGAAAATTAGTAAGTCTGAATAGAAATACTATGAACTCATAGTGCCTATACCTTGTAAGTAAAGCAGTCTTTTGAATATCTTCCTTCTTCGACAATAGATGATGATATACATAAAAAAGATACACCATTGAGAATTATTTCACTCATATTAGTTCATTGAAAAAGTCATCAAACCTTGGTTGAGGATAATTTTTATTTATGGTGATCTTGTTGATATCTTGGTAATTGATATACACTTGTTTGGATCTACCTTTATTCTTGACAAAGTGCATTGGTGCACCCCTAGGTGATGTACTAGGGCATATAAACCATTTTTTCAAATGCTCTTGTATATACTTATTTTACTCCTCCATTTCAATCATGGCCATCCTATATGGTAATTTTGATATAGGAGTGGCTCTGGTATGAGATATATTTAGAACCCAACCTCATGATCAGGGGATTCCAATTAACTCTTTGAGAAATACATCAATGTATTCCCTAACAATGGACATTTCCTCCAGGTTAATACCATCCTTTGACTCAACCATTTTTAAAATGTATGCTTATTTACAAGGTATCATCACACACTCTTCTGATGGATTTTCCAAATTAGATTCATGACCTTCCTTTCATTTTTATAGGATCATGGGATGGTTCAGTATATAAACATATTTTTTTCCAATAGTTGATTTCTTCTATATATAATGAAAGCCAATACATGTCCAATATAGAATCAAATTTCAATAAGGAAAATATAATAAGATTTTATAGAAGAATCATCCCAAATATAATTATAGGAGAAGAGTCCAACACTTTGGTTGTAATGATTACACCACTATGTTTTTTAAGGATATCTCTACATAAAGGTATCTGGGCGTCAAATCAATAGTTATAGAAAATTTTATGATATAAATGAATAAGTAGAACCAGAATCAAATAATAATTTTTATATTATTTAGTGAATATAAATCATGCATTTTATAAATACATTTTCACACTCCACTTCATTATTAGAGATGATATAATCTTTCCCTTTCTCCTTTGACTTTAGTGATTGCTGAAACTGGTTTCCCTCAAGGACATGTGGTTTAGTGCACTTTCTTGTATAATACCCTTGGTCCCTATAGTTGAAGCATTGAACCATGGGAGGTTCATTAGGATTTTCTTTCCTTTCCTCTATCATGTTGGTCAGCTTCTTCATGTATCTTAAATATTCATTAGCATGGTGTCCTTCTCTCCCACACTTGAAGAATTTCCCCATCCCTTTGAGGAAATTAGCATGGTTCTTCTTCCCACATTTTTGAGATGTGGGCAGTTGGATCCAATTTCTTAATTTTTCATTTGACCCACAATTTTGAAACCCATTTATTCTCTTATTATCTCCATAACAATGGGACCATTATTTGAACTCCATATCTACATTAAGAGCACATTTAACCAAATATTCAAAACTCCCAAATTCTTATATTTCTAGATCCTTTCGAAGGTGTATTTTTAAAAAAATAAAGAAAATATCTATTTTTCTATCATTATTTATAAAAAACCGAAAGTAATACATTTAAAACCTTATGAATTATTAATCATAAGCTGTGAAAACTTCACCATCTTTGTTCTTTAGCTATATGAATTATCGTTCAATCTTTTTTTTGAAGAGTTCAAGGGAAATGCTTTGTAAGAAATACTTTATTAAATTCTTCCCACTCCACCTCTTCCATTTAATCCTTTGGATTTTTGTTCTTTATCAATTCCTTCTATTTAAAAGATTCTCCATGTAAATGATAAATTTAAAGAGTCACCATATCCTTATTAGAGAAATGGATCATAGAAATGATCTTATTCATTGAGTTAACCCACTATTCCACATCAAGTGGATTGGAAGTTCCACTAAATATCGATGGTCATTTTTTCATTAAGGACTCAATGGATAATTGATCCTTCTTGGGTGAATATAGACATTCCACATAGTTCATGTTATTATTCATATCTCGAGACAACTAGGTAATCATTTCCACAATGTTTTGAACTCAACCTCCCATGGAATTGGGGATGACATTTGTATAATTGTTTCGTTGTCACTCACATAGGTTTTAGGCGTAGTTTTTCCTTATTCGTACCATTTTATAGAATAGAAAATTTTAGAACAAAATATATGTCAATAAATTAGGAGAAATTTATTCTTTAATGATATTAACACTAAATGAATATCTTATGGGATCCCTACATCTATACATTTCTAAAATAGTCTTCTAGGATGTTATGCCTATACATAGACTTATAAAAATGGTTTTTACTATTGTTTTCTAATCATAATTCCCAAATTGACAATACCATAATTAGATACCAACTATAGTGACCCTAATTTTTCATACATAACTATTACATCATTTTAAAGATAAACAACAAAATAGAGTTACAAATCTTGTATCCAACGGTTTGTGTCTTAGAAAAATTAGGCTCATAAATAACTTGTACATAATAAAACATAATAATTTATTTAAATCCTTCTTTTTTATCCTTCTAAAATCTCACATTATCCTTTGTACATGAAATTACCTAAGGATATACATCAATGAAAGGGGTAAGATAAAATCCTTATAAGACAATGAATTAGGAACTTGAATCAATATAACAAGGGTGAGAATAATCATCATATCATAATCTTAGGATCATTATCAATATCATGAGGTAAAAATGTGATAAATTCATCGAATGTGGAAATGCATAAAAATGAAACATCATGTCATAGGGGTAAAATGACACATATATTTGTAAATAAAGATAGCATCAGGTTAACACATAACATATGTGAATAATCATAAAATAATCTTTGTATACAAATCTAGGATCATGATCACATATAATAAACATTATCTCATGAGATACAATACATTACCCAATGCATTGGGCGGTATATAATTATGGTATAGTCATCACATCATAATATTTACATAATCATTCATTTCATATAGAATGTGTCACAATAATTTCATGAAATAACCCATGGAAAGGAATGGGTTTCAAGAGGATTTCAAAAATTATGATTTCATAAATAAACTTCGGGTTCCAAAATGAAACATGGGAAAACATAGTTTCTATAAGAATCATCATTCTTTAGTTAAGAATAAACATATATTTATTAGAAAACTAATAAATATGTTAATTATGTCCATTTATACAATTATTTGTCAATTATAATAATTTTATTATAATTATTAATTTCTATTAATGAAATTGAAGTGTTTTTATATCATGATTTTCCTTAAAATTTCTTCTTTCACTTTGATTTTTCAATTTTCTTTAAAATTCATTTATAGAAAAGTATGATTAAATCTAATAGATTATAATAAAAGTAACTAATTAATTATATATTATATATAATTAAAAATATTCATCCATGAAGGTGGTTATAATAATTTTCGTAGAAATTTCTCCATAGGTGGTTAATCAACCTTTAATGGGACGTTGTTAAAAGAGAGGGAAAGAGAAGTATTGCATTTATTTTTGTCATAAATATGACAATTATGTCATGTTAACATAAATAATATAATTTTAAATTATTTAATAATTAGTTTTATAGTATATGGTTTTTAAATTAATTGGTAAAAATAAGAAAGAGAATAAAAAAAGGGAAATGTTAATAGAGACTTACTCTCTCCTCAATGTAGCTTCTCTTATAAGACACTATAACACCCTTGGTGATTAGAGTTGGATTGCACCAAAATGTCACTATGTAAAGTAAGGGTATTTAGATGGAGTATTTGGGAAGATATTGTAATTTGGAATGTTTGAGAGGAGTGTGTTTCAAGGGAAGGGAGAGGGAGAATTTATACGTTAAGAGAGGGGTATTTTTAGAATAAAGTATTTAAAAAATAATATATTAAAGGAAAAAACATGTAATAGTACATTTTTTTACAAGATAAATTATATATAAATATAATATAATGGGTTTAAGACTTAAAATCATCTTTCTAATTCTAATTCATTAACTTAATAAAAAAAATTTAAGAAAAAAACAAATTTATTTTTTAAGGAATCACTTTTGAATTTAGGTATTGGAAAGTGATTTCTGGGTTTGAAAATTAATTTTATTCTATCTTAAAGACTCATTTATGAAATTAAATATATAATGACGGAAAATACATTTCTATAAAGGATTATGTCATTATTACATCATGAATGATGTAACATAAGATACATCGATTATGTGAAAAACTATGTTTTTACTATCCACCTAAAAATTGATGTATATCAAAAAATTACCAAAAACTCACCCATGAAAAATTTTAACATGATCATTTCAAAAATGATATTAATTTAAAGAAAATAAATATATAAAATAGGTAAAATATAATTTTTAACAGGAAAATAATGATTTTTACAAAATACTTTAAAATACAGTTTATTAAAAATATGCTTTATTTTCTTTGATGTTTTTAATCATGATATTTAGTTTATTGAATTATAAAATTTTTATTTACATAAATTAGTCATGATAAATGTTATTTATATCATTATTTATTATTTTTTGGTAAAATCACTCTTCCAATGGTCAGGTTACTATTTCCAATGATCAGGTTAATATTCCAAGGGTCACATTACTATTCCCACAGTCACATTACCTTATATATATACCACTCAATTATTTCATTCAATATTCAAATAAATTACTCTCAAGGTTCTATATTTCCATTTCAAATAATTTTTTTTTGTTTACTATAATTTTGTTTCTTTTATATAGTGTAGGTAGTGGGGCCAATAATTCTAGTAGATGAGGTCGATCTATATTTTCTCATTTTAGCATTTCTATTTTATACTTTTTGTCCAGTTGTAATGTTTGGAAATTTAATTACTTTCATTTCTAATTAATGTAAAAATATTTATTAATATAGTTTTTTATTGGTTTCTCTGTATTTTTTTGTGTATAATATATAATATAATATAACAAACATTTATTCATGAAACAAATTTTACTAATAAACATTATGTCATTACAATGGGGTACCACATCTCCCACCTCAACTTAAACGTTCTATAGAACTCTAGCTACCTATCTGATGAGGAGTAGTTGAGTCCTTCCTATACTCTAGTACCTATCTTACTCCCCTACCACTACAATACTATGAGAAGTTCTAAAAAAACTTATGATGATGGCCCATCCTTCTGCAAACATGGCACTCCAAATTGGTGTATAAAAACTAAGGTTTCTTGTGGTTTAACTTTATACACTGATGAAATAAAATGGAATGTGATCCTAATATAGATTCACACTACCCTAACTGGTCTTCATGTCATTTCCTTAGAAAAAACATTCATATAATCACTTCTTTCCACCAAAATAATACATATTAGTTTAACCTGTGGTAATAGCTTGGCTACCTCTTGGGTCCTCTCTCTGATTCTGTGATGTGATGAGTTCATGATTCATCAAATCTAAAAATCTACTCAGAATGAAAGCATTCATCTATGACCTAACCTCATAGTGAATACCATCATTAAAATGTTTCTCCCTAGAGATCTCATCAATAACTAAATAAGGCACAAAGCATTGAAGGTTGGTGAAAAGTTCAACATAGTCCATCACTAATATTCTATTCCATATCAGATGCATGAACTAATGATCCTTTTCATCCTTCATCATCTATAGATAGAAGTAGATTAATAAATTCACCTCAAATTCCTTCTCCTTCCCATGCTTCTCTAGAATATCCCACCAATGTTTGTTAGGTCCACTGCGCATATACACAACAAGATTCTCCCTCCTATCTGTGGGTGTCTCCAGATGCTTGATGACTATTTATGTTGATGCAATATAGAACTCATCTACCTAGGAGCCTCCATCCCCATTGAACATAGGTGGTTGTTGTATCCTAATCTCTCTCATCAACTCATACATCAATGGCATGATGAAAATAGTCTCCTTTTCAATGGATTGAATGAAACTAAAGAAGTTGTTGTGATGATGATCATCCATCTGATCCTCAAGAGCTACATGAAGCTCCAATTCATCTACGTTAGAAGATATCTGATTTTCACTCTCATAGAAGTCAACACAAAGATGATGATGAGTCATTTTATCTACAAGAATAACACACTACTATAAACATTGGCTAAAAATAAAGTCAACCACAAGAGGCGATGAAAGTATATAACCATTACTCTGGGTCTCTCTAACCATGGATTATAAGTGTTTTATGATAAAATAATTTTTTATTTAATTCCATTTAACAAATATAATAGATATATTATTTCACAATTCATATTGGAAAGTATATAACACTTGCAATAAACATGTCCCAATCATGAACAATGCATGTCAATATATATATATATATATATATATATATATATCCCCATGTTTCTATCATGATGCATGCATAATCATATCTCACCATACTGGTCCATGAGTGTAAATATCAATAAACAATAACATCACAAAATAATAACATCACACAACATGTAAATCAACCAAGGTATAATAATTTCAATTGTAACAAGAGAATTACAAAAGAAATAATCCCATCCCTGGAACTCAAATTTTCCACCATACATGGGTTAGCTACTCCAATGAATCAGCTCATTACAAAGTCCCAATAGATCCTAGTCTCCTTTCTACTTTTTACAAAAAAAAGTAATAGAAAATAACAAGATAATCCACACATACAACTTTGTAATTTCACCCGATCTGGTAATCTATCACATTGTAAAAATGATTTGGTTATTAGACGTCAAGAATGCATCCCCATATGCTAGAGGCTATTGACTAGTAGCGAGGTTGTGTTATTTATAGTCAGGAGACTATACCCCCTTGTAAAACACAGTGGAACTAAACCATAGTAATAAAAATTAGAGTAACAGAGAATTAGTGTATATAGTATATCATACAGCTAGGAAAATAAAAGGAGGAACATATAATTATTAATAATGTAATGACAAGATAAGATGTATGTAAAATTAAAACTGAAACCAATAAAAAAAAATCTACTGAAATTAAATAATCCCAAAAGGCTCTGGTCCCGATCCCCATGTCAGAGCCATCTCCAAAATCCATCCCATCCAGTAAGAAACAAAATAATCCACAATAATGTCCCTTTCCCTTGTACAAACCAACACCCATGTAATCTGATCGAGTACCAAAAGGTTCCCAAATAGGGTGTGAATAAAACTCAGTAGGTCGACACCACCATCCCTAAACACTACCAGTCTGATAATAATTATATACAATAAACTAGTTATAGGAGCGAGAGAGGAGAGGCTATAATAAAACATAATGAGAGTCATAAGTACATTACACACTTAAAACTACTAGGTATGAGTAATATAAGATGTGTAATCCTTTCATGTCATGTATTTCCTCATTTTTATGTTATGCTGGAAAAACCTTTTACCCCTGGGAAATATTTATTTTGATCAACATTTACACGATGTGAATCAGGTTAACATCATGTACCCACATCACATCATAAACTAGTTCATTATATTCATATATAAATAGTTACATGTCATGTAACATGTACACAACAAATAATTTTTCATTGAATATTTTTTATACTAGCTTCTATAAAAGTGACCAACCCACCTATGATCCTTTTAAACTCATAAAAAACCCTAGTAATACCATTTAACGTATTTATACATGGGATCCATTAATTTAAATTGACATACATTCCTAAAATTAATGTTATTTTCTCCAAAAAGTCTATCTGTCTTCAAATAAGACTTAGTCACTATGGCTTAATTACAAAGGAGAACCCATAAAAATATGTTCAATGAAAACCTCATAGTGGGATGTACCTAGAAAAATATGGGATCTTATAATGATCTTGGTTTTGAAAGGTTGTTATTATGTTTCATCCATTAAAAAACATTATTTATATATCTAAACATGATATAGATGGATTTATTTTAATATTTGTAAATGAATGTTTCTTCTTTTCTTAAAATAACATTTGTTATGTTAGGGTGAATTTAAATAACAATTTTTTTTTCATATTACACAAATGAAGTAATGGAAATTGATAATGAAACTACTTCACATAACACATGCCACACCCAATTATGGAATCATTGGCCTGGTCATGTAAATGAAAAATTCTTGTCTAATTTATTCCAAAAATGGATTTTTAGATTCTTTTTAACTAAAACCAATTGTTATGTGGCACACTAATATATATGGTAAAATGAATATAGACACATTTAGTAGAAAAGGTGAAAGGTCTAAATAGATTCTTGAATTAGTTAATAAATTTGTGTGCGGACCATTTCCTAATGAGGAAGTGGTGGGTTCTCATACTTCATAAATTTTACTTATGATTTTTGTAGAAATGAATATGTCTACTTAATGAGGGATAAGTCAGGTTCATTTGATAATTTCAAGAAATACAAGAATGAATAAGGGAACCAAATTGATAATATGATTAAGAAAATACTCTTATAACATGGTGGAGAATATCTCAATTAAGAATTCATTAATTACTTATAAGAGTTTGGGATCCTATATTAACTCACTCCTCCTTATACACATCAATGGAATGATGAATGTGAAAGGAGGAACCACATCTTGTTGGACATGGTGAGATCAATGATGAGTCATGAGAGTATTCCATTATTCATTTAGGGATTTTAATTACAAAAAAGTATCACAAATATTAAAAAAATATTCGAATAAACTGATAAACAGTATATGAAGTTTCAAAGGTTCGAATAATAACTTAGAAGTGGGGTTGAATTAGTTGTTCACTTTTATAAGATTCAATAATTTTGAAAATATTAAACCCTAAAACTTGTTAAAGTTAATATCCTTATCATCTTCTAGTAAATACTAATGAATGAAAAATTAGTAAAAAAAGTAAATAACATGATATTTACAAGGTTGGAACTCAGTGTGAGAACCAATATCATTTTCAAAGACACTCATATAGGTCAATAGAAATTCAATAAAATGAATAAGTGAATACAACTTGTGCCAACTACAATTAGACACATTATATATCTTAATTGTAATGATTACACTGACTCCTATTGTTTTATAAAATTTTCTTTCAAAAAATTGAGATAAAAAAATACTTTGTTCAAACTAAACAATAAATTCTCAGCTCAGAATCATCATTATTATGTGGTTGGGTCTGATTCTCTCCATCCAATAGGGATGGGTCCGATGGACACAATGCGATGAATTCAGGATGATGGACTCAGTCTGATGAATCAATTCTCAATATGCAATACTCAAATTCTTCTCAAATGCTCTGTCTGATATTCCTCAATCCAATAAATAAAAAATATAGATGTCCAAACTTCTAATGAAATTTCAATATGGAAAGATAACATTGGCATGAATTCTGTAGTTGTCTTCTTTTCCCACACACATAAAAAAGATGATAAGTATGAATATACATTTCTTCTATTTAAAGGCATCCCAAAAAGGCAAATTTAATAATCTAAAAAAAAATTCCCTCTTACTCAAATTAAAAAAAATCTAATATCTTTACATATTTTAATTTCATGATTGACCACTAAAACTCTTCACAAATATTATGAAATCTTTTTATATCTTATTTATAATAATTCTTCTCATAATTCCTAATTTTTATTCAGTATAATATAAATTACTCAACTCATTATAATGGAACTTCCTCATCTCATTATGATGAAACATCTTCATCTCATTCTAAATTGAATTTCCCCATTAGAGTTAGTTTAATTAAATTTCTTTCTCAGATTCATTGTGATTGACTTTCCTTCTCATAGTCGGTCTTGATTGAATTTCCTTCTCAGAGTAAGTTTGATTGAGTTTCTTCCGTAGAGTCAGCTTAATTAACTTTCCTCTTCAGATTCTACCTCATAGAACTTCCTCAACTTCAATCCAAGGGAATCCTCTTAATGATGGAAATATCAGTATGATGGAATTCTTTTTATGATGGAAAATCCAATCTACCACTTTGAAATAATTCAAACCTCATCAACTATAAATCATTCAGACGTCTGAAAACATCTATGCTCATTACTTCTGGATCTGATGAAAACATCTTTCCTGATTCATAAAATCAATACAAAATTTATGATTCCTCTATTTTATAAAAATATTCTATCATTAAATATTTCCTGATTTATTAGAACTTCAATATTATCAATGTACTATATGACTAATATAGGAAAGTATTATGACTTCTCTTACTTTCAGCACCTTCTTTATTTCCAACCAAAACTCAATATGATTGGGTGCACCTATTCTCCCCCCTTTCTTCCTCAGGATAACATCACAAGTGTTACAGACATATTATGATATTTGAGAATTTAAAACTAGAAAATAAATATTTGACTATAGGTTAGAATGTTTAAGAAATTTCTAACTCTTGACATAAAATTATTCATTCAACCTCTTGAGCAACATTCTAACTTTCTAACCATCATTGATTCCAATGAATCTTGAACTTCATGTCGATGGATCTGAGACTGATGGTGTGTTTGAAAAAAAACTATAACTTTTGGATGAACTCTATCAACAGTGGTGATAAGTTCGATACTTTTCATCTGGTGTTTCTTAGTTCAATCCTCTTTGTCCATTAAATAACTTTCTCAAAAATAAAACTCTCCTCCCCGATTATGATTGGGTTCGAACATTCAGAAACATTCACTTTTTTTCAAAAAAATTCTTTTATAAAAGATTAGTTATCAATAAATAAAAAAATTTATTAATAACAAAACATCACAAATGTTCTTCAATATTCCCATTTGTATTTTTTAACAACACTCATTAATAACTTTTTCAACTCTATGAATATTTTCACAATTCAACTTTTGTAAACTGCTCATGTTTTTTTAATTTTACCAAAACACATCCTTTATTAAAAGTGTGTTTAGACACCACACTAATAAATAAGGTATTTGTTTTGAAAAAAATACATCCCTTGGTGAGAAGACAATTGTATGGCCTTGCTATGATAAAATCCCCCTGAATTTTATATTTTCTCACAATTATTATTCTATAAATTTTATTTTCCTCTCCCCTATTATCGGACAAAAACAACTTCATATTCATAAATTAAAGATAATTAAAAACTTCTTACATAGTACAAAGTTGTTAATTTTTCTCCCCCTTTGTCAGTATAATCCAAAGAATGGTAGGGACTTCCTTTTGAGTTTTAGGAAGTCATTTTAGGAGGAAAACATGATTTTTCAACCTCAAATCATCAAACCATTATATTGGAATTGAATTTGTGAAGATATCAATAATTTGATACTTATTTGAGATATATTCCAACAAAACATCTCTAGTAGAAACATTATCTTTTATGATGTGAAACATTATATTTATGTTTTTTGATCTTGAATGTTGGACATGATTTTTAGAAAGATCAATTTTAATCTGATTGACATTAACTGTCTTCAAAAGTTTAGAAAATTTTATATTCAAATATTCCAATTAAAATTTCATCCACAATATTAGAGTACATAGTTTAATAGTCACAACATATTCCAATTCCACTTTTCTCAAGGTTACTAAACACTGTTTCTTACTATGAAAATTTACACAACATTCACCCAAGAAAAATGTTTCTCCTAAGGTTGTTTTTCAATAAATACAATCTTCGGCCCAATCAATATTAGTATAACCATGAAAATTTATCCCATAATTTGTTTTTTTAATAATCCTTGAGAATTATTTCCTTTGACATATCTCATAATTATCCTTGCTGCCAACATATTTGACTTTTTCAGATTACTTTTATACCTAGCACACAAATTTATAGCATAAACAATATCAGGCTTGAGGCTATAAGGTAAAGTATACTTCCTATCATCTTCCAAAAGTCTTTCTAATTCACACTTTTTCCATACCCATATTTACTCATCTTCATCCTCACTGAGATAGGATTAGAAACTTATTTATATTCATCAATTCCATTACATACTTTTCTTAAGATAAGAAAATTTATTTTTCCTTTTATTGAACTTGTAAGACAAAGAAGAAAGTTAATTATCACAACATTGATATTTCAATGTTCTTTTTCATTACCCTAGAAAATTATTTACAGAAATTTTCTTCACCCCTAGAAAAAAATTATATTATCCACATGAACAAATACAATTAGATTTCCAAAGTCAACATCATTCATATATAAGTCTCTATTAACTTTTCCTTTTGAAAAAATCATCATTCTCAAACAATTTTCAATCATATAATACCATGAATGTGGATCTTGTTTTATCCTATATAAATCTTTCTTCTATTTAAAAACATTGTTTTCATCCTTATCAAGTAGAAAACCAAAAGGTTTCTCTTTGTAAACTTCTTCTTCAATTTATCGAAATTTATATCTATCTGATACACTATGTAATTTTAATGAGAAGGAACTACTCAAAACATTATAATAGTTTCTAGCCATTAAATAGGGGAAAATGTTTCATCAAAATCACCACCTTCCACCTGTGCATAGCCTATATAAAAAATCCTAGATTTTTTTCTTGAAACACCACCATATTCCTTCAAAATGTTTCTATAAGCCCATTTTTAAGATAAAATTTTTATATTTCAGACATAAAACAGTTTTCTATGTTTCATTTTTCTCAATTTGATCCAACTCTTCCTTCATAGAATTCACCCATTATTTGTGTTGAATAGCTTATGAGACTAATTCTGGCTCAAATTTTGAGATGAGTGAAGTTTTAATTTCTAATCTAATCTTTCTTCTAGCCTGAACTAGAGCCTTCAAATCCCTCTATATATTTTTTGTCTCATATTTTTTTAAAGTAGGAAATTACAGAGTTCCTCTTCCTTATTCACTTTCCTAATCATATGATTTATCTGAGTCTTCATGAACATTACTTTTATCACTTTTATTTTCATTGGAAAAATTCTGTTTTTATTACTCAAAATCCCCATAAAATTTTGGTAAATAAGTTTGATTCTAAATAACTTCAACATAATATGATTCCACAAACTTTTATAAACATTTTTTCCAATATTTTTAACTTCTTCCATTGGGTGAATAATAATAGTTCCTTCCTCACATTTTTCATCAAAATTTCCCCGATTCAAATTTATTATTTTATGTAAACATGGGATTTCAAAGACATTAATGTACTTCAATAAACATTTTTATCATAGAAAATTTCATAAGAACTCATTTTGTTTTCCAAACATAATTTTTATTTATAAACATGTAAAATAATACTAACAACTTCACTCTAGTAGAACTTTGAATGTTTTTATTATTCTCACATGATTCTTCCCATTTCTACCAAACATATATTCTTCCTTTCTACTACTCCATTTCATTGTTGGGTATATAGATAAGTATAATAATGTTTAATACCATTAATTTTAAGATATGTTTCAAAAGTATTTCTTTTAAACTCAATACAGTTATACATTCTCAATTTCTTTATATAACCCCCCATCTCTTCATAAAAATCTTTTTTTAAAACCTAAACATTTCTATAGGCTTTGAGTTGTATTTCAAAAACATGATGTTTGTCAATTGATAGAAATCACCATAAAAATTGATAAATTATAAATATACTTTTTTTATTAATTTCTCATTGACCCACATAAATTGGAATGAATAAGTTTAAGAGGGTCGGTAGATGGAATCTCAACATTCTTATGACTTTTATTAGTCATTTTTCCTATCTAACAAGTAACAAAAAAATATTCCTCTCATCTTTTCAATTTTGGAATATTCTGTAAATAATAAACTTTAAAAAGTTTTTTCATTATTTTCTTCCAATGTTGGACTATTCTTTGTCACCACATATTATTCTCATCTTTGGCAGTTAGATAACAAGTGTTTTTAAATTCTCTAACTTCAAAAATGTTTCCACTAGTTTGTTCTCCTTTTGTGATAACTTTTCAATGTTTCACACTTCTGATAACACATGAATATTTTATGAAAATTACTTCTTTTCCATCATCAAAAAGTTTACATACACTATGTAAATTATGTTTTAGCACGTCAATAAATAATAATTCCTAATATTTAAACTTTTTTTCATTAATCTCAATCATTCTGATTCCAATGATTTTTAAAGAACTATTATACCCAAAGGTAATAGATCATATTTCATGAAATTCAACATGTTTAAAGATTTTCAAATCACATATCAAGCATGATGAACAACCACTATCATGTATCCATGGATTGTTCTTTTTTTACATTCATTCAAGGTAGTATCAACCAAAAGATATTCTCTCAACATTCTTCATCCTAGATTCCTTTTCTTTATCTCCCATAAGAAACTTGTTCTAGAAGGAGTTTAATACATCTTTCGACATGATGAAAAGCCAAAACACATCTTCCATAAACCTCTTCCAGACATTTAAATTGATTTTTTTTGGAGTGTTTCTTGTCTTCTTGTGATTTTTCTTTTCTAACTTCTTATGTGTTAGGAAAGTTATTCATTTTAATTGCACTATTTATTACACTCTATTCAAATATTATTTTGGGAAGTGATATGTTATGCCAAAAATTATTAGTCATGTGGCCTTATATTCAATAGCACCAATAGAATCCATAAACTATTAATTTTATATTGAAGTATGATCATTCTCTGTAAAAAAAGTTGACGTTGATAAATCCTTCTTACCCTAACATTCTTTGGGTGTATAATATATTTCCTTCTGAGTGAGTTTTAAAATTTTGAATACGTGATAGATTTATCACATTCTTTATCCACCAAATCTTTCTTATTAATTTTCATATCACTTGAAATGTTAGAAAAATTAGATGAAACATTATTTTTGGTGTGTGAGGAATTCACCTTATTGACTTCTTTTTACTTATATTCCAATTTCTTATTGTGATATTCAACCATCCTTCAATGTTTAGTGACAATTAGTTTGTTAATTAAAAACTAGTGAATGTATTCTTCCTCAGACTTGATGACAAAATTTCTTACTTTATAAACTTCATCACAATATTTCTTCATTACTATAATTTCTTACTTGAGATTTCTGTTTTTCTCAATACACAATATAAGTTATGTTTTGATTTGATTCTCTCTATATGATTCTTCAGCACCTTATTCACTATCTTAGTAATCTTTAATTTTATAAAATTTTTGCAATGAAGGTTACATTTTTTTTAACATTCATATTTTGAAGAATGTTTTTCAGTTGAGTATGATTCAACATTATTACAAGACATATCTAAAACCTCTAATGTTGAAAACTATAACATCTTAGACCAGGTTCCACACACCAGTGCCTCCAATCGGTCAGTCACATGACCTCAGGCATGCCTCCACAAATGTCAGAGGCTGTTGATTAGTAGTGAGGGTTTGATATATTTATCACGGGGAGACTTTACCCAATTTTATCAGAGTAAATAAACCATCAAAAAATAATAAACAATATATCAATAACATGTAATCATAACCTAAAAGAACCAGTATCACAAGATGAACAAAAATAAAAATAAAAAAAAATAAAGAAAAAAATATGTCATGACAATGTACATGTCATGTGTCTAAAATGAAACCCAAAATAAAGACATTGACGGCTCCGCCATGTATGTCTCGAATAGTTTCTGGTTCCCTCATCCATGCTTCATCCCATATCAATGACCCAACAGAAGTTATTTTCCCTTAACCTATCTAGAAAGCACAAACTCTATTCAGGTACTGATCAGGCATCCCACGTAGGGCATGAGTACACCTCAGTAGGTGTCATGCCCCCTCCCAGAGGGGACCATGCCACGTCTCCCAAATATAACCTCAAATAGGCTAGGGTTTAGTGACTAGCACTGATAAGGTGTATCACTGTCATGAGAGGCCTTAGCTTAAGTACCTGTACAGAAACACACATCTCCAAGCCTATAAAATGAAGAAATGTAAAAAACAACTGTAAACCAATGCATTCATACAACTAAATTTCATAACCAGAGTATAAAAGGAAGTAGTATATAGTAAGAAGGTCCAAATTCCATCCCACGACAAAGAGTTTGAAAAAAGTGTACAACATAAAAGTAAGTATTGGGACTGCTTTCAGAATATTGTAGGAACACACCTCGGTTTTTCTGGTCACACTAAGTACCGTCTTTTCCAAGTCCTCCTAATACTCTATAAGAATTTCAATCTTCTAAACAAGACATGTCACATGAAGGAAAACCCCATGTATGGGTGAGTATTATAATACATAGTAGGACACCCCGAATCCAAAAAATATACTGATAAAACTAATATTTTCCAAAAACTTTATATGTATTTAAAATTTATTAACCCTATTAATTTATCAATATGAGCTTATATGGATCAATTTTGGATTTAGGGTGTTTTTTGAGCTAAAATGTGAATTGTTCTTAAATTCTAGTTTTTTGACTGATTTTTACGTCAAGGGTATTTTGCACATTTATATAAAAATATAATTCCAAATTGAATGATTATTTATTTTAGAATACTTATTTTGATTCCTTGAACATTTTCTTCGAGAATAGAGGCTAATTTGAATATCTAAAATCCCTAAAAAATCATTGATGTTTGGAAATTGACTGGACTGACATTGTGGACCCCACCTCTATAACGGATGTATAAATCAGGATATACACCTAAAATGTAGTTGATTTGAAATGAAAATAATGTAGGACAAGGATATGCTCTACCTAAATAAATTTCATGGATTTTTTCTCCCATTATGGTGGAAAAGAGATGTTATACATTGATTGAATCTTCCTGGATAATTTATCTAGAGAAAAATATATTGTCAATAAAACATATATAAATCCCTCTATAAGAGTCCAATCAATATGAAATTTTGAGGTTGAATGAAAAAATAATTTATTAACAACTTCTATGAAGTATGGAATGTGTTAATTTTCCATTTATATTTCCAAAAATGTGAAATCTTGAGGAGGACAATTTCTTCCTATAAAAGAAGGGGACCTCCCACCTCTCATCTCATCCAATTTTCCATGACATTTATTCCAAGGAACCAAGGGGATATATCCACCGAGGGAGGAAATTCAAAAATATTTTACTTATCATATAATTAATTTGTTTATTTTCTTTCTTTTTTATATTTCAATTGTTATTTAGATATTCAATAAATTCATGCATGGTTTTTATTTTTGTATTTTCTTCCACACAACCACCCTCTTTTATTCTCTATATTTTATCCTTATTTTCTTCCTTTTTTATTCTAATAATATCCACCATTACCTATTACCAAAAAATTTGATATACTTACTCAATCCTTGGATTGGGGGAGGTATGTGTCAATTTCATTTATTCTACGATAAAATTCGTATGTTTTATTAAGTTTTTCATGAGAAAGAGTGACATGCACGAGTGTGGCAATAACCCACCAGGAAACTAAACTCAAAATAAATTCTCATATTTTATTAAATATGTTCCCTCCCTTATACGGAATACAATATCTTAAATCGATGGATTTGAGCCAGTCGGTGGTTGAAATGGCATACGATAGAGCCAGGTCTTGGAAGTTGTCACACTAATGATTGAGTTGTTCCATCAACCTTGATTAAAGTATGAGGGAATGTTATGATTTCTAAATGCATTGAATATTTCACACAAATTAATAAAATAATAGTAATTCAAGAATGAGATCTCAAAATTGAATTATAAAACGTTATTCAAACACCAACAAGGAGATGATGGAACCCAAAAACCAACCGCTAAATTCCAAGTTCATTATTCACTAATTAAATTTTTTCATTGCATGTTAGTTTAATATTTTCATTAATTTAAATTTCATAACCTTCCTAAATTAAAAAAACAATTAAAAAGAATTATTTTGTGTTAATTAAATTAAGTGAGTGAACATATGAGAAAGTTCCTCAAGTGAGACGAAACCGGTCATCCATTATACTACACTAGGAAAATTAAATTGCTTTTTACATGCCCTATGATAGGAATGAATCACATAAAACTAATAAAATAAATTCATATCAACACAAGTATATTTGTACAACAAATATAATAATAATATCTATATATACTCAATAGTGGCACAAATTATAGAGGTAATTCACACGCATATTATACTATTCTATGATTCCATACAGAATATTCCACAAAGCACTCACTCGAGAGAACACACTCCTGAATCTGATAGCATTGATGATGTCCTTCCAATAGGTACTTCTTATCGGGTCCCATCATGATAAAGAGAATGCTAATAGATTGAATAGAATACAATACATAGATGAGGATCACTGGAAAGTCCATGGGGTGATACCAACAAATCAATCTGGATTAACCTACTATGTAGAGGAGTGACTCCCATGTATTGTTGGTCACGTCGATAACAAGAAATCCACCTAGTACATGAATATGAATAGTGGATCTCACTCTGGGCCTCTTAGATGGATTTCAACAACTCTATCTAGTAATTACTGTTGAAGGGATCATTGTCCTGGGAGTAAAAAATGATTGCATACTAACCCTCATGGAAAAGATAAAGGTAACAAACCCTAAATTTTTTTTCCCATGATATAGAGTACAACGGCTCCAAGACATGTATAAATGAGTACACAGTGTGTAGTAGGGGTCACACTCCATGTCCCTTAAACCTGGGTCTTACCCGTTTAAATGGCTCATCTCATCAAACTGTTTCCATGTAGTAGTACACAACATGTAAGTATCCCATTTACTCTAACCTTATGCTAGTAAATTACATCATCCTATGCATGTCTTCCCAAGTACAAGTACGTAGCTTTGCTTGTGAACATCTTCCCATGTAAACAGCACGTGTGATTCCTGAGTATATGCCGAGTGACCCAAGTGATACCACATGCTATGTAAAAGGGGTCACATTACATGTGATATTTAACTACCTATAGAAACCCTAATCGTAGCTCATGTGGAACCACACAACGTATAGATCCAAATTAAACAATGCATTGTTTATGATTTTTCAGAATCCCATATCTACTCTCGCATTTGATCAAATTCCCCCAAATTTCAATCTAGCGATCATTTCACAATGATATTGAAGATCCCAACTCGTCCAATCCCTTTTTTTATGAATAATGCATTACATCATCAAATATACTCAAAAAATGAATCAAATTGTCATTCTTTTGTGTGTGTTGAAGAATGGTAAATCAGGTATCCTCTGTCATCTAAATTGCTTTATCTCCATCATCACACCTCTGTCAGGCTATTCCAATCTTAGATCTATGATATCGGATCGTTGCACCAAGAACTAGGTGTGTAGTGATCGATTGATTGAGAATGCTTGTGACGAACGATGAATGGGGGGAGAAAAGAACAAGAACTTATTGGAGTAAAAAACCTTGATCGATGTTCTTGTTTATCTTGATCCATAATTATTATAATGAAAATATGAATAATAAAATTAAAAATATATTCTCCCATCAAAACCTCATAAAATAAACTCATCCCGCATAATGATCAAACCACGGATCAATATTTTCATTAATTGATTCATGTTCATTGTATAAATCAAGAATGGGGAAGAATAAAATAAAAATTCATGCCATACCTTTATTCAAATCAATCACTAATGAAGAATGGAGTTTTTTCGTGTTTTTTGGTGAGATCCTTTGAATATTTTTTCTGTCGATCATTGATCGAAGATCCTATCTCCATTCGTCTGAGAGGATTCACTAAAGCTATCTCCAATGGCTCTCCAATGGTTCCAGGTTTGTATATCTAACCCTAGTATTTCTCCATAATAGTATATTTAAAGTCCATCAATATCTTCATCAACAAAAATGAAAGAAAATAATTTATTAAATTATTTTTTTCATTTCCATGCCTGTGATGACTTTTCTACAAATGACCCACATCATCTAATGTTATGTCATTCCAAGGGTAAACCTCGCATTCTGAACTCAACGGTACCATCATATTTCTTGATCTGGGTACCCGTTTAGAAGTTATTACACATTTTCATAAAAATTGTGCATGCATGCTATTCAATATATTTCATACATTTATTTTAGGAACAACAACCTCAGAATCACATAGCATCTCAGTGCCTGGTCTCACAAATAATCTTTATAGAATCCAAAAAAATAGTGCATGGAAAATATAAGGCATTATAGTATGCAACCACTAATTACAACTAAAACAATATCTAATTAGTATCAAGTGTATACAGTTGTATAAAGAAATAATTACAATGCATAAGTAAACAGTTATGAAATTATCAAATAATCTTTATTTAACTATATAAACCTTTGGGTTCCTGTAGACACTCATACCTTAATCTCCTATTTAACTCATGTCGGAGGATGAAGTATGTCTAAGGGATATCATATCTTATAATTCCATTTTTATCATTCAATACCTACTCTGAAATATGTTCGAGCGTAAAGTATGTCTGAGGAATATCATATCTCATAATTCCATTAATATCATTATATAATTCATATTTCAATTCACATGTTTCCATTCATAAATCACACAATATAATGTCGATGTTTTTATACATTAATTAAAAACTAAATGACAATGTTACCATTCATACCTTACATATTAGAATATAATTGTTCACATTCTCTATTTCACAACTAAATGGCCATGTTACCATTCATACATTACACATTATAATGACCATGTTCCAGTTATTTAATTCACAACTAAATGACCATTTTACCATTCTTAACAAATAATTAATTTAAAAATTAATTATCCACATCAATTCAATTACTAATTCCACAATTAGTTAAAAAAATAATTCCATTAGTTAATTCAGAATTTAAATAATCACATAAATAACATTAATTAAATCAAAAAATAATTAATCACATAAAATAACATTAATTAATTCTACAATTAATTAATCACTTAAATTCTATTAGTAAATTGAATAATTAATCAACCACACCAATTTTATAACTAATTCAATAATTAGTTAATCATATAAATCCACTTAATTATTTTTCAAATTAATTGAGTACGTAAATCCCATTAATAAATTATTCAATTAATTAACCAATATCCAAAAACTAAAAAACACATAATAAATTCCATAAATAATTATCTCAATCACAATCTCAGTAGATATTAATTATTTCAACAATTAAATATCTCAATACTAATATTTTAATATCTCATAATTAATTCTAAAATTAATTATATCAATCTATAATTCCCAAAATCCCCATTTTCTGATCTCCTAAATTAATTAATTCAACAAATTAATTAATTATATTAAGAATTTAATTTTAAAACATCTAATAGAAATTATAAAATTACATACATGTAATTTAAATAAATACATTGAGATTTGGATTATAGATAACCTACCTCAATTCGTTGATAAGCGATCACCCAACAAAAATCCTTTTAATTTTAGAAGCACAATTATATAGAATGAAATTCAAATTTAAAAACCTAAATGAATATCAAATCAATATAGATCTCTTAAATATAGATATAGATCAACAATACTAGATCCATATCAACAAAAACATGTCTATATCCAATCAAAATAGGAAGAAAACCCCCTTTCTAGAATAAGATAATAATAGATAGGGAATAGGAAACCAAGCGAGGTAAGATCCTCTTACATGGAGGGGTGAGGATCATCAATCCATGATTAAAATAACAAATTAAAAAGGTTGTTAAGTCTTTTCATCCATATAGGATTCTCTAGAATCATGAAATATTGTCTAGGGTTAAATAATGATTAAATAGGAGATAAATGGGGGTTTTGGGGATTAATAATATAATTTTTTGGTGATTTAAAAATTCATGCATGGTTAGCTGGGCAGGGGAGCATGGTTTCTCCAAAATGTGTACCTAAATGTGAACCTCTATTATGGGGGTTCATAGTTTCTCATAATAGGGTGTACATATTGGCAAACCATGTGTCAACCATGTAATTCCTCTCTGTCCAAGGTTGCATGGTTTGCTGGCCAGGGGTGCACGGTTCGGGAAAACCATGAGCCAACTAGGCACTACCCTTCTCCCTTCACATTTTCTCAGTTTTCACCCAGAAACACCCCAAGGTAAATCCCAACACAAGTACACTAAAAAAATGCAAAAACAAATACCTGAAATTAAGACCAAGTCATCTTCAGGAAAGGTCGGGATCTTACAATCTCACCAATTTATAACATCTTATCCTTGAGCTACACTCCCAAAAATCTCTATGATTCTGAGTCAAAATGGTTAGGACAATGATCCCTCATATCTTCTTTCCTTTCCCATGTATCCTCCCACACATTCCCATGTTTCCACAATACAAAAACTATAGGCATGGTCATTCCTCGCAACACTTTCTCCCTGTGATTCAACACACCTATTAGATGCTCTTAAAAATAAAAATCTATCTCAATCTTAACATCATCTATATCGATCACATTAGAAGGGTCAGGGTGATACCAACCTAGTTTTGACACTTAGAAAACATCATACGTAGCACTGTATCTCTGTGGAAGAGACAATCGGTGTGCCACTAGCCTGATTCTCTCCACCACCTCAAACGGTCCAGCAAACATGGGTGCCAACATGCCCTGTCTCTATATTCTATAGTGATTAAATCTAGGAAACACCCAAATGAATACATGATATTCCTCTGTAAACTCTATGTGTAATTTATTTCTACCAGCATATGAATTCTATCTACTTTGGGTCATATCCATATATTTCTGAATCAATTGTACATGCTCTAATGTATCCTACACGATACTCGGTCCAAAGAACATAGACTCACATAACTCCATCCAAACTAGAGCTGTTCTTCATGGCCTACTATAAAGACCCTCATATGGGTCCATCTATATAGTTTCCCAATAACTATTGGTATGGGTGAACTCCATTAATGATAAGTGATTCTCCCAAGACCCACTGATGTTTAGAACACAAGCTCACAACATATCCTCAAGCATTTGTATAGTACGCTCTGACCACCCATCTGTCTGTGGGTGGAAATTCATACTCAATAAAACCTACATACTAAGAACCTTCTGCAATCCCGACAATAATTGTGACGTACAACACATGTTTCAGTCAGAAACAATATTCTGTGGCGCCTCGTGCAGAAAAACTATCACCTAAACAATCAAATATCCCAACTGCTCCACTGAGAAATCTCCCATATATTCAAGAAATTCACTACCTTTTTAGTCTATCCACAATAACCCAAATTGAATTATTCTTCTAAGTAATCCTCGGGAGAACCACCACATAGTCCATTGTCACATTTTTTCACTTCCATTTTATAATGGACAACGACTGTAGTAAACCTATAGGTCATTAATTATTGTCCTTCAGCTACTGATAGGTGTAGCATTTTGTCACAAACCATACTATTTTCTTTTTCATTTCCAACCATCAAAACTATCTTTGTAGTTCACGATGCATTTTGGTCACACCTGGATGTACCACCCACTTAGAGGCATGAAACTCACACATCAACTTTTCTCACATTATTTTAGGTACGACAACCTGATTCCTGACATAGATGACCTTATCCTCATCTATGCTCCAATCAGAAGGTGATTCCCCACCTTAAAGGTTTTCACTTAGGGTAAAACATTATAAATCCACATACATTATATCTTAGATCTATCTAAAAAATGTATACTCTAATGAAACTATTACGAGAGTCATCTAATCCTATCTCTCCTAAGCCACAATGTGATCTTATCCAGTAAATCCTTAATCTTCCACTCAGCACTAGACACATGAACCACCTGAGTTTGATTCTTCATTCTCAGAGCATCATCATCAATGTTCCACTTTCCAGGTGTATATGTTGGCTCAAAATTTAACGGTTTCATATACTCAACCATTCTATGTTGTCGAATATTCAAGTCTCACTATGAAAATATGTATATTATTCTATTGTAATCAATATACATAGTAAAAAAATTTCCTAATAGATAATGTCCCCAACATGTAAAAACATAAACCATTATATCCAACTAGAGTTCATATGTAGGGTAGTTCGTTTCATGGGGCCTCAACTTCAAAGACGCATAAACCAGAAATAGATCTCCTTGCATCAACACAACTCCAATTACAATCCCAGAAGTGTCACAATACACTGTGTACTTATCACCTTGCTCAGGTAGGATCAATATTGGTATTGATTCCAAATTCATCTTCATCTTCCAGAAATAATTATCACAATCTTATGACCAAAAAACTTTTATCCCTTTTTTGGTCAAGCCTGTCAGCAATGTTTCCAATCGGTAAATGTCCTGAATGAACATATAATAATATTTAGAAAATCCTAGAAATATATGGATATCAAACATGCTCTTGGGACGCACTAAAGAAACCACTATCAGAACCTTATCTAGATTTACCAACACACATTCCTCCGAGATGATTCTACACAAGAATTGTACCTGATTGATAAAAAAAATTATACTAAGATATCATGATGTATAGACAATGATATCTTAATGTACATAGAATGATATCACGATGTTGGTCATAATAATCATGTGTTTTGGAGTGCACCAATATGTCTTCAACAAACACAACCACAAACTAATCTAGGTACAGATTAATGATTTTGTTCATTAAGTCCATAAACATTACTCGTGCTTTCATCAACCCAAGAAATATTATGATGAAATAATATAGTCCATACATGCTTCTAAATTCATCCATTGGTATATCAGAAGTCTGAACTCTCATTTTATGATACCCTAATCTCAAGTCAATCTTTGAGAACACACAAGCTCCTCTCAACTAGTCAAATAGATCTTCGACACGGGGGGGAGGATACTGGTTCTTCAAAGTCATCTGGTTCAACTTTCGGTAATCAACACATAAGCATAAACTTTTATCAGCCTTCTTTGCAAACAACATAAGTGATCCCCATGGCGACATACTCAGATAAATAAATACATTATCCTCTAACTCCTTTATCTGAGACTTGAGCTCTTGAATATATTTTGGTGGCATTCTATATAGTGGAATAGAAATCATCTCTTCCCCCAGTATTAGCTCAATGCTAAATTCCACATCTCTCTCAGGTGGAATCCTAGAGAAAATTTATGTAAACACATCCTAATACCTATCGACTATGTGTGTAAATACATCTCATTTTACACATCCATCATCTAGAAATAAACTAGAAACCTGGGTTGTGATCTCTCTTATTTGATGAGTAATTAGCCCTACTCGGAACGCCTCGATATCCCACTCTTCACAATGAATATATTTGGAACCCTTAAGAGATGTAATGGTCACTCTCTTATGGTAAAAATCAATGTGGGGACAATATGATACTAACCAGTACATACCCATAATTTTTTCAATGCCTGACATGTCTGTGAGATAAAGATCCCATAGAAATCGATACTACTCGACCTCAAGAGAAAACCACTTTCATAAAAAAAGTCTCTTGACTGAACTCCATGAGTTGTGTTTGTCGTCAACACCACACTCACGAACTCCATCGCCAAGCTCAAAACATTAAAAAGATTATAGAAATAAAGGATTGATAGGAACTGATATCAAATAAGGCACTAGATATCATAGAAGCTATAAAAATAGTACCTCTCACTTTCAATGGTCCAGCCTTGATATCCACAAATGTAGGGTGAATAAAATGCAACGATCTTACCCCACTTTCCTATGATGTAGTCTATGTCCCCTTTGCTGCAATACTCTACTAATATGACCACTCTTACCCTGAAGTTCCACATAAACTACCATTACCAACTTGTCCAGTAGAACTCTAGATGAAGACTAATATGGTGAAGAATATCCTCTTCTACACTCCGATTCTGACTAGTTATACCCTTACTACTCATCTATCGCTGGGTCTTGTAGAACTTTTGTAGATGTCCCATCTTTCTGCAAGACTGTAGCTATATTGGTGGTTGAGGTAACTATCTTCAAAAGTTTCCTAATCTACCACACTGGTGATAGATCACTCGATTAAGGTCCTATTCAACTGATCCCTATTTTTAGTTTCTTTGTTCCCCACTGCCCAGGATGATATTTTCATAACAATGCATCCTACTCTCAGATGTCGTACCTTGTAATCATCTAAATGGAACCACCATTCCTACACTGGAAGCCTCTTCAGGCTACCCATATCTATGAGATCCTTATCCACCACCTCATAAACTCCTTTAACTGAAAATGGAAAACTTGGGACTTAATCTCACATTTATGCCCATCCTAAAAATGTCTCTCTATAGTTATATCATCAACTACCAATGCTGGAGAAAAGTGTTGCAAATGTGTAAAGTGTCCAAAATAGTCTATCAAATAAATACTCCCCCAAGTCATCCCCATGAACTTAGCTACTCTCTCCTACCTCAGTATCTCGGGATAGACGTTCTCAAGAAACTTATCCAACAGTTCCTTCCATAACATACCATTAGCTTATACAGTCTACACCTGAACATACCACCAGTGATTCACTGATCGTCGTATAATGTAAGCATCCAACATGACCATCCTCTATATAAGAGTCTCAAAGTGGTCAATTATAGTCTCAATGGACTCAACCTAGAAATCATATCTCTCAGGTCCACCCTATCCAATAAAAGCATGAGGGTGTTGAATTGGTAACTCCATTTTTAGATTAAACATACTCGTCACAATCCACCCTGGATCTCTTCCCATGAATTTCATGAAGTGGGAAATGTTCTCTTGGAAATTCTCCCTGAATTCCTAACCTGACACAATTGGATCCTTAGTTCCTACTACTAGTAGATCTACTCAAGCCATATCCTCATGTTAGACTCTTAATAAGCATTGTCATGTAGAAATATCTATACCATTACAAATCGGTACCTTAGTAATCCTTTTACAAAATTAACACATTTAAGGTAAAATACAATATTCCACAATAAGTTGTTTCCTCATACCCTACCACATAGTCAAAACTGAGGTGTTATCACTACCCTTAATAATATTACTCCTTGGTCCAAGATAACAAGGGTAAAAAAATTCTAGTTATTCAAGATTCACTTTTATACACCAATTTATTCTCATCTTAAATCATTCTACAATATTTCTCAATTTCATGTTAGGTGCCATTTCCATTTCAATTTCACAAGAAAGGAAAAACAGTTCAAGTTCAATAACTTACCCATAACCCATTTTTCTATGTGCGCCTTAAATGATGCATGTCACAATAAACCTAAGTTCCTAGAATGATGCATGTAACTCAAATCTTGTGCCATACTGGTCAATGAGTCAAAACTCAGAAAAAATTAACATCAATAATCAAAACACACAACAGGTGTGTCAACTAAGTTGAAATAATATTCAACTATAATATCAAATAGGAATAAAACAATCCCACCCTGGGTACTTGTGTTATCCCCCATACATGGGATAGTTAATCCCATAAATTAGATCATAACCAAGGACTAACTCTTTCTAGTTTCATGTCTACCTTTACCAAATAGTAATACAAAATAAAAAAGAAAAGAAAAATGGACTATGATACCACTTTGTAATGTCCAGACCCAGGTTCCACACATCGGTGCCCCGAGTCGGTCAGTCGCATGACCCCAGGTGTTCCTCCCCGTATGCTAGAGGACACTGAATAGCAGTGAGGGTCTGAAATATCAATAATGGGGAGACTATACCCCCTTTTATCAGTTTTAATAGACTAGAAGAAAATAAAAAACAATAACTAAATAACATGTAATCATAACCTGAAATAACTGGTATCACGAGTGGGCTACAAGTGGAAATACAATATCAAAACTAAAGAAGAAAATATTCCATGCCAATGTACGTGTCAAGTGTCTAAATTTAAACCCAAAATAAATATACTGATGACACCCCTAATTGGGTCCCCAATCATTTCTACTTACCTCATCCATACTCTATCCCATATAATCTATATAACACTGATCTTTTTCCCTTAACGTATCCGGAAAACACAAAGACTATTTGGGTACCAATAAGACAGCACGAGTAGGGTGTGAGTACAGCTCAGTATGCCACCAACAATGGTGTATAAAACAATATATAGTTAATATAATGTGTATGCAGTTGTATAAATACATAATTTCAATTCATAAGTAAATAGTTATCACATTATCAATTAATATTTATTAAACAACATAAACCACCAACCTCTCATTGACACTCATAACTTAATGCTTGCTTTGGCTCATTCTGAAGCCTGCATTATGTCTAATGGATTTCATATCTCTTAATTCCATTTTTACCATTCAATACATACGTTTTCTCATACCGGGTCCTGGCGTCTGTCCGATGAATATATTATCTCATATAATCATTGATACCATTATTTCATTCATACATGAATTCCCATGTTACCATTCATACATCACACAATAGAATGACCATGTTCCAATTATTTAATTCACAGCTAAATGACCATGTAACCATTCATACCTTACACATTATAATGGCCCTGATCCCATTATTTCTTTCTATTAGAACCAATAGGGACCTATATACCCTGAGAGGGGGGTGAATCAGGGTATGGATATTCTTTTGAAAATTCTTCCTGCCCTACTGGATCTTGACCACTTTATTAAAATGGCCACATTGTTTGCTCTTGTGTGTTTATTATGATCTATTTTCTTTCTTATTTATATGATGATGATGCTTTGAATGCAATGAAAAGAAGCAAGCAGGCAGACATAGAGATTTTTACTTGGTTCACCCTCACTTGGCTACATCCAAGGAGCATACAACGACGATGTTCCGCTGTACCAAATCCACTAAGGATCACGGCCAATAATGTTTCGGCTAGATCACTTCTATGACAATTATCACTGCCTTTACAATGTTTAGGGTCAGCTCACTTCTTTCTCAAGGGTCACTCCCTCTTTCTCTCTCTCTGGCTCACTGTCAGTGGAGAGGATCACATTCTTCCTCTTCCGTTGCCCATTGCTCTGGAAAGGATCCACTCACAGTTTATAGACCTATAGGTCTCTTCATTATCACTAATGAATACATCCTTAACTATTGACAGTTTCCCTGTTGACGTCCAAATTTCACCCATAGATGAATCTCACTTTGCACCGGGTGGACCGAGCAACCCCATTTTTTACATGCAGCCCTTACAACACCTTGCATGTAATTCCATTGCTTTTCGCGAAATTCACTTTTCGCGCAACAACCGCATTTTACACACAACCTCCAAATTTTATGAGCAACATCTACACTTCCTTGCGTGTAATTCTCTTCTTTTGCATGAAATCCACTTTTTGCGGAAGACCGCATTACGTGCCAATACCAATTTTACGCGCGACCTTAGATTTTCATGCAACACTAGACTTTATGCACAAACATAAAGTTTACGCACAACTCCCTTGCTAACTTCAATTTTTCACATCAGATCTCGGGTATTTTCTATGTCTTGAACTCTTAAATGCAGGGGGGTTAATTCATATTTATAGGAAAAATCGACCCCGTGTGAAAAACACTCCTTGAACGCGTAATTCAATTCAAGCGTGAAAAAAAAATATTCCACGCAACACCATTTTTCACAAACTACTCCAAAATTTTGTGCACCACATGCCATTGACAATTTTCGAGCTTCATTCATCGAAAATTTTCTACTTTGAAATACCTCATCACTCTATTTCACACATCCTTCTGTTTTTCCACACATCCCGTTGTTTTTCACCTCTAGATCGTCCATTCCTTTGTTGAGATTCTTCAATCAATCAGTGATTTTTGAAGGAATCCCTTGAGCCCAAAAAATCACCATGTACACCCCCTTTTTCGACAAAATAATACATCATGGTCTGCTTCGTCAACAAACAATACATAGAGGCCCGTTTTTCCAACAAACACAATCACCTCAAAATTGATTCCATGATACCTTGAGGGATTTTTTCCCAACAATATCACAACAAAAAAACCATGTTACCATCATAACATTAACATTAGAATGAACAAGTTACCATTATTTAATTATAAACTTAATTGCCATGTTAGTATTCATAACACATAATAAATTCAATAGTTAAACATCCAAATAAATTCCATTTCTAATTAAAAAATTATTTAAACACAAATATTCCATTATTTAATTCAATAATTAACTAATAACATATATAACATTAATTAATTCAAAAATTAACTAACCACATCATGTAATTTAATTAATTCTATAATTAATTAAAAACATAAATTATATATGTCAATTAAACAATTAACTAACACCAAAAATTTCATTACTAATTCAACTATTTGTTTATCATATAAATACCGTAAATTAATTCCACAGTAAATTGAGTGCATCAATCACATTAATTAATTATTCAATTAATTAATCAATATCCACAAAATCAAAATTCCATAATTAATTCCACAACTAATTATCTCAATCACAAGCCCAATAAATCATAATTAATCACAGAATTGCACATTTCAATCCTCAAATCTCAATATCTCACAATTAATTCTACAATTAATTATCTCAATCTATAATTTCCAAAATCCCCAATTTCACATTTCTTAATTAATTAATTCACCAAATTAATTAATTCAGTCAAGAACAAAATTTCCAAAAATCTAATAGAAATTATAATATAACATATACATAATTTAAATAAAGACTTTGGGGTTTGCATTATAGACTAACTAGCTCGATTCGTTGACAAGCGGCCGTCTAACAAAAATCCCCAAAATTTGAGCAACACAACGACATAGAACAAGATCTGAATATTAAACAGTAAATAAAGATTGAAAAAATAAATATGTCTTAAATATATATATATATATATATCTACAATAATATATCTAGATAAAAAAACAAGGTATATATCCAATCAATATAAGAATAACAAACCCTATCTAAAATAGGAGAAGGAATGAGAAACCATGTGAGATGAGATCCTCTTACATAGAAGGGTTAATATATTTGATATAGACTTTGAATAAAAAATGATGGTGGTCATGAAGACTTTTAATCCATCTAGGAGGCTCCAATATCATGAAATATCATCTAGGGTCGAATAGGGGTCGAATAAAAGATAAAATGGGGGTTTGAGTGATTAAAATTATAATTTTTGGGTTATTTAAGAGGTCGTGCATGGTTTGTTGGGAAGGGGTGAATGATATACCCTAACTATGAGCCTATCCAGGTGCCTCTATTATGGGGGTCCATAGTTTCTCTTAAAAGGTGCATGGTTTTAAAAACCTTGCGCTAACCGTGAAATTCCTCTATCCGGTGTTGCACTGTTTGCTGGGTTGGGGCACATGGTTAGGGAAAACAATGTTCCAACCCTGAATTTATCTTCTCCATTATAATTTTCTCAAATATTCTCCCAAACACACCCCATGGTAAAACCCAACTGAAGTATTCTCAAAAAAAATACCTGAAATTTATCTCAAGTGATCTTCAAAAATGGTTGGGATCTTACACAAACAATTTCAATTACTCTCATGAAGTATTCATTAATGGATTATTCATCTCTCATTCTTATGTATTTATAATTAATATTCCATATTTATATCATTTCTTCCTTCACTTTATTATTCCCGTTGACTATACTTTCCTGCTTATCCCACATACTCTTTGATGTTTTGAAACCCATCACCTTCATATAACCGTTTTCTGATAAGGACATAAGAATAGAATTTCTATCCTTTCCATCAACTTCTATATTTATTTTATTAGTAAACAACATAGGGGAATATTTCTTAATAGGTGTAAAAAAAATTGTAGAAGCATCAATAAATTCTAGGCCAAAATATAGGAGATGAAGAATCATCTAATGTTTCTATCCATAATAATTTTTTCTATCAAGTGTAGGAATTCCTCTACTATTGATAGAATTGATAATTTCTATTACAAGGATTAAATAACGAAACCTTTCTCTATGATACCAATTAAAGTTTCAAATGATTAAATAAAATCTTAGAAGGGGGTTGAAACAGTGGGTCGCTTTTATAAGTTTCAAAACGTTTAAAAAACATAACCCTTGAGACCTATTAAATTTTATATCCTTATTTTCTTTTAGTAAATACCCATACATGAAAATGTAGGAAATCAAGTAAATCACATAAGATTTAAAAGTTTTTTCCTCGGTGCGAGAATCTACATCCTTTACATATCCACTCCTGTGGGTTTATATAAATTCTCTATAATGAATAAGTGAATAAAACATGTGCCAACTCCCGCTAGATAGCTTCCATGTCTCAGTAGAAATTATTATACAAACTCCCATCACCTTAAAAATTTCATTACAAACAATTGATCCAAAATAAAAAAATAAAGACTTTCTTGAAACTTCTATACAAATTCTCTATATGGAATCCTCAGTCTGATGTGGAAAATGCTGATTCTCTCATTTCGATGGGGATGGGTTCAATGGATTTAGTCCAATGAATATAGTCTAATAGAAACATTACGATGAACTGATTCTGAATATATATTACTCAAACTCTTCTCAAATTCTTAGTCAGATATTCCTTAGTCTGGTAAAGAAAACATTAAGATGTCCAACCTTATAATGAGGACTCAGTCAAAAAATATAACTTTTACATGAATTCTACAGTGCTCCACCTTTTCCAAATACATAAAAAGATGTAAAGTATTAATGTATTGTGATTATATTAATAGGAATCCCAAAAAGACAAAGGCTAAAAACTAGAAAACTTTTCCTACATAATAATATTCAAAAACATCAAGATCTACGCATATTTGAATTTGAATTTTGTCCACATAAACTCTTCAAAAATCTGTTGAAATCTTATTGAGTCTAATTTTTAATTATTATTATCAGACTTCTTAAATTTTCTTCGGTATAATAGAACTTTATTAGATCATTATGATGTAACTTACTTAGTTCATTATGATGGAACTTCCTCAACTCATTATGATGGAACTTCCTTATCTCATTCTGAATTCACATTCCTCATCAGAGATAGTCTCGTTGAATTATTCCTTAGATTTTGTCTAATTGACATTTTTTCTCAAAGGAAATCTTGATTGAATTTCCTTCTCAAAGTCATTATGATTGGCTTTCCTCCTCATATTCAGTTTGATTGAATTTCCTCCTCATAGTTATTCATATGGAACATCATTAACTTTAGTCCTATAGAATCGTCATAACGATGGAATTCTCATTATGATTGAAACTTCATTTTGCAGCATTGAAAATAATCAAACCTCACTAGCTATAACTCAATCATACTTCTAAAAATGTTTGTGTTCGGTACTTCTAGATTCGATGTAAACTTTTTCATGATTCCTAAAACAATGAAAATATTTATGATTCCTCCATTTCTTCAAAAGCTTTTATCATGACAGTATTCATGATTTATGATAACTTCAATATTGGAAAAGCACTAGCTGACTTACATAGGAAATTATTATGACATCTATTACTTTCAATAACTTGTTTCTTTTCAAGAAAAACAAAATATGAATGGTTTCACCTATTCTCCCCCTTTTCTTCATAAGTATTGTATCACAATTTTTATAGATAATTTATGATATTTGAGAATTAGAAAATTGAAAATCATCATCTGACTGAAGGTTAAAACATTAAAACATTCTAACTCCTAACATCACTATCTTCATTCAAACTCTTCAACAAAATTCTGGCATTATAAACAACATTGAGTTGAATGAAACATGATCTTCATGCTAATGGATGTAAGACCAATGATGTGTATGATCAACAACATTATTATTCTAGAAACTTATCTGATCGGTGATACACAGTTTGATACTTTTTTTTGGTGCTGCTTAGTCTGATCATCTGTATCCAGAAAACAACATTCTCTAAAATAAAACTTTTTTCTCTATTTATATTTAGGTTTGAAAATTAAGAAACATTCACTAGTTTTTCAAATATCATTATTTTTCAAAAGAATAGTTTTCTACAAATACAAAAAATTAAAAAAAATATCCTGATGGTTATTCAGTATACCATACCATTTATGAAATGGAAAGAAACATATGTTATCATTCTTGCATTTTTTGGTTTGGAAAGTGTTTTTTAAGGCGTATTTTATGAAGAAACATTATCCTTGAGGTTTAGAATGTGACTTTATAGGATAACTCATTGAAAAAACGGTATATTACGAATATGAACCCTTAGAAAAAAAGTAATAGTGGAAAGACATTCTATATTCCTTGAGAGGGAAAACATCTCTAAAAGTTATAGTGTGATGGAGATAGAATTAGATGATGTTGAGACTCAAGGTACATAATAGATTTCATAGGAATAGATTCTATAAATCCCCATGTAAAAATAAACTATTCTAGAGGCATAAGTAATGTGTGGGAGTACAAGAGAGGTTAGAGAACCAGAATGGTACAGTTTTCTTATCACCAAGGATGATGACTAATTATTAGTTTATAATAAAGATACTATAACCTAAAAGGATGATTTAAGTGGCACATATGTTGCCAAGTGAATATAATCCATCAATTCTTAAATGGATTCCATCTACAAAAATCAAGTCTGTTTTTTGGTAGATCCTACAATTGATGTAAAACCCATTTGTTGCAAGTGGGTATTCAATAAGAAACTAGACATTGATGGAAATGTCAATACCTATATAGTATGAATAGTTGTAAATGGATTTAAATAACATCATGAAATTAACTGAGATAAAACCTTTTCTTCAGTTGTAATGTTGAGATCCATCTGAATTATACTCGACATTGATGCTTACCGTGACTATGAGATTTGAGAAATTGATGTCAAAACTGCCTTACTTAATGGGAACCATCCGGAAGATGTTGATATGAAACAACATGAAGGTCTTGTGACTCCAAAGGATAAAAAATATATAAAAATTGAAAAATAATCCATTTATGGATTAAATCAAGTATCTTGGATATGGAACATACATTTTGATGAATCTATAATAGAATGCAGTTTCATAAGGAATGAGTGTGATCCTTGTGTCTATAAACCATTTAGTGGGATTGCATTCATTTTTTTAGTATATGTTTATGACATATTACTTATAAGAAATCAAATACCAATATTACATTTTTTTAATATGTGGTCGAATAAATTCTTCTCTATGAAGGACTTGTGTGATACATCATATATATTTGGAATGAAGATATTTCATGATAGATCCAAGAAGTTGCTCAACCTAAGTCAAATTACATATATTGATAAGATAAGTAAGAGATTTGGTATGTAAATATCCAATAAGAGATTATAATAACCCAATCTTCTATGATACTTTTCCTTTTGAATAAAGCAATAACTTGCATTGTACGCAACATCAAGACTCTAACACACCACGACCAATCAAAGTTGCCATTATGAATAGTAATACACACTTTTTGAAATTATATATATTTTATCTCTCAAAATGGACTTCATTTTTAGATTTGTAATTTCAAAATTATCATAGTGTAAAATTTTTGTACTTTTCAGATAACTTTTATATTTTGATAAATAGTGAAAATTACTAAATTTTAATTAAAATCATTTTTTTAATAAAAATAATTAATATTGATAAATTATGAATTTGATTTGTTTTAAAGTATATTTAGAATATATTTTTACCATTTAATACAATTTTTGTCATTGGAAATAATTTTACAACTGAACCATACATAAACTAGTGTCAATCTTTTGATAGTTATTATTTCATAAAAACACGATATTTGTTTTGATAGCGGGAATTAATTTTAAATTAATTTCTGCCACTTCTATGTTTCGAATTTGAAAAACCGGACTCCATATTTGGAGTCAAGATGTCTAAATTGTGTAAATAAGTAACTTTTATTTTTAGACATTTTGAATAATTACTTCGGTAAATATTTTATTTACCATGGTTAAACAGTAAATCCAATAAATAAGTGTAAAACAAATAATATTATAATAATAATCAATTACCCTAAAACATGTTTTAACTTTATTGGTTGATACATTTCCGTCCAAGGGCATATTTGGGTCGATTTTGGAACCCCATGGATCCACATGTATGTGATAATGACACTTTATATTAATTAATTTAAAGTAAATACAAAATAACATAAGCATAAATATTTTAGAAAGAAAATTTATACATAGAGTTTAATATATTATATTTTGAACTATAAATATTCATTATAAATGTAAAAATATTTCCTATATGATGGTATTTTATTTATAATATTTAGACATTGAAAAATTAAAAATATATATGACACAATAATGATGCAATATTTTACTTATTAATTAAAGAATCAAATAATTGGTACTATAAATGTTAAAATAAATATAATTTGAATGTTTTGATGATATACACGAATTTTATTGGTTAATATGACGTGTTAGGATTTCTTAAATCAAATTTTATTCAAATTAATAATGTCTTTAAGACTTTAACAAAACTAAATTATTAAATATTGTCAAATTTTACATAAAAGTGTTTTTAAAACAAGTATTTTTTTATTAATTGATATTATATTCATAAATATATAAGGTTCGACCAAAGGACATATATAATGATAGGTGTATCATTAATGGAAAACTTGGGGGTCACGTGGATGTATATATTTTGTTTATTAACTATATATAATAAAAATACAAAATGACATGGTAAGAGTTAAACTAATTAACCAAGAGTTAAAACTAAAAGATGAGGTTACTATAATGACCCAAACCTATATAAAATCTATTGGATGAATGTATTTATACCCATACCCAACATAGACTTTAAATAATAAACTTTTGAGCCATTATAATCCAAATATGAATTTATTACAAATTAATACTTTATTTTTTTTTTCTAAAGAGCCCCTCCTCCCCCTTATAAAAGGAAACAACTTCTAACCAATTCATGACACCTTCAATGCCATTTGGATGGGCCAACCCCTGACAAAATACTCTCTAAAATTCCCTCAATTCAACTTAGAGTCCTTAGTTTGATCATAAAGCAAACCTATAGATCCCTTTTGATCAAATCAAAAGGAAGAACCAGAAGAAGAGGTAATGCTTTCACCACCTTTTTTCAAATTCATTTCTTCTTCAACTTCTTCTTTCTTTGATATTTCCTTTCTAAAATAATAACTCTAGTATCTTATATATGCTGCGTTGTTATTATAAACATTTTACAACCATATTCAGTATTCTATCCATCCTTTGAATGACATGTCACTATACGTGCGTATGTACGACTTACCATCTCCACGTCGTGGTGTAATTGTTATTCAACATTTCATATTTGGATGGGTATAATAATGATGTGTAATTAATGTAAATAATAAATATAACATGATAATGATTACCTATATATGATATAACATCAAATTATATATTATTTTAATATCAAAAGAATGATATTGTTGCTCGTGCGTACGTACGGACTACCGTCTCCACGAACGTGATGAGATTCATTCCCCGTCATATCCATTCATGAATAATTCACATTTAATGATTAAAAATAATTTTTAAGGACTTGATATAATTCTAGATATGAATAATATAGAAAACTATCCATAAAAAATATGACTTATATAACAAAACATATAAAAGAAAACGAGTAAGTTAACACCGGAAACGACGATAATACAAAGTTATTATTAACAAAAGAGTCTTCAAAGATCATATATGATAACATATTATTGTATAGGATTCTTGTATAACTTAATAAAAAAAATTTCCCCATTATACAGGAGGTTAAGCAACCCTCAACTGAGGAAAATTACAAGGTAAGGGGTTTTCATCTCACTCCTTATTTCCATGAGATTCATTCCATGTTGCCACTATTACATTTTGTGTGGTGTCTGTACTGCCCATAATTGTATTTTTTGTTTAATACAATTTAATTTATTTGTATTTACATCTTCATTGTATGATACATCTTTCATGGGTTATATGTTTCGTATGTTTCCAAATTGGTTAGGGTTATTTCACAATCTCTTTATTACTCGAGGTTGTTTATATGTAATTATCTACTAGGACCTCTTTATCATCCATATCCATGTTTCATAAAAATATATTTTAAAACATTCTTACTATTTTACAAAATATGGTTTAAATTAATTTATACCATTTTTTGAATTTTTATAAGAATTTTATAAAGGAATCTTTTGGTCATTTTCCAAACAAAGTACTTTATAACCTTTTCAACAAAATTATGTTAAGATTGTCTTTTTTAACTTATACGGTAGGTGCAGTTATTCTCCACCATTATTACACCTTTGAAGATTCCCTTACATTCTTATAAGAATGTTATTAAAATAAAATTTTTCTCTATAATAATGTGACTTTTAAATGATTTCAAAAAAGAAAATTTTCTCTCAAATTGTTTTGATTTCATCTATTTCGACATCTGTTTATAAATTTTACACTTGTTTGAAGTTGATTTATTATGATAAAAATCATCAATATTGTATTTAAAGTTTTGTGATATGTTTGACTATGGATGAGTTATTTTATCCCATTAATGGTTTATCATTAATGTTTTGGAATTTTGTATGCTAGTTTTAATAAAAATCTTTATGTTATATTTCATCCTCTTCTTAAGATGAATGTATTGGAGTAGTATGTTCCGGGTTGGGGACTACTAAAAGTAAGCCATTCGGGTTGGGGTCCACTTACAGTCGACCCTCCGGGTTGGTGTCCGCTTATTATAGGCACTCCGAGTTGGTGTCTGGTTAATAGAGGCACTGTAGTTTGGAGTCCGGTTATAGAGGCTCTCCAATTTGGGTTCCAGTTATAGTTATCCCTTAGGTCTTGGCACGAGGCATAAAAAAAGAAATTAAAGTTCAGAATTATGAATTCGTTCATTATTAAAGTGGTTAGTGATATCGCATGTGATTAATCGACTAGTAGAATATGCATGTGAATATGTAAATGGAATTACTTCAACTTATTTTTTTCCCATATTATACTGAAGTTCATGTTTAAAAGGATTTTTTTAGTTATACATTGCCTTAAATGTTTATGCTTATTTATGAATGTTTCTGTTGTATTGTTATCCTTACTGATCATATGAGCTCACCCCATTCTATGTCTTATTTTTCCCTGGATTCCAAGAAGTAATTTATTAATGACCTTTAGGGGCAGTATGAGGGGATATGAAGACAAGATGTTGTTGTAGTTTTTTTACATTATGATGTAATGTACGACTTATGAATATATCTGGTGTTTCCAAGACTAATAAACTAATATGTCTTTAAAGACATGATCTTTTGTCATCATGCCAATGTTTTGTAATAATTCACCAACTCTAGGTAACTGGGTTCGGGAAGTTACAGTTGGTATCAAGGGAATTTTAGTACAATCATTGGAAACTAGATTTAGATAAACTCTAATTAGAGCACATAGACCTAAGATGAACTTTGAGGATTAGTATAGAAGAAATTCCTAGAATTATGGTATTGTAGAGATTTTGTGGGTTTTTTGAGCAATACATCCCTGTCTGGATAGAAGCAGGTAGAGGCGGCTTTGGCACAGATATACCTAGTGGTAAAAGACAAAAACACCACTTTGAGCTAGACTCGAACGAGAACTAGTGCACGAAAACGGGCCTTTCTTCACTCTTGGTTACGACACTCCTAGGGTATATGCATGGGATAATTTTCATTTTCATTACAAATCATTATAAAGGGTTTATGAATATATACATCCTAAAAGAAAACATTTTTTTTATGATTATGGATTATATCTATAAATAGTTTAGTTTCTGTAAAGTGGTTTACAAGTATAGAATTATGTATTTTGATTCATAAACCGATCATATTAATGCCGTTGTTTAGAAATAAAGCGTAGTGGAAGGAATGGAAACTGTATCAATGCACGCTCTCCATGTTGGGATTTCCCTCCTGCTCAAGATAATTATAGTGGAGTTGGTGATGCAATTGGTACTGATCAGCTAATAACCATACTGGAACAACTCACTCAGGTTATGATTAATAACCTTACCCATATGGAGCACCCTGATCCACATCATATAGGATCAATGTTAGATCCCTTCATGAGGGAAAAACCACCAACATTCAATTGGAGTACAAATCCCTTAGTATCTGAGCAATGGATAAATTCCATAGAGAATATATTCCATGCCTTGGGGAGTAGTGAAAGGGAAAAATTTATCATGGAATTTTACCATCTCACTGGAGATGCTGACCAGTGGTGGTAATTGATTCAAAACACAATGGAAGATGAAGAATATTCAAATATGGAATGGAGGGAGTTCAAAGAGATTTTCATAGAAAAATACGTTCCTCGTGACCATCGAGTAGATATGGAAGGGCAATTTCTGAGTCTGAAGTAAAAAAAGGATAAGAATTTTGAAAAGTATAATGCTAACATTACATGTTTATCAAGGTATGATTGAGATTATATACATAACCCAAGAACTAAGATTGATCGTTTCTTTGATGGGTTAAAACCATTTCATCATTGAGAATTGATCTTGTAATCTGTCTCGTCGTAGGAAGACATTGTCTCATGTGCTATCAAGACCGAAAATGAATTCTCTAAATCTTATGACAATAAAGTAAAACAAGAGAAGAAGATAATGATGGAGAAAGAGACAGAGAAAAGGAAAAAGGGAATGAAGGATTTTCTATTATGTGAAAATTGTGGGAAGAAACACCCCAGTACTTGCCTAAAAGGAATGGGAGTTTGTTACAAATGTTGAGAAAAAGGTCACCAGACTCCTAATTTCAAGGGAAAGAAGGAGGCTGTTAATGATGAATACTATAATTGTAGAGAATTGGGGAATTATGCAATTTAATGTCCTAAGCATCTGGGAAACATACCTCAGAAAAGGGCAAGAGATCGAGGCCAAGATTATGCTTTTACTACAGTTGAAAAGGAATGATTATTGTATTTATATTTTTGGACTCAAGGCTTATATTCTGGTTGTATGAATAACGTGATATATGTAAGGATTGTACTACAGTACTTGTTGTTTTCATTAAGGTTTTAATATGACTAAGGTAATCATATTTTCAATATGTGACAATAAGAGAAACATTACTCTGTTTGGAGAATCTAATGTTGTGATTGATTTTTGAATTTAGATACCTTTTAAAGAAAGTCTGGACAAAGGAACTATTGATAGCTATAATGTTTTGGAATGGATTAAATTGAACATTGGATAGAATTGTTCGAGGATAAAACATTTCTGATGATTATTTTTGGAATATTATGATACTATATTTTTAGGAAATGGACAACCTGCAGGTCGGGCGATAACCCGTCGCGTCAGAAAAAGGTGCAGGAATCGAACCGACAACCATAGTGTGACATGCCTTTATTACGTACCACTAGCCTATAGGAAGTCCCTAGTTGTTACAAAATATTTTTTTATTTTAATAGTATTTGTTAATGATTGGAACTTTATACTATTAGGATAAATATAATATTTTATAGTTCTATTATCTTTTGGAGTGAAAGTTGAGTTTGTGGTATAAATTAATTGAATGATGAAAACTCTACTTGTCAAGAAGGATATATATATTTATCTAATTCTATTAAGAAATTAATTATTTAGTGAAGGGATATTATGACCAAAAATGTATTATCCTAATACCTTATGTTTTGTTGAACTGATGATATTTTAAATCATCTTAGATTGGTGGCTTTGAGGCCCTCAATTCTACACTTGTTTGTGATTGATGACCTCAATCACTCCCTATAAATATTTACATTTTTCCTCTAATTACATGTCTATAATTTCCACCAATGTTATCCTATTCGAAACCCTAATTTGGTGGTGAAATTATCATTTCCCTTTCCTTCTTATTAAAACTATATTTTATTAACCCTATTTCTGATATGGGTTTTCCACAAAGGTATTTTATATTTTCAACCTTTTATTTTCAAAGAACCATTTCAAATTGTGAGGACACAATTATTTGAAGGAGAAGAGAATGTTACACCCCAATCTTTCATGATATGTTTCCTTTTTAATTAAGCAATTACACGCATTGTACGCAACTTTGAGACTCTAACACACCGCGACAAATCATTGTAGCTGTTATGAATAGTAATACCCACTTGTTGAAATTTCAAAAATTTTATCTATCAAAATGGACTTCATTTTTATATTCAGAATATCAAAATTATCCTTGGAGAAAATGTTGGGACTTTTCAGAAAACTTTTATATTTTGATAATAGTGAAAATTACTAAATTACAATTAAAAACAACTTTTTTAATAAAAATAATTAATAGTGATAAATTATGAATTTGAGTGCGTTTAAAGTATATTTAGAATATATTTTTACCATTTGAAACAATTTTGTTCATTGGGAATAATTTTACAATTAAACCGGACAGAAACAAGTGTCAATCTTTTGAAAGTTATTATTTCTTAAAAACACGCTTTTTGTTTTGACAACAGGAATTAATTTTATATTAATTTCTTCCACTTCTATGTTTTGAATTTGAAAAAATGGACTCCGTATTTGGAATCAGGATATCTAAATTGTGTAAATAAGTAACTTTTATTTTTAGAAATTTTGAATAATTAATTCGGAAAATATTTTATTTACCATGGTTAAAATGTAAAGCTGATAAATAAGGGTAAGCTGAAAAATATAATAATAATAATAATAATAAATTAACCTAAAACATGTATTAACCCTATTTGTTGAAATATGTCCTACCATGGGCATATTTGGGTCGATTTTGGGACCCCATGGATCCACTTGTATGTGATAATGATACTTTATATTAATTAAGTTAAAGGAAATACAAAATAACATAAGCATATATCATTAATTAAAACAATTTGAACATATGGTTATATATAATATATTTTCTACTATAATTATTAATTAGAAAGCTAAAATTATTTCCAATATAATGGTATTTTATTAATAATTAATAGACCTTGAAAAGTTAAAAATATATATGACACAATAATGATGCAATATTTTCATTATTAATGAAAGATTCAAATAATTGGTATTATAATTGTTGAAATAAATATAATTTTTAAGGTTTGATGATAACCATTAATTTTATTGGTTAACAGTACATGTTAGGATTTCTTAAATTATTTTTATTCGAATTAATAATGTTATTAAGAATTTAATAAAAATAACTTTTTAAATATTGTCAAAATTGACATAAGAGAGTTTTTAAAAAAAATAATATATTACTAATTGATTTTATATTCCTAAAAATAAAAGTTTTGGAAAAAGGACTAATATAATGATAGGTGATTCATTAATGGACCTGTTGGGGGTCCCTTGGATGTATATAGTACGTTTATTAACTATATATTATAAAAATACAAAGTGACATGGTAAATATTAAACTAATTAACCAAGAGTTAAAACTAAAAGATAAGGTTAATATATTGACCATAACCTGTCTAAAATCTATTGGTTGAAATTATTTCAACCCATACCCACCATATACATTGAATAATAAACTTTGGAGCCATTAGAAACTGAATATGAATTTATTATAAATTAATACCTTATGTTTTTTCTAAAGACCCCCTACTCCCCCTTACAAAAGGACACCACTTCTAACCAATTCTTGAAACCATAAATGCCTTTTGGTTCGGCCAACCCACACCCAAATACTTTTTCAACTTCCCTCACTTCAACCTAGAGGCCTTAGTTTGATCAGAAATCCAACATATGGAACAATTTTGATCAAATCAAATGGAAGAACCCGAAGAAGAGGTAATGTTTTCACCACCCATTTTCTCGTTCATTTCTTCTTCAAATTCTACGTTTTTGTTATTTAAAATCTAAAGTAATAACTCCATTATGTTCTATATACTGTGGTGTTATAATAAATACGTTACAACCATATTCAGTATTCTATTCATCTTTTGAATGGCATGTCACCATACGTGCGTACATACGACTTAATGTCTCCACGTCGTGGTGTAATTGTTATTCGGAATATTATTATTTGGATAGTTATAATAATGATGTATAATTATTGTAAATAATAAATATAACATTATAATGAATCATTATATATGATATACCATCCAATTATATATTATTTTAATATCAAAAGAATGATATTGCCGCTTGTGCGTACGTACGGACTACAGTCTCCACGAACGCGATGAGATTCTTTCCTCATCATATCCATTCTTGTGTAATTCTCATTTGATTATTAAAAATAATTTTTACGGACATTATATCATTATATATATGAATATAATACAAACCTATACATAACAAACATGGCTTATATAACAAAACATATAAAATAAAATGAGTAAATTAACACCCAAAACAACGATAATACAAAGATATTATTAACAAAGCAGTGTTAAAAGATCATATATGATATCATATTAATGTATATGATTTTTTTATAACTTAATAACAATTATTTAACCATTATAGAGGAGGTTATCCTACACTCAACCATGGAAATGTACATGGTTAGGGGTTTTTATCTCACTCCTTATTCCCCTGAGATTCATGCCATATTGCCGCTATTACCTTTTGTGTGGTGTATGTACTGCCCATAATTTTATTCATTCTATAATAAACTTTAATTTATGTGTATTTACATATTAATTTTATGATACCACTTTTATTGGTTGTATGTTTCATAAGTTACCAAATTGGTAAGGGTTATTTCACAATCTCGTCATTATATGAGGTTGTTTATACGTAATTATCTACTGGGACACCTTTATCATCCACATCCATGTTTCTTAAAAATGTATTTCAAAACATTCTTACTATTTTATAGAATATGGGGTAAATTAATTTATACCCTTGTTTGACTTGTTATATGAAGTTTATAAAGGAATCATTCAGTCGTTTTCCAAACTAGGTACTTTATAACCTTTTCGACAAAATTAACATAAGAATGTCTTTTTTAACTTATATAGCAGCTGCAGTTATTCTCCGCCATTATTGCACCTTTGAAACTTCCCTTAAACGCTTATATGACTGTTTTTAAGGTAATCGTTTTCTCTATAATTATTTTATTTTTAAATGAATTCAAAAAAGATAATTTTCTCTCAAATAGTTTTGATTTCATCTATGTCAACATCCTTTGAAATTTTTTTCATTTTTTTGAATTTGATTTATTATGATACAAATCATCCATGTTGTATTTAAGGTTTTGTTATATGTTTGAATATTGATGAGTTATTTTATTCCATTAATGGTTTATGATTAATGTTTTGGCATTTCGTATGCTAGTTTTAATACGAATGTTTATGTTATATTTATCCTCTTCTTAAGATAAATGTATTGGAATAGTATGTTATTGTTTGGAGACTGGTAAAAGTATGCCCTCCAGGTTGGGTTCCGGTTACCGTAGACCCTCCGGCTTGGTGTCTGGTTATTAGAGGCACTCCAGGTTGGTGTTCAGTTATTAGAGGCACTCCAGGTTGGAGTCTAGTTACAGAGGCTCTCTGGGTTGTGTTCCGGTTTTCGTTATCCCTTCGGTCTTGGCACAAGGCCTTGACAAAGAAATTAAAGTTCAGAATTTTGAATTCCGTAATTATGAAAGTGGTTAGTGATATTTCTTGTGATTATTCGACTAGTTGAATATCAGTGTGAATAAGTAAATGGAATTACTTCATTTTATTTTTTTTCCATATTATGCTGAAGTTCAAGTTCAAAAGGCTTTTGTTTTTGTTATACATTATCTTAAATGTTTATAATTATTTATGAATGTTTTCACTTTATTGTTATCCTTACTGAGAATCAGAGGTCACCCTTTTCTATGTCTTATTTTCCCCAGGATTCCAAAAAATAATTTTTGAATGACCAGCAGGGATAGTATGAGGGGATATAAAGATAAGATGTTGTTGTAGTTTTTTTACTTTATGATGTAATGTAATACTTTTGAATATATCTAGTGTTCCCAAGACAACTAAACTAATCGGTCTTTCGAGAATTGATCATTTTTGATCATGCCAATGTTATGTAATAATGCACCGACTCTGGGTAACTGGGGTCGGGGCTTTACAAGGATTGTTTCCAATGTCACATGGCATTCTTCCTCCAAAGAAAATGTTTCCTTAGATACATGGGAAAATAAATAGAATGGAAATTATTTTATATGCATCAGTGATTGGGTCATTCATGTATATTATGATATGTACTAGGATAGATGTTTCCTATGCATCAAGTGCTGTAATAAGATATCATGATGATCCAGTTGACCTATATTAGATAGAAGTGAAGAGTATCTTTAATTATTTGTGGTGTACTGAGGATATGTTCCTAGTTTATGGAGGATATGGGGAACCAGTCATCAAAAAATATGAACATTATAGTTTTAAATCTTATCAATATGACATGAAGTCACAAACAAGATACATATTCACTTGAAATGGAGGTATTGTGAGCTGGAAGAGCTCATAAAAGTCTATGGTCATATATTTTTACTGTAGAGTCCAAATATAATGTGACTTATGAGGTAGCTAAATAAGCATTATGGATTCAAAAAAATCATCCAAGATATTGAATTGGTGTATAATATTAAATATCCTATTACACTCTACTATGATAATATCATAGTGGTGTCTCTCGTAAAATATCCATGTACACATCAAAGACGAAGCATGTACATTGGAAGTATTATATCTTGAGAGATTTTTTTAAGAGAGGTGAGGTTTTAGTGAGAAGTATTTCCAATGATGAAAATATATCATACCCCTTGACTAAAATCTTGAGTCACCATAAATATGATTATTAAGTGAGGCCAATTTTACTGAATGTTAGTTGGATCTAGTCCTCATTGGAGTTTCTTGGAGTTGGTGTCCTAGGATTAGCAATTTGTAATTTAATTACAAGTATGTTCGATATATTAAATATTAATAAAACATATTATTACATATTGTCCATTTTTCTGTAAGACTCTAATGTAATAATGTCCCAGAGTATATGTCACATTGATATGTTCATAGCAGTTCTTTGTTATATTGAGAACCTTGAAGTGTTATGATGATATTCTTAAAGAATTTTCTTCTCTTAGATAACGTACTATGATGGGACACATAGTTCATAGACTATTAGGTGAGAGCACTCACAAGAGTATGAGTCTTATTATCATTATGTTCTCACTTGGTAATCACCAATATGGGAGATTATGAGAAAGAATCACTTGTAGGAATTCCACATGTTTTTGTGTCATCAGATATTCCTATATGTGAGCATGTGTAATGGTACATGGACTTTAAATTTATCGTTAATGAATTTTATAACTCATGCACTTAGATTTTAGGATTAAAGCCATGGCGACATATATTCAAGTTAAGTTAGGTTACATTGTTCTTGTCATGACTCACATGTCATTAATGAATAAGTTAAAGAAGGTTTTATCCATTCTATATTTATGGAAGCTGATATCTCATCCATTTGATTGAAATAGAACCATTCCATTAAATTCCATGTACATGGTGTAACGATGTGTTTATTTTAGATATTTAAAGAAAGATGTACCAAGAAAATAGGTTGGTCACATAGATGTGCAACCTTATTGATGAGATATTATGATAAAGGGATTATATTATATTGTGAGTGTTCATTTATAGATTTCCTAATTTAAAAATTATGTTATTTCTCTTGGGTTCCATGACTCATTTCTAGATAGTAATTTTGGACTCTAGGAAATCTCTCTTGATGCAAATTAGAAAGAATCCTAGAGGGTCAAACAGTAAGTGTTCCTGATGATCGTGACTAAATACAATTTGAATTTAATTAATTGAATAAATATTATTCTGAAGATTGAGGTATAATTTTATTCATGTTTTATTGATAAAAAATATATATTTATTAATGAAATTTTTAAATTAAATATTTATTTAGGTGTTTAATAAATAAAATAAGAGTTTGAATAGACCAAGGCCATGTCTGAAAAATAATATTAATTGAAAAGATAGTTAGATAATATTTTTCGATGCTCAAGTTGGAGTGCACCATAGAATAATAATAATAATATTATTATTATATTGAATGAGGTTTATTAAAGGTATTAGTATTTTATAAGGGCCAGAATGAAATAAAAAAATATCCTAACCTAAAATCTACCTCAATAAATATCCAATTTTGGCTATTGTGAAGGTAATTGAAAATAGATAATTGTTTCAAATAATGAATTTTTTTTAACTTTTCTATCTCTCTCCCTCTCAAGAAAAATAAATTTTTGAGAGATTTATTCAAGATTAAAAAATGAGTGATCAAGAATGAACAACGCAAGACATTTTATTCGTCACACTAGAACATAGAGATCGTTTAACATTTATCAGATATCAACAGAGCATGTGGGGATTTTCTCTAGAGGGATTATATTCTTGGATCCTAATATTTCAATGAAGGAAATTTGAAAGGGTATTTTTATATGATTAACATCATTAATGAAGAAATATTCTTAAGATAAGATAATCATTTTTATGACATTAAATAAATTTACTAAAAATTTGATGTTCAAGCTCCACACTCTTGGTTTTGAGCTTATAAACATTAAAAGAAATTTTAATATATTTCCCACCACAAAATGCTTCCACTACTTCCAGATCCATCAAAAGGTGCCACTTTTCTATATCATTTGGCAGTATGGATAGATCCAAGATGAGATGTGGGAGCTGAAGTCTAATGTTTGAGGTCAGTGGATGTCGAGTAGTACGTACACACAATTCCAAGAAGTAGGATCACTAGTCTCATTTCCATATCTTGATTACTTTCTATATATTTAAATTCCATTCAACATGGAGTTGAATCAAGTACAGTCAGGGGTTGTACCAGCTTGGTTAATGCCCAACCACTCGTTATGTGATTTTAGATTTTATGATTTATTTTTGATTTATTATTATCACCAAATACACTAGTAAAACGTGATAACACTTTTCAAGGATGAATTAGTGGTGTCCTACTAGATTTTATTACTCACACCTTCAATAAAAATATAGATTCACATTCAGACTTTATGAATAGGGATTTGGATAAGGAAAAGGGACATGTGGCTGATGGCTACGAAAATGAGAATGGAGATGGTAGTATATAAAGATGGACTCCAGAAAACCCTGATGTTTTATTTAATTATTTATCTTCCTATTATTACTTTTGTTTGGATTTCCACTTTAAAAGACCATTTCTTATTTTATGACATGTGTCTTATCTTTATGTTTCCACATAATTACTGTAGTTGCTATTATACTATTTCTTATGTATTATTTGTATTATGACATGATACTATGGGTATAGTCTCCCATCTAATGGACGTAGGCCCACACCGCTAGTCATAAACCTCTTTTGTATGGGGAGGCATACATGAGGTCTTGTTGCACTCCGGTTCGAACCCGACATTTCAGGTGAAGGCATTACAAAAACCATTAAAAAAAGGCTCCATACTACAAAAAATATCATTCTTAGTAGTGATTTTTTCCTCTAGTGGAAGTAGTTTAAACCTTTGCATAATTATTTAGCATTGGTTACTTAAATATCCCTGTATTTCATGTTCTCTATCCATTTCACAGTAGTTTGATTCTTTTAGCGATGGTTTTTATGTGACTTTTTTAGAAATTTGAAATGATTTTCATTTTATTTAATGGTGATTTAAAAAAAATATTCAAAATAAAATATATAAGATGAGCCTAACAACAGATAAATATGTCAGTGGATGTTATGTTTATTGGTAGTTAATATTAACCATTGTTTATTATTATTCAAATTCATTTTTTAAACAGTGGCTCTTAAAAATCACCTGACAATATTTTAAAAAAAAATACTTTTAAAAAAAATTAATAAAAAAATATAAATTTGAAAACATTGACATGTAATAAACTAAAACATAAATTCACAATAAACCCATCATACATACATCATACAAGATACATTCATAGTTATATACATATACATTCATAATCATCATAACCTCATACAACCGATTACCTCAGTCAACCCACACCTCAATTATTAATATATAAATATAAAATATGTCCAACAACAACCCATGCCCAATATATTTCAACCCCATGACCGATGTTTCATCCTTTAACTCCACATCATCTCATCAATTGAAACATACCACATAATCTCATCAATTTTAATAAAAAAGAAAGAAATTAAAACAAAAAATAATAAATCACAATTACAATAGAATCATTCATAAAATTTAAAAATACCAATGAATCTAAGAACCATCACCACTAACGTTTACATAATGTCTTGAATCGAATGGTGAACCTCTTTTCTTCTGTTAAAATCTATCACCTACTATTAAAACCATAACATTTAAGAAAAGAAATGAAGAAGTGAAATGAAATGGAATATATTTATAATGTTACACATGAAATTTGTTATTTTATTAATCAAACAGAATACATTTTAACATAAAACAATAAAATACCATGAAAAACACTTTTAAAAAATAAATTTTCTTATTTAAAATATGATTCAACACTTGAAACAAAAAAGGGATATGTATATAAAATTCTACTTGATTTTTAAAACGATATGCAATGTGCCTATATTTTACTTAATTTTTTTAATGAATTTGATATAACAGCATATACTATATTTAAAAACTAAATCAATGGTTGTTTTTCCATGACTTCATGTCAATATGAGGGTTTTTTCTATGGTTTTTACCATTACACGCATGTTTTAGTGTTTTAAAACACTAAAAATGTGTTTATGGGAATCCTAAGAAAACCATAAATCTGAATGATGTGTTGTTAATTCATACATTTAAAAAACCATTCTATAGCTATTAATCTCTTATTTCATTGCAATCCGATTATGTTTTCCAAACATTAACCCCCTCGATGCAGGCTTTTAAAGGCTTTGATACCTTTAAAAACTATTTACTATGCCATTGTGACCGCACTGCATGTCAAATTGAAGTGTTTTCTACACTTAAAAATCAAAAATAACACAATTGTATTTTTCCCTTGATTTCACAACAATTTGAGGTTGTTTTCTATGGTTTTGATTGTTACCTACAGGTTTATGTGTTTTAAAACAGTAAAAATCTATTTACATGCATCCTAGTAAAAACCTAACTTGAAATGACATTACATCGATTCCTAAAATTCAAAAATAAATATATAGTCATTTCCCGTGATTTTATAGTAATCTGATGATGTTTACCTAGTTTTGACCCTCCCCCCAATACACATTTTTAAAGGCTTCGATACATTTAAAAACTATTTATTAGTCCATTTTGACCACAAAACACAACATATTGACATGTTTTCTACAATTACATGTCCAAAATAACTTAATGGTGGTTTTACCATGATTTCACATTAATCTGTAGTATTTTTCTATGGTTTTGACTATTACATGCGTATTTTAGTTATTTAAAACACTAAAAACATGTTAAAGGAATCATAGGAGAACCGTATGTAAACATGATGTTCAATCAATTATTAAATTTAAAAAATTAATATTTGTTCATTTTACTTTGAATTCATAGAAATTAGATGATTCTTTCTTGGTTTTAACCCCCTTATGCATGTTTTTCAATGATTCAATACCTTGAATAACTATTTACTGATCCATTTTGATCACACTACATGTTATATTGAGGCTTTTTCTTTGTGTAAACATCCAAAATAAATAAAATATAGATTTACAATGATTTCATTCAAATTGAGGTCATTTTTTATGGTTTTGACCATTACATGCATTTTTTTGTGTTTTAAAACACAAAAAAAGTGTTTACAGGTATCCAAGGAAAACTGTAACATGAGATGATGTTTCGTTAGTTCTTACATTTCAAAAATCAATATATAGTTGTTTTACTTTGATTTCATTGTAATTTGATGATTTTTCCCTAATTTTGACCCTCCATCACATGTTTTTAATGGCTTTGATACGTTTAAAAAACTATTTATTAAGCCATTCTGACCACACCACTTTTCGGCTTGACATGTTGTCAATGTGTAAACTTCACAAATTAAAAAACATTTTTTCTCCCTTTATTTCATTTCAATATGGATTAATTTTCTATGGTTTGTACCATTACACACACATTTATGTGTTTTAAAACACTAAAAATCAATTTAAATACATACCAGGAAATCCGTAACTTAAAACGATGTTATGTCGGTTCCTACATTTCAAAAATAAATCTATGGTAATTTTTCTATGATTTCATTGAAATATGACAACATTTTACAGGTTTTGACCCCCCGAAACATGTTTTTAAAGTCTTCATTATCTTTATAAACTATTTACCAAGCCATTTTGGCCACACTTCATATCAGAATGACATTACACATACACATCAAAAATAAAACAATAGTGGCGTTCCCATGATTTGACATAAATCGTATGTTTTTTTCTATGGCTTTGACTGTTGCATGTTTTAGTATTTTAAAATACTAAAAATGAATTTATGATAATCATAATAAAACAGAAACTCAAAATGAAATCTCATCTATTAATAGATATAAAAAATCCACCTATGGTTATTGAATTATTATTTCATGGTAATCAAATTATTTTTTCCTAGTATTCAACCCCCACCACATGTTTTTAAAGGCATTGTTACCTTTAAAAAAAGTTTACTGATCCATTCCAACTACATCGCACATCATATTGATGTGTTGTTAGTGAGTACTTGTTAAAAATTACTAATTGGTATATTTACACTGATATCACATTAATATGAGGTCATTTTCTCTTTTTTGAATATTATGAACACATTTTAGTGTTTTAAAACACAAAAAACACATTTACGGGCATCCAGGGAAAATAATAACTTAGAATGATGTTTTGTTGGTTCCAACATTTCAAAAACAAATCTATGGCTGTTTTACTTTTATTTCATAGAAATATACTGATGTTTTCCTGGTTTTGACCCATATATACATTTTTTTAAAGGCATCAATATCTTTAAAAATCGTTTACTAAGTCATTCTGACCACACCACAGGTTAGATTTATGTGTTTTCCTTGCATAAATGTCAAAATTAACTCGGTAGTTAATTTATCATGATTTTGACATCAATATGAGTTATTTTTCAATGGTTTTAACAATTATATTCTTGTTTTAGTCTTTTAAAACACTAAAAACGTGTTTATAGGAATTCCAGGAAAACCATAAATCATAATGACATGTTATCAGTTCCTACATTTCAAAAATTAATCTATAGTAATTTTAATATAATTTCATGGGAATCTGATAATTTTTTCCTGGTTTTGACCCTGTGACACACATTTGTAAAGGCTTTCGGACATTTAAAAATAGTTTACCATCCATTCCAACCACACTGCATATCAGATTGAGGTGTCATCTATGAATAGGCATCAGAAATAACTAAAAAATGGTTTTTTCCAGACTTCATGTCAATCATAGGTCTTTTTCTATTGTTTTGATTGTTACATGCATGTTTATGTGGTTTAAAACACTAAAAACACACTTATGAACATTCCAAAAACATTTTTAACACATAATGACATAACTTTTCATCCTACATTTCAAAAATCAATAATTTTTTTCCTATCTGTTTTTATGGAAATATAATGAAATTTTACTAGTTGTGACACCTCGAGAAACATTTTTAAAGGCTTTGATGCCTTTAATATTGTAAAGACCCGTAAATTTCAAGGAATTTTTTTTTAATTTTTCTTTGGAATTTTACAAGAACGCAGTTTCAGACGGCGCCTGATTCCGAGGCCCAGTGTGCCCGGAATCAATTTCCGAAGTTTGGCTCGGGTACGTTCAATGAACGGACGAGCAGGTTATTTCTAACTTTTGAACCGGTGCCCGGAATCGAATTCTGAGGGCTCCGATGAAATCGCAGCGCCGGTATTCGCTTAGAAACGCCTCTTCCGGAGTTGCGTTTGCTCGGGTGTGGTTTTTAATTTTCGGGCTTAATGTTAAGAAATAAAATAATTTTGCGTCAACTTTATTTTATTTCGCTTAAGCCACTTGGAAGCCACTTGAAAACACATAAAGGCGGCTTGAACTGAGTTGAACTGGATAGGATGCTATCCAGAAATATCCAACCCCTTGGTATGATATTTGTGAGGTGGGGCCCGCATGAGCCCCGCCGTTTCTTTCCTCTAAGAAACGCACCCGTGAAAACCCGTCTTAATGAAAGTCAACTAACGCGTTTCTTAAAATCGTAACAGACCATTTAATTGGGCTGTTTCATTCGTAAATTAAATGAGTTGTTTCTTTCGTTGAATTAATTCTATGAATTAATGGTTCTTTTCTTATCTTTTGAAATTCAAATGTTTAGTTGTGTAAATAAAATAAGGCTTAAGCTTATTTTATATTGGGTTGAAACTTGTGGCGTGGAGAGGATTTGGAGGAAAGCGTTCTTCTTCGGCGAAGAACGCGAAGAACGCGAAGAACGCGAAGAACGCGAAGAACGCGAAGAACGCGAGAACGCCAAACCTGCGGAGATCAACGACGTGAAGCCTTGTACCGCGACGCCAACGGATCTCCCTTCGCGATGCTTCTTCCACGACGATCCAACCCCGTGACAGCCTTCGATCGACAACAACCAAGGTAGGGGGTTGCGCTTCTTTTTTATTTTTCTTTTTGGATTTCAACAACAACATGGATTTAATTATTATTAATTAATCCGTATGTTCTTGGTCCTCAGAGGTCATCGACGCGACGGCCTTCCGCGGTGTGACGATCACCTCCTTCCGCGACGGTCAATTCCGCGACGACCTCGCATCCGACAGCGACGGCGAGGTAGGGATTTTATAAGTTGGAATACCCCTCTTTATTCCCGTGAACGTTCTTTAAAAAATAAAGAACCAGTTTCTATTGAACAATTTTATTTTATTAAAATTGTCGGTTCATGTGTTGAACAAATTTCTCTCGATTGTTTATCTCTAACACGGAGGGTGCGGGCCAAACGAACACGGCCCGACGACCCTCCGCCGTTCTTTTTTTTTGTGCGGATTTGACGGGCGACGACGGAACGTGCCGCAACGGATGTTTGATGATTCCGCAGTGAAGGACGAGTCCCGGGAGGAGCAGCGGCACAGGCGGGAACAAAATCGGACCACCGGAGCGATCCCGGTGGCCCGCGGAACTCGCCGGCGGCGCGGGTCGCCTGCGCGGCAGCGCCGGCAGCCGGGAGCGGCGGCGCCCCGGCGCGCCGCCGGACAGGCCGCCGCGACTCAGCATGGCGGCGGCGGCACCCGCGGACCCGCGGCCCCGCGGGTCCGGTGCCCTCGGACGCGGCTGAAGCCGCGTCCCGACTCAACGCGGCCCCATGCGGGGGGCCGCGGCACCACTTGGCCGCGAGGGGCGGCGCCCCGCGTGCCTCGGCCGTTCGGCCGCGCGGCCGAACCGGGCCAGGCCGGTCCGACCGGCCGGGCTGCGCCCCGGCCGGACCGGGTCCGACCGGGTCGGGTCGACCGGGTTCGGCCGACTCCCGGGGGGGTCGGGCCGGGTCGGCCCGGGCCCGGACCCCCGTCTTCAGAGGGTTTTTCGTTCAAATGTCCGTAACTTGAGCTACGTGCCTCGGAACGACGCGCCGTCAGCGGCAACGCGATCCTTGGATCTAGACGGTCGTTTCAGTATACTATACTCAAGGTGCACCTTCCTTTTTGGGAGCCTACGTAGTTAAAACTCCGTAGTTAAGCGTGCTTGGCCTAGAGCAGTGATCAGGATGGGTGACCTCCTGGGAAGTTTCCCAGGGTGGGTGTGAGACGGAAAGGCCAATAACTAACAGACCGGGCGTCCGATTGACGTGCCGTCTATTTCTTTGTTTTCCTCTAAGTGAGACGGATCTTTTGGCATACTCCGCCCGAGGTTTGGACGCAGGTGGAGTACGGTCGGGTTGGTTTTGCCTTAAAAACCAACCGGGCCCCTGGGACGAAAAAGCCAATAACTTTCAGACCGGGCGTCCGATTGACGCGCCGTCTGTTGCGTTGAGTTTTTGTTGATGATACGGATCTTTTGGCATCCTTTGCCGAGATTTGGATGCAGTTGGATAGTGGCCGGGTTGGATCGCAGCGAAATCCAACCGGGCCCCTGGAACGGAAAAGCTGATACCTTTCTGACAGAACGTTCGTTTGACGAACCGTCATCGACGTTGGTGATCTCATTGAGAAACGGTCCCTATGAGTATACCCTCTGAGTGTTCGGGGTATAGTTGAGTTACAGCCGGATTGGTTCGCACACGAAACCAACCGGGCCCCTGGGACGAAAAGGCTAATAAATCACAGACCGGGCGTCCGATTGACGCGTCGTCTGTTGCGTTGAGACCCATATGACGAGGTGGTCCTTTGAGATACTTATTTGCGGGACTTTGTGATACTTGGAGTATCGACCAGTAGCTCGTGGAGCGGACCCTCCCAGAGACGAGCGTGCGGAGTACGGAGACCGTGTAGCCGGCTGAGACCTGACGACTGCTTGACCAACTAGACTTGGAGTGAGTCGACTAGCCCAGTGGAAGGAGTGCCCGGTATTTGGCGACAGACCCACGGTGGACGGTGTGCCTGGTAGTTGGTTGCAAACCCGCGGTACTCGACAGGAGTAGTACCTCTGTAGGCTATTAGTGGGAGCGCCCGGTATTTGGCGACAGACCCTCAGCGGACGGAGCACCCGGTAGTTGGCCGCAAACCCGCAGTACTCGACAGGAGGAGTACCTCAGCAGTCTTAGGTTAGTGAGCAGTACCTCGGAGTCGTGACAGGACCATTGTACACTCTAGAGACGGAGCTCTTCAGTAGTTACGGTTTCGATAATGAAAATCCTGGTTTGAGCTGAGACTTTTGATCCTTGTGTTTCCTCATGATTGAGATGAGTTACTTGATAACATAGGTATATGTATGGGCATATACCTGGGTAGTGGTTATCCGTTGATCTCATGGTCCTTGTGTTTCCTCATGATTGAGATGAGTTACTTGATAACTTATGTATATGTATGGGCATATACCTAAGTAGAGGTTATCTGTTGAGATCTTCTTTGTGGATATCCTTGTTGGATTTAGTGAGACCTTGAGGGTCTCGGGGTCCCTACTGAGTATCGTTATACTCACCCCTGCACGGGCTATGCCCGCACCTCGTTGTGTTGGTTGCAGACGACAGGTAGTGCTGACGGAGGCCGAGTGTTCGAGGACTGGACGGTACCCGGAGGTGGACTACACGAGAAGTCAGTGTCCGGAGGTGGACTTCACGGTGAGACGACACTCGGAGGAGGTTGACGGATGAGAGCACTATGGAGGATATCAGTACCTACCCTTCAGGTAGGATTCGTGGTGGACGATCCAAGAGTTGCGCCATCTGTACCTACCCTTCAGGTAGGATCCAAGGAGGACGACCCAGGAGCCGCTTCCGTCCCTCCAACTGTTGTCTTTTTCTGTTGTACTTTGTTCAGTTGTAGTTGTACTTTCTTTTGGGTTTGTATTCTGGCCCATTTACTTTTCAGCACTTCTTTTTGTACTTAGTGTTTTACTTCCGCTTGTACTCTGTGGTGTTTTGTTACTTTTATAAAGACAATGCCTTCCCAGTTTTCGGGATTTACGCCTTTGGTGCTAGTCGCCAGCCCCTGGCCTATGGAAGGCGGGCTTGGGGTAGTCACGGAACGGGCCCCGAGGACGGGTCGTGACAAATTGGTATCAGAGGAGGTCGGTTCTACCGCAGACTCTGATCTTTCTTTCTGTGAAGCAATTGTGTTAAGGGTACCGAGTGTGGTTTTCAGTTCAGGGAGTCCAGTGTTGGTGCGGGCGGCCGACGTATCCATACACCAGGACCCTGGCAACTGATTTCCGACTTTGTGCACGAAAACACTGATTGCGTGTGTGTTTTCAATGGTTTCCCCCCTTAAAACAGCTCAAACCAGTTCAGCTCACCAGGTATAATCATTTGACCGTGTTACGTTGTTTCTTTCAGGATGCCTTTTCTTGGACGACCAGCTAGAGCCCAGAGGGATGTGCGTGCTGACAGCCTGTCGAGTGACGAGGCCTCAGTACAGGGCCCTATCCCAGTTGAGGCACCAGCGGTACTACTACCCGTTGGGCCACCGATGCCACCAGCCCCAATAGTAGGCGATGCCCGCTACTTGAGCGCACTGCATGAGTTCCAGCGCCAGAGGCCACCCAGGTTCGGGGGAGAGACGGAACCGCAGGCGGGTGAGGATTGGCTGGAGGCTGTGGTGGGAGTGTTCAGGCTAGTGGGGACGCCATCGGACTTCATGGTGACCTTTGCTGCTAGCCTTCTTCAGGAAGCAGCAGGCAGGTGGTGGAGCCACTTGTTCCAATTTTGCGATGGGATGGCTTTCACATGGGAAGACTTCGAGACCTTCTTCAGGGTGGAGTTTGTGCCAGTAGCTCTACACCCCGAGCGTGTTCAGGAGCTGCTGCCTTTGCCGCGTGTTTTTCGATCATAAGACAAGTCATCTGTGGGCAGTAGACAGATGATGCATAGGTCCAGGAGGACCAGACCAGCAGTTGGGTGATCTCGGGTTTTAGGACCGGTGGTGCGGGGCACCCGGGGTGGGGTCAAAGCCAGGCGTGCCAGAAGAAGACTGTGTTACTCGTGCGGTGGAAAGGGGCACCTGGCACGTGACTGTCCGACTCCTCGTACAGTTGATCCATAGGCTTTTGAGGAGCCATCGAGGCAGAGGCAGCGACGAATTCTTGAGCAACAGTAGAGCTCCAGGAGCAGGTGGACAGGAGCGGAACTAGTGGATACGTCTCTTGTACTTCTAGTTCCATGTTGATGTTGTTTTTGTGTCTTTGTACTATGAGCTGCAATAAAATAAAGACACTTATCTTGTGATGTTTGCTTTCTTGTCCTCTTTTGTGATGTTACTAAGTGGTCCTGGTTAAGACTGTTGACTTGACCCTCACTTTCTAAATTCCTACTGGAGGAGACCCAGTGACCTCACACTGATGCCGACAGTGTGACTCGACCTTTGGAGGCGAGAGTGACAGTTGGATCTCTTAGTAGTTGCGTCGAGGCCTTACGACGTCATCCATGGCATGAATGAATCCTTCATGCTAGGATTGACTGTATTAGGCAATGGGCATGGTTCATCTAGAGAGGGGATGAGACCGGGTTTATCTTTTCGGCAAAGGAGAAATTTTAGCAGCTCTTCCAGATCGTATGAAAAGGAGGTGCAGTTCATCCAGGAGCGGATGAATACTGCACAGTGCAGTAAGAAACAGGAAACCAGTGCCAGTCTTAGAAACTCGGGCGTGTTAAATGATTCAAGGAGAGGAAGCTTAAAGGATAGATCAGTCTACAAAGCAGCGTGAGGTGGTGTACATCCTAACATGGTACAACCACCTGCCTTAGTTATTCCCGCCAGGATCAGGGAGCTGGAGGGCGGTGGAAGAATGCGGCTGCATGCGGTCAAGAAGTGTGACCCAATGGCTCTAGAAATGATTCAAGGGACAGTATGTGTCCACTACTAGCTGCTGTAGTAACAGACGTCGATATTAATCATTCCTCGCTTCCACAAATCTTGTTCCAGACCTAGAGTTTCCGGTAAGCCATGGACTTGACCCTCACGTCTGGAGATACCTTGGGAGGAGACTCGATAATCACACTTACGCCGACGGTGTGGTCAGACCCTCGAGGCGAGATTTCTGGTTGGAATCTCTTGGTGGCAGCGTCGAGGCCTTACGACGTTAGTTTGAGTATGGAATGGGCAATAACTGTTCATACTCAAATTGACGGTTTTAGGAAAACGTTGGGATAGGTTTTCCTTGGTCGGCGGAAAAGGAAACCCCAGGCAGTGCAGGGTAACTCTTTCACAGGAGGGTGTGACCGATCACTCTTGAGTCGGTCATCCTTACCCTCATAGCACCAGTCGTTTTGAGTTTTAGTTCTAACAGAAATGGAGACCTCTGGAGTTCGAGGATGACGACCACGTCTTCTTACGGGTCTCACCTCGACGAGGTTTACGGAGATGTGGCCTGGGAGGCAAGTTTTCTCCGAGGTTCAACGAACCTTTCTAGGTCCTCAGCTGGGTAGGCGAGGTGGTTTACCGCTTGGCCCATCCACTTCAGTTGCACTAGCTGCACGACGTTTTCCATGTATCCCAACTGAGGAGATATGTTCTCGACCCCTTCGCATATCATCGACCATGAGGAGCTAGACGGTGGTGATGAGTGACTTATACGGAGGTTCCTGTGGGGATCGAGGATCGACAGGAGCGGATCCTAGGAGGATGGTCGATTCCTCTTGTGCACTTTCTTTGGCAGCTCGGGGACCTCCAGGAGACCACTTGGGAGTGGAAGGCTAAGATGTGTGCTCAGTACCACCTTTGTTTCTTAAGTTTGTGTTGGAGCTTTATGGGGACGTAAAGCCCTGTGGTGGGAGTATTGTAAAGACCCGTAAATTTCAAGAAATTTTTTTCTTAATTTTCTTTGGAATTTTACAAGAACGCAGTTTCTGACGGCGCCTGATTCCGAGGCCCGGTGTGCACGGAATCAATTTCCGAAGTTTGGCTCGGGTACGTTCAGTGAACGGATGAACTGGTTTTTTCTAACTTTTGAACCGGTGCCCGGAATCGAATTCTGAGCGCTCCGATGAAATCGTAGCGCCGGTATTCGCTGAGAAACGCCTCTTCCGGAGTTGTGTTTGCTTGGGTGTGGTTTTTAATTTTCGGGCATAATGTTAAGAAATAAAATAATTTTGCGTCAACTTTATTTTATTTCGCTTAAGCCACTTGGAAGCCACTTGAAGCCACTTAAAGGCGGCTTGAACTGAGTTGAACTGGATAGGATGCTATCCAGAAATATCCTACCCCTTGGTAGGATATTTGTGAGGTGGGTCCCGCACGAGCCCCGCCGTTTCTTTCCGCTAAGAAACGCACCCGTGAAAACCCATCTTAATGAAAGTCAACTGACGCGTTTCTTAAAATCTTAACAGACCATTTAATTGGGCTGTTTCTTTCGTAAATTAAATGAGTTGTTTCTTTCGTTGAATTAATTCTATGAATTAATGGTTCATTTCTTATATTTTGAAATTCAAATTTTTATTTGTGTAAATAAAATAAGGCTTAAGCTTATTTTATTTTGGGTTGAAACTTGTGGCGTGGAGAGGATTTGGAGGAAAGCGTTCTTCTTCGGCGAAGAACGTGAAGAACGCGAAGAACGCGAAGAACACGAAGAACGCGAAAAACGCGAAGAATGCCAAACCTGCGGAGATCGATGACGTGAAGCCTTGTACCGCGACGCCAACGGATCTCCCTTCGCAACGCTTCTTCCACGACGATCCAACCCCGCGATAGCCTTCGATCGACAACAACCAAGGTAGGGGTTGTGCTTCTTTTTTATTTTTCTTTTTGGATTTCAACAACAACATGGATTTAATTATTATTAATTAATCTGTATGTTCTTGGTCCTCGGAGGTCGTCGACGCGACGTCCTTCCGCGGTGTGACGATCTCCTCCTTCCGCGACGGTCAATTCCGCGACGACCTCGCATCCGACAGCGACGGCGAGGTAGGGATTTTATAATTTGGAATACCCCTCTTTATTCCCGTGAACGTTCTTTAAAAATTAAAGAACCAGTTTCTATTGAACAATTTTATTTTATTAAAATTGTCGGTTCATGTGTTGAAAAAATTTCTCGCGGTTGTTTATCTCTAACGCGGAGGGTGCGGGCCAAACGAACACGGCCCGACGACCCTCCGCCGTTCTTTTTTTTGTGCGGATTTGACGGGCGACGACGGAACGTGCCGCAACGGATGTTTGATGATTCTGCAGTGAAGGACGAGTCCCGGGAGGAGCAGCGGCACAGGTTGGAACAAAATCGGACCACCGGAGCGATCCCGGTGGCCCGCGGAACTCGCCGGCGGCGCGGGTCGCCGGCGCGCCGCCGGACAGGCCGCCTCGACTCAGCGCGGTGGCGGCGGCACCCGCGGACCCGTGGCCGCGCGGGTCCGGTGACCTCGGACGCGGCTGAAGCCGCGTCCCGACTCAACGCGGCCCCACGCAGGGGGCCGCGGCACCACTTGGCTGCGAGGGGCGGCGCCCCGCGTGCCTCGGCCATTCGGCCTATCACCCAAACCGGTCCGGGCCGGTCCGACCGGCCGGGCCGCGCCCCGGCCGAGCCGGGTCGGCCCGGGCCCGGACCCCCCGTCTTCAGACAGTTTTTCGTTCAAACGCCCGTCACTTGAGCTACGGGCCTCCGAACGACGTTCCGTCAGCGGCAACGCGATCCTTGGATCGAGACGGTCGTTTCAGTATACTATACTCAAGGTGCACCTTCTTTTTGGGGGCTTACGTAGTTAAAACTCCGTAGTTAAGCGTGCTTGGCCTAGAGCAGTGATCAGGATGGGTGACCTCCTGGGATGTTTCCCAGGGTGGGTGTGAGACGGAAAGGCCAATAACTAACAGACCGGGCGTCCGATTGACGTGCCGTCTATTTCGTTGTTTTCCTCTAAGTGAGACGGATCTTTTGGCATACTCCGCCCGAGGTTTGGACGCAGGTGGAGTACGGTCGGGTTGGTTTTTCCTTAAAAACCAACCGGGCCCCTGGGACGAAAAGGCCAATAACTCTCAGACCGGGCGTCCGATTGACGTTCCGTCTGTTGCGTTGAGTTCCTGTTGATGATACAGAACTTTTGGCATCCTTCGCCGAGATTTGGATGCAGTTGGATAGTGGCCGGGTTGGATCGCACTGAAATCCAACCGGGCCCCTGGAACGGAAAAGCTGATACCTTTCTGACAGAACGTTCGTTTGACGAACCGTAATCAGCGTTGGTGATCTCATTGGGAAACGGTCCCTATGAGTATACCCTATGAGTGTTCGGGGTATAGTTGAGTTACAGCCGGATTGGTTCGCACACGAAACCAACCGGGCCCCTGGGACGAAAAGGCTAATAACTCACAGACCGGGCGTCCGATTGACGCGCCGTCTGTTGCGTTGATACCCATATGACGAGGTGGTCCTTTGAGATACTTATTTTCGGGACTTTGTGATACTTGAAGTATCGACCAATAGCTCGTGGAGCGGACCCTCCCGGAGACGAGCGTGCGGAGTACGGAGACCGTGTAGATGGATGAGACTTGACGAATGCTTGACCAACTCGACTTGGAGTGAGTCGACTAGCCCAGTGGAAGGAGCGCCCGGTATTTGGCGACAGACCCACGGCGGACGGAGCGCCCGGTAGTTGGCTGCAAACCCGCGGTACTCGACATGAGTAGTACCTCTGTAGGCTATTAGTGGAAGCGCCTGGTATTTGGCGACAGACCCTCAGTGGACGGAGCGCCCGGTAGTTGGCCGCAAACCCGCAGTACTCGACAGGAGGAGTACCTCAGCAGTCTTAGGTTAGTGAGCAGTACCTCAGAGTCGTGACAGGACCACTGTACACTCTAGAGACGGAGCTCTTCAGTAGTTACGGTTTCGATAATGAAAATCCTGGTTTGAGCTGAGACTTTTGATCCCTGTATTTCCTCATGGTTGAGATGAGTTACTTGATAACTTAGGTATATGTATGGGCATATACCTGGGTAGTGGTTATCCGTTGATCTCATGATCCTTGTGTTTCCTCATGATTGAGATGAGTTACTTGATAACTTAGTTATATGTATGGGCATATACCTAAGTAGAGGTTATCTGTTGTGATATTCTTTGTGGTTATCCTTGTTGGATTTAGTGAGACCTTGAGGGTCTCGGGGTCCCTACTGAGTATCGTTATACTCACCCCTGCACGGGATATGCCCGCACCTCGTTGTGTTGGTTGCAGACGACAGGCAGTGCTGACGGAGGCCGAGTGTTCGAGGACTGGACGGTACCCGGAGGTGGACTACACGACAAGTCAGTGTCCGGAGGTGGACTTCACGGCGAGACGACACTCAGATGAGGTTGACGGACGCGAGCACTGTGGAGGCTATCTGTACCTACCCTTCAGGTAGGATTCGTGGTGGATGATCCAGGAGATGCGCCATCTGTACCTGCCCTTCAGGTAGGATCCGAGGAGGACGACCCAGGAGCCGCTTCCGTCCCTCCAGCTATTGTCTTTTTCTGTTGTACTTTGTTCAGTTGTAGTTGTACTTTCTTTTGGGTTTGTATTCTGGCCCATTTACTTTTCAGCACTTCTTTTTGTACTTAGTATTTTACTTCTGCTTGTACTCTGTGGTGTTTTGTTACTTTTATAAAGGCAATGCCTTCCCAGTTTTCGGGATTTATGCCTTTGGTGCTAGTCGTCAGCCCCTGGCCTATGGAAGGTGGGCTTGGGGTAGTCACGGCACGGGTCCCGAGGATGGGTCGTGAAAAATATTTTTTTACTAATTTATTCCAACCACACCACATGTCGGAATTATTTTTTGTTTATGATTACGTGCCCAAAATAATTCAATGGTGGTCTTCATATGATTTCCAGTCAATATAAGTGTTTTTTCTTTTGTTTGGAATATTATACACATGTTTTGGTAGTTTATAACACTTAAAATGCATTTACAAGAATCTATGGAAAACTATAACTTGGAATAGAATGTTGTTGGTTCCTACATTTCAAAAAATATACATGGTTACTTTCCACTAAATTCATTGAAATACAACATCATTTTTCTAATTTTGACCCCCTATCATGCGTTTTTAAAGGATTTAATACCTTTAAAAACTTTTTACTGAGGCATTTTGACTATACCACAAGTCTAATTGATATTTTTTATATGAGTACATGTCAAAAATAATTTAATGGTGGTTTTCTCATGATTTTATGTCAATACGGTATCTTTTTCTATGGTTTGAACCATTACACACATGTTTTAGTGTTATAAAACACTAAAAATATATTTACACTCATCTTAGGTAAACTATAACTCGAAATGATTTTTCATCTATTCCTACATTTCAAAAATCAACCCACCATCAATTTCCTTTGATTTTATTTTGATATGGAGTCTAATTCCTATTTTTGACCCCCCCTCCCCCCACACACAAATGTTTTTAAAGGATTTGGTACTGTTACAAACTATTTACTGTGTCAAAACTGGGGAAATGAGCTTTAATTATTTTCAAACATATGGATAACAATATATAATTTATTTTTTATGTATAAGAAGTAGACACACATCAATCCCGCGCATGATGTTGTCGGTATTACTCAAAGTGCTTGTTTTCAATATAAAAGTGTCATTTTAGTTTTATTTAAGGAGTTTGAATGTGTTCATTGAAAATACTTGAATGATCTATGAAATTTAGAATTTACCTTAATAGTATAAGCTATATAGCTAGAAATTTCCTTTGGTATCGTTCTAGTAATCCATTGAAATGTAAAAACAAAATCATTTTCCATTTTCTCTCACCATTGATCCTATGTTTTCTTATAAGACTCATGTGCTCTCACTTTTCCTTTTAACCATGCAATTTATCTTTGTGATTCCCTATTAATAGTGATACTCAAACCCCCACTAAGTGTAGTAGTAACTGATGATGACTCCCTACCAAAGACAACTGATGGAGTAGGTCCAGAACCCATCCCCTGTACATGTCTGGGATTCTCCTTCCCGAAAACAATAGGAACTTCATCATTTCACGAAACTGATGATGATTTTGAAGGGTTCGCATCCCATATTTGTTGAATTTGAACCTGTTAATACAAAAATAATAACAAATATTTTTTAAAATATTTGAACTTCATAATATTATCTAATTAATAAATTTTTTATTACTATATATTGTTATTTCATTACTATAAAAACATAATATTGAAAAATAAATTATAACAACAAATAAACCTTAAAACCAATTAATTGGGTTTGGCTAGATGTATCAAAGGGTGCTAAATTGGCATCATTTTATCCATGTATCCAGCCCTATTAAATTGGTTTTAAGAATATTTTTTGTTATAATATATTTTTCATTATTTTTTTTATAGTACTAAAATAACATAAAATGATAATGAAAAATACTTTAACATCTTTGGTATGGTCATTTACAAAACTGACATCAGATTCCCTATGCACTTTAAACCACATCTATGTATGGCCAACAGAGTAAACTAATTCATTTGCCTTTATAAAATATATAAACAAGTTATAAAACATTTAAATTAAAATAAAATTATATAAATAATAATGACTAAAATACAAACCAAAATTATTCTTTCTCTAAAAAAACTCTAAGACACACTGATATAAAGAATTAATTATTTCTCATGATTCATAATATTTTTTACAATAATTACTACAAAAAATAGAAACATTAATAAAAATTATAATTTTGTTTTGATTTTGTTATTATGATACTCTAAAATATGCAATTACTCATGAGATGCATCTCCATTAATATCGACAAATGAATTCAGTTTCACATTGAGAAATTCATTCACACACTTTCTCATACATCTATCATGAGATCAAAGTTATTTCATTATACTCGTGTCATAATATTCATTAAAAATATCACCATTTCTTTCTTAAGTTTTTCACTGTGCGTGGGCGTGAAATAGAGCCTCGGACATCCAAATGAAAAAACATGTAGAAATAAAAAACATAACACAGTATAAGTATATTAAAAAAATTTATTCATGTCATGTAAATTATTTATCCATGAATATTAAATTAAATTACCTTTAATTAAGTATCAAAACCCTCATTTTTCCAAGATGTTGGAAAATTCATCCAATATTTATAATTAATGGGAATGCTCATTGTATCAGAAATAAGCTGCCTAATAATCTGCCCATAGATTCTGGAAACATCATCAGTAGGAACCCCAAACACATCAAATTGAAGGATAATATTTAATTCCTTTAGGTCTCATACATCATTCATGTTTATATTTATATATATTCTATAGTTATTTTTATCCATTTGAAAAATGAATTAAACAATTAATAAAATATATAGTTTTTTTTACAATGACAAACATACCAGTAATAGTAACTCACCGATATCCACTAGATGAAGGGTTGACCAACTGATCCATATCTGGAGGTGAATTGGATGGTGGGATACAAAAAACATCCGAGGAATGAATGGCTTTCTGGTAGTCTCAAGTAAAATCGAATCACTCAGATCCACTAATGCTCACATTAGTTGTGGTGTGCTCTGAGATGATAACCAACTAAGATTTTGAAATTTATTTTTTCTCATCATTCTTGAAATTCAATTGGTACAGATATATTAAATATATAGAAAATTAAAAACTTGTAATTTTTTACAAAAAGAAAAAAAGAAAAACTAGAAAAATGTATATATGTATGAACCACTTATCAATGAGAATTGTAATATATTTTCATTACCAATTTATACATTCAATTATCTTCATCTTCATTATATTAATTATTATAAACCTCCATTGTGACAAGTGCTTCATTTTAACCCTCTATTGTATGTTCTATTGTTTCCATATTGTCAGTAAAAAATTATTCAATGTTTTGTGGTAGATTAGGTTCGCTGTCACAAAGTACCAATTCATCTTCATCACTCATATCATATAAGTCTCTCTACATTATGTGTAAAAAGAACTCTAACCTTCATGTATTTCATTATCCACATAATAAACAATCTTCACTTTGGAAGCCAAGATAAATGGATGATTCTCTACAGGCTCATTGGTATGGATAAATCGAGATAATTTGATAGAATTAAAATGTAATGAATCATTAATTATAGCCATATCAATATTATCCAACTTTCATTTGAATAAGACAACCAAAAACTACCAATGATAGTTTAATTCAATTATATCATCCAAATTTCCATAATATCCCACCTCTGTATGTGTAAATACACCACTAATTTGAGTTTTTAAGTCTTCTTCTTTATTAATGGTATGAAACCTAATGCCCTGAATGTTGTAGGAATCGAATATATTAGACATTCTTAGAGTACCTAGAGACAAAAAAAGACATAAAATCATTTGATATTTCAGCTTGATTTTCAACATTCATTATCTAGAAATTTTTTAAAAAGTTTTAGTTTTAACATAGACAATATAACTACACATTAATAATATTAATATGCGTATATACTTACCTGATCGGTGATCCATTTGACAATATCCTTATTAACAACTTTTTTTCATTAAATCTCATTTCAAGATCAACCCCTTAATCACTTATTTGTTTGACATCACAATTCTTCAATAAATTGATCTGTAGTAAGACTACTGAGCAGTATATATCTACATGCATATAGAAACTCCAATTCATTCAGTGTAAAATTTTACCCTTTTTCAATTGGTTATCCAATAATTGGAAATATTGATAACTATTTTTCAAAATGATAATTAGTGGAGATATTATAAAAACATTAAACACGATTGAATCAAGTCTCAATCCCATCCAAATAACTTGAATACTAGGTCAATAAGTATTTGGATATGTAACCTTTAGAAATAGATCCTTTTGGTTGATATTTATTCATCATATATGATTTCAAATGACCTACATACCTGATGAAAACAATGAGAAACACATAAAAAAAATTATGCAATAATTTAATAAAATTAAATTCACTAATGTAAATAAAAATAATATCATTGTACCTCTCAATTGGATATATCAATTGAGAATGTTCTGGTCAACCATGTTTAGCTCCTTCAACTAAATGAACAATCAAATGAATCATCATAGTGAATAATTAAGGGGGTAATAACATCTATAAATAAAAAAGTGTCAAAAAAATTCTTTCTTGGAGTTTATCAATCTCAATTGGATTTATATTTTTTCTACAAATCTCTTTTAAAAAGGTAAAATAGTTTATTTTCTAGTTAACATATTACAAAATTCAAATGAAAACAACCATTCCATTAAAATACATGTGTTGTGACTTTTCAATCCATATATCTTTCAATTTTTTTAGTCAATGCACCTTGATATATTACTTGAATACCCATCTTCCACTTTTAAAATAATTAAAGTATGAATGAATATGCCTTTCTCTTGATTTTTCATTCTAAATATAGTCGAAGGATACTTTCCATTCTCATTTACCAAAAATCATGCTTTATATTCATTAACTCCAAATTCTTATGAGCATTAAGGTGATCCTTTTATTTACCCTTCTCATTAAGTAATGCGAAAATTATATTTCCACAAAATTTTTTCTCAATATTCATTATGTCAAGATTATAACATATCAAATTAAACTCCTAATAAAGAATTTTAAAAACTATACCCAATATTTTGTTGTTCCAGATGCTTCAAATATTATACCTTGTAATAATTTCCCCTTCTTTAAAATTATTATATTATCCAAATTATTCAATGAAACTCATTAATTGTCCCATGATTTCTAAACCTAATAACAGTTTTAGTGGATTTTTCTATTTAATATCTTCATTTAATTGTTTCTTGTTAAACCTAGATTTATGGGAAGAAATAAAGAAATCAATGATGACACATAAAACATCATTTTCTTTTATTTGGTAATCTTTGAGGAAAAAATTACAAACTGGACAGGACAAACTAGTATGAGTGTTCCAATCAAATAAATTTTCTAATCCAGGAATGTTAGTAATTGCCTATATTAAATTAGCAAGTATTTTTTATAGTTTTCTCATTGAAGTGTCCTATGTTTCCATTCCATCATCTCATAATCCTTGAAATTATTTGATTATTGGTTAAAGGTATACATAAATTCCATTTCTTGGAATTTTATTTCTAGAAATAATAATCAAAATAAAAATATAATATTTATTAATACACATCTATGGAGGTAGATTATAATGGATCAGAAAAACTGGCCAAATACTATATTTAGTACCTAAAATACAAAAGGGGTTTAAAACATCAGAATACAATCCCAAATGTGAATTATTAAGAATTGAAGAAAAAAATATCTATAATGAATCAAACATTTTCTATGATGTTGAATCTTTTGGATGTCTCATCAATCCATCATTACTATCTTTATCATGTCACTTCATTTCGTATGTAGTATTAGATGCCATGAATAATCTTTTCAAGCATCATATCAGAGGAAAGTAATGAAATAAAGATAAAGGAGTTTTCTTATTTTTTTTCTTCTTGGGGTTGCGTTGATTTATACTCTCAATATTATCCATTGAATTTCATATACTTTTATGACATCTTATGAATTATCCTTTGTTGAACTCTTCTCCCTAGTAAAGCATGAAATCATAAAAGAATTCATGTATCTTTGTATAATACAGTTCAAGTTTATTTATGACTTAATTAATCTCATAGACTGATGCAAGGATCATAGCTTCACTAAATGGATCATGACAAAACTCTAAAATCATGTACATTTCTTTGTCAATAATTTCACAGAGACAGTTTATATGATACTGCTTAAGTAGAAAATAAAACATTGAATACTTACCACACCCATTATATAGTTCTTGTTCCACATCTTCAACTAATTCATAAATCTCATCTTTTTTCATTGAACTCATTAGAAGGATTAAAATTCTCAGGGTCAATTAATGGCTTTTTTGATCTATTGAAATATTGGACATTATATCCTGCAAAGACAAATGTTCCATTTATCAAATTTCAAACAGAATTCACATCTGGAGGGTCACTTTGTGTTTCGTTGATAGGATTATATTTATTTTTAATTCCCATAACAATATATTTACCATTCCAAATCCTACATACATATTGAGCAGAAAATTATATTTATATAAAATGATCATATACTTAATTTCTATTTAACCATCACTTGAATTTTCAATCAGGATATATACATTTTATTCTACCATCCACTGATCAGTTTTTAATTACATATTTTTTTTTCAAACTCTTCTCATAACAAGGTGTGTTTCGATGTAAATTGGTCCAACATTTACCCATAGGTATTGGATTATCACTCTTCTCCCAGTATATTCAGATATAAAGATATAAATGTTTAATCAAACAAGTACAATAAAAAGTAAACATCAATTAACATATTTAATCATGGACACCTTATTTATCATATAATTCTATAAATATAGTTTATAAAATCATGGTTAACATACTTCTACACCCAGTATGTTCTTACTTAGAAATCCTCATGTCAGTGTGGAAGAAGAATACTAAAACTTTAGTGAATAATCAATAAAAAAATTGTTTCATATCCTCTAATCGACCATTATCCAATATTCACTAAGGATTACTCACCAAGAATTCATGAGGGAAAAATGATTCTACAGTTATAGACTATTTGTAACCCCACAGACAAATAAGCATTCGTCATATAAATGATTCATGATCCCCATTTATAATAGGCATTAATGATAGTTATGTGTATAGGATTCCTAAGTGATAAAATTTATCATTTGATTGTACAATATGATATACTACATAATGATATATCAAACCAATCATAGAATATTAGAAAATTACACCTTACGATTGGGGATTTCACTCTCCGAGAAATGGGGGAGAGGGGTCACCATTGGGGATTGCCATCAAGGAGAAGGGAGATCATTATTGGGTCATCATCAGGTAGAAAGTGTTGTTGGGGTCACAAGGATCACATGTGGGAGTGTAAAAAGGGGTGGTCAGCATCGAGGATGAGGGGTGAGACATCGGGGGGAAGTGGTGGAAGGGGAGAGAGGTATGTTGTCTGAGAGAAGGTAGGTCAGTGTCGGGGAGATGTGGGGTCGAGGGTGAGGGGCGGTCACATACATTGGGGAGAGGTGTGACCAAGGGGGAGGGGTGGTCGCCGGTATTGTGGATAGGTTGGGTAGAGGGGGGGGGGGGTAATCACTGGCGATGGGGAGAGGCATGATCGAGAGTGAGGGGCAGTCCCTGGAATTGAGGAGAGGCGGTATCGAGGGAGAGGGGCGGTCACTGATGTTGGGGGAGGTGAAGGGTTGAGGGGGAGGGGTGGTCATCCACGTCAGGGAGAGGTGGGGATGAGGGATTGGTGGGGGTAGGGGTAGGGAGGGAGTTACTAGCACCGGGGAGAGTCATGATTGAGGTGGGGGTGGTCACTAGTGTTAGGGAGAGGCTAGGCCGAGAGGGAGGGGTGATTGCCGACGTCAAGGTGAGGCACTTCCAAGGGGGAGGGGCAGTGGTCAGCGTTGGGGAGAGGTGCGACCAAGGGAACGAGGGGGTTAGGGCATCTGGTGGAGGGGGTGGGGTCAGTTATTTTTTAAAAATATTAGCAGCAGTTTCATTGAAACGTCCCCTATATTTAAAATTTATTTAATAATGTTTTTAGTAGTTATTATTAGAAATTAGACTATTAAAAATTCACTAAGACCACTCTTTTCTGTAGTTCTAGATAACATAGTTTAACTAAATCTTACCCAAAAAGTTTCATATAAAATTTTATTATCGATTCTAAAGATATAAAAGTAACCAATAAATATCATCTCTTTAACCACTCAGACAATTGGATTTCTCGCACTAGAATTTTTTTCTCACTTTATGAATTTTCTCAAACATATTATTTTTTATTATTTTAAAGAATTTATCTCACAACAAGAATTATCACCCAAAGGAATTTATTTTTTACATTAAGGAATTTTATTCACACCTAGATGTTATATAGTATGTACATGCACAACATCATATTATATCTTCATATTACATCAATGAATTTTGAAATTAAATCATTGAATCATTGTACAAATTTAACATCCTGAACCCAGATGTCACATAACTCTGCCCCAAGACCGGTTGGCTACATGGCCTCAAGCACATCATCCCAAATGCTAGAGGCTTATGACTAGTAGTTATGGACTAGGTGAGTCATTTGGGATACTATAGCCCCATTACCATAATTTATCACATTGGAAGTCAATCACATTAAATAGTGGAAGAAAATACAATAAGCAGACAATAGATAAAATAGACAAGCAAGACAAGAATATATAACAATCTAGAGGTGTCTCATATACCATGATGCCGATGATACATGTATCTAGAAAATATCAAAAATAGGTACATAGACATAGAATAAAATATAACTATCTAAAATCCAAATCGACCGAAAAGTGCACCCGTAGCATCGCAAGCCTCATCTTAGTCTTATGCTCCCATGCTCTAAAACAATGATCAAAAAACATTTTAGAGAGATTTCCCCTGCGATCACCTGTAACTATATAATCTGTTTGGGTCCCCAAGGAGGCCCAAATAGGATGTGAGATAAACATCCCAATAGGTTTCCACCTAAATATCGATACAGTTTTTAGAAGTAATATTAAATTTTCTAAACATCTGGAAGAAAGTAGTAATGTAAGTGTGAAAGACCAAGGGACATAACTAATGCAAACAAGTAATACTAAACAGCCTCGTGTGGCTCCATGTAACAAGTTTCGGCTACTAACAAGGAATCTTTAAGAAATATAAACAAACAACTCAACCTTTCCACATAGCCATCCATATCATGTCCACACGTCATTACCGTATAAATAAAACTATATAAAAACCCCACGACCTTGTCGTACAACCACAATCATATATCCCATAGTCATGCCGTATAATGAAGTGTAGATCACGAAGGGCTGGATAAATGGTCTTGAAGACCAAGACATCCTCTTTGAGTCTTAGGAGAATCTCGATGGAAACTTGGCATAGGCACTGGTTGGAATCCTAGGACCATGTGTACCAACATGTCCTACGTGAGACAAAGATAACTGGATCCAAGGGGTAGCAAATCCTATGTTATCTCATGGAATGAATACTAAAGGTGCATAATCAGCCAAGGGGTCCACTACCACATTCTAGATCCATGGAGATCCATTCATGGAATCTTTGTAAATCATCAATAATTCCATGCCTTTAACAATTTCAAACCATATGAGTCTACCCACTCATATAAAAAATTACATTCAAAACAATTAAATGAGTATATCCACTCATTTAAACCATTAAATATCATGAGTATACCCACTATTGTACTCCACATTCATTTAATCATGTCACATAGATATACCCACCCACTTATCACTAATTTCCATTTAACACATCACATGTGTATACCCACCCATTAATCATAATCACCAACAAATCTATTTAAGCAATCTAAAAACAACCAACGAGTATACCCACTCATATGAAAATTTCCATTTAAGTATTTATTCAAGTTAGGAATGGAATATTATAATATCACAAGGTAAGGAGGAACGATATCTCCTATGTATGTAATTCATCCTCATTTAAGTACAACTGAACTTCCTTAGACTAGGAAAACATGAGGTCACACCCCATGGGTAGTTCATCAATGGTAAAACCCATTGTAAAGGCACGGTGCACCCCATGGGTGTCCTGGGTTGGGTCATCAACCACAAACATATCTCAAAGAACTGAAGGGAGTCCCAAACAAGTCCTACCACATCTATTTCAGATTAACACTTTAAAATCAGTCCCATGCTAAAAAGTCTAGCAGCCAGAAAAAAGGTCAATAGCTCTATAAAGAATCAAAAGCCAAATGAAAAGTATAGACCACATACCTAAACTCATTAGTGGAGTTATCATCTAGTATCAAGTCCTAATTCATCCTGGTTGGGAATAAATCTTAACAATATATGAAGAACACGAAATTAGGGCATAAATGTCTAAATCCAAACAATGCAACTGTTGTTATGAAGAATCAAGAATGGCTAAAAAGGAATCAATATCTTACCGTCGTGGTTCCAACAAAAATTACAGGGAATGAAATGGAATCCAAATTGGTTCTAGATATAAAAATCTAGATAAGAATGTTTTTAGGCTTCAAAAGAGAGAAAAAAGGCTTCTGTCCAAAAAATAGAGGTCCCTGCCTCTATTTTTATAAAACATAGTCGGGCAATTACATGACAAGTAATTTCCTTACATGGTGTATAATGCTCGGTTTTCCTTTAATGAGGTAAAACCCTTACAGATCATTAATGGTTCTAGAAAAACAATTACATGTTCTGAAATCATATTACAGGGTGTGTAATCTAATTACACATCGTGCAATTGGCCTGCAACATGTACACAACCTTCTTTCCTATTATTTCTTAAAAACAACCCAACCGGCCCATGGACCAGCTTAGGGTATACGCCAAAAAAGAATGTAAAGGATTCGTACCTCACGAAAAACCTAGGATCTTACAATCTTACCCCCTTATAGCAATTCCTCCCCGAATTTCCCTCTCAAGGTTATTCATGGTCCATTTGAAAAAAATCATGTCACTGAGCATGTATGTCAGCCTCCAGATCCTAAGTATCATCTTGTGAATAGTCTTGCTTCCATAGAACCTATACTAGAGGAGCTGGCTAACAATTTATAACCTTTATGATCCTATAAACAATACAAATTATATGTTCCTTGAAGGATGCATCAAATTGTAGCTCAATCTCCTCGGGGTTGAAAAGCGTGAGATGGGTCCGAATTATAATAGCATAGTTGTAATACGTGGAAGATGTCATGCATGGCTCAATACCTCTGAGGTAACTAAAACTAAGAGTATACTGATCTGAATCTCTTAAGAATCTCAAATAGACCAACATATAGTGGTGAAATCTTACCCCGTATCATGATCTTTCTATGTCCCAACCTTAGTGAATGACATAAAAAGACCTGTTCCTTGGCCTCAAACTCTAGAGGTCATAAACGGTGATCGATATAAGATTTCTATCAAGATTGTGCAGTATCCATCTGCTTCTGAATTAACTAGATCTACTCAGAAGTATCTTTCATGAGACACGGTCCCAGTAAATCTACCCCACCTGCCTCTATCCATCAGAAGGGTGATTTTCATAGCCTAGCGTACAAATCCTTGTTTGGATACATCTTTATCGTTGCCTCATAATTATTGTTATAGGAGAAATCATCTAGATGAATGTGTCTCTACCAAGATCCCCCAAAATCATGGACACATTCTCTCATCATGTTCTCTAGCACTTGTATCATACACTCTGATTGACCATCATCCTGAGGGTGGTGGACTGTTCTCAGAAGAACCTATGTACCCAGTGCCTTCTGAAAACTCTATAAGAAATGAGATGTAAAGTGGGAATCCATATTTGTATTGTAGTGTGTGAGAACCCGTTATGTGGTATTATCTCATGGATATACAACCTTTCATGAACATTAACATTGAAGGTATCCTTGATAGGAAATAAATGATAAACCTTTTTGATCCCATCAACAACAAACCACACAACATTGTTACCACAAGGAGACCTTAGTAAACTTGTCATGAAATCCATTATGACATCATCTAATTTCCACTTTGGAAGAAGTAACTACTATAAAATCATGGCTGGTTGTTGATGTTCCTCCTTCAAATGCTGACAGGTGTAACACCTCGTAACAAAACTAGTTACCTCACTTTTCATACTTGGACATTAGTATTGATGATGAAAGTCATAGTACATGTTGCTGACTCCGGGATGTAGTTCTCAAGATGAAGCATGAAGCTCACACCTCATATCCACATGTATATACATTGGAACCCAAATAGATCCGTTGATATGTAAGATCTCATCAACACCTACGGTCCAACAAGGAGGAGGGTCCTCACCTTAAACACTCTCCCATAGGAATAGACCCTCGGAATCCGATAAATGCCTCATCCTTACTTTATCCAATATGGTAGAGGTCACAACTATGAATATTAGATATGTATATCCCTAAATGTTGTACATTTCCATATAGTTATTAGAGAATAATGCCATAAGTTTCCACTCGCTACTTTCCTGCTACACTGTCTGTATCTGAGTCCATGTGCTCAGTGCATCGAACATTACATTACCTTTACCAGTCATGTATTCAAACTTGAATTCAAAAGACTGTAGGTACTCCATGCACCATTATTGCTTCATATTCAAATAATACTAAGTAAATATATACTCTAAGATTTTGTAGTTTGTATACTCTAAAAAATGATCTCCCAATAAATAATGTCTCCAATAGTGAAAAGCATGAACAACTGCATCTAGCTCAAGATCATGAAAAGGGTAATTATATTCATATGGACTTAGAAACTGAGACTCATATGACAATACTATATCCCCCAACATCAGCATAACTACCATCCCTTTACTTGATGTGTCACAATTATGGATGGAACACTCGGTTCATCAGCACCATGAAAACTACTATCATGTTTGTGAGACTGAATGGCATAACAAGATACTCATATATACCATACCTACTATGAAAGGTTGTATGAGGTATGTCTGTGGGTCAAATATGTACCTGGTGATATCCTAACCATAATTCAATATTCAAGAACACTAGGGATCCTAAAATCTTATCAAACATTTGATCTATTATTGGAAAGGGATATCGGTTTTTAACCATTAACTGATTCAAATTATGATAATTCCCAAATAGCCCAAGTGTTATATCCACATTTTTTGAAAAATGAACTAGAAAACCCCACAGAGAAGTATTAGGTCAGATAAATCCCTTTGCCTCAAAATACTCTAGCTTCAACTTAATTTCATACAACTCCATCGTAACCACCTAGTAAGTGGAAATGGATACTGGTGTAGCTCATAACACTAGTTCAATGGAGAACTCACCATATCTCTCGAGAGGTAAACTAGAAAATTCATATGGGAACATGTACCTGAAATGATCCACCATTTGAGGAAAGTCTACCAGACTCACCCTGTGATCATCCAAAATACAAAATACCAATCTAAGTTGTCATTCTGCCCAACTCATGATGATCTAGTCCATATCAACTCGCCAGTACACCCCATTCACCCTTGTGAGTAAACACTGCATCCTCTAATGATGTGAAAGTTACCCTTATGTGATAGTAGACAATGTAAGATTGACAATATACTAAACATTCCATCCCATGAATGACATCAAACCCTATCATCTCAAAGAAATAAATATCTCAAATGAAGTGACACCCACCAAACTCAAGGGGGTACTCCCTATAATAGAGAACATCATCCATTCTGATTCCCAACAGTATTTCTAGCATGAAAACTCTATTAAAATACCACACATCAAGCCCATGGATTTTCACCATAGGTGCGGTTATGAAACTATGAGATACACCTGTATCAAAAAGAGCAGATGCAATAATAGAGGCTACCAAGATCATTCCTCTCACTGTAGACAGTAAAAAACCTTTCTCCTCAAGGTTATGATGTACATAATATAATTGAACTATACCATGACACTTTGAAACAACCTCACTTCTCAGAGTATGTCCCCTTTGATGTATAGGAGTAATTGGTGTATGTCTACCTTAGCAAAGACCACTATTTCTGCATCCTGATCGGCCTGCATTGTTCTAGCTCCCTACTTGACACAGATCTTTGAAACCTACTCCTAAACCTGACATAAGAGCTGACCCCTTACCACTCACAACTGGAGGGAAGGTCCTGCAGAACCATTACATGTGGCCCATCCCTCCATAAGCTCGGCACTCGACTAGGTCGTAGTCACTCTGATTCTTCATGGGTCATCTCTTCCAAGCTAGTGAGAAAACACCAAGCTACTAGAACTCATAGAAAAATGATGCTTATATAATGTGAAGAATCAAAATGGTGCTTCCTTCCTGAAGATGTAGAACCACTAGTTTGAGAAGAAACATTTCCCGGCTCTATATCCTCAAATTCCCTCAGGTTTGACTCTATAATCAGTGCCTGATTCACAATCTTAGTGATAGAGGTCAACCTGAACATGTTGGCCTGGGATTTGATAGTATGTCTGAGGCCTTCCTCAAAGAATCTCTCTCTCGACAGCTCATCAATAAGGTAAATTAGTGCAAAACTATGCAACTCTTTAAAGTATGTTGAGTACTCTATAACCGTCATGGTTCCCTTCTCTAGACTCATGAACTGACTAGCTCACTCTTCCCATAGTGTATTGGGGTAAAAGTAGTCAAGGATGTAGGTCTGTAAATCAGTCCAACACATATCTCATAGCCTTTTACCATGGTTTAGAACATCCCACCAGTACATTACAACTCCATGTTTTATATAAGGGGCGAGATTTACCCTCCTCTCAAGAGGTGTCACCAGATGCACGAAGATAGCTAGTGCGGTCTCAAGCCACAACTCAGAATCTTGTGGACCATTATCCCCCAAAAACATGAAAGGATGTTGCTGCTAGAACACCCATGTCAGCTCATCCATAGCCATGGTAGGTTGTGCTGCTCCTTGAAAATTCTTCATATAGAAAAATAACCCCTCATGGAACTATGCCTCAGCACCTATGTCTGAAATAGTATATTGTACCACAAAAGCACTAAAATAGGATCCACTAGTATCTCATGGCCCACCTCCATCGAATCATGGTCATCGCCACCCTCTTGTCATACCACTGGATGTCTCCATCGTGACATGCCTGTACAATGCCAAACACTCACCTTAGAATGGAGTGATATCAATGTCGCATCTCAGAAGAATATGACATGTCAAAACCCTCCTAAAAAAAGTCATAACACACAACCTAATCCTACATCCATGAATGTATAAAGAACAACCACAACACAACTAGAAACACTGCCTCTTAAACATGCAAAATCCGGGTGTAGGTAAGGTCTCTATTTTCCATTTATTTTCATTTAACAGTCATTATTTGACATAATTTGACCAATGGTACACCAAGTTCTGATCCTTGAGGACACATAACACCCCATGAACCAAAATTTTATGCCCATATATTCCGTACACATCAAATTCACTTTAAAATTTTAATTTCAAATGTTACGTCATTTTCTATTTCATAAAGGCCCATATAGCTTATAAATTGTAAGATGATATCACTTCTCTATCTTCTACACAAAGTCTATCACAAAATCACGAACAAAAATTAGAGTACCTATCACAATAGAATGCATCAAATAATTCATCTTAAATGGCATGACATAATGCATGATATGTGATTTCTAACAAGCAACTATATGATGCATGAGATGGAATATCCTCATATCATCAGGTTACAAAAAAGTAAAACCCAAAATTGCATCAATAATATCAGCATAAATCATGTGTGTCACATAATGGTGAAATAAAATCAACTGTAATTGTCAATACCAGAAAATAGAAATTTCATTTAGGGTAGTTTGTATTTTTCTTGTACACGGGTTAGCTACGCTCGAGCATATCTCATTAACAAATTCCATTTTCCACCAAATCCTTGTCTATTGTCTCCAAATAGTAAATCAAACTAGAAAAAAAAATTATCTGATACTGATTTTTATCGTCTGGAACTTAGATGATTCTCAATAGTGCCCCATGCCCAGTTGGATACATGGCCTCAAGTGCACTCCTCAAATGCCAAATGCTACCGACTAGTGGTGAGGGCCTAGTTGAGTTATTGGGGAGACTAAACCATCATTACCATAGTATATCATAGTGGAAGTTCAATCAAATTCAATAGTAGAATTAAATATTATAAGTGGGCAATAGGTAAAATAGATAAGCAGTACATGAATATATAACAAGCTATAAGTGTCTCATATACCATGATGAATATGATACATGCATTTAGAAAACACCCAAAAAATATACATGTAAATAATGTACAATACAAGTATCCAAAATCCAAAAATATCAAAAAATGTCACAGTAGCATCGCAAGCCTCAGCTGGGTCTCATGCTCCCATTCTCTAAAGAAATGATCAACAACTAGTGTTAGGGTGCTTTCTCCTACTATCACCTGAAACCATATAATTCTTTTTGGGTCCTCAAGGAGCCCCAAACAGGGTGTGAGATAAACATCCCATTAGGTTTCCACCAAAATATCTATTCAATTATAAGCTGCACTATAAAATATGTGAAACAAGTACATGTAAGCAGTAATCTATGTGTGGAATCCCAAGGCATATAACCAACGCAAACAAGTTATACCGAACAACCTCTTCTGGCTCTCTGCAACAAGTGGAAGTTCTTAACAAAGAACCTATACGAAATATAAACAAACAACAAAGCTTTGTCGTAAAACATTCCATATCTTTCCCACACAGCCTTACTCTATAATGTAAACCATATAAAAACCCACAACCTTGTCGTATATCAACAATCATATATCCCATGATCGTGCCATATAATGAAGTGTAGACCATGAAGGGTTGAATACAATGTATTGAAGACCAAGGCATCAATATCATGTCCTACTATCATCTCAACAGAAACTCAGTATAGGCACTAGTTGGAGTCCTAGGAGCATGTGTACTATCATGTCCTACGTGAGTCCAATAAAACCGGATCTAGTGGAAATCAAAGCCCGATACATCCCACAAAATAAAGTCGCAAAGTGAATACTTATCCAAGGTGTCGACTACTGCGTTACAAATCCATGGAGATTCGTCCTAGGAATCTATGTAAATCATCAACCATTCCATAAATTTAACAATTTACAACCATATGAGTCAACCCACTCATATAAACAATTACATTCAAAACCATTCAATGAGTATACCTACTCATTTAAACCATTACATCTCATGAGTATCTCCACTCATTTACTCCACTTCCATTTAATCATGCCACATGGTTATACCCACCCACTTATCATGAATTTCCATTTAACACATCAAATTGATATACCCACCCATTAATCATAATTACCAAAAAACCACTTCAGAAGTCTAAAAACAACTAACAAGTATACCCACTCGTTTAAAAAGTTCCATTTAAGCATTTAATCAATTTAGGCATGACATATTATGATAACACAAGACAAAAAGGTAGAACATATCTAACAAAGAAACTTCATGTGCACATTTTTTTATCAAATGATGAGGAATTTTTTATTTTTTTAATGATAAAACTCATTTATTTTAATTTTTTATTAAAATAATGGGTAATTTGAATTTTAGAATGATTATGACAAAATTGAGAAAAGTGCATAATTTTGGATTTTTGACAGATTTTTACCACAAGGGTATTTGTGTGATTTATTAAAAAATATAATTCAAAAATTACTAAATTTTTTCGTAATACTGATTTTATTTTCTTCAACTTTATCTTTATGACCTAGAGCTGATTCGATGATCAATTAGTCTAATAAATCCATTGAATTTGGAAGCTTTTCCGGGAGGAATGTGTGGACCCCACCACTGTAACAGATGCACAAATCGGTCTCCTCGCCTATAATTTAGTTAATTCTACATGGGATATCACTAGGACACATAGAACTGACAATAAAACAATTTTGGGGGAGTTTTGAAGTCATTAAGGTTTCCATTGATCGTTATAAATTTGGAGGAAGCTTCCAGTAAATTTCAGCCATAAAAAGTCGTATTCAATGAAAATTCCATACCTCCTTAATATGATGTCTAAATGAGCTGAAATGTGTAGGATGAACGGAAAACACATATATGAAAAACATTTATTAAGGAGTCCCTGTGTTTATTGACCATTTATTGTGCCAACAATGCGCAAAAATTTCGGGGATAGAATTCAACCTATAAAAGGAGGATCTCGCCTCCTTCTCAAATAATCTACTCGACAACAAAAGCCAAGGATGGTTCTCAACAGGGCATGGAATGATTATAATCCTCTCTTGCCACCCCATTTCTTCATTTTATTTTATTTTAATTTTAGTTTGGAATTATTTTTCAATTATATTTCAAATTATAGTTTTATCAATCCATGCCTTTGTGTTTCTCCATCCACTATTCATCATTTATTTCCCTATCTATCTCTTCTCTACCACCCACTCCCCCATGTAATCTATAACACTTGGAAATGTGAGGATAACCCCATGACATGGCCAAAGGGGAGGGGAAGGTGATCATGAATTTTTTTTAATGTTAAATTTTATGTTTGTAGTTATATTTGAGTGGCATGCACAGGTAAGTCGAATGTCCCTGATGTTGTGACTACCACCGATAAAATGCAACTCAACCTAACCATATTATTTTATTTAATAATTTTACATTTCTCAATTGTTTAGTTCTTCACACATTGGAGTTGAGATAATCAATGGATGAAACGGCTTCAATTGAACCGGGTCCTTGAAGATGACACATTCTAGAAAAAGGTGTGTCACCAACATGGATTAAAGGAGGAGGTGGAATTGATAATGCTCAATCATTCAATGATATTACACAATTAATAAATAAAGAATAGTAGTTCAAACATGAGATTTCGTGTTTGGATTATCAAACTGAAATAAAACAAATAAAGGAGAATAATGATTTTATATTTATCCAACCCCCAAAACCAAGTCCATTCTTATTATTTCATTCTATTTAGACTTTAATCTTAGCATAAATTTAGAATTCTTGCTTAACATGTCTTTATTTTATATGATAAAAAACCCAAAAATATATTAATCACATTCATATAATAAACAAAACCACAATAAGATATAGAATAGGTGAATTAAATAAATTAAGTGTACTACATTTAGAAGGATATTCAATAGAGATGACCCTAGTGAGCCACTATTCTGTACTAGGAAATATATAATTATTTTTGTCAACACCCCACAACAGACGTGCATCAAAACTAACACTATTTCCAAGGATCCAGTCATTAGTTCATTTATTTTTCCTATTTTAAAATATTATCTATATATCGTTTTATTTCAAAAAACTAAAAAAATAATTCCATAATGTTTTCAAATTCATGATATTATGCATGGAAAAATTACTCACAGGTGAAGAAACAAAAACAAGAATAAGATGAATATTTTAGAAGAGATCATATGCATGAACATAGATAAAGTAGTGAAAAAAGGACCATAAAGGATAATAGATATTTTGATAATGTTCATGAAATAATAGAGAAACTCATCCCTAATCCAGATAAAGAACATGAGAATGTGGTGGAATAAATTTCACCACTTATATTTGAAATTGAAGAACCTGAGGAAGCAAGGGAGGAAGACGTATCTGTTGAGCTACATGTTAGAGATCAATAATTTTTGGCTGAATTCTTGATTAAATATGGGGAACTACCTAACTTTACCATACAATAAAATGAATAAGATTCAGCACCATTGAAGGAATAGACCACCCATGTGGTGGAATTTGAAGTCAAGATGGGGGATCCTGACTTCCTACCTCCATCCTCAGAGAGTGTACTCCAAGAGGCACTTACCACTAAGGAAGAAATTGAAGTTGAACCGACCAAGGGAGTTTAACCATTCATTGACTCTATCACTTATAATTTTATTGAATATAGAATTATACATAACTCCATGAGGTTTTGATTATACATAATTATTCAACCTCAAATCTGCCTTGGAGGATGAAGAAGAACCTCGATGTGCACATGTTGAGGAACATATGTATCCCCCTAGACACATTGAATATTTATTGAAGGAAGTTCATGAGTAGATTCTAGTGTATTTTCCTAAGGAAACCATGAAAAAATATGCTTTGATGGTGATGAATTTGATATTGATACTTAATGTTTTAATTTTATTCTAATTATATTACACTTAGACATTCCCATTGATTATTATTTTGATGATGCATACCTCATGTAACTAATGGATACAGGAGAATAGGATGCAGAAGTATCAGAAGAGAAAGGGGATGATTCATACTTCATTCTACCCCCACCATGCAAGATATAACTCATTTTAAAGGGGGGATATGGTGTACTCCATCCTAGAAGGATGAAGAAAAATATGGGAAAAGCCACATGTGGTCATTCAAATCAAAGAAGCATTATCCTCCATCAGAATTTGGATAACAGTAGGTACTTCCCATTAGATGTAGTCAAAATTCAGGGCCCACTTTTTTGATAATACCACGGTTTATCTTGACTTTCTTTCTAGGAATTTATATTTCAATTAAATTTCATTGAAATAATTTATAATGTTTCCCCCTCCCAATTTTATTTTGAGATTAAACGAAATGATCATTTTTATTAATTGCGTAATTTTCTTTTGTAAGATCATGACCGTAGAAGGAATACCCAGACAGTAAAGTGGAAAGACCAAGTTTCATGGAAAAAGGGTGTTCAATTTTAGTGTTATATCTTTTAAACTCTCCAAATTTTTGTCCACAACATGTTTTTATAATTAAATATAAAATTGGATGCCCACACTTGAATTCATGTTTTACTAATCTTATAAAAGAGATAATAGTTTCTTAGGAATCCCGTGATTCCATGTTTTAGATTTCAATGTTGATATGATTAAATAATTGAAATTAATAATTGAATTTTTAAAATGAAGCATGGATATTAAATTAATGACTCATGATTTGATGTAATTAATTAATTCATGAAAATGAAATTTCCCTACCATTATTCATCCATTAAATTTCTAATGTTCATGTGAATTGTTTTATTAGTCATGCAATGAGTGATTTTTTAGTGTTATATTATCCATTACCAAGAGGATTTATAGACCATGTACTTCCTATTTATTCTTGAGTATATTTCATGGATGATCTTGGGAAACGTAACTGACAAGAACTTGTATTGAAACTTATCAAAGTTATGACTATGTAAAAACACATTAAAAATGATTGATGCATCTTTTGGAAAGCCAATTTTCCTTAAAATACCACATTTACATCAATATTTCTTTTATCCCATAGAGACCATGAATGAACTTTATATTAATGAGCCATGTTTCAAGCCATTTTTATCCATTCCTACCCTCCTTTGAGTATTTATATGATATTTCAATGTTGAAGTGTGGGGTTAAAGAGAATGTTAGTGGACAGGACAATATAAATTGTAAGGAATAACTGTGGGGCTATTATTTTGGTAATTATAAAAGGGTTTGGAATCATTCATTATACTCTATTTCTTCCCTCTTGAATTCAAAAAATTACAAAAATGACAAAAAGAACTCACAAAACGAGAAAAAAATGGGTTTTGATTTGGGAAAACAAAAAATCACCATTTTCTAGACCAATGATCTTATAATCATATGTGGTTAGTTGATGGATGTGAGATTTGATATCATCATAACTTTCAAAAAAAGAATAAAAAGTAACAAAAATCAAGAAGTATCACAAATCATTCATTTTTCTTACTTGATCATAAACTTTTCTTTGAGTTTTGGGAATTAGGTGTTGCTACTTTGAAGGGGAGAATTTCATTATATTTTTACTTTTGATATCATGCATAATACTTAAGAGATTAGCCTCTTGCTTGAGCCTTAATTTTTAAAGAATGAAATCCTACCAACCTTAAACCTCAGAGTCAATAGAACCTTAATTGAAAGTCCTCATGATTTTATGTGCATTTTGTCTTCACAATGTGGAGAAATAATTTCATTTACCAGCCTATGGCTAAGGAGCATGTTCTCATGATATGAGAATAACTCTACATGAATTTTATCATGAGTGATGAGAGAAAAGAATCAAAAGGGAGGTAAATCATGACTTTTCACGTTTAATAATAATTAATCAAGAATCTTGAATGAATGAAAGGATAAGTTCCTTAAATTTCAAAGGGTAAAAGTAAAATATTTGAATTATTTGTTTCTTTGAAAAATGGGAAATTAAATTGATATTTTATGCAGATTTTTTTAATTTTGATTTCACATTGAATTTCTTTTGATTTTATTACCTTGGAATTTAAATATTAGTAATATTGGTTTCCTTTTATTTCCATTTTTATATTATATACTTGGGGACAAACATGGTTTAAGTGTGGGAGGTTTTTGATAGAGAAAATTTATGTTCATATTTTTGATCAAATAATGAGGATATTTAATGTTTTTCAATGATAAAACCCATGTTTTCAATGTTTTATTAAAATATTGGGTAATTTGAATTTTATAATGAATTTGAGAAAAATTGATAAAAGTGCATAATTTTGGATTTTTGAATTATTTTTTCCAGAATGGTATTTTTTCCATTTAGTAAAAAAATAATTCCAAAATTTTTGCTTTTTTAGAATCCTGATTTTATTTCATTAAAATTTCTCTTCATGTCCTAGAGTTGATTCAATGATCAAATAGTCCAAAAAATCATTGAAGTTGGAAACTTTTCTGGGCGGACAGTGTGGACCCGACCACCGTAACAAATGCACATATCTGTATCCTCACCTCCTATTTAGTTTATTACACTAGGGATATCACTAGAACAGATTAGAAGAACTCTAAAAAATATGAGGGCGTCTTTTAGTCATTAAGGTTTCTATTGATCGTTAGACATTTAAAGGAATCTTCTTGCAAATTACGGGCATAATAATCCTCATTAAATGAAAATTCTACAACTCTTTAATACTATGGATAAATGAGATGAAGGTTGGCGGGTGAATGGAAAACATATTTATGAACAAATTTTACTAAGGGTTCCATCTGTGAATCGACCATTTAATGGGCCAATAACATGCAAAATTTTAGAGGAATGAATTCTACATATAAAAGGAGGCCCTTGACTCCGTCCCAATCCATCAGATCGACAACCAAAACTATAGAGGGATCCCATCAGGGTATGGGCCAATGCATCTCCTCTTCCCCCCCCATATTTCTTATTTTAATTTTATTTTTTTATTAGTTTTCAATTATAATTCAAATTTTAGTTTTATTAATCCATGTTTTTGTGTTTCTCTATCCACTTTTCCTCATTTCTTAACCTCTCTCTCTCTATTCCCTTCCACCCACTCCACCATGTAATATATTACTCTCGAAAATGTGAGGATGACCATTAGACATGTCCTAGGGGGAGGTGAAGGTGATCATGAATTTTATTTAATATTTAATTTATGTTTGTAGATATATTTGAGTAACATGCATGGGTAAGGCGAATGTCCCTGATGTTGTGACTAACTCCGATGAGATGCAACTCAACCTATCCACATTCTTTTATTTCATCATTTTCCTTGTCTCTATTGTTTATTTCTTCATAAATTTTTGTTGATCTAATCAATGGATGATATGGCTTCGATTGAATCGGGTCTTGGAAGATGACAAATTCTAGATAAAGGTGTGTCACCAAAATGGATGATAGGTGGAGGTGGAATTGATACATCTCAAACATTCAATGATATTCCACAATTTATAAAAAAATAATATTAGTTAAAACATGAGATTTAATGACTGTATTATCAAACTTAAATGAAACATATAAATTATAATAATGATTACACATTTAACAAACCCCCAAAACAAAATTCTTTCATATTAATTCACTTTTGGAAAGGGAGATTTTCCCAACATCTCTAGATTAATTTTACCAACCGTTTAAGGAAACCGTTGGTAAAAACTGGTTAAATCATCTTTTCCCAACCGTTTTTAGAACCCGTTGGGAAAAGTATACTCTATACCAATAGTTTTCATAAACTGTTGGTGTAGAGAGGTTTAAATCATCCTTTACCAACAGTTTTTACAAACTGTTGGGAAGGTTCTGCCCCAAATTCATAGAAACTCAAACTCCCCCATTACACGCGACTACAACCCTAAACAGAAGGTAGAATTGGTATTTTCCTTCCCCTATTTCCAAAATCCTTCCATCATTAAGATTTATCTGTTCTTCACTTGTATTATGTAAGTGATGCTTGATCTACAATTTTGGTTTTATGTTTTCATTTCGGTGAAGTGGAGAAGAGGGATTCTATTTACCCTACTACGATTATTCATTGTTCCGATCCATTTTCAAAATTTCTTAGTTCTACACATCTAATGTGTAAGTGATACATTCATTTTAAGGTTCAACATATTTTTTTTTTGGTTTTCTATTTTGACTTGGGTGTGTATGACTCTTGTTTTTTGTTAGATTATGGTGTGTGTGTGTTGGGATTTCAAAGTGAATCAAATTTGATTCAAAATGAATTATGTGTTAATATCATCCATAAATTTTCTTTTCATAGAAGTCTTGGTATTTTTGGGAATTTTGTGTTAATATCATCCATATTCCACATGATTCACATCATGGTAAGAATGTGTGATGTTGTTGTTAAGATCAAAGAGAAAACTGATACACTCCAGGTTGTTTATAGTGGCATGGTTAGTGATGAGTGATAATTGGATTCCTAAGATGACTGTACTAATATAAAATGAGGGTCAAATAAATATGGTTCTCACTGTACGTTGTATATTATGTCTCTTTCTTGGCCAATAATCACTTTTATGATGGGGGGTTATTTTCACTAGGAATGTTGGCATGTGTATACATCCATTACAATGTTAGATAAGTCACCAGTTTAATTAAGTAATCTTGTTATCATTGACATTAATTATTAGTATTATCAAATTTAAAAATAAAATATTTTTTCTATACTTATGAAATTAAACCTTTTTACAAGACATGAACAACCTATTAGTGTATAATCCTACACTTTATCCACCCATGGGGTGCACTTGACTTGAAGAAGTAATTGGGTAATGAAAGGTATGACTATAGAGGTGCCAAGAATGATTTATTGGACATGAGTGAATGATTTTGGATGCCTGTAACACATAATGGGGCCTGAGGCATGTGACTCTATTTGGGATTCCTATAAAGGGGCCTAGAATTCCTCTTTTACCAACAGTTGTGTGCAACCGTTGGGAAAACTCTTCCCTTTACAAATGGTTTGATTCAATGACAAGGCAATGCACATTTATTGATGACTGTGAATTTTGAGTTATTGACATGACTCGCACGCTTTCCATCGATGAACCAGATGATTGGGTTGTAGCTCAATAAGCTAGGTTTAATTATAGAATTTATTGAGCCTCTTATATATTACTACTTTCTAATAGTAGTAATTATGTTTTTCTTCTGGATACATGAGGTACTTTACCATCATTCGGTTTATGAATCTATTATTAGTTGGTATTACTGATTTGGTTATTTTCATCCATTTCTAATATTTTCCCATTTTTATCTTTCTTCCACATTTTAACTAATAATATTAAAATTGTGAAACATAGGTAATGAGGGAATATTCTCCCCCAGACACAGCAAAGGCTCTCACTATTAGTCAATAACATTTTTGAATTTTGGTAGATGTGCTTGAGGCCATGTGGCCATCTGGGTTTGGGTCACTAATGAGTGGCATCCTAGTTTGGGACTTCACAATTCCTGGATATCCTTTTTTTTGGTGTCTCTAATCAAATCCATACCTATAACTATTGAAGTTCCCTATCAAAAAACAATTGGGACATGATTAAATGAATACACCTACATCATTTAGAGTGTGTATACTAGTACTTACCTTCAAACCACCATAAATCATCTATTTCTTTATGTTTTTTTATCCGAATGTATTTTCTATTTTATTTTGTTGGGTTTAACATTAGTTATTTGTCTCTAATTACATCCATATTTGTTTTCATTGTAGGAAATGTCACCCATGGAAGAGATGCGGCAGTTCTAGTGGCGGTCGAGATGATGACGTTACTAGTGATGACGAGGATGCTGAAGAGGATGGGGGAGAGGATGAGGATGAGGATGAAGTTGAGGATGGGGCCGTGGGAGAAGATGAGGCCAAAGATGAGCATGGGGATGATGAAGAGGATGACGACACATACAAAGATGCTGGTGAGGATGAGGCTGATGATGACAGTGGTGATAGTGATGGTGATCAGGGGCCGATTGATCTATTACATTTTTGAATTCTTTATAACTCTTTATTTTTTAACTTGGTTGTTCACTGTGGTATAGATATTTTTTAATTCAGTATAACTCTATATTTTTGACAAAATATGGAATCCTAATAATGTTATAATGGTTTCTGGGGCTTCTGGGGCTTGTTCAGAGCTCGAAACCCCGACTGGATTAAAAAAACACTATGCCTCATAGTTAGTAATAAATTTAAGTCCATCCCACATGGTATCTACCAACCATATAGGGATATATATTAGAAGAAATGTGCATGATTTTCCCTAACCATGCACCAGGGGATGCACATCATGAACAATGTCTATAGTTTTAGAATAATATATTATCACTGTTCATTCATGATTTGCCTAACTGGCCTACAGAAAACTGAACAAACGCATTCAGATTGTGCTGATACATTAGGAAAAATATCCATGAGTTATATGTGACATGTATGAGTCAACCCCACGTCATACTGAGGCACGGTGTGGCTGGTATCACTCAAAGTGTGTCTCTTTTGTTTAAAATGGACACTGTTTTAAGTAAAAACAACCGGAATACGGAAAACTGAACAAAAATAATTGGATTGTTTAGATACTTTAGGAAAATGATCCATTGGTCATATCAGACTTGTATAACTCAATCCTATCTCAATCCAAGGTATAATGTGGCCGGTACCACTCAAAGTGTCTCACTTTTATTTGAAATTGACAACAATTTAAATGAATACAAAAACTGACATACAGAAAATGGACCAAACGTATTTGTATTCTATTAATACTTTAGAAAAATGATCAATGGGTCATTTTTTATGTATACTAGTCAACCCCATATCAATGCGATTCATGGTGTGGCCGGTACCACTCAAAGTGACTCACTTTTATTGGAAATGGACCAGATTTTAAGTGAAAACAACAACTGACATATGGAAAACCAATCAAACGCATTTGGATTGTGTTGATACATTAAAAAAATTGATACATTGGTCATTTGTAATGGGTATAAGTCATCTCCGCCTCAACCAGAGGTTTTGTGTGACCGCGATGGCCGAAAACGCACTTCGCGTGTCGTAAATGGCTAAAACATGCGTTTAACGATCAAATGCATGCCGAAAGACATCCGAATGACTTGAAATCACAGGAAAACACCCTAATAATTGTTCTTGTGGTGTAAAAGGAGAAGAAACGCCATTCAAATGCGTGGTTTGAACGACAAGACTAAATATGTGTTTTTTGGGTGTTTAGCGCGCTTGAAAAGCATGTGTGGGGTGGTCAAAACTGGCCGAACGACCTCGTAATTCCATGAAATCAAATGATAAAAAAACGGTGGGTGAATTGAAACATGGTCGGCTAGAAGTCATGTCAATCAGAGGTGTTGTTTGACCACATTGGCTGAAAACACACTTTGCATGTCGTAAATGGCCAAACCATGCTTTTAACGGTCAAATGCATTCCTAACGACATCAGAATGACTTGAAATCACACGAAAACACCCTACTTATCATTTTTGGGGTGTGAGAGGAGACGTCATGCCATTTGGGCGTGTGGTTTGCACAGCACGGCTGAATATGTGTTTTTAGGTGTTTGGCGCACTTGAAAAGTGTGCGTGGGTGGTCAAAACTGGCTGAATGACCACAGAATGCCATGAAATCAGATAAAAACAAAGGATGGGTGAATTGTGAAATGGTCGGCTAGATGACACATCAATGGGAGGTGCCATGTGACCGTAGTGGCCGAAAACGCACTTTGTGTGTCGTAAATGGCCTAAACATGTGTTTAACCGTCAAATGAATGCCAAATGACAATGGAATGACTTGAAATCACAGGAAAACACCCTAATCATTATTCTTGAGATGAAGAAGAAGACGAAATGTCATTCAGACGCGCGGTTTGCACGACACGGCTGAATATGTGTTTTTTAGGTGTTTGCCATGCTTGTAAAGCGTGCATGGGGTGGTCAAAACTAGCCGAACGACCACAGAATTCCATGAAATTTTATGACAACAAAGGGTGAGTGAATTTTGAAATGATCAACCAGACAACACATCAATCAGAGGCATTGTGTGACTGTGCTGGCCGAAAATGCACTCTACTTGTCAAAAATGGCCAAAACATGTGTTTAATGGTCAAATGCATGACAAACAATATCCGAATGACTTAAAATCACACGAAAATACACTAATTATTATTCTTGATCTTTACAAGGATACAACACATCATTTGAATGCACGGTTTGAGTGGAACGACTGAATATGTATTTTTTTTTGTGTTTGGCGTGTTTGAAAAGCGTGCCTGGGGTGGACAAAACCGGCCGAACAACCTCAGAATGCCATGAAATCAGACTACAACAAATTATGTCTAAATTGTGAAATGGTCGGTGAGATGACACATAAATCAGAGGTGTCTTGTGACTGGGCTACCAAAAACACACTCCGTGTGTCGTAAATGGCCAAAACATGTGTTTAACTTTCAAATGCAAGTCGAATGACAACATAATGACTTGAAATCATGAAAAACAAATTAATTATTATTATTGTGGGTTTTTAGGATACAACACATCATTCAGACACGCGGTTTGTGCCGAACGGCCTAATATGTGTTTTTAGGTGTTTGGTGAACTTGAAAAGCATGCAAGGGGTGGTCAAAACTAGCCGAATGACCTCGGAATGCCATCAAATCAGATGACAACAAAGGGAGGGTAAATTTTGAAATGTTCAGCGAGACGGCACGTCAATCGGAGGCGTTGTGTGACCGCGATGGCCGAAAATGCACTCCATGTGTCGTAAATGGCCAAAACATGCATTTAACGGTCAAATACATGATGAATGACATAGAAATGACTTGAAATCACACGAAAACAACCTTATTATTATTCGTGAGGTGTATTATGAGACGTCACGTCATTCAGACATGTTTTTTGCATGAAATGACAGAATATGTGTTTTTTAGGTGTTTGGCATGCTTGAAAAGCATGTGTGGGGTGGTCAAAAAAGGTCGAACGACCTCAGAATGCCAGGAAATCGGATGACAACAAAGGGTATGTGAATTTTGAAATGGTCTCTAAGACTGCACGTCCATCAGAGGTGTTGTGTGACCGCGGTGGCCAAAAATGCTCTTTGCTTGTCGTAAATGGCCAAAAAATTTGTTTTACAGTCAAATACATACCGAACGATATCAGAATGACTTGAAATCACATGAAAACACCATAATTATTATTCTTGAGGTGTAAAAAATGACGGAATGTCATTTGGACCTGCGGTTTGCACGGCACAGCAGAATATGTGTTTTTTAGGTGTTTGGCGCGCTTGAAAAGCATGAGTAGGGCAGTCAAAACCAGCGTAACGACCTCAGAATTCCATGAAATCGGACAAAAATAGAGGGTGAGTGAATTGTGAAATGGTTGGCCATTCGGCACATTGATCGGAGGTGTCATGTGACGTTGTGGCTGAAAATTTACTATGTGTGTCGTAAATGGCCAAAACATGCGTTTAATGGTCAAATACATACAGAACGATATCAGAATGACTTGAAATCACATGAAAACACCCTAATTATTATTCGTGAGGTGTATGAGGAGATACAACATCATTCGGAAGCAGGGTTTGCGTGGCATGGCTGAATATGTGTTTTTTAGGTGTTTGGTGCACTTGAAAAGCGTGCGTGGGGTAGTCAAAATGGGTTGAATGACCTCAGATTGCAATGAAATTGGACGACAACAAAGGGATGGTTTATTGTAAAATTGCCGGCTAGATGACATTCCAATCGGAGGTGTCGAGTGACCATGGTGTCCAAAAAATGCACTATGCGTGTCATAAATGGCCAAAACAAGTGTTTTACGGTGAAATACATACCGAACGACATCCCAATGATTTGAAATCTCACAGAAACACCCTAAATATTATTCTTGAGGTGTACAAAAAGAAGAAACGTCATTCAAACATGCGGTTTGTGTGGCACTATAGAATATATGTTTTTAGGTGTTTGGCGTGCTTGAAAAACGTGTCTGGGGTGGTCGAAATCGGCCAAACGACCTCGGAATACCATGAAATCGGACGACAACAAAGAGTGGGTTAATTTTGAAATGGTTGTCTAGACGACATGTCAATCGGAGGCATTGTCTGACCACGGTGGCGAAAAACGCACTCCAAACACCCCCACCCCAGCAGCCCCCCACCTCAGACAACCCCCTCACCCAACAATTCATGGACCATTTATGACAGGTACGAGTCAACCCAACCTCAATCCAAGGCTCGGTGTGACTGGTATCACTCAAAGTGTGTCACTTTTTTTTTAAATGGACAACATTTTAAGTGAAAACAACAACTGACATACTTAAAATCTTCACAAGGCTACACATAGATTCATGAAATTAAGGGATAAAAAATAAAATATGGTCTATTGGACATACATTATTAGAATAAAATACTCACAAGGCATAGATTGAATCATAATGGGTCATTTTATATATAGAAAAACATGAATAATTTTAGGAATGAGTCTCGACATCCCATCATGAACATGCACCAACACTCATGTTATAATTCCCAGTCATGGGTCATTCATTCTATACAATAACATACAACAAATAAAAATCATAGAGTGATTTCCTATGAAACCTATGAACACTCAAGAATACCATATAACAAATTGGTCAACAAGGCTAAACATATATTCTTGAAAAATAAGTTTCAAATTCTCATAAAAATACCCCAATTGTGAGGAATACATACGGTGACACCATAGCCCAATGGATCACCTCAATCCCATCCTCAAAAAGTGGGGTCTAGGACCAAACCAAAGTCCCTTTGGAAACCCAATACCAATGACTTAATTGAATATTCACACCCACAACCCAAGATGGGGATTCGTCTCACATCACACATAGGAGAGAAAATTAAAATTATCTACACACATCGTTATTCTAATTTGAAAGTCTATGAAAAACATGTAGGATATTTCAGTAACCCATCACAAATGTTGAGATTGGCCAATGTTTCCCACTAAAACATCAGGAACCATTTATACATGGATACATAGTCATTATAGGAATATAAAAATCCCATGTTCTTCTTATAACTCATCCTAGGTCAAAGCACATGACCACTACCGTCTTCTATCTTATGGGTGTCATGATCCTTGCCACTCTACCCATGTTTTTCTGTGGGTTTCAAGATACTCAACCTATGATGATGACTAAAAATACCATGTTCTTCCTATAACATGTAGGGTTTTTCTCTTGTGTGTATTGGTGTTGTGGTTTGAGTGAGGAATGAATTCTATATTTTGAATACTGTTATGTGTGTTGGTGTTGTGGTTTGAGTGAGGAATGAGTTCAAAATTTGGATTACTCTCATGGGTGTTATTGCATTTCCTATAACATGTAGACTTTTTCTCTTATGGGTGTTATTTCATTTGAATTTCTTAATTTCTAAATTTCTAAATTCTGGAATGAAATATAAATTTTTAATACTTTGGATGGGGATTTTTTTATTGGTGTTGTTGCAGGTCTAGAGAGGGGTTGTTGTGTTGTTGCAGGTTTGGAGAGGGGAGAGGGGCCTGCTACTGTGGAGCTGCTCATTTGTATACCAATGGTTTCAATACCATTGGTATAGATACTATAATATATCTATACCATTGGGTTGTTATAACCGTTGGTATAGGTTTATACCAATGGTTATAAAGAAACCGTTCGTATAGACTTATGGCTTGCCATATCCCCTCTATACCAACAGTTTATACCTGTTTCTATAAGTGTATCACACATATACCAATGGTTTAAAAACCTTTGGTTTATGTTATACTTTAACACACATATACCAAACGTTTGTAGAAAATCGTTGGTATACCTTCTAGTTTGACACCTATACCAACAACTTTCATAGAACCATTGGTATTAGCCTATTGTCATGCCTTACTTGGCCATCGTTGAGGGAACCGTTGATATACTATATAAAAACGGTTTCATGGCCTTTACCAAAGGTTGTAAAGTGTTGGTAAAGTGTAAAATTCAAGTAGTAATTCAATCTATCTATACTTGCATCTTAGTATAAATTTAGAATTCTTGCCTCACATGTCATTATTTTTAATACTAAAAAACCCAAAAATATTTTAATCACTATCATTTAATAAAAAAACCACAAAAATAGATAGAATAGGTGAATTAGACAATGAAAGTGAAAAACATTGAGAATGATCCTCAAGATAGACGACTATGGTATACCACTGAGCTGAACATCGAAAAATATAATTATTTTTGTCCACACCCCACTACAGGCGTGCGTTAAAACTGAAGTTGTTTTCGAGGATCCAATCATTAGTTCATATTCTTTTTCTATTTTCACATCTTATTTAGATTTAATTTAATTTAAAAACAAAAAAAGGAATCTATGATATATTCAAAATCAGAATATTATGCATCGAAAAATTACTCAGAGGTGGAACAACAAGAGGAAGATGATGATGAATATATTAGAAGAGCTCAGGTGCATGAACTTAGAAAAGGCAATGAACAACTAACCATAAGGGCTGATAGAGATTTTGATTATATTTGTGCATAATGGAGAAACCCAACCCTAAGCTGGATAAAGAACCTGAGAATGTGCTGTAAAAAAATTCACCACTTATATTTGAAATTAAAGAACCTAAGGAGGCCAGGGACGAAGACGTACCTACTGAGCTACAAGTGGGTGATCCAAAAACTTTGGATTAATTATTGATTAATGTGAGGAACTACCTGACCTCCACATAAAATACAAAGAAGATGATTCAACACCACAAAAGGATGAATCCACCATAGTGGTGGAATTTGAAGTCATGATGGTGGAGCTCCACTACCTGCCTCCATCCTCAGAGATTCTACACCAAGAGGAACTTACCACTGAGGCATATATTGAGGCAGAACCAACTTAGGGAGTTAAACCATTCGTTGACATTGTCCCTTATAATTTTATGGATTCTGAATTCTACATAACTCCTTATGGTTTTGATTATACATAATCAGACAATCTCAGCTATGCATTGGATGATGAAGAATAACCTAGATGTACACATGCTGAGGAACATATCTATCTCCCTGGATATGATGAATATTTATTGAAGGAATTTCATGAAGAGATACAAGTGGATTTACCTAAGGAAACCATGAAAAAATCTTCTTACCTTGATGGGGAATAATTTGATCTTGATACTTCATGTTTTAATATTATTCAAATAGAATTACACTCTGACTTTCCCATTGACTATTAATTTGATGAAGCATGCCTCGAGGAACCATTGTATAGAGAATATGATGTTTCACAAGTAGAAACAAAAAAAGAGGATGATTCATACTTCATCCTACCTCCACCATGAAAGATATACCTCATTGTTAAAGGGGTAGGGATATGGTGTACTCTATCCCTGGATCATTACTCACCCAGAAGGATTAATCACAAAGTGGGAAAAGCTACATGTAGTGGTTCAAATCAAAGAAGATTCATCCTCCATCATACATTGGATAACATCCGGTACTTCCCTCTAGAGTTAGTCAAAATTTAGGGGTGATTTAGGGGATAATACTAAGATTTATCTATACTTTATTTCTAGGAATTCAGATGTCAATTTATTTTCTTTGAAATAATTTAGCATGTGGCCCCTCCCTCTATTCATTTTGAGCATAAATGAAATGATCATTGTGATTAATTGAGTAATTTTTTTTGTAGGATCATAACGGTAGAAGGAAGCCCGAGACAATGAACGAGAAGGACCATGTTTCATGAAAAAAGGGTGTTAAATTTTAGTGTTTTATCTTTTAAACTCTCCGCATTTTTGTCCACAACATGTTTTGTGCTTTAAAGATAAAATTGCATTCCCAAACTTGAATTCATGTTTTACTCGACTTATCTAGGGGACATGAGATTCTTCTAAATCCTGTGATTCAATTTTTCAGATTTAAATGTAGATATGATTAAATGATTGAAATTAGTAATTGAATTTTTATAATGAAGCATGGGTATTTAAGTAATGACTCATGATTTGAAGGAATTAATTGATTCCTTTAAATGAAATTTCCCTACCATCCTACATGATTTGAATTTATGATGTTCTTGTGAATTGATTAATTAAACATGTCATGACTTATTGTCTAATGTTATATTTCCCATTCCTAAGAAGATTTCTGGGCCACGTACTTCCTATTTATTCATGAGCAGAATTCTTGAGTAATATTGAGACATGTAACCAACCATAACTTGTATTGAAACTTGTCAAATCTATAACTATGAAAAAACTCATTTAAAATGATTGAGGAATCCTTTGAAAAGCTAATTTTCCTTCAAAGACTACATTTACATCAATCCTTCTTTTAGTACATAGACACCACACATGACCTTTATAGGAATGAGTCATTTTCAAGCAATTTTTATCCTTTCCTACCCTCCTCTGAGTATTTTAATGATATTTTAAAATTAAAGTGTGTGGGTAAATAGAATTATGGTGGACGGGATGATATACATTGTAATGAAGAAGTGCATGGATTTTAATGTGGTAATTGTAAAAGGTTGTGGAATAAATCATTATAATATATTTTTTCCCCTATTCAATTAAAAAAATGACAAAATGACAAAAATAACCAACAAAAAGAGAAAAAATGGGTTATGATTTGGGAAAACCCAAAATCACCATTTTATGGACCGATGATCTTATGAGTGTTTATGGTTAGGTGATTGATGTGTGGTTGGATATAATCATAACTTTAAAAAACATAAAATAACGTACAAAATAATAAAATATATTCAAAAGGGTGCACAAATCATCCATTATGCTTAATTGATCATAACATTTTCTTTGAGTTTTGTGAAGTGGTTATTTTTACAATAAAGGGGATAATTTCATTATATTTTTACTTATGATATCATGCATAGTACATAATATATTAGCCTCCGCCTTGAGCCTTAATTTTTAAATCATAAAATCCCACGAACCATAAAACTCAGAGGAAATAGAACCTTATTTTCTTGTCCTAATGATTTTATGTGCATTTTGTCTTTACAAAGTGGAGAAAGTAGTTTATTTAGAAGCATATAGATAAAGAGAATGTTCTCATGATATGACGATAACTCTACTTGAATTGTATAATGATTAATGAGATAAAATAATGAAAATTGAGGTATATCATGACTTGGGATGTTAAATATTAATGAATCAAAGAGCTTGATAGAATGAAAGGAGACGTTCCATCAATTTCCAAATGGTAAAAGTAAAATATGTGACTTTTTTTCTTTGAAAAATGGGAAATTAAATTGATATTTTTGAAAATATTTGAAATTTTGATTTCACATTGAAAATTTTTTGATTTAATTTTACTGGAATTTGAATTTTTGTAACATTGGTGTCCCCTAATTTCTATATTGAGATTTTATACTTGAGGAAAAGCATGGTTTAAGTGTGGGTGTATTTGAGAGAACATATTTATGTGCATATTTTTTATAAAATGATGAGTATTTCTTAATTTTATTAAATTATGAAACCCTTTTATTTAAATTTTTTATAAAAATAATGGTTAATTTTAATTTTAGAATGATTATGAGAAAAATTGAGAAAAGTGCATAATTTTTGATTTTTGAGAGATTTTTACTACAATGGTATTTTTTCATTTAAGAAAAATAATTCCAAAATTCAGGATTCATTTCCATAGAATCATGATTTTATTTCATTCAACTTTATCGTAAGGACATAGAGTTTATATAAAGATATATTAATCCAAAAAATTCATTTATGTTGGAATGTTTTCTAGGAAAATAGAATGGACCCCACCACTATAACGGAAGAAACAATCCATCTCCTCACCTAATATTTAGATGATTCTACCTTGGATATCACTATGACACATAGGAACAACCTTAAAACAAATTTGGGGGGATTTTGAAGTCATTAAGGTTTATATTGATCGTAAAACATTTGAAGAAAACTTTCTGGAAATTTTGTCCATAAACATTTTTATTCAATGAAAATTCTATAACTCATTAATACTTAGGAAAAATGAGCTGAACATTGGACGTTGAATGAAAAAAACATTATTGAATAACTTTTATGAAGGTTTCTACAAATTAATTTAAAATTTAATAGGCCAATAATGTGAAATATTTCAGAGGATTGAATTATGCCTATAAAAGGAGGCCCTCACCTTCTTCCCAAATCATCAGCTCGACACCCACAGATAAGGAGGGATCCCACCAAGGCACGTGCCACTTCTTCTCCTATTTCCCCCCTAATTTATTCTTTATATTTTATTTTTATTTTATTTTTGTGTTATTTTTCAATACTAATTCAAATTTTAGTTTTCTTAATCCATGCCTTTGCGTTTCTCCATCCACTCTTCTTCATTTATTTCCCTCTCTCTCTATTATCTTCCACCCACTCCACTGAGTAATATTTTACTCTCAAAAATGAGAGGCTAACCCCAAGGCATGGCCTGAGGGGGTTATGGTGATCATGAATTTTATTTAATTTTTAATTTTATGTACGTATATAGATTTGAGTAGCATGCACAGGTAAGGAGAATGTTTTCGATGTTGTGACTGACTCCAATGGAATGCAACTAAACCTATCCCTATTCATTTATATAATCATTTTTCTCTCTCTCCAGTGGTTAGTTATTGACACACTGGATTTGAGCTAACCAATGTTTGAAACAGATTTGATTGAACTGGGTCCTGGAAGATGACACATACTAGACAAAGGTGAGTCACCAACTTGGATTAAAGGAGGAGGTATAATTGAGAGTGATCAAACATTCAATGATATTCCACAATTTATAATTAAATAATAATAGTTCAAACATGATATTTAATAATTGGATTATCAAACTAAATTAAAACATATACATGATCATAATGATTGATCATTTAACCAACCCCCAAAACCAAGTTCTTTCTAATTAATTCATTCTGTTTAGACTTGAATCTTAGTATAAATTTTGAATTCTTCATTCACATGTCAATATTTTAAATAATAATAAACCCAAAAATATTTTCATCACTTTAATTTAATAACAAAAAAAATATATATAATGGGTGAATTAGATAAAGTAAGTGAACTACATTGAGAAGGATCTTCAAGAGAGATGACACTGGTCAGCCACTATGTTGAACTAGAAAAAATTTAATTATTTTTGTCCACGCCCGATGACAGGCGTGCGCCAATACTAACATTGTTTCCTAGGATAAAATCATTAGTTTATTTACTTTTTCTATTTTCACATATTAGTAATATTTCATTTGGTTTAAAATAACTAAAAAAAGACTTTCATGATGTATTCAAATTCAGAATATTATGAATGGACAAATTACTCACAGGTGAAAAAAAATAACAAGAAGAAGATAAATATTTTAGAAGATCTTAGGTGCATGAACTTAGAGAAATCATTGAACAATTAACCGGAAAGGATGATAGAGCTTTTGATTATGTTCTTGCATTAATGGAGTAAATCAAACCTAATCCCAAGGAATAACCTGAGAAAGTGGTGGAAGAAATTTCACTACTTATATTTAAAATTGAAGAACCTGAGGAGTCAAGGGAGGAAGACGTACCTGGTGAGCTAAAAGTGGGATATCAAAAAAGTTTAGATGAATTATTTATTAAATTTGAGGAACTACATGACATCCCCATACAATAAAAATTAGAAGATTCATCACCACTGATGGAAGAAACCACCGAAGTGGTGGAATTTTATGTCAAGATGGAGGAGCCCGAATACCTACCACCATCCTCAGAGAGGCTACTCCAAGAGGCACTTACCACTGAGGTAGATATTGAAGCTGAACCGAATCAGGGATTTGAACCATTCATTGACTCTATCCCTTCTAATTTTATTGAATCTGAATTCTACATCACTTCTTGTGGTATTGATTATACAGAATCTGACAATCTCAGTTATGCCTTGGAGGATGAAGAATAACAAAGATGTGCACATGTTGAGGAACATATGGATCTCGCTAGACACGTTGAATATTTATTGAAGGAAGTTCATGAAGATATTATAGTGGATTTCATTACGGAAATCATGATAAAAGATTCTTAATTTTATGGGGAATAATTTGATCTTGATAATTCATGTTTTAATATTAATCAAATAGAATTACACTATGACTTTCCTATTGACTACTCTTTTGATAAATCATGCATTGGGGAACCAATTGATAGAGAAGAAAAGGTTGCACAAGTAGAAACCTAGAAGAAGGATGATTCATACTTCATCCTACCCCACCATGAAAGCTATACCTTATTGTGAAGTGGGCGGATATGGTGTACTCTACCCATGGATCATTACTCACCCAGAAGAATTAAGAACAATTTGAGATAATCCACATGTGGTGGTTCCAATCAAAGAAGCTTCATCATCCATCAGACTTTGGATAATAGTTGGTACTTTCCTTTAGAGGTAGTCAAAATTCAGGGCCCACTTTTGGGATAATACCAAGATTTATCTTTACTTACTTTCTAGGAATTGAGTTGTAAATTTATTTTTGTTGAAATAATTTAGCATGCGGCCACCTCCCTATTTTAATTTTAAGATTAAATGAAATGATCAGTGTGATTAACTGACTAATTTTCTTTTGTAGGATCATGATGGTAGAAGGAAGCTCCAGACAGTGAAGGGGAAAGACCAAGTTTCAGGGGAAAATGGTGTTCAATTTTAGTTTTTTATCTTTTAAACATTCCACTTTTTTTTCCACAACATGTTTTGAGAATTAAATATAAAATTTCATTCCCACACTTAAATTATTGTTTTACTCGACTTATCTAGGAGACATGAGTTTCATAGGATTCCTAAGTGGAATGTTTTAGATTTCATTGTTGAAATGATTAAATTATTGAAATTAATAATTTAATTTTTAAAATGAATCATGGATATTTAAGTAATGACTCGTGATTTGAAGGAATTAATTGATTTATGTAAATGAAATTTCCCTACCATCCTTCCTGATTTGAATTTCTGATGCTCATGTGAATTGATTTATTAGTCATGCCATGAGTGATTATCCAATGTTATATTTCCCATTCTTAAGAGGATTTCTAGACCATTTACTTCCTATTTAATCTTGAGAACATTTTTTGAGTAATCTTGGGACATGTAACCTCCTGGAAGATGTATTAAAACTTTTCAAGTCTATGACTGTGCAAAAACACATTTTAAATGATTGAGGCATCCTTTAAAAAGATAATTTCTCGTAAAAGACCACCTTTAAATCAATCCTTCTTTTAGGACATAGAGACCATGAATGGCCTTTATAGGAATGAGACATATTTAAATCCATTTTTATCCATTCCCAACCTCCTCTGTGTATTTTCATAATATTTTAAAGTTGATGTGTGGGGGTAAAGGGAATCATGGTGGATGGGATGATATACATTATAAGGAAAAAGTGTGGGGATATTATTGTGGTAATTGTAAAAGTCTGTGGAATCATTCATTATACTCTATTGTTTTCCACAATTGAACTAAAAAATGACAAAAATAAAAAAAACAAAAAGAGGAAAAAATTGGTTGTGATTTTGGAAAACCAAAAATCACCATTTTTCAGACTGATGATCTTATGATCCTATGGGGTTATGTGATGGGTATGAGGTTTTATATAATGATAAATTTTGATAAAAGAAAAAAAGAAAAAAAAATAAATATATTCAAGAGGGTGCACAAATCATTCATTATTCTTACATGATCAAAACCTTTTCATTGAGTTTTTGGGAAGTGGGTGTTATTAATTTTATGGGGATAATATCATTATATTTTTACTTTTGATATCATGAATAGTACTTAAGAGATTAACCTCCTCATTGGTAATTAATTGTTAATGAATCAAATCCTACCAACATTAAACCTCAAAGTCAATAGAACCTTAATTGGAAGTCCACGTGATTTTATGTGTTTTTTATCTTTACAAAGTGGAGAAAGTAGTTCATTTCCAAACCTATGGAGAAGGAGAATGTTTCTACGGATATAAGAATTAATATACTTGAATTGTATCATGAGTGATGAGATAAAAGAATCAAAAGTGAGTTAAATCATGACCTGGCATGTTTAATAATAATAAATGAATGAGCTTGAATAAATGGAATGAAAAGTTCCATTAATTTTCAAAGGGTAAAAGTAAAAAATTTGAATGAATTGTTTCTTCGAAAAATGAAAAATTAAATTGATATTTTATGAATTTTTTTGAATTTTTTATTTCACATTGATTTTATTTATTGCATTGTAATTTGAATTTTGGTAACATTGGTGTTCTCTGATTTCCATGTGGAGATTTTATGCTTGAGGACAAGCCTTATTTAAGTGTGGGGGTATTTGACAGAGAAACTTTTTATGCATATTTTTTATCAAATAATGAAGATTTTTTAAAATTTTCAATGATAAAACTCATTTATTTCATTGTTTAATTAAAATAATTGTTACTTTTAATTTCAGAACGATTATGAGAAAAAAATAAGAAAAGTGAATATTTTTGGATTTTTGACCGATTTTTACTACAAATGTATTTTTATCATTTCGTAAAACATATAATTCTAAAATACATGATTAGTTTTCTTTGAATCATGATTTTATTTCATTCAACTCTATCTTTTGGACCTAGAGCTGATTCGATGATCTATTAGTTCAATAATTTCATTGGAGTTGGAATCTTTTTTGGGCGGACTGCGTAGACGCCACCACCATAACAGATGCCCAAATCGGTTCCCTCACCTCAAATTTAGGTACATTTACGTGGGATACCACTATGACCTATAGGAATGACTCTAAAACAAATTTTGGGGAGTTTTGAAGTTAATAATGTTTCCATTTATCGTTACGCATTTGAAGGATGCTTCCTTGAAATTTTAGACATAAAAAAGTCTTATTCAATGAAAATTACATAACGCCATAACCCCGAGGCTAAATGAGATGATATTTTGAGGATAAATGGAAAACTAATTTATGAACAACTTTTATGAAGGGGCCGACATGTGAATCAACCATTTAATGTTCCAACAACGTGCAATCTTATTGTGTATAGAATTCTTCCTAAAAAAGGAGGCCCTCGACTCCGTCCCAAATCATCATCTTGACACCCACAACTAAGGAGGGATCCCATCGGCGCACGGGAAACCGTATCTCCTATCTTCCCCCCTCATTTCTTATTTTATTTGATTTTAATTTTAGTTTTGTATTAGTTCTCAATTGTAATTTAAATTTTAGTTTTATTAATATATGCCTTTGTAATTCAAATTTTAGTTTTATTAATCAGTCACTGCACACCAAAATTTTCATAATGATAAAATTATACACTCTTCAAATGAAGAGTCATGATCAGTGACTGATCACATCAACACTATCAATACCCTATTCACTCTACTCATGACACTGGGATACACAATTAGGGATATTGAATGTGCTGGTATTCTGATATAAAGATTTACGAATCTATATGATGACATGATCATCAACCATAACAACAATATCAAGATGGACATGTTTATGCTCAATAACTTTGCAGATATGCTTCCTGAAGAAAAAATTCAACTCAAGAGAAAAGTGACAGACAAAAAACATTGCACCAATCGAAGACTTTGTCAATAGAGAGAGGAAGGATGAGAGAGCATGATTCTATGTGGGATCCAAAATCATGAAAGGTCCAAATCAGGAAGAATAACAATATCACATGTTATGTTTGTGGAAAGTTGGGGAACCTAAAAAGAATAGTTGGAAAAATGAGAGTGGAGGAAATAACTCTCAATGAAATATTATGAGTACTTACGGAAATGGAGGCATACTAGTCAGTGAAACATTAATGATGGATGGAGGTAGACATCATCTCAACAACACATGGATAATTGATTCAATAGAAACATGGCTCAAAGGGAATGGTTTGATCAATATGAACATATCTCGAAAGGATTTGTTTAGATGGGGAACAATCACACCTTGAATATCTTTAGAGTCAATACCAACAAACTGAAGATGCTTGATGGTATATTTCAACCCACCTAAGGAGTATTCCATGTGATGATCCTGAGGATTAACATATTTTCTTTGGGTGGATTTGATGACATCAGGTGTAAGGCTCACACTAACAATGGAGTGGGAAAGATTGTGAAGGGTGTGCTTGTGGCGATGAAGATAGAGAATATTTCAAAGAATATCTGTGTTCTTTATGGTGAAGAATACAAGGAGGTGGAGATAGTTTTCATGACCCGTCCCTCGCGGCCCATGTCGTGACTACCCCAAACTCATCTTCCATAGGATAGAGGCTAAAAACTAGCACCAGAAAGGTGTGTCCCTTAAATGGGAATAAATTTATTTTTTAACCTGTACAGACACACAATCTCATAACGAAACAAGATGAAACCACACAGATTAGAACACAATAAGATGCAACCAAAATGTATACTGCTGTAGTAAAACAGTGATGAAGGTAAAAAGGGGCCAAAATACAATCCCAATTGTAAATGTACAAATACGACTAGTAGTACAGTACTACTAAATGAAAATGGAATACAACTACTGGGTCGTCTTCCGAGGTTCCTACCAGTAGGGTAGGTACCGATCTCCTCCTCAGAACTCTACGTCCGTCTGTCTCCTCCACATCACATCATGCCGAATAGTCCACCTATGAGAATTGTCTAGTCCTAGATCCTTCATCCTTAGTCAACGATGCACGTCGTCTGCACCAGACACAACAAGGTGTTGGCGAAGCCCGTGAAAGGGTGAGTATAACGATACTCAGAAGGGACCCCAAGACCCCCGTAGGTCTCCTAGAGTTCCATAAAGTAAAAACCACAAAGTAAGACATGAACTCTACTTAGGAATATTTCCATACATATACCAATGTTATCAAGATATACACATCTCACACATGAGAAAAGGACACCACATAGGTAACACAACGAAGGTAGAAGTACCACATAGGTAACACCATGAAGATAAAACCACGAAGGTAACTCCACGAAGGTAGAAGTACCATGCAAGTAACACCACAATGATAGAAATACCACATAGGTTACACCACAAAGACAATACCACAAAAGTAGAAGTACCACATAGGTAACACCACAAAGAAAGAAGTACCACAAAGGAAAAAGACTCTGCTCACAATCAGGTATAACTTAAGTATAGATGTACAAATGAGTAGTCATAAACGATAACATCTTATTTTATTAAGAATCACTACTACTGACCCACACAAGATCGATAGGTAACTAACCCCTACTGACCCACATAGGATCTAACCCACACAGGATAGATATGCGTTGACCCACAAAGGATCGTTGTGCACTGACCCACATAGGATCTGACCCACACAAGATCGATTGATGCTGACCCACATAGGATCGATGTTCTTTCTTCACTATGCAACCTTCCACAGTTTTCCTTGCACCCGGTACACTCAAGTTCCATAGAATCTGGCCCTCGAGATATTGGTCATACCTCGACTTCCACTATGCTCCACAAAGGAATAACTCAATGTAATTCCATATCGTAAGGGTTCCAACGCAATAGATGGCGCGTCAATTGGAAACACGGTCTATGAGTTATAAGCATTTTAGCTTTGGGGGCCCGGTTGGATTCTTGTTCGAACCAACCCGACCTTACCTCAACATTCTAAAAAACTCAATTGGAGAATACAAAAAGGAACGTCTTGATCCAAGGATCCCAACACTATAGACGGTTTGTCAAACAGACATCTGGTTCTCACGATATGCTTCTTTAAGTGTTCCAGGGTCCGGTTGGGCCTAGGCCCGGTCTGACCGACCCGGTCCGACACGCTCTAGGCTGGGCCGGGGTGGACTCGGCCATATGGGCTGGGGAGGACTTGTCCTGATGGGTTGATGTTTGGTCCGAACTGTAAGAGGGGAGTCCAACAAGGGCAGCCCACCACAGCCCGCAAGGGCGGTGGCCCGCAAGGGGGAGGCCCGCAAAGGGGCAGCCCGACCTGCATGGGGAAGTGACTTGTTTCGGGGAGGCGTCCCGCTTCGAGGGCGACGACCTGGTTTGAGGGCAGCGGACCGGTGTGAGGGCGTCGACCTGCTCCGAGGGCGGGAGCCCGATGTGAGGGAAGTGGCCTGGTGTGAGGGTAATAGCCCGACTCGAGGGCGGTGACACGGTCCAAGGGAGGCGGCCTGGTCTGAGGTCGGTGGCCTAGTGCGAGGGCGGTGCCCCGACTCGAGGGTGGTGGCCTGCTCTGAGGGCTGTGTCCTAGTCCAGTCTGATGCGGGGGGGGGGGGGTGTAACCCCCTAGTCACCCGGATTCCCGAAAGGCCTAGAGGCGATTCGGTTGGTGAGGTGGGAACACCATGTGGGCGCCGCAAAACCCACCGGAGGTGGGTTGGGCCTTCTCCGTAGCTTCCATTCGTTGGCGGTGTGGCGGTCGCGTCTCCTTCCTTCCCGCAGTCAACCATCGTGCTGGAAGCCTCCTCCGTTCTCCACGGACGACGAGCCATGACCCCTCCTCTTACAGCATTCGTCGACAAGTTCGCGGTCTTATGAGGCATTGTAAGGAAAGAATGATAATGGAGGGTCTGGTCCGGGTTTGTTATCCCACACCCTCCATGTTACCTCACAATATGAAGGATATTAATGGAGTTGAATAAACAGTTGTATTGAACACAAGATTAACCCTACAAGATTCCCCGCAATAACCTCCCACAATTATAGATGAATCGTGGGTCAACATATTAGTCGGTTGACCGACGTTCTGCTTATAATTTCAATAATGTGGAAGAGGGAAACAAAAATGCACAAACAAAAATAACCCCCTACCCAGAAGAGATGACCACTAATGATGGTTGACGGAACCTCCTTTATCATTGTCATCGGTTTGTGACTCAGGGGAGCTCGTCACCGCTCATTGGAACCAGTCTCTTCCTCCTGGTGGTTGGTGTCACGGTACTTTTCCCGAGTTCCATCGTTTTGTGAAGTCGTGCCAACACCCCTCCCCAAGCTCTATATAAATAGGAGAGGAGAAGGAGTGTATAACGCTCTGAGAATTAATGAGGTTCATTTAATTAATGAACCTCCCGAATTTCCAATGGTGTGGTAATAAGAAAAGAAGAGTTAAGCCATTTGTTGGTTTAACGCATCGTCGGTCACGCCAGCATCGTTCGTCCGTTGGAGGAAAGAAGGAAAATAAAATAACAAAACATGTTATTTTATCATTATTTCAAAAGTCCACAAAAATAACTTTTTTACCAGACCTACTATGGTAAATGTTATCCCTCTCTTATGCGAATCCCAGTGCTTCGGGTTCAACAATGCCCTCATATTTTTAAGCTGAACAATATTTCAAAAGTTATAAAACGCCACTCACGCGGTTACGGAACATACCCCAAAAAAATTCAGAAAATTATTAACAGTCACCCTCAACCTGTGCCGGTTGACGATAGGATCTGCCTAATTGAAACACACCCCAAAGAATCTAATGGTACTCTCATATTTCCAATCCGAGTTACCGTTTAAACAGTATGGATTTTACAATAAAATAATTTTCACTTAGTTATTTTATTTACGGCCAAAAACCAACTTTCACAGGTGGCCCACACCAGCCAATGTTAGTATCTTCCTAAAGATAGAATACCCTCACGACCTTAGCGGTGGTCTCAGATATGTAATCTGAGTTACAGTTCATGAGTTATAAGCAATTGAAAAATAAAATAATTTTATTTAATAATTTTATTTAAGGTTATTCCATTTTAAGGTTTTCTCACAGGAGGCCCACACCGACTAAACTTAATCCGTGTCTAGGGTAAATCGGTTATTCTGAGCGCAACAATGCCCTAAAATTTTTAATTCGAGTAACTATTTAATAATTATTCCACTTTTTTAGTAAAACAACATTCGTGTGCTAATTAATTCTTAACAAAATTTGATGAATCATTCTGGAAACCCTAGGCCTCAGAATTGCGCGCTGTCAGATTTTGCAGTCTTGAAATAATTCCATATAATTAAAAAAAATTAAATATAATTTTTGAGACATTACAATAGTTGTCCTATTAAATACCTCAACAAAAGCATTGAGGAAATTATGGTATCGAAAGCATGGTCTTTTGTTCGAATTAAGCTTGTTTATTCATACTGAATATAAGTTTCTTCCTAGATTACAAAGGTATCGTTTCCATTTTGGGAGAATTATGATTTTTGCAACTAGCATTGGTTGAATTTTGTGACATCGGCAATGAGGAGTAAGGATATCTTGGAGTTGACCCATTCCAATATTTGGCAAGCACTGTTTATATCCATGGGAAGAGAAAAGGGAATTGTATAATTCATTGATGATTGTTCCATGATATGTTAGGTGTACCCAATCAAGATGAAAGAAAGTGTTTTTAAAGTCTTCAAAACATTCAAAGCATGGATGAAGATGGAATCTTGAAATAATATCATGTGTTTGAGGATTGAAAGTGGTGGAAAATATTCAAGTGGGAATTTTGTAACCTTTTTTTAATGTGAAAGAATCAAGAGACAATTCATGGTGTCATACACTCCTCATCAAAATGGAGTGGAAAATTGGGTGAACATAACCTTGTTGGATAGAACAAGGGAGATGTTGAAGACTGTATGAATTTTCAAGAAGTTATTGGATAAAGTAAGGAAGAGAACATGTTATGTGATCAATCGATTTACTATTTTTTATTGATATAATAACACTAATGAATATGTGGAGTGTTAATCCTACTAACTATGCTTGGTTACATACTTATCGAGGTCATGTATCTGTATTGTTTAATGATCAAGAAAGATTGAAGTTGGATTCGAGATCCAATGAATGTATATTCTTAGGATACATTGATTGTGTGAATGGGTATCTTATGTGGGACCCCACTACCCACAGACTTATCATCAGCATGGATGTTATATGTATATAAGATAAGGTAAAAGTGATGATAAATGGGGACTTAATGAAATAGAACACATATACTATAATAGTTGGGGTGGAGGAAGAATCAATAGAAGAACCAATTTCCTTTTAGGAGCATGATGATCACGTTATGATTGATTTTGGACTATGAAGATCAAATCAAGATAAAAGAGAACCAATATGGCACTCAAAATTTATCACTGAGAGAAATATTGTCTGCTTCTTATTGATGGATGACGGTAATATGTATTATTTTTTTGGAGGTGATGTGGAGTTCAGAAATATCCACTTGGATGGAAGTAAACCAGGACAATCATGATGCCCTTCCTAAGAACAAGACTTGAGATAATGATCTATTACCTCATGGAGGGAAGACTATCAGTAAAAATAGGGTCTTTAAGATCAATTGGGAAGAAAAGGAATAATTTTGAAGATATTTTGCAAGACTGGTGGTCAAAGGATATGCATAGAGAGAAGTTATTGATTTCATGGAAATATTTTCTCCCATTGTTAGAATAACGACTGTTCAGATAGTTATGGGGATGTGTGCAACATATAGTTTAACTCTAGAGTAGCTAGATGTGAAGAGAAATTTTCTACATGGTGATCTTGATAAATCAATATATATTCTCTAATTGGGATGGTATTCAAAATAAGGAAAAGTGAACTTGGTGTTTAGGTTGAGAAAAAAACATTATGGTATTATGAAGGAACGAAGGTGTTCGTACAAGAGATTTTATTCTTATATCATGAGTATTGGACACAAAATAATTTATTTAGATACTTGTGCATATTTTATGGGTTTAGATGGTAATGATTATATCATTCTTCTATTGAATGTGGTTGACATGTTGATATTTTTCATGGGAGTATGACATGAAGGAATCAGGACCAAAAATTAATATCTTGGGATACAAATTTAATGAGATAGAAATAAGGGTATGATTTAGCTATCAAAAAATAATTTCCTAAGGAATATCATGATATAATTCCACATGCGACATTATAAGGAAATATTAACCCCACTTACTATTAATTTTATGTTATCCTTTGTGATGAATCCTAACAGTGATAACAGTGAAGTATAGAGGATGGAGATGTCTCAATTACCTTATGCACCAAAAGTGGGTAGTATGATATTATATATGGTTTATATGAGACCATACATTTCACATGTAGTGGTAGATGTTAGTTGGTATGTGGAGAATTAAATACGCAAGCATTTGAACATATTAAAGAAGTCCCTTAGATACTTCAAGGAGATATCATATTATGTATTATGTTATTAAGGATCAAATATCACTATTAGAGCCTATGAAAATTCAGATTTTGTAGGAGATTATGACCAACAAAATTACACTTTGGGTTATGTGTTTAATTTTATAGGATGATTTTTGGGTTGTAATTCAAAGTTATAGTCTGTTATATATTTATCCACGACTAAGGTAGAGTACATTAAAAATGCAAAGGCTTGCAAAGAAGTGATTTAGATGTGAATGTTTCCAGAGGATCCTAGAAAATAACAGAAGTATATCTAATTATTTTGGGACAATCATAGAACCTTGAAAATTAAAAAAAAATATTTTAATTCCATGATAATGCACTATATGGTACAATATCACATTGTTTGAGATGTGGTGGAGGAAGGAAGAGTGGATATGCAGAAAATTTATATTGAAGAAAATTAGGTTAATTTTATGATGGAGTTTATTAACTTTGTTAAGTTAATATAGTAAAAATCCTCAATCATATCCATATATATAAGAGCAACATGGTTAGAAGATAGAAAAGATTTGCAGAAATATTATTGGTTCCCAATCAGATATCCTAGTGTGATATATATTGGAATTTATTTCTCACAAAAATTTTCACCCACTTGATTTTTAAAAGGGGTCTAGTTTGGTTAGTGTGATGGGTGGAAAAACTAACCCATGGAGTTAAATATAAGTCGAAGAACAAGTAAGGGCCCTATCTATAAAAGGAAGATCACTTTGACAGTTTTAGCATCATCACCTCAAGTATTGAGATTCCTATTTCAACATTTTGAGTGTTTTATTTTGTGAAGTGCATTATACATTACTCAAGAGAGTTAATTACGTGGATATTTTTCTTATAATTAAAAGAGAGTTTGTTTAACCCCTTTCACCATAGTGATATCATCCTATTTTTCTATGGTTTTTACACCTCTTTTTTGTGGTGTTTTCTATGTTACACCTATTGTTCATTTTTTATTCATTTTTACTTTACTTTTTGCTCACATTTATCACATCATGAAAGGGAAACTAACATTTGCTCCCAATAGAAGCCTTACTAAATATTTTTTATCAGATTATATAAAAAATTGTGGGTTGTGCTATGAGGTTGCCCACTTTCAATGGAGTAATTCAGTTGTATGGGTATAATTTTTTTTCTCAAAATTACCGAACAAAATTTTTACAAGTTTATATTTATATAAATAGTAGGAAGAATCAAGAAAAGAAGAATAATACAAATATTGTAATGATTCTCATAATTGGAAGTGTAACATGATAATTGTAAGAAACCATAAACAATGAACGAGAGAATAAGAATTACCTATTCATGTGAACATTTACAATAGATAACATGCTAATGAGAATATATATAACCAGTTTGATATTAATACTGATAAGTACCAAGACCTATTAGAGATAACAATCTCAAACATAAGAAAGATGATCAATAGAAATGATTGACATAAATTAGTAATCATATCATAAAGAGGACCATAGGTTTTTGACATTATTTATCTATTTGGCCTATATGCATGGTGGAGGTGTTCCGAGATTCCCCTATGAAAAAATGGGATTATAAAACATATCTGATTTATAGTGAAACATAACCATATAAGAAAAAGGCACATGAGGAAAATATCCAATGTTCGGGTTCTTGAAATGCTAGGACTCACAGTAGAACCAAGTTGGGGATTCCTCATATAATGTGCAGCTTGGAAAAACTCATACAACACATGAAACATAGAACCGAAGAATAATCAAATACAAGGCATAAATAACTGATAGAAAAGAAGATAAATACTATACTAAGGCCCCTTACTAGAGATAAATCTCTCCTATGTGTTTTCATAGAGCCTCTAGGTAATTAGGTCTTGTTGTTAGGGTCATCGAGATTGTACTCCTATATAATCTTCATTTCCATTGAAATAAAATGAACACAGAGGAACACTAGGACCTCATCAGAGGTCCTCCCCAAGAATAGATGAAGATGATAAAAACTTATCAATATCTCTATTTATTCATTGTTATGTCAAGGAATCTCACCAGTTCTCCTTCATCTACTATTCTCCCTCTAAGAAAACTAGAGCTCCCAAAATAGTGGTGATTTTTTTCCCAACTAAATCTCCCAGAAGTGGAGAGGTAGATTCCAAATCGAGGAGTCATTATAGTAGGGGTAGAGTAATACTAGAGCATATAACCATGGATATGAATAATCTAGATAACTATCCCAACATAACCACTTAAAAAACAAAATAAGGACATATGACATCAGAGGATAAGCTATCAAGGGTCGCCCATAGATCAAGCCAATCTGTTTCCTGAAGAATGAAAAAAGGGAGGAATAGAAAGCCATAGGATCATAATGATCAATGGATCAACATTTGGTATGTGGATGATATAGATCAAATAGGAAAGCGGACCAAGGCTAATACCACATGCGCAATGAATAAATCGAACAAAAGGCCCACATGAACTAATAAAAGAATCTCAATCTCAATAATACATAAATCCAACATATAAAAATACCAAAAATTAAATGAAAATGAATATTATGACAAGTAAAAAAAACAGTGTTTAACACCCCAAATTTTGTGTATCATATAATGATGATATTATGCATTTTCTTTTTTTAAATCCCATTTAACCAAACAAAAATTTAAAGGATAAACATAAGGCTCTTAATTTAAATAAGAACACCGTAGTGTCTAAAATACACCGAGATAAAAAGAGTAATCATGCTAACCAAATATACCTATTAAAAACCCTATCAGAACTACTTGAAGACCCCCAATAACCACAATGAGGCCCAATAAGTAAATAAGATCCTTCAAGTCAACTAAATAAAAAAACATCACCACTGCGATCAAAGAAACCATGCTGAGCATTAGCAGAATGGGAAGCACCATCATCTTCCTTTTGACATTTAGGACACCGTATTGTTTGGTTTTATATGACACTTTTTCGACCATTGATCTAGTGACCACTGGAAGCTAACAGTTATAAAAAAATAGTCATTGGACCTTGTTAGGATAAGTGAAATTATTTAAATATTAATTAGTTTCCAAATAATTGAGTTATGGTTAAGGTTATTATTAAACCATCATTTATGAACTCTTAAAGGATATGGTGTAAAAATTCGTTTCCCACTTATGTGATTTTGAAATTTATTAAGGAATTCGAAACAGTTTTCAAAATTTTCAAATACAATGTAACAATTTTCCTTTCTTAAATAATGTTATAAACTATGTTTAAGTTTTTACAATTAAATTATGTTTTGATTGAACTATGTTTTCGAGGATACTAGTATATAAATTATAATGTAGGTTTATTAAAATTTCATTTTTGTAACTTTTTGAGTTAAAAAAGGGTTTTAGTATTTTTAATTTTAGAAATACTTCTAACTAAAAAATGTTTAATTTGTAATCATTAATGTTTAGGAATATAAAATTCTATATAGTTTTAATAAATAGATTGTTTACTCTTCTTAAAACGTTTTTTAGTGTATCTTTTTTAAAAAAAAAAATTTGTCCTACCAGGGCCAGTGCTTTTTGGATAGGGCTGAGGGAGGCAGCTCACATGAAGTGGCTGAGCCTGACCCTCATCCCTAAGCCAAGGCCAGCCCGAGCTTAGGCAGAAGTTCCCCGAAGGGCACGTGGGAGTGAGCAGGGGCCCATAGGCACACAATTGTGAGCCTGAGGCCGCGGTAGGGTCTGGGTAGGCCAAGGCATGTGGGAGGGAGCCCGCATACAGGGTCCCCTTCGTGGAGGTTGTGTGATTTCTAAGCACTCATTGGGAGGCCCGGGGTTATAAGGGAGGCGAAAATTGCACTCTATTTTGATGTGGGATGTAGTTTTTCAGGCGAAACACGATCTGGACTGTTGGATCTCTTTCTATGCAATCTTGGCCGTTGTTTCTAATCCCATGCTTGACCCTCAGCGACCGCGTCTCCCTCCTCAGTTTTTGTTAACCGTTCGATCCAGCATGATGTAATCATGGTCGTTCGAGGATTTTAAATTTCCTTGTCGAACTTAGACCATCCGATGAAACATTGATCTAATCTAAGACATTTAGTTCTTTTAAAACAACAGATGCATCTCATCCCATGTATCGATGTTGGAATCGATCTGGACAGTCCGTTTTTCCCAGTAATTTCCTCTAGCCGCGTCTTCTTCTTCCTCCACGCATGGGTTACACCAGTAACCCTACCCTATGGAATACCCCTTGTTTTCTTCACCTCTAACCTCCAGGGACACCGATGTCTCCTCATTTTCTTCAAGCATGACACCCCCATTGAATTCAATGAAAGTTGGTACGTTTTTGCGTGCAAGGTGGTGTGTGAGATTTTGTATATAAATAATTGAGACCTCTCAGTTCTTCTCTCCCGTTCATGTCTCCAGCAAGCCCGACCAACCCTCCCTATAGTCCTCATTTCCCTTGTTTTTAAAGTAAGGGTTTTTATTTTTTCCCAGTTTTACTCTTTTGAAAATATATACACCTATATATTCAATATATATATATATTAACATTACGGTTCAGTCCAAACGTTCTTAATTGTTGAACCTAGGCCTTCGGGTTCTCTTGTATTCAAATAGATTAATGAATGTAAGGATTATACCTAGACTCATTTTGTTGTTTTTAAAATACATATATACTCTTGGTTATATGTATATACGTCTATTAAATGCAGGAATGGGCATGACATTTCTACTTCAGTTATATGTACATAGTTTGTGTGTAACTGTTCATGCACTGTACATATTCACAAACAATTAATTTAATATTTAAATAATAAATAAATTTTGAAAAGGATATATATATGATTGGGTTTTTATTAAATTATTTTTATTAGGTTTTAATAAAAAAATTAATGACTAAGGGCATTCCCTTCCCTATTCAAAACGTTTTTGAACTAATATTCATGGGCGATTAACAAAAATGGGTGTTCCAATCTTTCAGTTTGAGTTTGGGTACGTACATATATTTTCTATGTTTCATTAACCTTCATTTCAGTTGTTAAGGTCCTTACACATTATGTCTTGAGTATAGGTGGGGTTTTAAAAACATAAGAAATAGGGTGTTAAATAAAACGTATATCCACATTTAAGAGTAAATTGTATGTTTCCCATATCTTTTAAATGATGTTGCTTATAGTTATGATTCATGATTTCTATCATGGACATTATTGAGTATTATGGAAAGTCTTAACAATATTGAATGTTTTAGCATGTTCATGCTCAAAACCCTACTTGAGATTTTTTGTTCACCTTGTAATTAATTGGATGATAAAATTTTAGAATTTCAAGAACAAACATGCATGTGATATATTCTAGTTTTCTATTCTTTCAGTGCCATAGATATCAATGTATGTGCCATAATCATCCTTTCTTCTTTCCTTTTAATAACGTTCATAAGATTGTTATCTTGGTTTTTAATCATCTAGATGCATGTCTCAACTACAATACATGTAAATTCCACTACTATGACCAACTATGAATGAACTATTCAAGGTGGTATGGGACTTCATGAATATAAAACCCCATTTAAGTAAAATATTGATTTACATGGCACACATTAATGTAAAGGCATATTAAGAGTGCGCCCTTATAGCACTCCAATGCATTGGGTAAATAAATAATCTCAAAAGATTACAAGCTTCACAATACAGTGGTGAATAACCTCGGTAATTTTTCATTATTGACACCATGGGTATGGACATCAGGGATATGTTCATGAAAGTATAAATGAAATGTTGAATCCACATATTCAAGTCATGATACAAGTTCATTTCAAGATGATATTCCTATTCTTTCACTACTCTTTCCCTTATTTTTTTATCAAGTTCATATTGACGTCACAAGTAAAAGTTTGGGGCATGATTCATGTAAAATAGTAACGAACATATGAAATTGAAGTTTTTTCCTTCACGCGCAACTCTGATTATGTATTACTCTTAATGGTTTAATTTTTTCTTAAACATATAAACGTCATACTTGTTTAGGATATCTTTTACTACCCCTTTTTGAAAATGTCCTAAGTGATTCATGTATTCCTTGAAAATATTAGTTTTGCACTGTTATGTTATGTTATATGTGTTACAGTTTTCTATAAGAAAATCTTCATTGGTAATGTTTTTAAAAAATTCTTTCAAAAGTTTCATTGGTTTATTTTAAACCCCTTACTAGGCATTTCTTATACTCACCCTACGTTTTGAATTTTAAATGTTCAGGTAACAGCTTTTATAAGATGAAACATTTATGAAGTTACTAGTATCACAGAGACCGAACCAAACTCAATGCTCAGTATTGGACGTGATGTGTGATTATCAGTGCATGTTTCTATTTTAAAATGACACATCATGTTCAGAAGGCACCGAATCTTGGTTTTTTTGGGTCGGGTCTTCACAGTCTGTATCATAGTATTCGGTTTGGATAACTGTAGAAGGAAAGAAATGAATCAAAGAAAAATATACATTAGCATTACTAAAAATGAGTTTTCATAATTTTTAGATGGTAAATGATGGTACTAATATTTTGTCTCTTCCCAAAGTGGCCTTAGAAACTATAATTTCCATAGCCATCCATGATTATTTTATAAACTATGGCCATATCTGTATGTTGTGAAAACATATCTATGATGTTTCCAACTCTCCCCGAGAACTTCAACTCTACTGAAGAGCGGGTCTAGATTAAATCATTATGATGCAAGACCAGTTTTCATCATACACACAATGGGGGATGTACTATGGGGTAATTTTTAGATGCTTCACCATAGTGGAAGGCGTCTCGTCCCTCATGGCATTCCAAGAGGCTGCTGTAGAGGGAGATCTCCACGCAGCATACATGTGTCAAGTCTTTTCCTATGGCCATTTTGGTCAAATGATGGACTTTTTCATCCTTGAATACAAATCATCTTATTCTGTGTACATACAACAAGTACATAGAGATGTTTCACAGTTGCAAACCCCACATTATAGACTATGGAGATACCATATGTGCTCCCACGACATCGAACCTGATTGCTCTGGTTGCATATAGTTTAGAGAGATAGAGTGTTTTGATCTTGTCTTGGGAATTCGTGTATTAGGGAACATGGGAAACCATTTGCCCCATTTTACGTTGTGCACCAGTAGTTATATAAATAACATATTTTGTTATCTCTTATTTCTTATGTCTTTACATTTTTATACTTTTGGATGGATTTCATGTGATTGAACTCTCATTTTTGACTTTTATATGGAAGGAAAAACCCACATGTTATCTCTTCCAACTAAGATACTGGATATTATATCAATCAAAACCTTTAAACATGAGTGTAATCCCTTCACAAACCTGCGAGGAATGTGCAAACAATTGATTGAAGTGAAAAACGGTCTGGGGATTCTCCACACCTGTCAATGGAATGCTTCCATCTACTATCACATAGGCTCAACACAATTGGTCGAGCGTAAGCGGAGAGGAAAATACCACGAAGGGCTCTTCCTGTGTTTCACCTTAGGCCGGAACTACACAGCCAGAGAAAAATTTCAAGAGGCTGCATTAGAGGGAAACGTTTATGCGACCTACATTTACCAACTCCTTAGAGTTATCCTATATGACAATGTTGATAACATAGATGTTATTGATCGATACATAATTCAGAATGTTCTTCGTATGTTGGTCCATTTGGAAATTTCCAAACATTGTACCATTTGAGCCTCCCTCTGGAAGCCTGAGTTCTCAGTGCATGATTTCAACCCCTTCTACCCGATGTTTATATGGATCAGAGAACTAGAGGAGTTGAGCATCAATTTGGGTGTTCCGCTGAATGCACCCGAGGATCCTCTACGATGGGGGACATGGTAGGAACAACTGAGAGTTTCCTCTTAGCATGTTTGTATGAAATGAATAATGGGGACCCAATTCATTGATGGGGCGAGTAATGTGACACCCTGAATTTTGGGTATCATATAATGATGATATTATGCATTTACTTATGTTAAATCCATTTTAATAGAACAAAAATTTAAAAGATAAACATAAGGATCTTTATTTAAATAAGAACACCGTAGTGTCTATAATACACCGAGATCTAAAGAGTTATCATGCTAACCAAATATGCCTATTAAAAATCCTATCAGAACTACTGGATGGCCCACAACCAACACAATTAGTCCTAGTAAGTAAAAGAGATCATTCGAGTCAACTAAACCAAAAAAAATCACCATTGTGATCATAAAAACCATACTGAGCATTAGAGGAATGGGAAGCACCATCTTCTTCCTTTTGAGTTTTAGGACACCGTAAGGTTTGGTTTTCTAGGACACTTTTTTGGACCATTGCTCTAGTGACCGTTGTAAGCTAACTATTATAAAAAATAGTCTTTGGACCTTGTTAGGTTAAGTGAACTTATTTAAATATTAATTATTTTACAAATAATTGAGTTATTATTAATGAAATAATTAAACTATCATTTATGAACTATTAAAGGATATGGTGTAAAACTTCATTTCATCCTTAAGTGAATTTGAAAAGAATTAAGGAATTCAAAACACCTTTCAATTTTTTCAAATAAAATGTAATGATTTTCATTTCTTAAATAATTTTATAAACTATGTTTATGTTATTCAAATTAAATTATGTTTTGATTGAACTATGTTTTCGTGGATACTAGTATATAAATTATAATGTGGGTTTATTAAAACTTACTTTTCATATCATTTTGAGTTAAAAAAATGGGTTTAGTATTTTTAATTTTAGAAATACTTAGAACTAAAAAAGTTTAATTTTTATTAATTAATCTTTAAGAATATAAAAATATTTTTTGTTTTAATAAATGTATTGTTTCCTCTTCTTAAACCATTTTTGTAGTGTAGCTTTTTCAACAAAAAAAAAATTGGCCCACTAGGGCCAACCCTTTTTGGCTAGGGCTGAAGGAGGAAAATCTCACGAAGTGGCTGAGCTTGACCCTCAGTCCCAAGCCATGGATGGAATGAGCTTGGGAAGAGGTTCCCCGAAGGGTGTTTGATAGCGAGCAAGAGAACATAGGCGCACCAGTGAGGGCATGAGGACAAGGCGTGGTCCGGGTAGGCAACATCCTGCGGGCGGCAAACCATGTATAAGGCCCCCTTTGTGGGTGTTGTGTGATTTTTGAGCACTCATTGGGAGGTCCGGGGTTATAAGGGAGGAAAAAACCACTCTCCGTTTCGATGTGGGAAGCAGTTTTTTGGGAGAAACGCTATCTGGACCGTTGGATCGCGTCGCACGCGATCTGGGCTGTTGTTTCTGATCCCACGCTTGACCCTCACCGAGAGGGTCTCTCTCTATAGTTTTTATCAACCGTTTGATCTCATACAATCTAATCATGGTCGATTGAGGTTTTTAAATTGTCACGTCGAACATTGACCATCCGATCAAACATAGATCTAATCTAAGCCGCTCAATTATTTTAAAACAGTGGATGCCTCTCATCCCTTGGATCGACGTTGGTATCGATCTGGACCGTCCGTTTTTCCCCATCATTTCCCCTAGTCGCGTCATCTTCTTCCTCAATGCATGGGTTACACTAGTAACCCTACCCTATGGTACACCCCTCGTTTTCTTCCCCTATGACCACCAGGGAACCCCATATCACTTCATTTTCTTCATGCACGACACCCCCCATTGAATGTAATGCAAGTGGGTACATTTTTGCGTGGAAGGTGGTGTGTGATATTTTGTATATAAATAACCAAGACCTCTCGGTTCTTCTCTCCCATTTAAGTCTCATGGGAGCCTGACCAACCCTCCATGAAGTCCTCCCTTCCCTGGTTTTTAACGTAAGGGTTTTCAGTTTTTCATTGTTTTCCTTATTTGAGAATATATATACTTATATATTCAAAAAATATATATATTGTTTTAACCGTACGGTTCAGTCCAAGTGTTCCTAAATGTTGAACCAATTCCTTCAGGTTCTCTTGAATTCAAATAGATTAAATAATGTAAGGATTATACATGGCATCATTTTTTTGTTTTGAAAATACATATATACTTTTGGTTATATGTATATACATCAGTTATATGCAGGAATGGGCATGACCTTTCTACTTTGGTTATATGTATGATGTTTGTGTATAATTTTTCATGCACTTCACATATTCACATTCAAATAATTTCATAGTTAAATAATAAATAAATTTTCAAAAATGATATATATATATAATAAGGATTTTATAGAATTATTTTTCTGTAGGTTTTCATAAACAAATATTTATGACTAAGGGAATGACCTGCCCTATTCAAAATTTTGTTGAACTAATATTTATTGGGGATTAACACACATGAGTCTTCCAATATTTCAGTATGAGTTCGGGTACATACATATATTTTATATGTTGCGTGAACCTTGATTTCAGCTGTTAAGGTATTTACACATTAATTCTATGTTTTAGGTTGAGTTTTAAAAACATAAGAAATAGGGTGTTAAACAAAACTTATATCCACATTTAAGATTACCTATTTTCTTTATATATGTTTTAAATGATGTTGTTTATGGTGAATATTCATTCTTTCTATCATAGACATTATTTAGTATTAGGAAAAGGCTTAACAATATTGAGTGTTTTAGCATGTTCAAGCTCAAAAAACGACTTGATATTTTTGGTTCCACTTATAATCAATTGGATGATAAAATTTTAGAATTTCAAGAACAAACATGCATTTGATAAATTCTAGTTTTATGTTCTTTCAGTACCTTAGATTTCAATGTATGATCTATAATCTACCTTTCTCCTTTACTTTTAATAACGGTCATATGATTGTTATCTTGGTTTTTAATCATCTTGATGCCTTTCTCACTTATAAATTATGTAAATTCAACTACTATGACCAACAATGATGAACTATTCAAGGTGGTATTGGACATCATGAATATACAACCCCGTTTAAGTAAAGTATTTATTTATCTGGATCGCATGAACGTAAAGACATATTAAGGGTGAGCCCTGATTGCGCTCTAATGCATTGGGTAAAGAATTAATCTCTAGAGATGACAAGTTTCATGATACCCTGGTGAATATCCTCGGTAATTTTTCTTTATTGACACCTTGGGGATGAACCACCGGGATTTGTTCATGAATGTCTAAATGAAATGTTGAAGCCACATATTCAAGTCATATTACAAGTACTTATCAAGATGATATGCCTATTATTTCACTACTCTTGCCCTTATGTTTTTATCAAGTTCTTATAGATGTCACAAGTAAATGTTTGGGGCATGATTCGTGTAAAATAGAAACCAACATATGAAATTGAAGTTTTTTTCCTTCACACGCAACTCTAATTAATTATTACTCTTAACAGTTTAATTTTTGTTTAATCATTCATATTTCATACTTGTTCAGGATATATTTTACTACCCCTTTTTGAAAATGTCCTAATTGAATCATGTATTCCTTGAAAATCTTTGTTGAGAACTTTTATGTTATTTTACATGTGTTACAGTTTTCTATAAGAGAATGTTCTTTTGAATTTTTTTTAAAAATTCTTTCAAAAGTTTCATTGGTATATTTTAAACCCCTTACTGGGCATTTTTTATTCTCACCGTATGTTTTGAATTTTTGATTTTCTGGTAATAGCTTTTTTCAGATGAAACATTTATGAAGTTACCAGTTTCCCAGAGCCTAAACTGAACTCGATCCCTTGTATGGGACGTCATGTGTGTTTATCAGTGCATTTTTTTGTTTTAAAACGACACATCATGTTTAGAAGGCACCGACTCCTAGTTTTTCTAGGGTTGGGTCTTCACATAATGCATGGAATTGAAATCATTTAATTTACAATATTGAGTGAATAATGTTAAAAATTCTCCACCTTGTAGATGAAATGTATTAACATAAACACCTGATGTCCATACATCACCTGTAACACCCCAAGATTTTATAGTGTGTCACTTCTTAAATAACTTAATTTTCATTTATTGATTTGGTTTTATTCATTACCCAAATATGTTTATGCTACACAAAACAATTAGTTGCCTTTCGTTACATGTAAGGTCGAGTTTTACAAAACAACAATATGTTATTATTTAATATAATTAGATATAACCTAGACATTAAGTTAGTGGTTATGAATATTATTAACTAACTTATGAAAATATATTTCTGAATTCATTGGTTCTAAATTAATTAAAAATGAATATAGTAACCAACTGAATATATATGAGATGTTTTTTTAATGAACTATTTTTATGCTCACAAAGTCTTTTTATTATAATAAATTAAATTAATTAATATTATAGAATGATATTAATGAAATATATATTTTATATATTAAATAAAATATTTTTTATAATCATATAATATATTTGAGTGGTATAATATAATAACAAACCCAATATTACACATAAAACATATTTTTTTATAAAAACAGTTTTGTCGTCTTTTAATAGAGAACCTATTTTAAATCCAATTTTTGAAAATTTTATGAATTATATATGAAAGAATAAACTTCATCTTTTAAATATAAATATAAAATTTTACTTTAGATAAATTTTTTGTTTTCTCTGATAAGTTTCATGTTTTGATGAATAGTGAAAAATACTAAATTTTAATTGAAATCATCTTTTTTTCATCAAAATAATTTAAAGTGTTAAATTATATTATTGAATTTTTTTAAAGTATAAATAGATTATTTTTATCATTTAATACAATTTCGGTTATTTTAATCAATTTTACAATGAATTTAGATATAGAAATCTTGCAATCTTTTCCAGATTTAAACTTTAATAACTCGTTTTCTCATGCCATCAACAAGATTAATTTTAAATTAATTACTAAATATTATATGTTTTGAATTATGAAAAATGGATTCTATAGTTGGAATTAGTGGGTCCAATTATGTAAATAGGTTTCTTTTATTTATGGTCATATGAATAGATAAATTTAGTAATATTTTAATTACCACAGTTAAGGGTAAATTAGGTAATTATGGATTTAAATGATATTATAAAATTACCCGAAAACTTGTCCAAATTTCATTTAATGAGTGATTTTCTACCAAAATCAGCATTAGGTCGAAATTATACTCTTTTGAAGCCACATGTATGAGAATAAGACAATTATTATTATTTATTTAAAGATAAGTTAAAAATGTCATACTCATGTTTTTAATAAGTATTACATTTTTAATACATGGTTATAGAAAAGATAAATTTGACTATAAATATTCATTTGAAATATAATAAATTTATCTTCATCATGATAATTTATTTAAAATTTTTAGAGAAGAAATAATTTAATTAAATTCTTTCATAATAATGACGTAGTAATTGTTTAATTAATGGAAATAAAAAATAAATGATTTTAAAAACATTAAAATAAATAAAATTTTACATAATTAATGACATCCATTGATTTTATAGATAATTTAGAAATGTTATTGATATATTATAACCTTTGGTTCGATGTTATCATGATGTTAGGATATTTTTTAAAAAGACAAATATTGAATAGTATCAAAAGTGAAAAAAATGATACTTTAAAATAAATAATATTTTATTAAATGATATAAAATTCATAAAATAATAAATTCATCCAAATAACTAAAATAACTAAAATAAGGTTAAATATGTCATTAATGATCAATTTGGGGTTCGATTATCATTTTATAGTAACTATATTATCTCTAAAGAGTAGGAAAAGTTGTCATGGAAAGAGGTAAATGTTTTAACTATGGGTTAAAGACAAATGATAATGTTAACATTATGACCTAAACATGTCTAAAAATTATTTTTTTGGGAGGATTTAGACCCATACTCATAATAGGTTTTAAATAACTCACTTTTAAGACATTTTTAATTAAAAAAATTTATATTAATTTAATATTTGGGGAGTTTCCTAAAATGCCCCACCTAAATTATAAAAGGGATCTTTCTCCCTCAATTCCTTACACCAATTTTAACATTCTAGATCAACCACACCCTACCCATTTACCTTCTTAACATCCATATACACATATTATAGGTTCTGATCTACTCAAAAAACATACCCTAGTGTCTCTAAGAGGAGATCTGTAGAGACCCAACCCCAGAAGGCCCAAAGCTGTTTTCTACTACTATTGCATTGACATGATTACAAGGAATTAAATCCCAAAGGATTGAGAGATTAATAGTCTTGATATTGTATATATATACATGAGAAAATAATAAACTAATTACTACATATTTTTCTTCTTCTTTCTAAATAAATAGCTTTGAGGATAACTATAATCTTGTTAGTAAATCGCTATATATCTTTCATAGTATGTTTCTTGGATTCCTCTATAAATAAATATAATAAGAGTGAGATAAAATGATTAGTAAGGTAAAAATATAGTATAAGAAATAACGAATCAATGAGAATAATAATTTTGAAATGGTGAATAACTGAATTCACATGCCATAAAATCAATAAACTAAGAAATAGGTGCATAAACAACATGACAAGGTAATAAATGAAAACACATGACATTAATATAACTAAATAAGAAAAAAGAAATATGGTATGTTATGAAACTAAAATACATACTATCTAAATAATTTAAAATGAAATGTATCCATAGATATGTTGAAACAAAATCTCATGGTTGAATAATAAATGAAACTAAATTAGGTAAATACATTCTTAATGGATGTCATGTCTAAGGAACATGAAAACCTATACCATTAAGTCCTTTCCCATGACGATTTAAAAAGTTCTGATTTGAACATATAATTTGTCTCATCAAAACCTATCTATGCATTTAGGATCTATATAATGTTTAGTCTCCTCCCATCATTTATGTTCAAAATTATTCCTCAAATTGAATAATCAAAATAAATAATATGCCTTATCAAATATCTGTATTGAATAAAGAAGATAAAATTATCAATATTTTCTTAAATAATAAAATAACTATCAATGTAGACATCATAAGTAAATTGGTATCTAGTTTAGGAAATAGTAACATCCATTATGAATTAAATGGATAATTAGGGGTAAATTAAATGTTCAATGATCAAAGTAGATTGAATATTTCAAGGGGAATAACAAATAATTCATGGAAGTGTATGTGAATATTCTCCTTTGAAAAAACAATAATAAACCATTCAAAGGAAGAATACAGATAATATCAATACAAAAAAATATTATATAGTGTAAAAATAAATGGTTCACTACTACATAATAGGCCTTTAAAAGTGCAAGAATAGTCCTTCATCAATTCTAATAAAACACTGACAATATGAGCGAGGATAAAAGTTCAATACATTATCAGTTCTAAAAAAGCACTGTTAAAGTCCCCCTTTAACAATGATAAAAAAATAGTTAAAAGGGTCCTTTGACAACACTTTTTTAGTGATGTTAAAGGGGGCCTTTAATAATATTTTTTTACTTATGATAATGGAAGCCCTGCCAAAGAGTGTAAAATTATATTTTTTTGGACACCTATGAGATTGGCTTCCTTTATCAGCGCTTCCATGAACCCTTTAATCATGCTCCACCCCGCTTTATTAGTGCTTTTCAACCCGCCACCTTTTATCATCACTTTTTGAATTTCTATCCTTATGTGCATCTTCATGGATTCAAACCCTACAGCTCTCTATCGATGATGGAACAACTTTAGCCCTACACTATGTTGTTTTCATGTCTATGTAATGGTATTTCTGTTCATATATATATATATATAAATATATTTATATAATAATTTTAAAATACATTTATACAATATATGTGTGTGTGTGATATATATATACGTATATTTTTTAAAATATACTATATATTATATTCATTTATATATAATAGAATAGAATCTAAATATATATCAAATTATTAATACACACATATGTATATGTATATATAATGTCAAAATTGATAGATATTATTTTAAATACATCTTTAGAATATGTATTTATTTACATATATAGGAATATAAATTTTTACATAAATATGTTGATATATGTATTTATATGAGTGATTTATTATAAGTAAACATAAGAAACATGCATATATTTAATTATAAATAATATTAAATAATGAAAAATGATAAAATTTAAAAATCATAATATTAATATAAATGTAATACCTAGGAATAAAATTAGTCACCACCCAAAAATGAAATAAGACCCCATTAGAATAGGTTGAAAATCCATCGAATGTCAAAAAATCACGGTACACTGACTAAAAACTATATTCTTGAGATCTTATGAGATTTTATGGCTTTTAAACATGTGATGGAGGGTTTCCATTGTCACTAAGGGTGTAGATATCATCAAAAATTTTGATTTGATATGTGGTAGAGCATAAAAGGAAACCCAGATAAAAAGTTATCACTGTTTGAAGTTTGAGTTATGGATTAAACTTATTTTAGATATTTTATTATTTATTTGATTTTCAATATTCAAATTGATATTAAATGACTATTAATTGGAAATAATAAAAAAATTATTAATTAAAAATAATTTTTTATTTATTTTGAAATCCATTTTCAGAAAATATCTTATATATTAAGTGTAAAATTCTATTCACCTTATCTAAAACATATTTTAAAAAATATATATTTTATTTATATAAATATAAATAAATTTATATATTAATATATTATTCTTAATGAATTTTTTTAAGTATACCTTTATCAATTCTACTAAAAAATTATTGAGAATGAGTGGTCTTTATAAGAGCTTCAAAAAAGCACTAACAAGGACCCCCCTTTAACAATGTTTTTTTACAAGGGCTGTTAAAAGATGTCATTTATCAGTGCTTTTTTAAAAGTGTAGATAAAGGCCCCCTTTAACAATGTTTTTTTATCATTATTAAATACCTCATTTAATATAATTTTTTATCACTAAAAAAGGGGGTCTTTAACATCATTTTTAGCTAGCGCTGTTAAATCCCTAGTATTGGATAAACCTAGTTTTGTAGTAGTTTCTTTTGATTCTGATGAATAGAAATACTATTAAATGATCTTTAAAAAATATTGGGGAAGATATACCATGATTATGAAAACCATTTGATAAATATTTTCTTTGAAAATCACTTTTGAAAAAAAATTCTTTATAAAGTAACCTTTTAGACATGAATGGGAAGATTCAAAGAAATGAATATATTTAAATTGGTACTTGTCGTGTGAGGTAAAAGAAAATTCTATTTGCACGGTGAAAGGTTATAAAAACAATTGTTTGAAAACAGAAAAGAATATTCCTTTGAAAAAATTGGAAAAAGAAAAAAAGGATAAAAATTTCTTTACCAATCAATTTAAAAATATTTTTGAATTTTTTTTATTAAAACATGATTTTTAAAAGAAAATAGGTTCTCCAACTAAATAGATAAATAATGTGGGGTTTTCTTAAAAAAATTCTAATGCATTTTGAGTACCAAATAGTGTAAAAATGGTACTAATACTTGTATGTAGTCATGAAAAACTAGATAATAATTAAAGGTTTTGTTGAAAAGTTTTTATACAATTTCCTCTAATGTAAGTTCCATTGCAAGATCATTAGTACTATTCTTGGGGAAAATAATCTTTAAACATCCCAAGGTGTCCCATACAAATTTGAAAAATTTTAAATCATAATACTCATGAAGGAATAATATTTAATTGAATTTTCAAATACAATGACGATAAAATAATTCATGAAATTATATATCAAAATTCGTAGTATATACACCACATCAAAATAATCAAATTTTGAATATGGCATTTATCTCACAGATGTAAAAAGTGAGATTAGAATCCATTACCTTGAGTTTTATTTTGGTTGAACAACCTTTCACTTCTTATATAATAATCTTATTTGAATTTTCTAATTTACTGAGAAACTTTCTCAAGTTTATAATTAATTTTATTTCACTTTATACTATGTTTTATACAACTACTTGAAAAATTCTGTTTACGTTGGGTGTTTAGAACAAATTCGGATTATGTGTCAAAAACAACATTGGTAGGTCAACTGTGGTTAAAGGGGTCATTAGATAACACTTCAAAAATAATAATCATGAAATAATTATCAAATTTTTTCATTAATTATGCATTTGAAATAAATCATTAAATATGGTTATGAAATATGATCCAACGATACAATCATGGAGATGGTAGGTTGTACGTACACATGAGTAATGCTCTTATTTTTCAATGATTGTTATGGATAGAAGGTAAGTAACACCATATAGTTCTAAATCGATAATTATATCATAAAAAACATATTAATAAATCATATATACTTTTATATAGAATTATTGTTATGTAAAATTAATCACATCGTGTTGAGGAGACGATAGTCCACATGTCCACGAACAACGTTATCACTTTTTAAGTGAGTGAAAGGGTAACAAAGAAAATGATATATATATATATATAGTATATATACAGAAAGTTAAATATTTCATTAATATCATATAATGTTTCTTTATTTCACATATTTTTAATTATAATCATCATTTATAAATTCCACGGATCGTGTGAACAAATCACATAGCTTTGAGGGGGCAGTAATCCAAACTTCCTCAAACAAAGTTATCGTATTAAAAAAAGGAATGCATTAAAGGTATGTGTTATAAAAAAATTAAATAAGTATAAAAATAATAATAAATATCATATATATCATATATTAACTGAGTTTCCATCTTAATTTCCAACCATGAATGTTGGTAAAAGAAAATGAGCAATCAACATTTCGTGAGGCAGCAGTTTGTCATACACAGAAACAATATGTTTGTTTCCCATTAGATGGAAGTGCTTGAAAGTGTAGGTATAAAATTTAGGATAATAAAATAATATAATATTAAGGATAATTGTGTTGTTATATAATAATATAATAAGAATATATGAGGGGTTGTAGAATGGAAATAAAACTAGAAAGCTTGAGAGAAGACATAACCACTCAATCGGGTAAATACTTTTGGTTTCTACAAAAAGGATTAATTAGAAGGATTTATACTAATATATAGGCTTAATGTTCTAGTGGAGGGATGTAGGGATTTTATATGGGAAGATATTTTTCAAATCTATGTGGTTTGAGATGTGTTAAGAATGGGTAGAGGTGGCGGCGATTTATAAGGGAGGAAAATGACTCACTTGGTCTTTCGAAATCAAGTTAGGTGTACACATGTTTTAAGAATCAAATGTCAGAAAAAAAAACCAAACTCATTAATAGAAGGTTAATGTCCTAATTATGACTATAAAAGGGTTTTTGGAGAAGTTTATAGGTCATTTGACCCCTTATGTTAAAATTTTAGTCCTTTATTAAGTTTAATTGTACATTAACAATTGTAATTAATTTTAATTACTTTCACTAATATTTTTATAAAAAATTGTTGTTCTTATTAGAAATTAGAAATTATTTTTATTCCAAATAAGGAATCCATTTTTTAAAATTCCAATCATTGATGTGGTATAAATTAATTTAAATTTAATCCCGAAGATGGGACGACAATGCATGTTTTTATGGTAAAAAGGTATGAATGTTTCCTATTTTTATCATCAATTAAAAATTAAAATTTATTCTAATGACATAAATATTATTAGTTTATAAATAAATTATCTAATTAAACTTTAAAGCCAATTAAAAATATAATTTAACCTTATAAATAAATTAGATAAAAAAGAAGTTTTGAACTAAAATTCAGTATTTTAACTATTCATTGAATATGAAATGTTTCAAAAAAATATCAAAAATTCACCCTAAAATAATTGTTATATTTATATTTCCAAGAATAAGTTTGTTATTACATATTAAATCAATTAAATTTTCAAAATTATCATTTAAAACGGGTTCTCTAAAAAAAGGTGGTAAAATTGCCTTTATAAAAATATAGGTTTTATATGTAAAATTGAGTTTATTCTTATCTTATGCATATAAAACATAATGGATTACTATAAAAAAATTATTTAATATATAACATATATATTTCATTATAATCATTCATTAATTTTAATTAACTATGTTTATTAAGACCAAACTCCTTTGGAAGTATATAAATAATAATAATATTTTTTATATCCAATTGGTTCTTATATTCATTTATCATTAGTTGGTAACCAATGAATTCATTTTATATTTATATAATCCATAAATTGTCATATGTTTGTTAATACTATTTATAATTGCTAACATAACAGCTATGTTATATCATATTATATTAAATAATAATATTTTAATAATACATTATTATTTGGTAAAAATCGGTCTTGTGTGTAATGGAAGCTATCAAGGAAGGTCATATTTTCTTGTAACACAAGCTGTCGAGGAAGTCCACTATTGCATGTAACATAATCTATCAAGGAAAGCCTCTCTTGCATGCAACACAATCTAACTCGGTGTTGCATGTATTGAAATACATAGATTCTATTTTAAATAGTAAATATTTTATTAAGTATCTAGATAGTATATTACCTTACATGTTCGGTGTCGTGTGTCATACATGCTACCGAATAAAAGGTTCTTACATTATATTTTCAGTTCATCACATTCTCCCCGCCTTATTTAAATTACATCTTCGCAATTTAAACTCGATCATGGTGATAGATTGTTTGATACTTCTTATGTTTGAAATCCCACATCATGAGAAGGGTTTATAAGTCATCCTATATAAAAGAGAAAATAGAAATTGAATAGGTCACATGGACTACCATGTAACTAGGTCTCTATGTAGGAGAACATCAGTATAAAGTAGAGATACATACTTGCAGGAAAAAATGTAAATATTTATAAGGAGTGAATGGGGTCATCAATCACAAACAAGTGAATTATAAATGGAATGTTGAGGACCTCAAAACCATAAATCTGGGATGATTTAGAAGACCACAGATTCAACAGAAATTATGTTATTAGGAAAACAGTTTATTTTTAAGACATTTTCCTAATGTTGGGTAATTATTTTACAACGTATAAATATAATGAAATATTATTACATGATAGGTTTCAATTTCATATGAAAAATCCTAAATTTTGGTAGTGCTTTGATCATTTTCCAACTCTTTCATTTAATCCTTGAAATTAATTACCAATAATGACTTTTTAATGCCTGAATGACTAAAAGAAACATTTAAAGGATCGTGAGGCCTATAAAAGAGTGAAAATTCTAACTATTTTCTTTAACTATCTTCCAAAACAAATATGGTTAATAGATTAATATCTAATCTGAAAAAGTGAAACTTCTTTTTTATCATTAAAATTTATTCATTAAATTGTTTATCTAAAAACAATGAAAAATTAACTCGGAAATTACATAGGTTAGTGGTTGGAAAGAAACCCTTATAATCCATTGGTCATGGTTTTAAGACCCACAGCCTTGCCAGATTTGATTGGTTATCACCAAGATTATAGGTCATCTTTTTCTAATACAAAATTAATATAATTCCTAAAACAAATAAGATAAAAATCCTTTAAATTGGTTTAGTCAAAAAATATACTTTTAACTAAAATTTTCAATACAACCTTAAAACATAAATTCTTCATCCACTTATTTCCACATAAATATTTCCTTAGTCTACAGTTTATCCATAATATCATTTATAGGATTTTTAAATCATGATACACTATTTTCAATCTAAAAACCCTATTTTTAACCTAGGGTATTCATTGTCAAAATCCTTCATAGTGGTTTTTAAAGAAAATGTAAATTTTCGTAAACATATCCCCCAACAGTGTCAAAGTAGTTGTGCAGTAAGGCTCGTTGATGTATACCAGGTTACCCCAAGATATGCTAAAAATACCTTGTCATAGTTATTAATCCTAGATTCATATGTATCAAAACCACATACACTTGTAGTATCCAGACATGAATGTATTGCTAGAAAATCCACATAATCGCTAGCTTACCAAAATTCTAGGATTTAATTCTTTGCTTATCCTAAAATTCTACCTTAGGTCTATGCTCTCTTACCAATGTTTTCCTAAATCTAGTTCCCAAGGATGATACTAAACTTTCTATGATACCAAAAGAAGTAACCTGACCCCAGAAGGCCCAGAGTCGGTGTCTAATACTATTACATTGGAAATATTACAAGGAATTAAATCCCGAAGGATCAAGAGTTTAGTATTCTTGGTAAATGAGATACTTACCTGAGAAAAGAATACACTAATTAAAACAAATTTATTAATTAATTATAAATAAATAACATCAAGGATAAATCTAATCCATCTAGTAAATACATGTATATCGTTCAAAGTATGCTTCTTGGATTCCTAAGGAAATAAACATAAAAAGGGTGAGCTCAAATTCTCAGTAAGAGAAAAATATAGCATAATTAATAATGAATCAATGAGAATAATAATTATGACATGGTGAATAACTAAACTCACATTCCATATAATAAATAAAATATGAAATAAGTTCACTATATAATTAATAAACTATGAAGGAAGTTCATAAATATTATGGAATAGTAATAACTAGAAACACATTCCATTCATGTAACTAGATAAGGAAAAATAAATATGAAAATGTAAGAAATTGAAACACATCCTATCTGAATAAATAAAAATGAAATTTTTCCATAGATATGTTGATGTAAAATATCTTGGATGAATAATAACTAAAAAAAATAAGGGAAATGATTTCTTAATAGACATCATGTTTGAGGAACATTAAAACTTATACCATCAATACCTATCACAAGACGGTTTAAACAATTATAATTTGAAAAACTAATTTTTCCCATGAGAACCTATGGATTAATTGAGGACCTATATAAATTTAGGCCTCCTCCCATCATTTCCTATCCAAATCATTCCTCATATTGAATATTCAAAATAAATAATATGCCTCATAAAATATCTATATTGAATAAAGGATATGAAATAATCAATATGTTTGCAAATAATAGAATAACTATCAAAGTAGACCCTATATGTAAAATGGCATAGGGATTAGGTAATAGTAATATACATGATGAATGAAATGGATAATTAAGGGGAAATTCAATGTTCAATGATCATAGAAAATAGAATATTTCAAGGGGAATAACAAATTATTCAAAGTAGTGAATGTGAATACTATCCCTGGACAAATCAATAATAAGCCACCCAGAGGAAGAATAAGGAAGGTATCAATAAAGAAATATCATGTGGAGTAAAAATAATTAGTTATTGTTTACGATGAATAGAAACACTATAAATTGATATTTAAAAAAAATCCTTGAGGAAAATATCGTTTTATTTGGAAAAAGATTTTGGAAAATTTTTTCTTTGAAAATCACTTTTAAAAACATTTTTTAAAAAAAATAACCTTTTATACGAGAAAATGAAGCTTCAAATAAATAATTTTGGGTAAATATGTACCTTCCATATGAGGTAAAAGAATATACTTTTTTCATTAGTAAAGGTTAAAAAAATGAATTGTTCATAATATTAAAAGAGGATTCCTTTGAAAATAATGGTAAATGAAAAAAAGGGTAATAATTTATTTTCAAAATAATTTTAAAAACATTTTTGAATTTTTTTTATTAAAAAATGGGTTTTAGAAGAAAACATGTTCTCTAAATAATGAGATAAATAAATATTAGTTTTCTTAAAAAAACTTTGTAAAACATTTTGTGTACCATAGAGTGGAAAAAATAGTACTAATACTTGAAAATGGTCATGAATAACCAGATAATAATGAAAGGTTTTATTGAAAAATGGATATATAAAATACTAGATTGGAAATTCCATTGAAAGATATTTAGTTCTAGTCATAAGGAAAATAATCATTAAATATCCCAAAGTTTCCCATACCACTCTAAAATAATTTAAATCATTAGCCTGATGAAGGAATAATATTGAATGAATAATTTAAATACCATAAAGATAAAATAATTAATGGTATAATATATCAAAATGGGTAATAGAAACACCACACAAAATAATTAAATAATTAACATGACATTTATCTCATATTTGTAAAAAAGTGAATTGTAAACACCTTACCTTGAGTTTCATTTTTGGTGAACGTCCTTTGAATTCCTGTATAATAAACGCATGTTAATTTTCTAATTTATTTGTAAAATTTTTCATGTTTAAAATTACTTTTATTTCACTTCATACTGTGATGTATACAACTACATAAATAATTCTGTTTACATCGACAGTTTACACCAAATTCAAATTATGTGTCAAAAATAACATTGTTATGTCAACTATTTTCATAGGTGTCATTATATTACATCTATAGAATAATAATCATGAAATAATTATCATATTCATTCATTAATTATACCTTTAAAATAAATTTTTATATATGGTTATGAAAAATGAACCTCCATTACAATCATGGTGACGGTAGGTCATACATACGCATGAGTGACGATCTTATTTTTCAATGGACATTATGGAAAGATGGTTAGTAACAACAAATATTTCCATAATGTCCAATATAACATAAATAATTTATTATTTAATCATATATACTTATATATATAATTATTGTGGTGTAAAACGAATCACATCGTTTTGAGGAGCAAGTAGTCCACACATCTCGGAATGACATTATCACTTTTTAAGTGTGTGAAAGGGTAATAAAGAAGTGGATATATATATAGTATATTTCCAAAAAGGTAATTATTTTATTTATATCATATAGAGGTTTTTTATTTCACATATTTTTAACTATAATCATTTTTTATACATTCCATGGATCGTGTGAATGAATAACATCACATTGAGGGGGCGGTAGTCCACACTTCCTCAAATGATGTTATCGTATTAATGAAAAATGTAAAATATTAAAGGTGTGTATTAAAAAAGGATTAAATTAGAATAAATAATTAATAAATATCATTTATATCATATAAAAATATATTTTCCATCATTATGGCCAATTTTGATAGTTGGTAATGTAAAATTAACAATTGTCGTTTTGTGAGGTCGTATTTCACTATACATAGACACAATATGTTCATTACCCATTAAATGTAAGTATGTCTAAGTGTATGTCTAACCCTTAGAATAAAACATACTATTATATTGAGGATATGGTTTATTTATACAACAATCAAATAATAATATGTGAGGGGTTGGATAGTGGAAATAAAACTAAAAATCTTGAGAAAAGATGTTACCTCTTAATCGGGTAACTACTTTTGGTTTGTACCAAATGGATTATTTGTAAGGATTTATAACCAAAGGAAGGATTCAACATCTAGGGGAGGGATTTTGGGAATCTATATGGCCAGATATTGGTTGAAACTAATTGGTTTGAGAGGTGTGAGGAATGAGGAGAGGTTGTGACTTTTTATAAGGGAAGAAAAGGACACACATGGTATTTTGAAAACATGTTAGGTTTACCAACATTTTTACCTAACAAAAAGTCATAAAAAACTAAAAAAACTCAATAATGTGAGGTTAATGGCATAATTATTTCCATAAAATTTGTTTTGGTTAAATCATGACCTTGATCCATACATTGTGGAAATGAATGTTGATATGTCACTAATCCTATCCGATCAAGGATCTCAAAGGGGTCAATATTCCTCAGGCTAAAACATCCCTTTCTTTACAATGTGTATGAATTTTTTACATGGTTATATTCAAAGGAAAACATTTTTTCTAACATCAAAATTATATCCCCTTCGATAGTAGTCAGTATAGGTCTTTTACTAACTCTAAGTATATTTTATATGTTTTTGTATGGATTTAAACTTCCTTGTCACCACTTTCACAAGATTAGGTCCATGTATCTCTCATTCCACAACTTCATCACAAAATATTTTGAGTTTTATATTGATTTACATTCAAATATTCATATAGATACATTTAAATACTTGAGTTGAAGTTGTTTTTATATGAGAACTAAACCAATGTTATATGTTGATCACATACTCCATTAAATTCCATCAAGCATGATCTTAGCATTTCCTCAAGTGTTTGAATAGTAATTTTAGATTTTCTACCAACTTGGGGTTGATAGGTCATGCTAAAATTTAATTTAGTTCTAAAATCATATTTAATGCTTCTATAGTATTTGTAGATGATCCTTGGATCACAATCAAATATTATCGAAAGTGGAACCCCATTAAACCTCACCATTTCCTTCACATATATCATGGAAATTTTTCAAGTGAGAAATCTTCCCAAATAGTGATAAAGTGGTAAGTCTTAGTGATTTGAACAACCTAAAACCAAATCGTATTTTTTCTGTGGATGTTTTTGGGAGACTGGTGATAATGTCCATGGTGATATTCACCCATTTATACATGGTTATAAGAAATTGTTTCATTATCCCTTTGGAATTTTTTCACTATAATTTAACTTGATGTCATACCAGACACCTTGATATATACTCCGTAATCTCCTTCTTCATATTATCCCATCAAAAGTGTTCTCAAGGATCATGGTACATATTGGTACATTTGGGTGGTGTATAAAGATAGGTTATGTGAATTATACAACATCATGGTATTTATCTCAGGTGATGAAGGAACAGAAAGCCTCATTAGAAACTAAATTACACCATCATCATCAATTTAAAACTCATGTAGCTACCCTTTATTGATTTCTGCTTTTTTTGGTTCTAGATCATCCCTTTATGTCTCCTTGATCTTCTCTTAGATAGATGGTTGGGAAATCATTTTGGAGAGGTAGGATGAATTCAATATCGTTATTATTTCAAGATATATACTTTTCATATAAAAGAAGATAAGGTCTCTCCCAATTTGAATCATGTTTATAGTATCATGTATTTTCTATTAAGAGCATCATCTACCTTATTCTCCTATCTCGGATTGTAGTGAATAGGTAAATCATAGTCCATGATTAGATAAAACTATTTTATTTTATGCATATTGATATACTTCTATGTTAATATATAATTTAGACACTTATGATCAGTTTATATGTCAAACTTCTCACCATAAATATTGGAAGACCAAATATTTAGAGAAAAGATCATATCTTCTAACTCTAGATCATGCGCCAGGTAGTTCATCTCATGAATCTTTAACTATCATGAGGAATAAGATATCGCTTTATCATTCAACATTAGTACACAACCAATGAATTTCTTTGAATCATCTCTATATATCACAAAACCATCCCCACTTATTGGTAGTGTGAGTACATGTTAAGACCAAGATGATAAAGATGACTATCATATTTAGGTATTATTTTTTGTTTTCATGGATGATTATGAAGAGAATAAATCACCTCACTTTTTATTTGGTGAAAATCAAACTGACCATCGTATTCAAGAAAATAAGTATCACAATGGTTAAGAAATTCCATTGTATTGGGAGTATGTTTTTGGGATAAAGATGATCGTTATACTCACCCTACGTCTGGAATTAAAGGTTTACTTGTAATGGGGAAAAATCAGAGTCTTCCTGACTTCGATGAAAATATAATGATGCTTCACTGATCTTGCAGTTCTCATTAATCATTAGTATGTTATAAAACTAGTGATGAATGCTTGATGAAATTAAGAGAAGAAAAATATTCTACCAATCATAATCAATTTGATCATAATCATACCAATCATATTCAGGTTGAGAAGGAAAGAATGATGTTGATAAAATATAGGTATGTAGCAACACTTTACTTGGTAGGTTATATGATGAAGAAGCAGATATTCAACGTAATCAAAGTCATGAAGGAAATAAGGGTACTTTCTTAAAGTTTATGAATGAATAAATTTGATGAATTTGAATCATTCCAGTCTCAAGATCATCATAATGAAATTTCTGGATGAATAATTGTTTAATGACCAAGGAGGATGATCTTAATGAAGGTGCTAGTTTTTAGTTAAACTAAATGCAAAAAATATTTAAATCCTCAAAGAAAGAATTTAGTAAGCATCATATTCAAAAAATAAATAATCTCTTAATGTTGATCCATTGTATTTAGTATGTCATCATATTCATAAAAGGTTTAATTTTTTGTGATAAAAATTGACCGGTATTATACTTAGTAGAGAAAGAAGTTGTTGAAGATGAAGCTGTTAATACTGGTCCATCAGACTCGGTATTCCATCATAATTAGCAGAGGAAGAATTGTTTGAAACTGATGACTATAAATAAAATGAAATGTATGTGGTGGCCAATATGAATAATAAATTCAGAGATTTATCAATAATGTAGTAATCAATTTAAAATAGGGTTGATTACATTGTTTATCATTCATGTGGGTCAAGAGAATACATAAAGAAGTATATATTATTTTACTTCTATCTTCATCATAATGAGGTGGATCATAATGACAAATTAGAATGGGAAATTATAATCATACTAATGTTTTTAAAGAAATTATAAAGTATAGATAAAGCTATTTCAATGTTCATGATGGTTCGAGAAGTGTTGAGAAGAGTTTATGAAGGAAATATGCACCTGAAATTCAAAGGAACATATAGATTTGTAAAATTTAATTGAGAGGAAAAATTTTCAGGAATCCCACCCCAACTATTTTTGGGGTGACTATAAAAGATAAATTACTTTGTAATTTTTGATAGATGTATTATTCATGGTGAATAAGATACAAGGAAGATCTTTAGAGAAATTAAAAGGTTGTACTGATTGTATTTTGTTTAAGAAGAATTTCGGATAGAAGATGCATATGAGGAGAGACAAGATTGTATTCAACTGGTCATCGTATTGGGCTGAATCATCCGACTGGAAAAATTATATTGGGATTTCTAGATTGAAGAAGAAATGGTTCAGAATTTTCTCAAATATATTCTAACAAAGTCATATATTTTTCTTATTGATCAAATAGACAAGTAGAATTGGATTGAGTTTTATAATAAAGTCTATAAAAGCTCTTACCATCTTATAGTTAATGTAGTAAATATTTTTTATAAAAAAAACACATTGTAGAAAGCTGAAAAAGAACCATCATAACTTGTTTTGTTACAAAAATTTGTATTAAATCATATGTTTTGGAAGGATAATATGCACTATTGAATTGTTTACATAGTGACACACAAGTGAATGGGAATATCCTTCTCAATGTATTCCACACAAAATGATTGTATTCTAGTGGATCGTGTGGTATTAGATCATTTTCAAACAATACCAAGGATGTAGATATTCTTGTTGAATAATAAACCTTGTAAATTCTTGTGTTCTTATAGATGTGGGTTTTAATTATTTTCAATATGAAAAGAAATATTTAAGAGGAGGATTTTTTTTAATAATTAATGAAATATAAAAGAAAGATATATCACTAATTCATCCCTCCCCCTCTCAGTGAAACAATTATCTTTACTGGGAAATTACAATTAGTATCAGAGACAGGTTCCCTTCATTTATTCGTTGTTGAAGTTTTGAAGAGAAGTTGATCAATAATTTGAATTGTGTTAACAATAAAGGAATCCTAGTTTATGATGGTGATAATTATCATAACTGGAAGGATATAATGTTACCTCATATTATGTCTATTAGATATAAATATCATGAAGATGCAACAGATGTATTTCCTCCTATTTATAATAAATTTCATCTTAATCTAGTGAAAAGAGTAATCTTTAGAGTGATGGAAGGGACAAGAATTATTTACTATCATAACATTCTAGAAGTGAATTTTTAAGTGTGAAGGGTGTTTCCATAGCTAAAGGTATATGGGATAAGCTGATAAACATATATGAAGGCAATAAAAAAGTGAAGAAGAAAAATTCCAAATCTATATGCTGAAGTATGAAGACTTGAAAATGGGTGGTATGAATCTATTAGGGACTTATTTACCAGGTTAAATAACATCATCAACACTATCAAATTTCTTAGTTAAAAGTTTGATGATTCTATAGTTATTGAATAGATATCATTAATTATTCATGATATGTTTGATGCTAATGTTTATTAATTATAATATATATATCATAAAAAAATTAATTATAGATTATTTTCATAGAACTTTCATCACTTATAAAATCATAAGTTATAAAGATATGAAAATAAAAATAAAATTTGATAGAGAAATTTTGTTCTAGGCTACGAAGAAAGAGAATTCAAATAAGAATATTATTGAATAATAAGGTGGTTATTTTGATTCTGAAAATGAGGTATGTAAAAATCATGATGATATTTTATATTTTTTTTCTAAAAATTTGAGAAGAGGTATAAGTAAATAAAAAGGGAATTTTCCCTTGAAATGTTTTGAATATGTATTCCTTGCACACATTACTATAAAATTTCCACAAAGAAAAAAAGTAAAAGATGGTCATGATGAAGAAATAAGTCCAAGAAGGTCATGGAAGAAATAGGGTGGAAAGAAAAATTTTATTCCATAGGGAAGGGTAAAAATTCTCAAAATCTAAATGGTGTATTTTTTTATCTAAAGATAAAGAATAACAAGACGGTAAACATAAACCAAAAATTCTACTAAGCATGTTGGTGAGAATACTTTTAGTGTAACAATTAATGATGAAGAATTCAGAATCAGCAGTTCTGATTAAGAAGAAACTCAAAATAAATTTCATTTAAAATAATATTTGAAATATATTTGACAAATATTAGAAGTCTTGAAAAAAAAACAAGAAGTTTGAAGATGAATGTTCGTCATACAAAAATTATGAATTTTTTTTAGATGAGAAGAAAAATATTCAACTGGATATTAGGGATTTGAAAAAATATCTTATGGAAGAAAAGAATCGTAATGAACATCTGGAATTGAAGTTAATTTCATAAAAATAATATTTAGAACTTGTCTAGTAAAAACTTTTTAAAGATGAAAATAAAATTATATTTTCCAAAAATTCTATATATGAAGTTGGTGAATATTTTCATAAGTAAAAACCAGATAAAGATAAAAAAAATTTCAGCAAAAGCTGATAGGAAAGATGGAATTATTTCTGGACATAAGAAAGCTTACTAAATTATGTATGTGGCTAAGATTAACGAAGTTGAGAATTCATATGTTTTTGAAAAACCTGCGTCTAAAAATGATTCTAAAAATTATGAATATGAAAATGTTTCTTTTATTTCAAGTTATAACATGTATAAAAGGATAAATAAGCTAAAAAAGAAGATTATGATTGATAAAAGAAAAGTTGGTGGTCCACAAAATTCAGATAAGAAGGCAGCTAAGAAACATATTCAAATATCCAGTCAGTATGGAAGCTATAGAGGAAAATATTCATTCTATGGTTACTACTGGTATTGTGATGGAATCATAAATAAAACAAATATGTGTTGGTTCAACCAACAACATTACTACTATTCCATCGGTTATGAAATTCATATGATTAGGGGGATTGAATCTTCTCAAAAGAATAAGTATGAAAAATAAGTTCTAAAGAAACCTGATAATGATGGTATAAAAAATAAAAATAGTTTACAACCCCAAAATATTATTAGATGTACTTCTTTGTATTCATAAATTGGGCTGAATGATGTGAAATAAGATTTTGAATATCTAGAATGGGTTCAGTCCATGCATGAAGAGTCAGACCAGATAGAAAAGAATGATTTATAGGAACTCATACCTAATCCAGATAACAAAAATGCTATTGGTAAAAAGTTGGTTTCCCAGAACAAAATGAATGAATATGGGGAACTGATAAAAAACAAGGTAATATTAGTATGTAAAGGTTACTCTAAAATTGAAGGTGTTGATTTTGATGAACTTTTTTCTCTGGTGGAAAGGTTAGAAACAATCATAATTATTCTTGTTATTTCTACACAATGGAGTTACATAATTTTTCAAATGGATGTAAAGTCTGCAATTATAAATGTTGATCTTCATGAGGATGTTTAAATTAAACAGCCTTATCGATTTGTTGTTGGGAAAGAGGAATGTTATATGTGCATATTTAACAAATCCATGTATGCACTAATGAAATCTATGAGGGCATAGTATTCCAAATTGTATACATTCTTAAGGAATATGACGTTTATGATTGGACGAGTTGATCACAATATTTACAACAATGAAATTCAATAGTTTCCTTCATCATAATTGTTTATATTAATGACATTATCTTTACTAGGAATAATGAATGATCTTGTGAAAAGTTTTCTAAATAAATGAAAATGTTGTTTGAGATTTCCATATTGGGAGAAATGAAACACTTTATTGGGATAAAAATTTTATAAAAGAAGAAACACATTTTTCTTTCTCAAGAAAAGTATGCTAAAGAAATTCTTAAAAATTTCAGTATAGAAAATTCGAAACTAGTTTACACATCAATATCAGTGGGAACCAAGTTTAGTAAAGATGGAGAAGAAAAGATAGTTGATCAAAAAGAGTTTCCATTGTTGATTGGAATTTTTTTATATTTTACTACCTTAGGACCCAATATGTTTATTATGTTACCTTATTTGAAAATTTTATAGTGATCATAAATAATCAAATTTACTTTATAGAATAAGAATCCTCAAATACATCAATGGCCATAAAAATTTCGAAATCAGGTATGATAGCTTAGAAAGTATTGATTTTTTGGGTATTCAGATGGTGATTTGGAAGTAAATTTTGATGAAATAAGATCCACATCAGGTGAAGTTTTTTTCTAGGTTATAGTAATGTTTTTTGGTATATAAAGATATAAAATTCCGTAACTCTCATTACAACTGAATCTGAAAATTTTTATACTACACAATTATCTACCCAACTTATGTGGATGAAGAATTAGTTAGAATACTAACTTGTTGAATTGAAGGTACCCTTTATCTTGGGTTGTGATAATCAAAGTGAAATGAACCATTCCAAGAATCTGGTAAAACATTATCATTCAAAATTTATTTATATCAACAATTATTTCATTAAATATCATGTGTAGAATAATGATTTGAAGTTGGAGTATGTTCCTAAATCGGAACAAGCTGTTGACATTTTCACAAAACCTTTACCCAAGGAATCATTCTCAAAATTGAGCTTGAACAAGGTCATCTAACTTCTTTCTCATCAAGGTTGAGGATTATGTTTTTGTTCCCTCTCTTTTTTTATCTTTGGAAAGTGTTTTCAAGGGGGGGTATTGTTTTATAAATCTATCATTGTGGAAGCATGTAAATAGAGAGAGTTGTGAATAAATTGTGAATTCATCATTGTAAGTGTGTGAACTATTCTAACTGTTTCTTGGAGTGGTTTTTGGAAACAATTTTTTTTGTATTCTATGGAGGATTAAAATTTTAGGATGAAAAGATGATGATGTTTTTCATAATCACTAATTTTGGACATCATGAATTTTATGCCAATAATTATTGTTTCGTACAATGATTTAGCACGCAAAGTCTTATAATTATTGATAAGTAATACATATCTTGAGGATAAAAAGATCTGTGATTTATGAACTTGGTTGACAAAAAAATCCAAATTGGGAGATTTTTTGGACCAATATTATAAAGTTGAATATCATATTCCGGTATTTTCATTTGTTGTAAATGGAGTTTAAAAAGAAAATAAATCACCTCACTTTGTAATTGATAAAAATTGGACTGACCATCATATTCAATTAAATCAGACTCACAATATTTAAGAAATTCCATCACATTGGGAATATTTTTTCTTGATGGAGAGGATCATCGAACTCTGTCAAAGTTTGGAATGAAATGATTGATTATAATGGGGAATAATTTGATTTTTCTTAACTTTGATGAAAATGTGATGTTGCTTTTCTGATCATGGAGTTCTCATAAATGAAAAGAATGTTGTAAAACATGTGATGAAAGATTGATAAAAGAAATGGGAGAAAAATATAATTCCTATCATATTCAATCTTATTGTAATCATTCCAATCGTATTCAAGAGGAGTAGGGAATAAATATTTTTATGAATGATAGGGACGTTGCAACACTTTACTTGGTAAGTGAGATGATGCTAAAGATGATATTCAATGTTATAAAAGTCATAAAGAAAGTCATGATACATGTTAAAAGTTTATGAAAGAAGAATGTTTATGTATTTTAATTATTCTTGTCTAATGATCATCGTAATGATATTTCTGGATACAGATTTGTTTAATGGCAGGGTAGGATAGTCATAATAATGGTTATAGTTTTTGGTCAAACCAAAATCTAGAAGATTGAAATCCTTGAAGAAAGAAGATTTTGAGAATTGTATTAAAAAAATAAATATGTTACTAATGTTGATCCATCAAATTCAGTATTTCATCATATTAATTAGAGGCATAATTATTTGTTATAAAAAGTGATTTGTATCATATTCAGAAGAGAACTAATTTGTTGATGTTGAAGCTGGAGATACAGGTCCATACTCGGTATGCCAAAATAATCATTGGAGGAATAATTTTTTGGAACTGATGAATGAAAAGAAAAGGAAACTTAAGTGGTGGCCAATATGAAGAAGAAATTAATAGCTTTATCAATAATTTAGTTAACCATTTAAAATAGTTTGAATTACTTTGCGTATAATTCATGTGGGTCAAGAAAAGAGATAAAGAATAATATAATGTTTTCAATTTGTTTTCATCATAATAAAGCTAGTCATAAGAACATATTGAAATGGGAAATCAAAATTAGAATAATGTTTAGAGAAATTCTAAAGTAGAGTTGAAGTTGTGAGAAGATATGAGAATGTTAAATAAGGGTTTAGAATAAATTATAAAGTTAATATGAACCCAAAATTCAAAGGAACATGTAGATTTAGAAAATTTGATTGAGTGAGAAATTTTTTATGAATCCCACCCAAACCATTTTTTGGGTGACTATAAAAGGGAATGTTCTTCGTACTTTTGATAGATGTACTATTCACAGAGAAGAATAGAGAAGACATATCTCTAGAGAGAAGAAGAGGTTTCCATATTTTGTTTTGTTGTATTCAACTGGTCATCGTATTGGGCTGAATCATCGGATTGGGAAAATCATATTGGGATTTTTTGATTGAAGAAGAAGTGGTTCAGAATTTTCCCAACCAGATTCTAAAAAAGTCATATATTTTTTATATTGAGAAATAAAACTGGGATAATGAGACTGGGAGAATTGGATTAGGAAATCAGACTATGTTTTGTAACAAAATTTTGAAATGTTCTTACCAACTTCTAGGTATGAAATTGAAGATTTTTTAAAAAAAATAATACATTTTTGAATGTTGATAAAGAATCAACATATCATGTGTTGTTAAAAAACATTGTATTTCATCATTTGTTATAGAAGGATCACATTCACTATTGAATTGTTTATATAGAGCTACATGAGTGAAATGGAATATCCTACTCATTGTATTCCACACAAAAGGATTATTTTCAAATAGATTGTGTGGTATTAGACCATTTCAAAATCATAGAAAGGATGTAGATATTATTGTTGAATTGTGATACTTATTAATTCATGTGTTCTTATAGACGTGTGTTTTAATTTTTTTCAATAGGGAAAGAAATATTTAATAGTATTCTAAGGTTATTACTTAATTAAAGAAATATAAAAGAAATATATATCACTGATTCACTCTCCCTCCCTCTCAGTGATACAATTATCTTGACTGGGAAATTACAGTATAAGAACAGTGATTAGCCTCTTCTTGATCTCCTTTAAGATTTATTCATATCTTTCATACATAAATAATTTACCCAATTTTCTGGTAAATTAGTTAGTCGGCTAAAATATAATGATATATTTATCACAAAATGTAAATAGTAACTAGATAATCCACAAAACTATATATTTCTATGACACTAGTGGGTCTAGGTTATTCATTAATTTCATTTGTCTTGGAAGGGTCCACCTAAATTCCATCACATGTGATCACGTTCCCCAATAATGTGACTTCTTGCATCCAAAAGTCCCACTTTTGAACATAGAATACTTTTTCTCCTTCCTTAGTATCACCAACACAATCATTAGATTCTCATCATGTTCCCACTTAATCATGGAATAAATGAGAATATAATCGATAAAAAGTTCCAAAAATTTGTTGAGGTGGTCTCCAATGAAAAAATTAATCAAATCCATATTGATTTTAGGAAAATTACTAAGTCTTAAAGGAATTACTATGAAATCATAGTGCCCATACCTTGTAAGGATATTAGTCTTTTGAATAACATACTTCTTCAACTTTAGTTGATGGAATCCATAAAAAAGATACACCTTTGAGAAATATTTCACTCCTCGTAGTTGATTGAACAAGTCATCAATCCTTGGTTGAGGATAATTTTTATTTATGGTGATCTTGCTGATATCTTGGTAATTGATATACAACTGTTTTGATCTATCTCTCTTCTTGACAAAGAGAATTGGTGCACCCCTAGGTGATGTACTAGGGCGTATGAACCATTTTTACCAATGCTCCTACAGAAACTTCTTTAACACCTCCATTTCATTCAAGGCCATCCTATATGGGAATTTGGATATAGGAGTGACTCTGGGTATGCGATCTATTGTGAACTCTACCTCAGGATCAAGGGATTCCATGTAACTCTATGAGAAATACATCAATGTATTCCCTGGCAATGGACATTTCCTCCAAGTTAATACCTTCCATTGACTCAACCATTTGGGCAAGGTATGTTTCTCTACATGGTATCAACACCCTCAATGTTGATGGATTTTTAAAAGAAGATTCATGATCATCCAAGAATATTTAGAGGATCATGGGATGGTTCAGAATATAAAAATTTATTTTTTATAATAGTTGATTTCTTCTATATAAAATGAAATCCAATACATGTCCAACATAGAATAAAATTTCAACAAGGGAAATATAATAAGATTTGCAAGAAGAATCGTCCCAAATATGATTATAGGAGAAGAGTCCAACACTTGGGTTGTAATTATTACACTTATATGTTTTTTTATGGATATCTCCACTTAATGGTATGAGGGATTCAATTCAATAGTTCTAGAAAACTTCTAGGACATAAATGAATAAGTAGAACCAGAATAAAATAATAACTTTTATATTATTTATTGAATAGGAATCATACCTTTTATGAATTCATTTTCACACTCCACTTCATTATTAGTTATGATATAATCTTTCCCTTTCTCCTTTGACTTTGGTGATTGCTGACACTGGTTTCCCTCAAGGACATGTGGTTTAGTTCACTTGCTTGTATAACACCCATGGTCCCGATAGTTCAAGCATTTAACTATGGGTTGTGCATTAGGATGTTTCTTCCTTTACTCTATCATGTTTGTCAGCTTCATCATGTGTCTTCGATATTCATTAGCTTGGTTTACTTCTCTTCCATAATTGAACAATTTCCCAATCCCATTGAGGTAATTAACATGATGCTTTTTCCCACATTTTTGACATGTGGGTAGTTGGATCCTATTTCCTCATTTATTATTTGACCCATAATCTTAAAACCCCATTCTTCTATTATTATCTCCATAACCTTGGGTCCATTATTTGTACTCCATATATACTTTAAGATCAAATTTAACCACATATTCAAAACTACCAAATTCTTATATTTCTAGATCGTTTCAAAGGTGTATTTTTAAAACAATAAAGAACACATCTATTTTTCTATCATTATTGATAAAAAACCCAAGGAATACATTTAAAACCTTATGAATATTTCATCATAAGCTGTGACAACTTCACCTTCATTTTTCTGTAACTATATAAATTATCATTCATTGTTTTTTTGAAGAGTTCAAGGGAAATGATTTGAAATAAATATTTTCTTAAATTCTTCCCACTCCATCTCTTCCATTTAATCCTTTGTATTTTTTTTATTTAGCAATTCCTTCTATTGAATAGCTTCCCTATATAAATGATAAATTTCAAGAGTCACCATCTCCTTATTATAGAAATGGATCATAGAAAATATCTTCATTATTGAGTTAACCTAATATTCCACATCAAGTGGATTGGAAATTCCACTAAACATCGATGATCATTTTTGAATTAAGGACTCAATGGATAATTGTTTCTTCTTGGGAGAATATGGACATTCCACATAGTTCATGTTATTATTCATATCTCGAGATAACTAGGTAATCATTTCCACAATGTTTTGAACTCAAACTCCCATTGAATTGGGGATCTCAATTGGATAATTGTTTCGTTGTCACTCACATAGGTTTTAGGCCTAGTTTCTCCTTGTTCCTACCATTTTCTAGAATAGAAAATGTTAGAACAAAACAGAAGTTAATAAATCAGGGGTAATTTATTCTTTTATGAAATTAACACTAAAGGAATATCTTATGGGATCCCTATGTCTATACGTTTCTAAAAACAGTCCTCTAGGACGTTTTACCTTTACATAGACTTATTCTGATTTTGTTTACTCTTGTTTTTTAATAATAATTCACAAATTAAATAAACGATTCTTAGATGCCAACTATAGCGACCCTAATTATTCATACATCACTATTACATCATATTAAAGATAAACAACATAATAGAGTTACAATTCTAGTATCCAAAGGTTTATGTCTTAGAAAAATTAAGCTCATAAATAAATTTTACATAATAAAACATAAAAATGTATTTAAATCATTTTTATTTATCCTTATAAAATCTCACATTATCCATAGTACGTGCAATTACCTAAGGATATACATCAATGAAAGGGGTAATATAAAATCCTTTTAAGAGGATGAATAAAGAACTTGAATCAATATAACATTGGTTAGAATAATCATCATATCATAATCCTAGTATCATTATCAATATCATGAGGTAAAAATGTGATAAATTCATCGAATGTGGAAATACATAAAAATGAAACATCATGTTATAGTGGTCAAATTCCACATATAGTTGGGAATAAAGCTATCAACATGTTAACATATAACATATGTGAATAATCATAACATCATCATTGTAAACAAATCTAGAATCATGTTCACATATAATAAATAGGATCTCATGAGATACAACACATTACACAATGCATTGGAGGGCTATTTAATTTTGGTCTAGTCATCAGATAATAATATTTACATAATCATGCATGTCACATAGAATGTGTAACAATCATTTCATGTAATAACCCATGGAAAAGAATGGGTTTCATGAGGATTTCAAAAATTATGATTTCATAAATAAACTTCAGGTTCCAAAATGAAAAATGGGAAAAAAATTCCATATGAATCATAATTATTTATTTAAGAATAAACAACACAAGACGAGTCAACGATGTGTTTTGGAAAGAAGAGTTATTTTGGAAAATCATTGTATTTTCCATAAAATCAAATAAAAAACATGTATATCCCAAAAAAGAAGAGGGAGGAATAATGAAATTATATTTAAAGATCATTAGAGGACTATTTACTCCAAATATTTCATGAAATATCAATAACCCAATAAAAAAGAGTTGGTTTCAAGAATCCCCTTTACCAAATTCCTTCTTTACTTCATCACTTTTGGGCCTCTTGAATAATAAAATTATATTTATAAAAAACTAATAAATATGTTAATTATATCAGTTTATAAAATTATTTATCAATTATAATCATTTTATTATATTTATTAATTTCTATTGATGAAATCTTAGTGTTTTGATATCACCATTTTCCGAAAAATTTCTTATTTCACTTTGATTTCTCAATTTTCATTGAGAGTCATTTACAAAATAGTATGATTATCTATAGTAGATTATAATAAATGTAATTAATTATTTATATATTATATAAAATTAATAATTTCCATCTATGAAGTTGGTTATAATAATTGTCTTCGAAATGTATCCGTAGGTGGTTAATCAACCTTTAAAGGGACGTGGTTAAAAGAGAGGGAAAGAGAAGTATTTCATTTATTTTTGTCATAAATATGACAATTACATCATGTTAACATAAATAATGTAATTTTAAATTATTGAATAATTAGTTTTATAGTATATTGTTTTTTAATTAATTGGTAAAAATAATAAAGGGAATAAGAAAAAAGGGACAAGTTAATAGATACTTACTCTCTCCTCAATGTAGCTTCTCTTGTAAGACGCTATAACACCCTTGGTGATTTGAGTTGGATTGCTCTAAAATGACCCTATGTAATGTAAGGGTATTTAGAGGGAGTATTTGGGAAGATATTTTACTTTGGATTGTTTGAGAGGAGTGTGTTTCAAAGGGAAGGGAGAGTGATTATTTATACATTAAGAGAGGGGAATTTTAAAAAACAATTTAAAGAAAAAAAATGTAATAGTGCATTTTTTACAAAATAAATTATATATAAATATAATATAATGGGTTTAAGACTTTAAAACCTCTTTATAATTATAATTCATTAACTTATTAAAACGAAATGTGAAGAAAAAAAAATATTGATATTTTAAGGAATCACTTGAATTTAGGTTTTGGAATGTGATTTTTAGGTTTGAAAAATAATTGTACTGTATTTTAATGACTCATTTATGAAATTTAAAATATAATTGACGAAAATAAATTTCTATAAAGTATTATGACTTTATTACATCATGAATGATGTAACTTAATATACATCGTTTATGTGAAAAACTATATTTTAACTATTCACCTAAAAATTAATGTATTTCAGAAAATTACCTAAAACACACTGAAGGAAAATTTTAACATGAAAATATTAAAATTGATATTTATTTAATAAAAATAAATCTCTTAAATAGGTAAAATATAATTTTTAACATGAAAATAAGGATTTTTACAAAATATGTTAAAATACTGTTTATTGAAAATATTCTTTATTTTCTTTGAGGTTTTTAATCACGATATTTATTTTATTGAATTATTATATTTCTATTTACATAAATTAATCATGATAAATGTTATTTATATCATAATGTATTATTTTTTGTTAAAATAACTCTTCTAATGGTCAGGTTACTATTCCTAACGATCAGGTTACCATTCCAAAGATCACATTACTATTCCAACTGTCACATTACCTTATATATATACCACTCAATTATTTAATTCAATATTCAAATAAATTCCTCTCAAGGGTCTATATTTCCATTTCAAAGTTATTTTATTGGTTTACTATAATTTTTTTTCTTTTATATAGTGTTGGAAGTAGGGCCTATAATTCTAGTAGACGAGTTCAATCCATATTTTCTCATTTTAGCTTTTCTATTTTATACATTTTGTCCCATTGTAATGATTGGAAATTTATTTGGTTTCATTGCTGATTAATGTAACAATATTTATTAATATAGTTTTTTATTGGTTTCTCTTCATTTTTTATGTGTATAATATATAATATAATGAAACACACATTTATTCAGGAAACAAATTTTACTAGTATACATAATGTCATTACAATGGGGTACCACATCTCTCGCCTCAACCTAAATGTAATATAGAACTATAGATACCTATCTGATGAGGAGTAGATGAGTCCTTCCTAGAATTTGGTACATATCTTTCTCCCCTACCACTATTATACAATGACTAGTTCTAAAAAAACTTATGAAGATGGCCCATCCTGCCGGAAACATGGCACTCCAATATGGTTTATGAAAACTAAGGTTTCTTGTATTTTAACTTTTTACACTAATGCACTACAATGTAATATGATCCTAAGATGGATTCCCACTACCCTAACTGGTCTTCATGTCATTTCCTTGGAAAAACTATCATAGAATCACTTCTTTCCACCAAAATAAGTGATCCTAGTTTACCCTTTGGAAATAGCTTGGATACCTCTTGGGTCCTCTCTCAGATTCTTTGATGTGATGAGTTTATGATTCATCAAATTTAAAAAGCTTCTCAGAATAAAAAACATTTACATATGACCTAACCTCATAGTGAATACCATCCTGAAAATGTTTCACCCTAGAGATCTCATCAATAGATAAATATGGAACAAAGCATTGATGGTTGGTGAAATGTTCAACATAGTCCATCACTGATATTCTATCCTTTATCATATGCATGAAATAATGATCCTTCTCATCCCTTAGCATCTCTGGATAGAAGTGGATCAATAAATTCACCTTGAATTACTTCTATGATAACTCCTCCTCTTTCCCATCCTAGTCTAGATTATCCCACCAATGTTTGGTAGGTCCACTGAGCATATACACAATGAGATTCTCCATCCAATCTTTGTGTGTCTCATGATTCTTGAAGATTGTATAGATTGACTCTATCTAGAAATCAGCTACCTAGGAGCCTCACTCCTCAGTGAACATAGGTGGATGTCGTAGCTGAATCTCTCTCATAAACTCTTACATAAAAGGTATGATGAAAATAGTTTATTTTTCATGGATTTCATGACCCTTAGGAAGTTGTGGTGATGATGAACATCCATTTGATCCTGAAGATCTATAGGAAGCTCGAGTTCATCTATATTATGAGAAAAATGATTTCCACTCTCTTAGAACTCAATTCGAAGATGATGAGGATTCATTTTATCTACATGAAAAGCACCCTCCTATAAACATTTGCTAAAACAAAAGTCAACCTCAAGAGGCAATGGCAGTAGATAACCATTACTATGTGTCTCTCTAAACATGGATGAAAAGTGTTTTTGGATGGAATAATAGTTTATTTCTCTCAATTTATCAAATATAATAGATATATTATTTCAGAATTCATATTGGAAAGTATAAAACACATGCAATAAACATGTCCCTACCATGAAAAATGCATGTATATATATATATCCCTATCTGCCTATCAGGATGCATGCATAATCATATCTCACCATACTGGTCCATGAGTGTAAATATCAACAAACAATAACATCACAAAATAATTACATCACACAACATGTAAATCAACCAAGGAGAAATAACATCAACTATAACAAGAGAACAACATAAACAATAATTCCATCCCCAGAACTCAAATTTTCCCACATACATGAGTTAGCTACTCTAATGAATAAGCACATTACCAAGTCCTAGTAGATCCTAGTCACCTTTCTAATTTTTCAAAAAAAAAATAAATAAATTAAAAATAACAAGTTGATCTTCTAATACCACTTTGTAATATACCCCAATCTGTTACTCTCTCACATGGTCCAAATTATTTGGTTCTTAGAAGTCAAGAATGCATCCCCATATGCTAGAGGCTATTGACTAATAACGAGGCTGTGATATTTATATTGGGGAGACTATACCCCCTGGTAAAACATAGTTGAATTAAACCATAGTAATAAAAATTAGAGTAATAGAGAAATAGTGGAAATAGTATATCATACCGCTAGGATAATAAAAGCAGGAACCTATAATGATGAATAATGTAATGAAAAGCTAAGATGTATCTAAATGTAATACTGAAACCAATACAAACAAAATAATATACTCACATTAAATAATCCCAAAAGGCTCTGGTCTCGATCCCCATATCAAACCCATCTCTAAAATCCATCCCATCCAACAAGACACAAAAGAATCAATAATAATGTTCCTCTCCCTTGTCCAAACCTGCATCCATGTAATCTTCTCGAGTACCAAATGATTCCCAAATAGGGTGTGAATAAAACTCAGTAGGTCGACACCACCATCCCTAAACAGAACCAGTCTGATAAGAATTATATGCAATAAAGTGATAAATAGATGTATTAATTAACTAATTAATATAATATACCAATTAACCTATTATAAAACCATGATGAAATGTCTCTGATCATGTAACATAACCATTCCATCTATATCCATATACCATGGAAAAATCAAACAATCAGGTTGCTCTCTTTGTATAGTAATTTCTTCCTCTAATCATCACCCTATATAAATTCATTTCATCATGTGTCCCTGGGTGTAACATGGTATATAAGAATTTCAGCAAGTATCACTCGGAATTACATACTATATAATCATTTCATCCTCCAATTAAATCCCTATATAAACTAATTTTAGCATGTATCACTAGGCCAAGCCTACTATATAATAATTTAAACAGTACTAGGATATCCATATATAAAATCATTTCATCACAAACTCAACAAGTCATAATAGTATGGATATCATAATATCACATCATAAATCTCAATGGATAATTATGAAAATTACCATTTTCCTTCAAATAAGCTTTTATTTATTTCTCAAATGATCAAAAGTCATATCAATAATCAATAATAGATTACCAAGGGTTTCTATATCAAGCAATCACCTAAGGTATCATGTCATACTCACCATTCATTAAACAATTATCCAATTTCTTTTTACTCAAAGGTTTTCTCACCCAACAGGTATCCATAATGGAGGTTGCATCAACCCTTGAATCTAAAAGAATCCAATCAATGATTTACTATAAATCAACTAATTATTTATAGTCCATATTACATGTTCTTAATCAAAATATTTCATATAATTCACAATTAAATATACCATGGGGTTAGGTTTAGTCTCCATACCGTTAAAATGTGATTAACACAACACTTCAAATGTCAAAATCCATTAAAGAAGAAGTCACAGAAGATCACAATAAGAACCTATATTAACCCAAAATGAGATCAACCCCCAAAAGAAAAACCATGTTAAAAAGATGTACACTATAATTAAGGTTATTTTCCCCAAAAAAAGACTCTCTGTCATCAAATAAGACTTAGTCACTAAGGCTTTATTACAAAGGAAAACCCAATAAAATATGTTAAATGAAAACCTTAGAGGGGGGCGTACCTAGAAAAATAGGGGATCTTATAATGATCATTATTTTTAAAGGTTGTTAGTATGTTTCATCCATTACAAAAAACATTATTTATATATATAAACTTTATATAGACGGATTTATTTTAATATTTTTAAATGAATGTTGTTTCTTTTATAAAAATAACATCTATTATGGTAAGGTGAATTTAAAAAAAAAATCTATTTATCGTATTAAACAAACCAAGTAATGGAAATTGATAATGAAACTACTTTACATAACTCATGACACACCAAATTATGGCATCAGTGGCCTGGCCATGTAAATGGAAAACACATGAATAAGTTATACCAAAATTGATATTTAGATTCTTTTGAACTAAAACCAATTGGTATGTGTCACACTTTTATATATTTTAAAATGATTAAAACCCCAATTAGTAGAAATGGTGAAATGTCTAAATAGATTCTTGAATTAGTTAATATATATCTGTGTCGACCATTTCCTATTGAGGTAGGGGTGGGTTCTCATACTTCATAAATTTTACCCACGATTTTAGTAGAAATAAATATTTCTACTTAATGAGTTATAAGTCAGGTTATTTTGATAAATTAAAGAAATAAAAGAATGAATTATGGAACCAAATTCGTAATATGATTAAGAAAATCCTCTTAGAACATGGTGGAGAATATCTCAATCATGAATACATTGATTACTTATAGGAGTTTGGGATCCTATATTAACTCACTCCTCCTTATACACATCTGTGGAATGATGTAAGTGAAAGGAGGAACCACATCTTGTTGGACATGGTGAGGTCAATGATGATTCATGAGATTATTCCATTACTCTTTTGTGGATTTTAATTACAAAAAAGTAGCATAAATATTAAAAAAGTTTAAAATAATGTGATAAACAGTATATGAAGTTCCAAAGGATCGAATAATAACCCAGAAGTGGGGTTTAATTATTTGTTCAATTTTATAAGTTTCAATAATTTTGAAAATATTAATCCTTGATACATGATAAAGTTTATATCCTTATGATATTTTAGTAAATAATAATTTAAGAAAAATTAGTAAAAAAATTACAGAACATGATAGTTACAAGGTTCTACCTCAGTGTGAGAACCTATATAATTTTCATAGACACTCCTATGGGTCTATATAAATTAACTAAAATGAATAAGTAAATAAAACTTGTGCGAACTCCAATTAGACACATTATATATCCTACTTGTAATGATTATACATACTCTTATTGGTTAATAATTGTTTCATACAAAAAATTGAGATAAAACAAAAGAAAAATACTTTGTTCAAACTACACCACAAATTCTCAACTCAGAATCCTCATTATGATGTGGTTGGGTCTGATTCTCACCTTCTGATAGGGCTGGGTCTGATGGACTCAATCAGATGATTTCAGTCTGATTGACTGAGTTTGATGAATCCATTCTCAATATGCCTTACTCAAAATCTCCTCAAATGCTCAGTCCGGTCTTACTCAATCCAATAAACAAAAATTTTAGATCTCCAAACTTCTAATGAGATTTCAATATGGAGAGATAACTTTGACATGAATTATATAGTCCTCTTCTTTTTCCACCAACATAAAAAAGTGGAAAAGTTTGAATATACATTTCTTCTATTTATAGGCATCCCAAAAAGTCAAATTTAAGAAACTAAAAAACTTTTCCCACTTACTCAAATTAAAAAAATTAATATCTCTACATATTTTAATTTCATGTTTGACCACTTAAACTATTCACAAATATTATTAAATCTTCTTATGTCTTCTTTATAATAATTCTTCTCAGACTTCTTAACTTTCAATCAGTATAATAGAAATCACTCTACTCATTGTGATGGAACATCCTCATCTCATTATAATGAAACATATTCATCTTATTCTAAATTGAATTTCCTAATTAGAGTTAGTCTAATGAACATTCTTTCTCAGATTCAGTGTGATTGAATTTCCTTCTCAGAGTCGGTCTTGATTTAATTTCATTCTCAGAGTTAGTTTGATTGAATTTCTTCCTCAGATTTCGTTTAATTAACTTTCCTCCTCATATTCTATCTCATAGAATTTCCTCAGCTTCAATCCAATAGAATCCACATAATGATGTAATTATCAATATAATGGAATTTTATTTACAGAGGAAACTCCAATCTACTACATTGAAATACTTCAAACCTCATCAACTATAACTCATTCAAACTTCTGAATACTTCTTTGCTCAGTACATCTAGATCTGATGAATTTTTTTTCTTAATTCCTATAATCAATACAATCTTTATGATTCCTCTATTTCTAAATTTTTTTATCATTATGTTTTCCTGATTTATGAGAACTTCAATATTATCAAATTATTGTATGACTTATATATGAAAGTATTACGACTCCCCTTACTTTCAACACCTTCTTTATTTCCAACCAAAACTCAATATGATTAGTTGCACCTATTCACCACCTTTTCTTCATAAGGATCAAATCACAAGTGTTACTGAAAACTTATGAAATTTGAGAATTAAAAACTAGAAAAGAAATAATTGACTGAAGGTTTGAAAGTTTAAGAAATTTCTAACTCTTGAAATCACTTTCTTTATTCAACCTCTTCCTCTACTTTATAACTTTATAACCAAAATTGAGTCCAATGAAACTTGGAAATCATGTTAATGGATGTGAGACTGATGGTGTGCCTGATAAAAAACAATAACTTTTTGATGAATTCTATGATCGGTGGTGATCAGTTCGATACATTTCATCTGGTGTTTCTCAGTTCAATCCACTGTGGTTATATAACAACACTCTCAAAAAAAAACTTTTCTCCCCCTTTATGTTTGGGTTAAAACACTCAAAAACGTTCACTTGTTTTTCAAAAACATTATTTTATAAAATATTAGTTATCAAAAAATACAAATATTTACAATAAAAACATCACAATGGTTCTTCAATCTCCCCATTTGGATTTTTTAACAACACTCATTAATAACTTTCTTAACTCTCGGAAAATTTTCACAATTCAACTTTTGTAAAAAACTCACCTTTTTTGAATTTTACCAAAACACATCCTTTATTAAAAGAGTGTTTAGACACCACACTAATAGAGAATGTATTTTTTTTTAAAAAATTCCATCCCTTCGTGAGAATAAAATTGTATGGCCATGATAAGATAAAATCCCCTAACATTTATATTTTATCACTTTTATTATTCTATAAATTTTATTTTCCTCTCCCCCATTATCTGATAAACACAACATCATATTAATAAAATAAATATAATTAAAAACTTCTTACATAGTACAAAGTTGTTACTTTTTATCCCCCATTGTCAATATAATCCAAATCATGGTAGGGGACTTCCTTATTAATTTTAAGAAGTCATTATAGGAGGATGAACATGAATTTTCAAACACAACTCATCAAACCATTATTTTGGAATTGAATTTGTGATGATATCAATAATTTGATACTTTATTGAGATATATTCCATAAAAACATCTCTAGTAGAAACATTCTCTTTTATAAAGTGAAACATTATATTTATGTGTTTTGATCTTGAATGTTGGACATGATTTTTAGAAAGATCAGTTGAAATATGATTGCTATAAAGTGTCTTCAATAGTTTAGAAACCTTTATATTAAAATTTTCCAATTGAGATTTCATCCACAATATCTGGGTACATACATGAATAGTCACAACATATTCTAATTCCTCTTTTCTCAATGTTATTGAACTTTGTTTCTTATTATGAAAAGTTACACAACAATCACCCAAGAAAAATGTTTCTCCTATTGTTGATTTTCTATCATTACAATCTCCTGCCCAATCAATATTAGTATAACCATGAAACATCATCTCATAATTTATTTTTTATAATAATACTTGTGAATTTGTTCCTTTGACATATCTCAGAATTATCCATACTGCCAACATATTTGACTCTTTCATATTAATTTGATACCTACCACACAAATTTATAGCATAAAAAATATCAGGCAATAGGTTATAAGGTAAATTATAATTCCTATCTTCTTCAGAAAGTCTTTCTAATTCACACTTTTTCTAGACTCATCTTTACTCATATTCATCCTCACTGAGATAAGTGTAGAAACTTTTTTATATTCTAAATTTCTAAATTTTTGTAACAATTCCCATGAATACTTTTTTTAAGAAAAGAAAATTTATGTTTCCTTATATTGAACTTGTATGATACGGAAGAAAGTTAATTATCATAACATTGATATTCCATAATTCTTTTGCATTTCCTTAGAAAATTATTTAAAAAAAATTTCTTCATCCACATAAAAAATTATATCATCCACATGAACAGTTAAAATTAGAGTTCCAAAGTCAAAATCTTTAATATATGAGTTTCTCTCAACGTTTCCTTTTTAGAAAATCATCATTCCCAAATAATTTTCAACCTTAAAATACCTTGAATGTGGATCTTTTCTTTCCCATATAAAGATTTATTCAATATAAAAACTTTCTTTTCATCCTTATTAAGTAGAAACCCAAAAGGTTTCTCTTTTAAACTTCTTATTCAATTTATCCAAATTTATACCTATCTGATACACCTTGTAATTTTTATGGTCAACCACTGCTCAAAACATTATAATAGTATCTAACCTTGAAATAGGGGAAAATGTTTTAAATTGTCTAACTTGAAAAAGATTTCCACTAGTTCTTTCTCATTTTGTGATAACTTTTCAATGTTTCACACTTATAATAACACATGAATATTTTCTTAAAATAAATTCTTTTCCATCATCACAATGTTGACTAACTCTAAGTAAATTATGTTTTAGAACATCAATAAATAAAAATTCCTAAGATTTCAAATTTTCTTCTTTAATCTCAGTCACTCTGATTCCTATGATTTTTAAAGAAATATTATTCCCAAAGGTAATAGAACCTCCTTCATGATTTTCAACATGTTCCAAGACTTTTAAATCACATATCATGCATAAATAACAACCACTCTCATGTATACATGGTTTGTTCTTTTTTACATTCTTTCAAGGCAGTCTCAACAAAAAAAATATTTCCTCCACTTTCTTCATCCTAGATTCCTTTTCTTTATCCCCCATAAGAAACTTATTCTAGAAGGAGTATAATACCTATTTCGACATGATTAAAATCCAAATCAATTCTTCCATAAACATATTCCATACATTTAAATAGAATTTTTCGGAATGTCTCTAACTTCTTGTGATTTTTCTTTTCTAACTTCCTATGTGTTAGGAAAGTTAATCATTATAATTTCACTATTTCTTCCACTATATTCAAATATTATTTTTGGAAGTGATATGTTATGACAAAAATTGTATTTCATGTGCCCATATATTCTATAGAACCAATATAATTCATCAAATCCAAAATTTTTATTGAATTATGATCTTTCTCTGTAAAAAAAATTTGAGGTTGATAAATACATCCTACCCTAACATACTCTGGGTGTATACCATAATTCCTTCTAAGTTAGTTTGAAATTTTGTATATGTGATAGGTTTATCACATTCATTCTCCACCAAAACTATAATATTAATTTTTTTATCACTTGAAATGTTATAAAAATCAGATGAAACATTATTTTTGGTGTGTGAGGAATTCACCTAATTCTTTTTTTGAGATTACTCAACAAATTAACAAGTCATTATTTTACTACTAATTCTTTGTTAATGTTTTCATTCATCTTTCTCATGGTATTTATAAAATCAAGAAGTTTATATTTAAACTTATTGAATTATTGTTCCTTATATTCCAATTTCTTATTGAGATCTTCAACCATCTTTCCAGGTTTAGTGATTATTAGTTAGTAACCTAAGAACTCTTGAATGTATTCTTCCTCAGACTTAATGAAATAATTTATTACTTTAGAAACTTCTTCAAAATATTTCTTCATTACTGTAATTTTTTACTTGAGATTTCTATTTTTCTCAATACATAATATATGTTATTTTTTGAGTTGATACTCTCTATATGATTCTTCACCACTATGTTCACTATCTAATGAATATTTTATTTTATAAAATTTTGAAATGAAGGTTATAATTTTTTTTAACTTTATTATTTTGATGAATTGTTTAATATTGAGTTTGATTCAAATTTATTACTTATCATATTTATTTTATTTCTAGTAGACTTATTCTTGTGTATGTTGGATGAATTTTCTTCTTCATAAATTTTGTTCCAATTCTTTCATCAAGGTGTTTCATCAGAATATTCTCGATACTCAACAACATTATTCTTAGGTAAATTCATAGTAAAGTGTCCAATTCCACAATAATCAAAATATTTAAGAGTATGTTTACCACTATAATTTAATCTTCATTTTCTATCGTTTTTAGATATAAGAGATGTGATTTTTTCATTCAACTTATCATCCTCTTTATCTTCAATGTAGCAAGGATCATCATGTCCAATATCTTGAATTATCAACTTTCTCATTGACTCAAAATATATTTCATATTTAATATTTTTTTAACATTTCATATTTTCTCATTTCATAAGTAATAAGAAATTTAAGCAATTCAGCAAGAGATAAATCAGCTTTATATTATAAAGAGAAAATTTTAGAATCAAACCTATCTGGAAAGTTTCATATAATTTTCTTCACAATTATATAATATTACAAGACATCTCCAAAACTTATAATGTTGAAAAATGTAACATCTTGGACCAGGTTCCACACACCAGTGCCTCCAATCAGTCAGTCACATGACGTCAGGTATGCCTCCCCACATGTCAGAGGCTGTTGATTAGTAGTGAGGGTCTGATATATTGATCATGGGGAGACATTACCGTCTTTTATTTGAGTAAATACACCATCAAAAAATAATAACCAACATATTAATAACATGTAATCATAACCTAAAAGAACTAGTATCACAAGATAACCCAAAATGAAAATATAATACCAAAAACTAAAGAAAAAAATATGTCATGCCAATGTACATGCCAAGTGTCTAAAATGAAACCAAAAATAAATAAATTGACGACTCCACCAAGAAAGTCCCGAATTGTGTATGGTTCCCTTATTCATGCTCCATCCCATATAAATGATCTAACACTATGTATTTTCCTTAACCTCTCTAGAAAGCACAAACACTATTCACGTACCGACCAGGCAATCCATGTAGGGTGTGAGTACAACTCTATAGGTGTCATGCCCCCTCCTGGAGGGTCCTATTCTGTGACTACCAAATCCCACCTCAAATAGGCTAAAGGCTAGTGACTAGAACTGATAAGGTGAATCACTGACATGAGAGGCCTTGGATTAAGTACCTATAGAGAAACACACATCTCCAAGCCTATTAAATGATGAAATATAAAAACAACTCAAAACCCATGCATTCATACATCTAAATTGCATAATCAGAGTATAAAAATATGTAATATAAAGTAATTAGGGACAAATCCAATCCCACCACAAAGAGTTTGAAAACAAAAGTACTACATAAAAGTGAGTATTGGGACTGCTTTCAGAAAGTTGTAGGAACACACCTCGGTATTTCTTGTCTCACTAAGCACCATCTGGTCCAAGTCCTCCAACGACTCTATCAAAATTTCAATCTTCTACACAAGATACGAGACATGAATAAAAACCCCATGTATGGGTGAGTATACGAATACTTACTAGGACACCCCAAAACCAAAATCTAAAATGATAAAACTAATATTGTCCACATTTTTATATGAATTTAAATTGTTTTAACCCTCTTAATTTATCAATTTGAGCTTATAAGGATCAATTTTGTATTTAGGGTGTGTTATGAGATAAAATGTGAAATGTGCTTAAATTCTGGATTTTTGACAGATTTTTACATCAAGGGTATTTTGGACATTTATATAAAAATATAATTCTAAATTGAATGATTATTTTTATTGAATACTTATTTTAATTCCTTTAAATTTTCCTTCTAGACTAGAGGATTATTCGAATATCTAAAGACCCAAAAAATCATTGTTGTTTGGAAATTTTTCGGGCTAACGATGTGGACCCCACCTACATAACGGATGTATAAATCAAGATACACACATGAAATGGAGTTGATTAGAAGTGTATATAAAGTAGGAAAGATATATTCACTACCTAAATAAATTTCATTGAGTTTGTCTCCCATTTTGGTGGCAAAGAGATGTTATAAATTGAAGGAACCTTCCAAGAAAATTCATCTAAAAAAATACATTGTCAATAAAAAATACATAAATCCCTCTAGAAGAGTCCAATAAATATGGAATTTTGAGGTTGAATGAAAAATTCATTTATTAACAACTTTTATGAAGGATGGAATGTGTTAATCATCCATTTATATTGCCAAAAAATGCGCAAACATGAGGAGGAAAATTTCTTCCTATAAAAGGAGGGGAGCTCCCACCTCTCATCTCATCCCATTTCCCATCACATTTATTCCAAGGAACCAAGGGGAGGTATCCACTGAGGGAGGATGTTCAAAAATATTTCCCTTATCATATTATTAATTTGTTTATTTTATTAATTTTTTTTATTTCAATTGTAATTTATATTTTTAATAAATTCATGCATGGTTTTTATTTTTGTGTTTTCTTCCACCCAACCACCCTCCTTTATACTCCATATTTTGTCCTTATTATCTTCTTCTATTTTTCTCATGCTACCCACCATTACCTCTTACCCTATAAATGATATACTTACTCAATCCTTGGCTCGGTGGGGGGGGGGGGGGGGGTTATGTGTCAATTTCATTTATTCTATGGTAAAATTATTATGTTTTATTATGTTTTTGATGAGAAAGAGTGACGTGCATGGGTGTGGTGAGATACCACCCGGAAACTAAACTCAAACTCATTTATATTATTTTATTAAATTTTTTACCTCCCATATACTAAATACACACTCGTAATATGAGGGATTTGATCCATTCAGTGGTTGAAATGGCATATGATAGAGTCAGGTCATGGATGTTGTCACACTCACGATTGAATTGTTCCATCAACTTTGATTAAATTAGGAGGGGAATTAAAGATTATTAAATGCATTCAAGATTTCACACCAATTATTAAAAGAATAGTAATTCAAGAATGATATCTAAAAATTTAATTATCAAAATATATTTAAACACCAACAAGGAAAATGATGGAACCCATAAACCAACCCATAAATTCCAAGTTCTTTAGTCACTAATTAAATTTTTTCATTGCATGTTAGTTAAATATTTTCATTAATTTAAATTTCATAACCTTCCTAAAATAAAATAAAAAATTAAAACGAATTATTTTAGGTGAATTAAATTAAGTGAGTGAACAAATGAGAAAGTTCCTCAAGTGAGACGAACCTGGGCATCTATTATAAAACACTAGGAAAATTAAATTGCTTTTTACATGCCCAATAATAGGAGTGTGTCACATAAAATAAAGTAAATACATTCATCTCTACACAGGTATATTTCTACAACACATATAACTAGAATATCCAGATATACTCAACAAAGACACACATTCTAGTGGTAAGTCACAACCATATTATACTAGTCTATGATTCAATATAGAATATTCCACAATGCACTCACATTAGAGAACACACTCCTGAATCTGATAGCATTGATGATGTCCGTCCAATAGGTACTTCTTAACATGTCTCTTCATGAGAAAGAGCATGCTAATAGTTTGAATAGAATACAATACACATATGAGGATCACAGGCAAGGACATGGGGTGATACCAACCAATCATTCTCGATTAACCAGCTAAGTAGAGGATTGAATCCCATTTAGTGTTGGTCAGGTCGATACCAAAAACTCAACAAAGTACATGAATATGAATAGAGGATCTAACTCTGGGCCTCTCAGAGGGATTCCAACAACTCTATCTATGAATTACAGCTGAAGGGAGCATAGTCCCGGGAGTAAAAATGATTGCATAATAACTATCATGAAAATGATTAAGGTAACAATACCTAACAAAAATTTTCCTATATATAGAGTACAAGGGCTCCAAGACATGTATAAAAGAGTAAAAAATGTGTAGTAGGGGTCACACTCCATGTCCCTTGAACCTGAATCTTTCTCATGTAAATGGATCATCTCATAAAATTGTATCCATGTAGTAGTACACACCATGTATGTATCCCATTTACTCTAACCATGTGCTAGTACATGTCACCATCCTATGCATGTCTTCTCAAGTACCAATACACAGCTTAGCCTGTGAACACCTTCCCATGTAAACTACACGTGTGATTCTTGAGTACATGCCAAGTGACCCAGGTGATACCATATGTTATGTGAAAGGGGTCACATTCCATGTGATATTTAACTTCCTATGGAAACCCTAATCATAGCTCATGTGGTCCCAGACAACGTATAGATCCAGATTAAACATTATGTTGTTCAGGATTTTATAGAATTTCATATCCACTCCCGCATTTGATCCAATACCTCTAGATTTTGATATGGTGATCATTTCATAATGAGATTGATGATAACAACTCATCCAATCCTTTTTGTCTATGAAGAATGAATTACACCATAAAATATTCTCAAAAAAAGAATCAAATTGTCATTCTTTGTTGTGTGTTCAAGAATGGTAAATTGGGTATCCTCTGTCATCAAAATAGCATTACCTCCATCATCACACCTCTGTCACTCTATTCTAATCTTAGATCTACGATATCGGATCGTTGCAACAAGAAATAGGTGTGCAATGATCGATTGATCGAGAATGCTTGTGACAAATGATGAATGGGGGAGAAAAGAACAAGAACATATTTGAGAAACAACCCGTGATCGATGTTCATGTTTCTCTTGATCTATCATTATTAGAATGAAAATATGAATAATAAAATTAAAAATATATTCTCCCATCAAAACCTCATTAAATAAACTCATCCTAAATAATGATCAAAATATAGTTCAATATTTTCATTGATTGATTCATGTTCATTGTATAAATCATGAACGGGGAAGAATAAAATAAAAATACATGCCCTCCCATGATTCAAATAGATCACTAATGATGAATGGGGTTGTTCCATGTTGTTTGGTGAGATCCATTGAATCTTTTTTGCATTGATCATTGATCGAATATCCTGTCACCATTCTTCTGAGAGGATTCACTGAAGCTATCTCCAATGGCTCTCCAATTGTTCCAGGGTTGTACAGCTAACCCTAGTATTTCTCTATAATAGTCTATTTAAATTCCATCAATCATTGCATCAACAAAAAATGAAAGTAAATAACTTTGTAAATAATTTTTTTCATTTCCACGCCTGTGATGACTTTTCTAAAATTGTCACACACCGACTAATGTTAAGTCATTCCTAAGGTAAACCACTCATTCTGAACTCAACGGTATCATAGTATTTCTAATAAGGGCACCCATTTAGAATTTATTACACGTTTTCTGAAAAACTATGCATGCATGCTATTTAATATATTTCAAAAATTTATTTTAGGAATAATGGCCTCAGAATCGGATAGTGTCTCAGTGCCTAGTCTCACAAATAATCTATATAGTATCCAAAAAAATAGTGCATGGAAAATCTAAGGAATTATAGTATGCCACCACTAATGACAACTAAAACAATATCTAATCAATATCTATTGTATGTAGTTGTAAAAAGAAATAATTACAATGCATAAGTAAACAGTTATCACATTATCAATTAAACTTTATTTAACTATATAAACCTTTGGGTTACTATAGACACTTATACCTAATTCCCCACTTCAACTCATGTCAAAGGATGATGTATGTCTGAGGGATATCATAACTTATAAATCCATTGTTATCATTCAATACCTACTCTGAAATAATTTGGATCCTAAAGTTTGTCTAAAGAATATCATATCTCATAATTCCATTGATATCATTATTTAATTCATATTTTTATTCACATGTTACCATTCATACATCACACAATAGAATATCCATGTTTCTATTCTTTAATTCACAACTAAATGACCATGTTACAAATCATACCTTACACATTATAATAATCAAGTTCTCAATCTCTATTTCACAACTAAATGTCCATGTTACCATTCATACCATACACATTATAATGAACACATTACCATTATTTAATTCACAACTAAATTCCCATGTTACCATTCATAACACATAATTAATTCAACAATTAATTATCCACATCAATTACATTACTAATTCCATAATTAGTTAAACATAACAATTCCATTAGTTAATTCAAAATTTATCTAATCACATAAATAACATTAATTAATTCAAAAAAAAATTAATCACATAAAAGACATTAATTAATTCTTTAATTAGTTAATCACTTAAATTCTATTAGTAAATTAAATAATTAATCAACCACACCAATTTTATTAATAATTCAATAATTATTTTATCACATAAATCCCCTAAATTAATTTTCTAATTAATTGAGTATGTAAATCCCATTAATTAATTATTCAATTAATTAATCAATATCCACAAACATAAAATAACATATTAATTCCATAATTAATTTTCTCAATCACAATCTAAATAGATCATAATTATTTCCACAATTAAATATCTCAATCCTAAAATCATAATATCTCATAATTAATTCTACAATTAATTATCTCAATCTATAATTCCCAAAATCCCCAACATTTTATCTCCTTAATTAATAAATTCAAAAAATTAATTAATTCAATTAAGAACATAATTTATAAACATATAATAGAAATTATACAATTACATACATGTAATTTAAATAAATACTTTGAGATTTGAATTATTGACAACTTACCTCAATTAGTTGATGAGCGATCACCCAATGAAAATCCTCATAATTTGAGATATACAATTATATAGTATGAGATTCAAATTTAAAACCCTAATTCAAGATCAAATCATTCAAGATATCTTAAATATAGATATATATCTAAAATACTAGATCCAGATCCAGAAAAACATATTTATATCCAATCAAAATAAGAACAAAACCCCCTTTCTAGAATAGGATAATAAAGGATAATGAATAGGAAACCAAGAGAGGCAAGATCCTCTGACAGGGAGGGGTGAATATCTTCAATACACGCTTAAAATAACTAATTAAAAAGGTTATTAAGTCTTTTAATCATATAGGATTCTTGAAAATCAGGAAATATTATTTAGGGTTAAATGGGGATCAAATAAAAGTTAAATGGGGGTTTTGGTGATTAAAAATATAATTTTTTTGTCATTTAAGAATTCATGCATGGTTAGCTGGGAAGGGGAGGATGGTTTCTCCTAAATGTGTACCTAAATGTGAACCTCTATTATGGGGGTTCATAGTTTCTCATAATAGGGTGTATAAATTGACAAACTATGTGTCATCTATGTAATACCTCTCTATCCAAGGTTGAATGGTTTGCTGGGCAGGGGCGCATGATTTGGGAAAAACATGAGCCAACCATGAACTACACTTATCCCTTCAAATTTTCTCAATTTTAAACCCAAAAACACCCCAAGGTAAAACCCAACCCAAGTAAACTGAAACAAGGAAAAAATAAATACATGAAATTAAGGCCAAGTCATCTTTAGGAAAGTTCGGGATCTTAAAATCTCACCACCTTATAACATCTTATCCTTGAGCTGCACTCCAAAGAATCTCTATGATTCCGAGTCAGAAAGATTAGGACAATGATCCCATATATCTTATTTCCATTCCCATGTCTCCTCCCACACATTCCCATGATTCCACAATACAAAAACTATTGGCATGGACTTTCCCTGCAACACTTTCTCACTGCGATTCAACACACGTATTAGATGCTCTTCAAAGGACAAATCTATCTCAATCTCAACATAATCACTGTCAATAACAATAGAGGGGTTGGGGTGATACCAACCTAGTTTTGACACTTAGAAAACATTATTAATAGCACTGTATATATGTGGAATAGCCAATCAGTAGGCCACTAGCCAGATTCTCTCCACCACCTCAAACGGTCCAACAAACATGGGTTCCCACTTTACATGTCTCTATATTCTATAGTGATTGAATATAGAAAACACCCAAATGAATACATTATCAGCCTCTATAATCTCTTGGTGTCATTTATTTCATTCAGCGTATGACTTCTATCTACTTTGGGTCATATCCATATATTTTTGAATCAAATGTTCATGCTCTAATGTGTCCTACACAAGACTCGGTCCCAAAAATATAGACTCACATACCTCCATACAGACTACAGGTGGTCTTCATGTCCTACTATAAAGAGCCTCATATGGTTCCATCTATATAGTTTCCAAATATCTATTGGTATGGGTTAACTCCACTACTGCTAGGTGATTCTCCCAAGACCCACTGTTGTTTAGATCACAAGCTCACAACATATCCTCAAGAACGTGTATAGTATACTCGGACCACCCATCTGTAAGTGGGTTGAAATTAATACTCAATAAAACTTACATACCAACGACCTTCTGCAATACCTAAAATTATTGTGAAATAAAACACAAGTTTCAGTCTGAAACAATATTCTGTGGCACCTCGTTCAGATAGAGTATCACCCAAACATACAAATATCCAAACTGCTCCACTAAGAAAGTCTCCAATATATTCAAGAAATTCACTACCTTTTTTAGTCTATCCACAATAACTCAAATAGAATTATTCTTCTCAGGCATCCCTGGAAGAACCACCATAAAGTCCATGGTCAGTTTTTTCCACTTCCATTCTATAATGTCCATTGAATGTAGTAAACCTATAGGTCATTAATGCTCGGCCTTCACCTACTGATAGGTGTAGCATCATGTCACAAACTTTACTATTTTCTTTTTCATTTCCAACCATAAAAACTATCTTTGTAGTTTACTGTGCATTTTGGTCAAACCTGGATGTACCACCCACTTCAAGGAATAAAAATCACACATTAACTAGTCTCACATTCATTTAGGCACAAAAACCTGTTCCTAACATAGATGACCCCATCCTCATCTATTCTCCAATTAGAAAGTGACTCCTCACCCTCATTGTTTTCCCTCTAGGTAAAACATTATAAATCTACATTCTTTCTTTCTTAGTTCTATTGCAAAAATATATAATCCAATGAAACTATTACGAGAGAAATCTAACCCTAACTCTCCTAAACGACAATGTGTATCTTGCCTAGTAAATCCATCATCTTCCACTCAACACAAGACTCCAGAACCACCTGAGTTTGAGTCTTCCTGCTGAAAGCATCATCATCAATGTTCCCCTTTCAAGGCGTATATGCTGGATCAAAATAGAATGGTTGCATATACTCAACCCATCTCTATTATAGAAGATTCAAGTCTCACTGTGAAAATATGTACTTTAATCTCTTTTGATTAATATACACATAAAAAAATTTCCCAATAGATAATGTCCCCAACACTTTAAAACATATACCATTATCCCCAACTTAAGGAAATATGTAGGGTTGTTCGGTTCATGGGGCCTCAACTTCAAAGACCCATAAACCAAAAATTGATCTCCATGCATCAACACAACTCTAATTAAAATCCCAAAAGTGTCACAATACACTGTGTACTTATCACTTTTCTTAGGTAGGATCAATATTGGTACTGATGCCAAAATCTTCTTCAACTCCTAGAAAGAATTATCACAATCTTATGACAAAAAAACATTATCCTTTTTTTGGTCAAGAGGGTCAGTAATGTTTCCAATTAGTAATTTTTCTGAATGATCCTCTAATAATATTTAGAAAATCCTAGAAATCAATGGATATCAAACATGATCATGGGATACTCTCAAGAATCCACTATCTGAACCGTCTCTATATTTAACAATACACATTCCTCCGAGATGATGCTACCCAAGAAGTGTACCTGATCGATCCAAAAAATTGTACTTAGATATCTTGATGTATATCCAATGCTCTCTTAGTGTATGTAGGATGATATCAAGATGTTGGTCAAAATAATCATCTGTCTTGGAGTGCACCAAGATGTCTTTCACAAACACTACCACAAACAGATCTAGGTACAGATTAAAGATTTTGTTCATTATGTCCATAATCATTACTGGTGTGTTTATAAACCCAAGACATATTATGATGAAATCATATAGTCCATTCCTGCTTCTAAATTCATCCCTTGGTATATCAGAAGTATGAAGTCTCAGTTTATGATACCCAAATCTCAAGTCAATCTTGGAGAACACACAAGCTCCTCTCAACTGGTCAAATAGTTCATCGATACGGGGGAGAGGATACTGGTTCTTCACAGTCATCTGGTTCAACTTTTGGTAATGACCACATAAGCATAAACACCTATCTGCCTTTTTTGAAAACAACACGAGTAAATCCTAAGGATACCTACTTAGATAAATAAATACCTTATCCTCTAACTCCTTCAGCTGAGTCTTGAGTGCTTGAATATCTTTCGGTTCCATTCTATATGGTGGAATTGAATTCATCTCTTTTCTTGGTATGATCTCAATGCTAAATTCCACATCTCTCTCAGGTGGAATCCCTGAGAAATATTAAGTAAACAAATCCTAATACCTAGCCACTATGTGTGGAAAGAAATGTCATTTTACACCTCCTTCATCTAGATATAAACTAGAAACTTGGGTTGTGATCACTCCTATTTGATGAGTAATTGGCCCTACTCGGAACGCCTCGATATCCAACTCTCCACAGTGAATATATTTTTAACCCTTAGGAGATGTAATGGTCATTCTATTATGGTAAAAATCAATGTGGGGACAATATGATACTAACCAGTCCAAACCCATAATTAGTTCAAATCCTGACATGTCTATGATATAATGATCCAATATAAATTGATACTAATCGACCTCAAGAGAACCCCCCTTGCACAAAAAAATGTCTCCTGACCGAACTCCATGAGGTTTGTTTGTCGTCAACACCCCACTCACGAACTCCATCACCTGGCTCAAACCATTAACATGTTTTGTAGAATTAAAGGAATTATAGGCATCGATATCAAATAAGGCACTAGATATCATATAAGCTATAAAAATAGTACCTCTCACTAACAATGGTCCAGCCTTGATATCAACACTTTTAAGGTGAATAGAATGCAACAGTCTTACCCCACTTCCCCGTGATGAAGTCTAATTCCCTGTGCTGCACTACTCTACTAATTTTAGCGCTCTTACCCTGAATCTCCACATACAGTACCTTTACCAACATTTCTAGTAGAACCCTAGATGCATGACTGATATGGTGCTGGATATCCTCTTCCTACACTCTGATTCTGACTAGCTATACCATTACTACTCATCTATTGATGAGTCCTGTAGAACATTTTAAGATGTCCCATCTTTCTGCAAGACTATAAATATATTGGTGGTTGAGGTAACTATATTCAAAAGAATTCTAATCAACTAAACTGGTGATATATCACTTGATTAAGGTCTTGTGAAAATGATCCCTCTTTTTAGGTACTATATTTCCCGCTGTCCTGGTTGATGTTTTCATAGCAATGCTTCTTACTCTCAGCAGTCGTACCTTCTAGTCATCCAAATAGAACCACCTTTCATACACTGGAAGCCTCTTCAGGGTACCCATATCTATGAAATTCTTATCCACCACCTCTGCTAAATTCTTTAACTAAAAATGGTTAACTTGGGACTTAATCTCACATTTAATCCCATTCTAAAAATGACTTACTGTAGTAATCTCATCTACTTCCAATGCTGGAGAAAAGTGTTGCAAATGTGTAAAGTTTCCAACATATTCTATCACATAATTACTCCCCCATGTCAACGTCATGAACTCAAATACTCTCACCTATCTCAATATCTCTGGATAGATGTTCTCTAGAAACATATCCAACATTTCCTTCCATAACATACCATTATCCTACAGAGTCCACGCCTAAACATACCACCAGTGATTCACTAATTCTTGTATCATGTAATCATCCAACATGACCATCCTCTCTACAGGAGTCTCAAAGTGGTCAATTATAGTCTTGAGGGACTCAACCTGGAAATCATCTCTCTCAGGTCCACCCTCTCCAATAAAAGTAAGAGGGTATTGAATTTGTAAATTAATTTTTAGATCAAACATACTCATCACAACCCACTTTGGATCTCTTCAGATTAATTTCATGAAGTGGGAAATGTTCTCTTGGAACTGCTCCCTGAATTCTTCTCCTGACACAATTGGTGCCTCTGTTCTTACAACTATTAGATCATCTCTAGCCATATCCTCATGTTATCCTCTTAATGAGCGCCGTCATAGAGAAGTATCTATACCATTACAAATAGGTACCTTAGGAATCCTTTTACAAAATTAACACATTTAATGTAAAATACAATATTCCACAACTAGTCATTTCCCCAAACCCTACCACATTGTCAAAACTGAGGTGTTATCACTACCCTTAATAATATTACTCCATGGTCCTAGATAACAAGGGTAAACACATTATAATTATTAATGATTCTCATTTAGACACCCATTTATTCTTATCTTGAAACATTATACAATATTTCTCAATCTCATGTTAGGTGACATTTTCATTTCAATTTCACATGCAAGGAAAAACAGTTAAAGTTCAATAACATACCCATAACCCATTTTTCCATGTGTGCCTAAAATGATGCATGTCACAATAACCCTAAGTTCCTAGAATTATGCATGTAACTCAAATCGTGTGCCATACAGGTCCACGAGTCAATACTCATAAAAAATTAACATCAAAAATCGCAACACAAAACACGTGTGTCACCCAAGTTGAAATAATATTCAACTGTAACAGCAAATATGAAGAACAACAATCCCACCATGGGTACTTGGGTTCTCCCCGATACATGGGTTAGCTACTCCCATGCATGAGATCATAACCAAGGACCGAATATTTCTAGTTTCATGTCTACCTTTACAAAATAGTTATTCAAAATAAAAAAGAAAAGAAATATGGACTCTGATACCACGTTGTAATGTCCTGACCCAGGTGTCACACATCAGTGCCTCGAGTCAGTGAGTCACATGACCTCTGGTGTGCCTCCACGTATGCTAGAGGATACCGAATAGCATTTAGGGTCTAGAATATCGATAATGGGGAGACTATACCCCCTTCTATCAGAATAAATACACTAGAAGAAAATAATAAACAATAACTAAATAACATGTAATCATAACCTGAAATAACCGGTATCACGAGATTGCTGAAAGTGAAAATACAATATCAAAACTAAAGAAGAAAATATACCATGCCAATGTACGTGTCAAGTGTCTAAAATTAAACAAAAAATAAGTACAATAATGACACCCCTAATTGGGTCCCGAATCATTTCTAGTTCCCTCATCCATTCTCTATCCCATATCATCGATATAGCAATGTGTTTTTTCCCGTAATGTATCCTGAAAACACAAAGTCTATTTGGGTACCAATAAGGCATCCCGAGTAGGGTATGAGTACAACTCAGTATGCCCACACCAATGGTGTATAAAACAATATATAGTAAATATAAAGTATAAGAAGTTGTATAAATTCATAATTACAATTCATATGTAAATTGTTATCACATTATCAATTAATCGTTATTTAACAACATTAACCCCCAGACTCTCATAGACACTCGTACCTTAATGCTTGCTTTGGCTCATTCTGAAGCCTAAAGTATGTCTAATGGATATCATATATCATAATTCCGTTTTTATCATTCAATACCTACTTTTTCTCATATTGCGTCCTGATGTATGTTCGATGAATATCTTATCACATAATGTCATTGATACCATTATTTAATTCATACATGAATTCCCATGTTACCATTCATACATCACACAATAGAATGACCATGTTCCCATTATTTAATTCATAGCTAAATGACCATGTTACCATTCATACCTTACACATTATAATGATCATGTTACAATTCTTTATTTCACAACTAAATAACCATGTTACCATTCATAACATACACATTAGAATGAACATGTTCCCATTATTTAATTCTAAACTAAATTTCAATCTTAGAATTCATAACACATAATTAATTCAACATTTAAACATCCAAATAAATTCCATTAATAATTCAACAATTATTTAAACACAAATATTCCATTATTTAATTCAATAATTAACCTATCACATAAATAACATTAATTAATTCAAAAATTAATTAAACACATCATGTAAATTAATTAATTCTATAATTAATTAAAAACATAAATTATATTAGTCAATTAAACAATTAAATAATCAAATAAATTTCATTACAAATTAAACTATTATTTATCACATAAATACCCTTAATTAATTCCCCAATTAATTGAGTACTTCAATCACATTAATTAATTCTTCAATTGATTAATCAATATCCACAAACTCAAAATTCCATAATTACTTACACAGTTAACTATATCCATCAAAATCTCAGTATATCATAATTAATCACAATATTAAATATTTCAATCCTCAAATCTCAATATCTCACAATTAATTCTACAATTAATTATCTCAATCTACAATTCCCCAAATCCCCAATTTCACATTTCCTTAACTAATTAATTCATCAAATTAATTAATTTAGTCAAGAAAACAATTTCCAAAAATCTAATTGAAATTATAAAATAACATATACATAATTTAAATAAAGACTTTGGGATTTGGATTATATACCAACTATCTCGATTCGTTGACAAGCAGTCGTCCAACAGAAATCCCCAAAATTTGAGCAGCACAACGACATAGAACAACATCTGAATCAAAAACCCTAAATCAAGATTGAAAAAATATATATCTCTGAAATATATAAATATATCTACAAAAATATATCTAGATAAAAACCAAGGTATATATCCAATCGAAATAAGAATAACAAACCCTGTCTAAAATAGGAGAAGAAAGGATAAGGAATGAGAAACCAAGTGAGATGAGATCATCTTACTAAGAAGGGTTCATATATTTGATATAGTCTTTTAATCACAAATAATATAGGTCATGAAGACTTTTAATACATCTAGGAGGATCCAAAATCATGAAATATCATTTAGGGTCGAATAGGGGTCGAATTAAAGTTAAAATGGGGGTTTGAGTGATTAAAAATATAATTTTTGTGTTATTTAAAAGGTCATGAATGGTTAGTTGGGAAGGGGTGCATGGTTTAACCTAATTGTGAGCCTAACCATGTGTCTTTATTATGGGGGTGCACAGTTTCTCCTAAAAGGGTGCATGGTTTAAAAAACCATGTACTAACCATGAAATTCCTCTGTCCAGTGTTGCACAGTTTGATGGGTTGGGGCACATGGTTAGGGAAAACCATGCGCCAACCATGAATTTCTTTTCTCCCTTCCAATTTTATCAAATTTTCTCCAGTACACACCCCAAGGTAAAACCCAACCCAAGTATTCTCAAACAAGAAAAAAATAAATACCTGAAATTATTCTCGAGTCATCTTCAGGAAAGGTCCGGATCTTACACAAACAATTTCATTTACTCTAATGAAGTATTCATTAATGGATTCTTCATATCTAATTCGTATGTTTTCATACTTACGATTCCAAATTTATATCCTTTCTTCCTTAACATTAGTATTCCCATTGAATATACTTTCCACCTTATCCCACATACACTTTGATGTTTTGAAACCCATCACCTTCATATAACTATTTTCTAATAAGGACATTAGTATTGAATTTATAGCCATTCCATAAACTTCTATATTTATTTTATTAGTTAACAACATAGGAGGATATTTCTTAATATGTGTAAAAAAAAATTTAGTATCATAAACAAATTCTAGGCCAAAATATAGGAGATAAAGATTCATATAATTTTTTCATCCATAATAATTTTTTCCATCAAATGTAGGAATTCCTCTACTATTGATATAATTGGTATTATCCATGATAAGAACAAAATAAAGGAACATTATCTATGATACCAATTAAAGTTTCAAAGGATTAAATAACAACATTGAAGGTGGTTGAATCAGTTGGTCACATTTATAAGTTGCAATACTTTTAAAAAACCTAACCCTTGAAACCTGTTAAAGTTTTATACTTATTTTTTTTAGTAATTACCCATGCATGAAAATTTAGGAAATCAAGTAAATCACGTAACATTTAAATGATTTTTCCTCAGTGTGAGAACCTACATCCTTTACATAGCTACTCATGTGGGTCTATATAAATTCTCTATAATGAATAAGTGAATACAACTCGTGCCAACTCCCACTAGATAACTTCTATGTCTCAGTAGAAATTATTATACTAACTCCCATAACCATAAAAATTTTCTTATAAATAAATGAGAAAAAATAAAATAATAAATAATTTCTTGAAACTTCTCAACAAATTCCCTATTTGGAATCCTCATTCAGATGTGGAAAGGCCTGATTCTCTCATTCCGATGGGGATGGGTTCAATGGGCTTAGTCCAATGAATTTAGTTTAATGGAAACATTATGATGAACTCATTCTCAGTCAGATACTCTTTAGCCTGGAAAACAAAACATTAAGATTTCCAACCTTATAATGAGGTCTCAATCCAAAATGATAACTTTTACATGAATTATATAGTGCTCCACCTTTTCCAATCACTTAATAAATATGTAAAGTACGAATGTATTCTGGTTCTATTAATAGGAATCCCAGAATGACAAAGGCAAGAAACTAGAAAACATTTCCAACTTAATTAAATTTAAAAACATCAAGTTCAACACATATTTGAATTTGAATTTTGACCACTTAAACTCTTCACAAATCTGTTGAAATCTTTTTGAGTCTTATTTGTAAATATTATTATCAGACTTCCTAAATTTTCTTCGGTATAATTGAACTTCATTAACTCATTATGATGTAACATACATAGCTAATTAGGATGGAACTTCCTCAAGTCATTATGATGGAACTTCCCCATCTCATTCTGAATTGAATTTCCTCATCAGAGTTAGTCTGGTTGAATTTTTTCTTAGAGTTAGTCTAATTGACATTTGTTCTCAAAGTCAATCTTGATTGAATTTCCTTCTCAAAGTCATTATGATCAAATTTCCTCCTCAGATTTAGTCTGATTGAATTTCCTTCTCAATGTTAGTCTGATGGAACATCCTTAGTATTAGTTCGATAGAATCCTCATAATGATGGAATTCTCATTATGATGTAAAACTACATTCTGAAACTTTGAAATTCTTCAAACCTCGCTAGCTATAACTCAGTCATACTTATAAAAACATCTGTTCTCAGTACTTCTGGATCTGATTCAATCTTTTTCATGATTCCTATATCTAAGAAAATCATTATGATTCCTCCATTTCTTCAAAATATTTTATCATGAGAGTTTTCATGATTTATGATATCTTCAGGATTGGAAAAGCACTTTCTGACTTACATATGAAATTATTATGACTTCTATTACATTAAAAACATTGTTTCTTTTCAACCAAAAGACAATATGAATGGTTTCACCTATTCTCCCCCTTGTCTTCATAAGTATTCTATCACAATTTTTATAGACAATTAATGATATTTGAAAATTAAAAACAAGAAAATCATCGTCTAGCTGATGGTTAGAGAGTTTAAAACACTCTAACTCCTAACCTCACTATCTTCATTCAAACTATTCAACACCATTCTAACTTTATAACCAACACTGATTCGAATGAAACTTGAAATTCGGGCTAATGGATCTAAGACCAATGATGTGTCTGATCAGCAAATTTGTTATTCTAATGACATATCCAATCAGTGCTACAAAGTTTGATACTTTGTGTTTGGTGCTACTCAGTTTGATCATCTATATCCAGAAAACAAATTTCACTAAAACAAAACTTTTCTCCCTATTTATGTTTAGGTTCAAAAATTTAGAAACATTTACCAGTTATTCAAAAACCATTATTTTTCAAAAGAATAGTATTCTACAAATACAAAACTTATTAAAAAACATCATAACAGTTATTCAGTACATCATACCATATATGAATAGGAATGAATCCTATGAGGTCATACATGCATTTTTTGGTTTGGAAAGCGTTTTTATGGCCTATTTTAGGAAGAAACATTAACCTTGAGGTGTAGAATGTGACTTTATAGGATAACTCAATGAAACAATGGGACATTACCAATATGAACCCTTAGAAAAAAAGTAATAGTGGAAAGACATTCAATATTCCTTTAGAGGGAAAACATCTCTAAATGTGATCGTGGGATGGAGATACAATTAGAGGAAGTTGAGACTCAAGGTACATAAGACTTGTCATAGGAACAGGTTCTATAAATCCATATATTAGAAGAAACTTTTCTAGAGACACAAGTAGTTTGTGGAAGTACAAGAGAGGTTAGAGAACTAGAATGGTATGGTTTTCTTGCCACCAAGAATGGTGACTAATTATTAGTTTATAAAAATGATCCTATAATCTTAATGGAATTAGTAAGTGGCAGAGATGTTTCCAAGTGAAAATAATCCATCAATTCTAAAATGGATTCCATATACCAAAATCAAGTCTGTATTTTGGTAGATCCTACAGTAGATGTAAAACCCATTGGTTTCAAGTCGGTATTCAATAAGAAACTAGAAATTGATGGAATATACAGTACCTATAAGGTATTAATAGTTGTAAATGGATTAAAATAGCATCATGAAATTAACTGAGATAAAACCTTTTCACCATTTGTATTGTTGAGATCCATCAGAATTATACTTGACATTAAGTCTTACCGTGACTATGAGATTTTAGACATGGATTTCAAAACAGCCTCACTTAATCGAAACCATCAAGAAGATGTTGATATAAAACAACTTGAAGGGTTTGTGACTCCAAAGGATGAAAATATATACAAAGTTAAAAATTATCCATTTATGGATTAAATCAAGTATCTAGGATATGGAACATTCATTTTTGATGAATCTATAATAGAATGTTGTTTCCTAAAGAATGAGTGTGATCCTAGTTTCTACAAACAATTTAGTGCGATTGCATTCATTTTCTAAATAGTATATGCTGATGACATTTTACTTATAGTAAATTAAATACAAGTATTACAGTTTTTTATGATGTGGTTGAATAAATGATTCTCTATGAATGACCTGGGTGAAACATTATATATATTTTGAATTAAGATCTATCATGATAGATCCAAGAAGTTGCTCAACCTAAGTCAAAGTACATTCATTAATATGATACTTAAGATATTTGGTATGGAAAAATCCATGAGGGGATTGTTACCAATGTCACGTGGCACTCATCCTTCCAGGAAAATGTTTCCTCAGATACATGGGGAAATTAATAGAATGGAAAGTATTTCATATACATAAGTGATTGGTTCATTCAGTTATATTATGATATGTACTAGGATAGATGTTTCCTATGCATCAAGTGCAGTAAGAAGATATCAAGATGATCCAGTTGACTTCTATTAGATGGCAGTCAAGATTATCTTTAATTATTTGATGTGTACTGAGGATATGATCCTAGTTTATGGAGGATATGGCGAACCAGCCATCAAATGATATAAAGCTTATAGTTTTAAAAATTATCAAAATCACATGATGTCACAAATGAGATACATATTCACTTTGAATTGAGGTATTGTGAGCTGGAAGATCTCAAAAAAGGCTATGGTCATAGATTTTACAGTAGAGTCCAAGTATATTGTGACTTCTAAGGTAGATAAATAAGCATTATGGATTCCAAAAACGATCCAATATCTTAAATTGGTATATAATAGTAAATATCCTATTATACTCTATTGTGATAATATTGTAGTGGTGTCTCTCGTAAAAGAGCAAAGTACACATCAACGGACGATGTAGGTACTTTGGAAGTATCATCTCTTGAGGGATTTTTTTAAGATATGGGAGGTTTTATTGAGGAGTATTTCCAATGAACAAAATATATCATACCCCTTGACTAAAATCTTGATTCACTATAAATATAATTATTATGTGAGTTCAATTGGACTAAAAGTTGTAGGTAGTTGGATCTTGTCCTCATGGGAGTTTCTTGGAGTCAGTGTCCTAGGATTAGCCATTTGTACTTTAATTACAAGTATGTTCGCTATATTGAATATTAATAAAACAGATTATGAGATATTTTACATTATTATGTAAGACTCTAATGTAATAATTTCCTAGAGTATAGGTCACATTGATAAGTTCATAGCAGTTCTTTGTTATATTGAGAACCTTGAAGTGTTATGATGATATTCTTAAAGAATTTTCTTCTCTTGGATAACGTACTATGATGGGACACATAGTTCCTAGAATGTTAAGGGGAAGCACTCATAAGAGGATGAGGCATAGTATCATGAAGTTCTCACTTGGTAATCATGAATATGGGAGATTGTTTCAAATAATAAATTTTCTTTTAACTCCATTATCTCTCTCCCACTCAAGAAAAATAAATGTTAGAGAGATTTATTCAAGATTAACTTATGAGTGATCAAGAGTGAACAACACAAGGTATTTTATTCCCCACACTAGCAAATAGAGATCATTTTACATTAATCAGATATCAATGGAGCATGTGTGGATTTTCCCTAGAGGGATTCTATTATTAGATCCTCATAGCGCAATGAAGGCAATTTGAAAGGGTATTTTCATCTGATTAACATCATTAATGAAGAAATATTCCTAAGTTAAGGTAATCATTTTTTATGACATTAAATAAATTAACTAAAAATTTGATGTTCAAGCTCCTCTCTCTTGGTTTTGAGCATATAAACATTAAAAAAAATTAATATATTTTCCACCACCACATGCTTCAACTAATGTCGGAACCATCATAAGGTGCCACTTTTCTAGATCCTTTGGTAGTATAGATAGATCCAAGAGGAGAAATGGGAGAAGAAGTCCAATGTTCGAGCTCAGTGGATGTTGAGTAGTATATACACACAATTCCTAGTAGTATGATCACTAGTATCATGGCCATATATTGATTAATTTTGACATATTGTCTTTCCGTTCAATATGGAGTTGAAGCAAGTACAGTCAGGGGTTGTAGCATCTTGGTTAACGCACAACCACTCGTTATGAGAATTTAGATTTTATGGTTTATTTGTCATTTATTATTATCACTGAATACACCAGTTAAACATTCTCACACATGTTAAGGATGAGTTAGTGGTGTCATACTGAATTTTATTACTCATGCCTTGCATAAAAATATTGATTCACTTTGAGAATTTATGTTTAGGGATTTGGATAAAGAAAAGGGACCTGTGGCTGATGGATGAGAAAATGAGAATGGAGATGGTAGTATATCGAGATGGACTCTGGACGACCCTAATGTTTTATTTATTTTTTGATCTTCATATTATTACTCTAGTTTGTATTTCCACTTTAGAATCCCATTTATTATTTTATGACATGTGTCTCATCTTTAAGTTTCCACATAATTACTCTAGTTTCTATTATATTGTATATTATGTATTATTTGTATTATGACATGATACTATGGGTATAGTCTCCCCACTGTTGGTCTTAGACCCTCACTACAAGTCATAATCCTCTTGTGTGTGGGGAGGCATACATGAGGTCTTGTAGCACTACGGTTCGAACATGACATTTCAGGTGAAGGCATTACAAAAACCATTCTAAAAAGACTCCATACTAAAAAACAATACCGTTATTAGTAGTGGTTTTTATTCTAGTGGAATTAGTTTAAACATTTTCCAGATAATTTAGCGGTGGTTACTAAAATCTCCATGTATTTCATGTTCTCTAGTCATTTCACAGTAGTTTGATTCATTTAGTGCTAGTTTTTTATGAGATTTTTTTTGAGAATTTAGAAATGATTTTCATTTTATTAAATGGTTAATTTTTAAAGAAACATTAAAATAAAATAGATAATATGAACATAAAAACAGAAAAATATGTTAGTATATGTTAGGTTTATTGGTAGTTAATATTAACAACTGTTAATTATGATTCAAATTCATTTTTTAAGAGTGGTTCTTAAAAATCACCACTCGATATTTTTAAAAAAATATACTTTTTAAAAATATTTAATAAAAAAATATAAATATAAAAACTATGAAATGTAATAAACTAAAACATAAATTCACAATAAGACCATCATACATACATCATACAAGATACATCCAAAGTTATATACATATACATTCATAGTCATCATAACCTCAGTCAACAGATTACCTCAGTCAACCCATACCTCAATTATCAATATATACATATAAAATATGTCCAACAATAACCCATGCCCAATATATTCCGACCCCATGACCTATGTTTCATCCTTATACCTCCACATCATCTCATCAATTGATTAATTCCACATAATCTCAAAAATGGTAATAAAAAAGATAGAAATTAAAACTTAACATAATAAATCATAATGAAAATATAATCATTGATAAAATTTAAACATACCAAAAAAACTAAGAACCAGCACCAATACCTTAAAAATAATTTCTTGAATTGAATGGCCAACCTCTTTCCTTTAGTTAACATCTATCACCTACAATAAAAACCATAACATTTAAGAAAAGAAATTGAAATGTGAAAAGAAATGGAAGATATTTATAATGTTCCACATAATATTTTTTATTTTATTGACCAAAGAAAAGGCATTTTAACATAAAACAAATAATATACCATGAAAAACACTTTTAAAACATAAATTTTCCTATTTAAAATAGTATTCAATACTTGAAACTAAAAAGGAATAAGTATATAAAATTCTAATTGATTTTTAAATTGATATGTAATGTGCTTAAATTTTACTTAATATATTTTTTAAATAATTTGATATAAAAGCATATAATAAATTAAAAAATTAAATCAATAGTGGGTTTTCAATGGTTTCATGTCAATATGAGGGGTTTTTCTATGGTTTTTACAATTACACGCGTGTTTTAGTGTTTTAAAACACTAAAAATGTGTTTATGGGAATCCTAGGAAAACAATAAATCTGAATGATGTGTTGTTAATTAATACATTTGAAAAACCATTCTATTTTTATTATCCTCTAATTTCATTGCAATCCAATGATTTTTTCCAAGTCTTAACCCCCTGATGCACGCTTTTAAAGGCTTCAATACCATTAAAAATTATTTACTAAGCCATTGTGACCACAATACATGTCAAATTGATGTGTTTTCTACACTTAAAAATCATAAATAACACAATGGTGTTTTCCCTTGATTTCACATCAATTTGAGGTTGTTTTCTATGGTTTTTATTACTACCTACATGTTTATGTGTTTTAAAACTCTAAAAACCTATTTACAGGCATCCTAGAAAAAACCTAACTTGAAATGACATTACTTCAATTCCAAAATATAAAAAATAAATATATTTAAATTTTCCTCTGATTTTATGGTAATCTGATGATGTTTACCCTGTTTTGACCCCCCCTAATACAGATTTTTAAAGGCTTCGATACATTTAAAAACTATTTATCAAGCCATTTTGACCAAAAAACACACCGGATTGACATGTTTTCTACAATTACATGTAATAAATAACATAAAAGTGGTTTTTCCATGATTTCACAACAATCTATAGTCTTTTTCTATGGTTTTGACAATTACATGCGTATTTTAGTTTTATAAAACACTAAAAACATGTTATAGGAATCATAAAAAAACTGTAAGTAAAAATGATGTTTCATTAATTATTAAATTTAAAAAATAAATATTTGGTCATTTTACTATGATTTCAAAGAAATTAGATGATGTTTTCTTGGTTTTGACCCTCTGATGCATGTTTTTAATGGCTTCAGTACCTTTAACAACTATTTACCAATCCATTCTGATCACACTACATGTTATATTGATGATTTTTCGATGTGTAAACATCAAAAATAAATAAAATATAAATGTACTATGATTTCAGGTCAATTTGATGTATTTTTATATAGTTTGACCATTACATGCAGGTTTTAGTGTTTTAAAACACTAAAAACGTGTTTGCAGGTATCCTTGGAAAACTATAACTTGAAATAATGTGTTGTTAGTTCTTACATTTCAAAAATCAATATATAGTTTTTTTTAATTTTATTTCATGGTAATTCGATGATTTTTCCTAGTTTTGACCCTCCATCACATTTTTTAAGGCTTTGATACCTTTAAAAACTATTTATTAAGCCATTATGACCACACCACTTATCGGATTGACATGTTGTCAATGTTTATACATCAAAAATAACTCAACAGTGGTTTTCCTATGATTTCATGTCAATATGGATTAATTTTATATGGTTTTTACCATTACACACACATTTATGTGTTTTAAAACACTAAAAATCCATTTAAAGACATCCCTGGAAAACCGTAACTTAAAATGATGTTATGTAAGTTTCTACATTTCAAAAATAAATCTATGGAAAATTTTCAATGATTTCATGGAAATATGACAACATTTTTCTAGTTCTGATCCCCCACAACATGTTTTGAAAGGCTTTAGTACCTTTAAAATCTATTTACCAAGCCATTATGACCGCACTTCACATCAGATTAACACTATGCATACACTTCAAAAATAAAAAAATAGTGGTTGTCGCATGATTTGATATAAATATGATGTTTTTTCTATGGATTTGACTGTTGCATGTTTTAGTGTTTAAAAAAACTAAAAATGATTTTTTGAAAATCCTAATAAAACCGTAACTCAAAATGACATCTATTCTATTAATAGATTTAAAAAATCCACCTCTGGTTATTGAATTATGATTTCATGGCAATCGAATGATTTTTTCCTGCTTTTGAACCCCCACCATAGGTTTTTAAAGTCTTTGTTACCTTTAAAAACAGTTTACTGATCCATTCCAACTACATCGCACATCATATTGATGTGTTGTTAGCGAGTACATGTCAAAAATAACTAATTGGTATATTTACCATGATTTCAAATTAATATGTGGTCATTTTCTCTTTTTCATGAATGTTACACACATATTTTTGTGTTTTAAAACACAAAAAACACATTTACGGGCATCTCAGGGAAATAATAACTCAGAATGATGTTATGTTGGTTCCAACATTTAAAAAATAAATCTATGGTGGTTATACTTTTATTTCATAGAAATATAATGATGTTTTCTTAGTTTTGACCCCCATATACATGTTTTTTAAGGATTCAATATCTTTAAAAATCATTTACCAAGTCATTCCGACCGCACCACATGTTATATTGATGTGTTGTCTATGCATAAATGTAAAAAATACATCAATACTTAATTTAGCATGATTTGACATCAATATAATTTATTTTTCTATGGTTTTCACCATTATATTCTTGTTTTACTCTTTTAAAACACTAAAAATGTGTTTATAGGAATCACATGAAAACCATAAATCATAATGACGTGTTATCAGTTCCTAAATTTAAAAAATTAATCTATAGTCATTTTTATATAATTTCAAGGGAATCTGACAATGTATTCCTGGGTTTGACCCTCTGACAAACATTTTTAAAGGTATTGGGACCTTTAAAAACATTTTACCATCCATTCCGACCACACTACAAATAAGATTGATGTGTTATCTATGAATACACATCAGAAATAACTAAGCAATAGGTATTTCATGACTTCATGTCAATATGGGGTCATTTTCTATTGTTTCGATTTTTACATACATGTTTTTGTGGTTTAAAACACTAAAAACCCACTTATGAACATTACAAAAAAAAATTGTAACACATAATGACATATCATCGGGTCCTACATTTCAAAAATCAATAAACCCTTTTCCATATCTGTTTTTATAGAAGTATGATGAAATTTTCCTAGTTGTGACACCCCGGAACACATTTCTAAAGGCTTTTATGCCATTAAAATTTATTTACTAATTCTTTCCAACCACACCGCATATTGGAATGATTTTTTTTCTATTATTATGTGTCAAAAATAATTCAATGGTGTTTTTCATATGATTTCAAGTAAATATGAGGTTTTTCTCTTTGGTTTCGAATATTATACACATGCATTAGTAGTTTAAAACAGAAAAAATCATTTACATGAATCCCTAGAAAACTGTAACTTGGAATAACATGTTTTTGGTTCCTACATTTCAAAAAATATCAATAGTTATATTCCTCAAAAATCATGGAAATGCAACATCATTTTTCTAATTTTAACCCTCTATCATGCATTTTTAATGGATTTAGTACCATTAAAAACTATTTACTAAAGAATTTTTACTGCACAACAAGTTTAATTGATATTTTTTATATGATTACATGTCAAAAATAATTCAATGGTGGTTTTCTCATGATTTCATGTCAATATGATATCGTTTTCTATGGTTTGTACCATTACACACATGTTTTGTTGTTTTAAGACACTAAAAATACATTTACAAGAGTCTTGGGTAAACTATAACTTTAAATGATGTGTCATCTATTCCTACATTTCAAAAATTATTCCAAAGTCATTTTCCTCTGATTTTATGATGATATGGAATATAATTCCTATTTTCGACCCCCTCCCCCCCCCACACAGAAGTTTTTAAAGTCATTGGTACCTTTACAAACTATTTACTATGTCAAAACTGAGAAAATGAGGTTGAATTATTTTAAATCTTGAGGATAGCAATATATAATTTATTTTTTATGTGTAGGAATCAAACACACGTGAATCCGGTGCAAGATGTTGTCGGTATGAATCGAAGTGCATGTTTTCAATATAAAAGTGTCATTTTAGTTTTATTTAAGGAATTTGTATGTGTTCCTTGAAAATTTGTGAATGATCTATGAAATTTAGAATTTAACTTGATAAGATAATCTATAAGGATAGAAATTTCCTTGGGCGTCATTCTAGTAATCCGTTGAAATATAAAAACTAAATCATTTTCCATTTTCTCTCACCATTGTTCCTTTGTTTTCTTATAAGAGTCATGTTCTCTCAATTTTCCTTTCCACCTTGCAATTTATCTTTGTGATTCCATATCTATAGCGCTACACGAACCCCCAATAGGTGTAGTAGTTACTGATGATGACTCCCTACCAAACACAACTGATGGAGTAGGTCCAAAACTCATCCCCTATACATCTATGGGATTCTCCTTCCCTAAAACAATTGGTACTTCATCGTTCTGGGAAACTGATGATGATTTTGAATGGTTCACATCCCATATTTCTATAATTTAAACATGTTAACACAAAAATATTAACAAATATTTTTTAAAATATTTGAACTTCATAAAATTATCTAATTAATAATTTTCTTATTACTATATATTATTATTTATTTACTATAAAAACATAGTATTGAAAAATAAATTATAACAACAAATAAACAATAATACCAATTAATTGTGGTTGTCTAGATGTATCAAACGGTGGTAAATTGGCATCATTTTATCCATGTATCCATCCCTATTTAGTTGGGTTTAAGGATTTTTTTGTTATAATATATTTTTCATTATTATTTTTTAATAGTAATGAAATAACATGAGATGATAATGAAAATACTTACTCTAACAACTACGGTAGGGTCATTTACAAAACTGACATCAGATTTCCTATGAACATGAAACCACATCTATGTATGGACAACAGAGTAACCAAATTCATTAGACATTATAAAAAATATAAACAAGTTAGAAAAAATTTGACTTATAATAAAATGATATAAATAATAATGAATAACATACAAACCAAAATTATTCTCTTTCTAAAAAAACTCTAAGACACATTGATATGAATAATTAAATATTTCACATGATTCATAGTATTTTTTTTAATAATTCCTACAAAAAATAGCAACATTAATAAAAATTATAAATTTATTTTTATTATGTTATTACGATACTCTAAATTATGCATTTACCACATGAGATGCATCTCTGTTAATATCGACAAAAGAATCCCATTTCACATGATAAATTAATTCACACACTTTCTCATACATATATCATGAGCTCAAAGATATTTCATTAATCTCATGTCATAATATTCATTTAAAATCTCACAATTTGTTTCCTAATTTTTTACACTGTGCATGGGCGTCAAATAGATCCTATGACATCCATATAAAAAAACATATAGAAAAAAACATAACACTGTATAAGTATATTGAAAAATTTTATTCATGTCATGTAAATTAGTTATCATGGAATATTAATTTAAATTACCTTTAATTAAGTATCAAAAACCTCATTTTTTCAAGATGTAGGAATATGCCTCAAATATTTATAATTAATGGGAATGCTCATTCTATCACAAAAAAGATGCCTAATAATCTGCCCATATATTATGGAAACTTCATCAGTAGGCACCCCAAACTCATCAAATGGAATGATAATATTGATTTCCTTCAGGTCTCATAAAAGGCTATCGTCATAGATTTTATAGTAGAGTCCATGTATATTGTGACTTCTGAGGTTGCTAATTAACCATTATGGATGAAAAAAATCATCCAACATCTTGAAATTGTTTATAATATTAAATATCCTATTACACTCTACTGTGATAATATTGTCGTGGTGTCTCTCATAAAAGAGCCAAGTACACATCAATGGACGAAGCATGTACTTTGGAAGTATCATCTCATAAGGGATTTTTTTAAGAGACATGAGGTTTTAATGAGAAGTATTTCCAAATAAGATAATATATCATACCCCTTGACTAAAATCTTGACTCACCATAAATATGATTATTAAGTGAGTTAAATTGGAATTAATGTTTAAGGTAGTTGCATCTAGTCATCATGGGAGTTTCTTGGAGTTGGTGTCCTAGGATTAGCTATTTTTAATTTAATTACAAGTATGTTAGATATATTGAATATTAATAAAACATATTATTACATATTTTCTATTGTTCTGTAAGACTCTTATGTAATAATGTCCTAGATTATATGTCACATTGATAAAGTCATATCATTTATCTATTATATTGATAACCTTGAAATGTTATGATAATATTCTTAAATAATGTTCTTATATTGGATAACGTACTATGATGGGACACATAGTTCACAGACTGTTAAGTGAGAGCACTCATAAGAGGATGAGTCCTAGTATCATGAACTTCACACTTGGTAATCACCAATATGGGAGATTTTGAAAAAGAATCACTGGTAAGAATTCCACATGTTTTGGTGTCATCAGATATTCCTATATGCAAGCATGTGTAATTGTACTGGACTTTTAAATTATCATTAATGAATTTTATAACACATGCACTTAGATTTTATGATTAAAACCATGATGACATATATTCAAGGTAAGTTAGGTTACATTGTTCTTGTCATGACTCGCATGTCATTGATGAATAATTTAAAGAATGATTTGTCCCTTATATACTTATGGAAGCTGATATCTCATCCATTTGATTGAAATAGAACCATTGCATTAAATTACATGAACAAGGTTTAATGATGTGTTAATTTTTGATATTTTAAGAATGATGTACCAAGAAAATAGGTTGGTGATATATATGTGCAACATTCTTGTTGAGAAAATATGATAAAGTGATTATATTATATAGTGAGTGTTCATTTTTAGTTTTCATCATTTCAAAATTAAGTTATTTCTCTTGGGTGACTTGACTCGTTTCTGGATAGTAATTTTGTACTTTAGGAAATCTCTCTTGATGCTAATTAAAATGAATCCTAGAGGGTCAAACACTACGTGTTTTTGATGATCTTTATTAAATACAATTCGAATTTAATTAATTGAATAAATATTATTCTCAATAATGAGGTATAATTTTATTCATGTTTTATTGATCAAAAATATATATTGAGTAATGAAATAATTAAATTAAATATTTATTTAGGTGTTTAATAAATAAATTAAGAGTTTGAATAGACCAAGACCATGTCTAATAAATTATATTAATTTAAAAGATGGTTAGATAAAATTTTTCGATGCTCAAGTTGGAGCACACCATAGAATCATAATAAGAATATTATTATTATATGGAATGCGGTTTATTATATGTTTTATTATTTTATAAGGGCCATAATTCAATAAAAAAATATTCAAACCTAAAATCTACCTCAATAAATAGCCTGTTATGGCTATTGTGAAGGTAATTGAAAATAGATAATTGTTTCGAATAATGAATTTTCTTTTAACTCCTCTATCTCTCTCCCTCTCAAGAAAAATAAATGTTTGAGAGATTTTTTCAACATTAAAGAATGAGTGATCAAGAATGAACAATGCAAGACATTTTATTCTTCACACTAGCACATAGAGATTGTTTAACATTTATCAGATATCAATGGAGCATGTGTGGATTTTCTCTAGAGGGATTATATTCTTGGATCCTCATAGCGCAATGAAGGCAATTTGAAAGAGTCTTTTCATATTATTAACATCATTAATGAAGAAATATTCTTAAGATAAGGTAATCATTTTTATGAAATTAAATAAATTTATTAAAAATTTAATGTTCAAGCTTTTCAATCATTGTTTTGAGAATATAAACATTAAAAGATATTTTAATATATTTCCCACCACCACATGCTTCCACTAATCCTGGAACCATTATAAGGTGCCACTTTTCTAGATCCTTTGCCAGTATGGATAGATCCAAGAGGAGTTGTGGGAGCTGAAGTATAATATTTGATCTCAGTGGATATCAAGTTGTATGTATAAAAAATTCCAAGAAGAATGATCACTAGTCTCATGGACATATCTTTATTACATTCGATATATTGACTTTCCATTCATGATGGAGTTAAAGCAAGTATAGTCAGGGGTTGTAGCAACTTGGTTAACGCACAACCACTCATTATGTGATATTAGATTTTATGATTTATTTTTCATTTATTATTATCACCGAATACACCAGTTAAACATGCTCACACTTGTTAAGGATGAATTAGCAGTGTCCTACAGAATTTCATTACTCACACCTTACATAAAAATATCGATGCACATTCAGACTTTATGTTTAGGGATTTGGATAAGGAAAAGGGACATGTGGCTGATGGCTGAGAAAATGAGAATGGAGATGGTAGTATATCGAGATGTACTCCGAAGGAACCTGATGTTTTATTTATTAAATTACCTGCCTATTATTACTCTAGATTGTATTTCCACTTTAGAAGGCCATTTATTATTGTATGACATGTGTCTCATATTTAAAGTATCCACATAATTACTCTAGTTTCTATTATATTTTTTATTATATATTATTTGTATTATGACATTATACTATGGGTATAGTCTCCCCACTAATGGAATTAGACCCCCACTGTGAGTCAGAAACCTCTTGTGTATGGGGAGGCATACATGAGGTCTTGTAGCACTCTAGATCGATCCATACATTTCAGGTGAAGGAATTACAAAAAACTAATAAAAAAAGACTCCATACTTCAAAAAATACCGTTATTAGTAGTGTTTTTTCTTCTAGTGGAAGTAGTTTAAATCATTGCCTAATTATTTAGCGGTGGTTACTAAAATATCACTATATTTCATGTTTTATAGTAATTTTAAAGTAGTTTGATTCATTTAGCGCTTGTTTTTATGTTATTTTTATTAGAATTTAGCAATGATTTTCTTTTTATTTAGTGGAATCTTGAAAATAAATTTGATAAAATTAACCTAACAATTGATAAATATGTCAATGGATGTTAGGTTTATTGGTAGTTAATATTAACCACTGTTAATTATGATTCAAATTCATTCTTTTAACAGTTGTTCTTAAAAATAACCTCTGAATATTCTAAAAATATATATACTTTTGAAAAAAAATTAATAAAAAAATATAAATATGAAAACATTGAAATGTAATAAACTAAAACATAAAAGCACAATAAACCCATCATACATGATAAATCCATAGTTATATAAATATACATTCATAGTCATCAAAACCTCAGTCAACCGATTACCTCAATCAATACATACTCAATTATCAATATGTACATATAAAATATGTCCAACAACAACCCATGCCCAATATATTCCAACCCCATGACCTATGATTCATCATTATTCCTCCACATCATCTCATAAATTGAAACATACCACATAATATCATCTGTTGTAATAAAAAAGATAGAAATTGAAACTAAACATAATAAATCAGAATTACAATAGAATCATTGGTAAAATTTAAACAGACCAAAGAAACTAAGAACCATCACCACTACCTTATAAATAATGTCTTGAATTGAATGGTCAACCTCTTTCCTATGGTTAACATATATCACCTACAATAAAAACTATATCATTTAAGAAAAGAAATGAAAAAGTGAAAAGAAATGGAATATATTTATAATGTTGCACATAAAATTTGTTATTTTTTTAATCAAACAGAAGACAGTTTAACATAAAAAAAATAATATACTATGAAAAACACTTTTAAAACATAAATTTTCCGATTAAAAATACGATTCAACACTTGAAATAAAAAAGGGATAAGTATATAAAATTCTAATTGATTTTTAAATTGATCTGCAATGTGCTTAAATTGTACTTAATATTTTTTTCTAAATAATTTTATTAAAAAACATATAATATATTTAAAAACAAAATCAATGGTGTTGTTTCCATGGTTTCATGTCAATATGAGGGTTTTTTCTATGGTTTTTACCATTACGCGCATGTTTTAGTGTTTTAAAACACTAAAATGTGTTTATGGGAATCCTAGGAAACCCCTAAATCTGAATGATGTGTTATTAATTCATACAATTCAAAAACCATTCTAGAGTCATTATAATCTAATTTCATTGCAATCCGATGATGTTTTCCAATTCAAAACCCCATGATGCACACTTTTAAAGGCTTTAATAACTTTAAAAACTGTTTACTGAACCATCGTGACCTCACTGCATGTCAAATTGATGTGTTTTCTGCACTTAAAAATCAAAAATAAAAAATGGTGTTTTTTCATTGATTTCAAATCAATTTGAGGTTGTTTTCTATGGTTTGTATTGTTACGTACACATTTATGTGTTTTTAAACACTAAAAACCTATTTACGGGCATCCTAGAAAAAACCTAACTTGAAATGACATTACTTGGATTCCTAAATTTCAAAAAAATATATATGGTCATTTTCCTTTTATTTTATTGTAATATGATGATGTTTACCTAATTTTGACCCCCCCCCCCAATTCACATTTTTAAAGTCTTTGATACATTTAAAAATTATTTATCGATCCATTTTGACCACAAAACACACCAGATTGACATGTTTTCTACAATTACATGTCAAAAATAACTTAACGGTGGTTTTAACAAGATTTCACATCAATCTGTAGTCTTTTTCTATGGTTTTGACTATTAGACACGCATTTTAGTTTTTTAAAACACTAAAAAGATTTTATAGGAATTATAGTAAAATAGTAAATAAAAATGATGTGTCATCAATTATTAAATTTAAAAAATAAATATTGGTTCATTTCACTATGATTTCATAGAAATTAGATGATGTTTTATTGGTTTTTACCCCATGATGCATGTTTTTAAAGGTTTCAAAACCTTTAAAAACTATTTACTGATCCATTATGATCACACTACACGTTATATTGATATTTTTCATTGTGTAAACGTAATAATTAACTCAAATATAGATGTACCATGATTTCATGTCAATTTTAGGTCTTTTTCTATGGTTTTGACCATTACATGCATGTTTTAGTGTTTTAAAACACTAAAAACGTGTTTATAGGTATCCTAGGAAACTTTAACTTGAAATGATTTGTCGTTAGTTCTTACATTTCAAAAATCAATATATAGTTGTCATAGTTTGATTTCATGGTAATTCAATGATTTTTTCCTAGTTTTGAATTTCTATCACATGTTTTTAAAGGCTTTGATACCTTTAAAAAACTATTTATTAAGCCATTCTGACCACACCACTTGTCGGATTGACATGTTGTCAATGTGTATACATCACAAATAAAATAATAGTGGTATTCCCATGATTTCATGTCAATATGGATTAATTATATATGGTTTTTACCATTACACACACATTTATGTGTTTTAAAACACTAAAAATCCATTTAAAGACATCCCAGGAAAACCATAACTTAAAATGATGTTATGTCGGTTCCTATATTTCCAAAATAAATCAATGGTAAATTTTCTATGATTTCATGGAAATATGACATCATTTTTTTTGGTTTTGACACCCCAAAAAATGTTTTTAAAGGCTTCAGTCCCTTTAAAAACTACTTACCAAGCCATGTTGACCACACTTCATATCTGATTGACATTACGCATACACTTCAGAAATAAATCAATAGTGGTTGTCCCATGATTTGACATAAATCTGATGTTTTTTTCTATGGATTTGACTATTGCATGTTTTTGTGTTTTAAAATACTAAAATTGAATTTTTGGGAATCCTAATAAAACCATAACTCAAAATGATATCTCATCTATTAATAGATATAAAAAAATCCACCTATGGTTATTGAATTATGATTTCATGGTAATCGAATGTTTTTTTCCTGGTTTTGTACCCCCAACACATGTTTTTAAAGGCATTGTTGCCTTTAAAAATAGTTTACATAGCCATTCCAACTACATCACACATCTTATTGATGTTTTGTTAGCGAGTACATGTCAAAAATAATTAATTGGTATATTTACCCTGATTTCACATTAATATGAGGTCATTTTCACTTTTTTTGAATATTAAACACAAATTTTAGTGGTTTAAAACACAAACAACACATTTATGGGAATCCTAGGAAAATACTAACTTAGAATGTTGTTCTGTTGGTTACAAAAATTCAAAAATAAATCGATGGTTGTTTTACATTTATTTCATAGAAATATACTGATGTTTTCCTAGTTTTGACCCCCATATACATGTTTTTAAAGGCTTCAAAATATTTAAAAATCATTTACTGAGTCATTCCGACCACACCACATGTTATATTTTTGTGTTTTCTTTGCGTAAATGTCAAAAATAACTCGATAGTTAATTTATCATTATTTTACATCAATATGAGTTATTTTCCTATTGTTTTCACCATTATATTCTTGTTTTACTCTTTTAAAACACTAAAAATGTGTTAATAGGAATCCCAGGAAAACCATAAATCATAATGACATTTTATCAGTTCCAACATTTGAAAAATTAATTTATAGTCATTTTTATATAATTTCATGGGATTCTGACAATGTTTTCCTAGTTTTAAACCTCTAACACATATTTTTAAAGGCTTTCGGGCCATTAAAAATACTTTACATTCCATTCTGACCCCACTGTATATTAGATTGATGTGTTATCTATGAATACACATAAGAAATAACTAAACAATGGTTTTTTCATGACTTCATGTCAATCTGAGGACTTTATATGTCGTTTTGATTGTTACATGCATGTTTATGTGGCTTAAAACACTAAAAATCCACTTATAAACATTCCAAAAAATTTGTAACACATAATGAAATATCGTTAGGTCCTACATTTCAAAAATCAATATACAATTTTATTCCTATATGGTTTTATGGAAATATGATGAAATGTTCCTAGTTGTGACAGCCCGACAGACATTTTTAAAGGCTTTAATGCCTTTAAAATATATATACTAAGTCACTCCAACCACACCGCAAATATGAATGATTTTTTGTCTATGATTACATGTCAAAAATAATAAATTGTGATTTTCTTGCGATTTCAAGTCAATTTGAGGGTTTTTTCTTGGTTTTTGAATATTATAAACATGTTTTAGTAGTTTAAAACACTAAAAATGCATTTACAAGAATCCTTGGAAAACTGTAACTTGGAATAAAATGTTGTTGGTTCCAACATTTCAAAAAATACCCATGGATATTTTCCTCGAAATTCATGGAAATCCAACATCATTTTTCTAATTTTGCCCCCCTATCATGCGTTTTTAATGGATTTAGTACCTTTAAAAACTATTTACTAAGGCATTTTGACTGCACCACAAGTCTAATTGATAATTTTTATATGAGTAAATGTCAAAAATTATTAAATGGTGGTTTTCTCATGATTTTATATCAATATGATATCGTTTTCTATGGTTTGAACCATTAAACACATGTTTTAGTGTTTTAAAACACTAAAAATACATTTACACGCATCTCATGTAAACTATAACTCGAAATGATGTGTCATCTATTCCAACATTTAAAAAATCAATCCACAGTCATTTTTTTCTGATATTATGTTGATATGGAATCTAAGTCCTATTTTTGACCCCCCTCCCCCCACACACAAATGTTTTTAAAGGCTTTGGTATTGTTACAAACAATTTACTGTGTCAAAACTAAGAAAATGAGCTTGGATTATTTTCAAACTTATGGATAACAATATATAATTTATTTTTTATGTATAGGAATCAAACACATGTCAATCCATGGCAAAATGTTGTCAGTATGACTCGAAGTTCATGATTTCAATATAAAAGTGTCATTTTAGTATTATTTAAGGAAGTTGTATGTGTTCTTGGAAATTGTGTGAATGATCTATAAAATTTAGAATTTACCTTGATAGGATAATCTATAAGGCTAGAGATTTCCTTGGGTATCGTTCTAGTAATCCATTGAAATATAAAAACTAAACAATTTTCCGTTTTATCTCACCATTGATCCTATTTTTTCTTATAAAAGTCCTGTTCTCTCACTTTTCCATTCAACCTTGCAATTTATTTTGTAATTCCCTATCAATAGCGCTACCCAAACCCCCACTAGGTGTAGTAGTAATTGATGATGACTCCCTGCCAAATACAATTGATGGAGTAGGTCTAGAACCAATCCCATGTACATGTCTTGGTTTCTCCTTCCTTAAAACAATTGGACCTTCTTCGTTTTGGGAAACTGATGATGATTTTGAAGGGTTCACATCGCATATTTCTTAAATTTGAACCTCTTAATACAAAAATAATAACAATTAGTTTTTAAATTATTTGAACTTGATTATATTATCTAATTAATAAATTTTTTATTACTCTGTATTGTCAATTCATTACTATAAAAACATAATATTGTAAAATTTATTATTACAACAAATAAGCCTTAAACCCAATTAATTGTGGTTCGCTAGATGTATCAAACGGTGCTAAATTGGCATCATTTTATCCATGTATCCGACCCCATTTAATTGGGTTTAATTATTTTTTTTGTTATAATATATTTTTAATTATTATTTTTTCATAGTATTGATATAACATGAAATGATAATGAAAAATACTGACTCTAAAGTCTTTGGTAGGGTCATTTACAAAACTGACATCAGATTCCCTATGAACTTTAAACCACATCTACGTATAGCCAACAGAGTAACCTAATTCATTAGCCTTTATAAATAACATAAAAAAGTTATAAACAAGTTGACTTATAATAAAATGATATAAATAATAATGAATAAAATACAAAACTAAATTAATCTTTTTCTAAAAAAACTCTAAGACAGACTGATATGAAGAATGAATTATTTCTCATGATTTATAGTATTTTTTTCAATAATTCATTCAAAAAATAGAAACATTAATAAAAATTATAATTTTTTTTATTTATGTTATTATGATACTCAAAAATATAAAATTACCTCATGAGATGCATCTCTGTTAATATCGATAAACGAATTCCATTTCACATTGAGAAATTCAATCACACACTTTCTCATACATATATCATGAGGTCAAAGTTATTTCATTAAACTCATATGATAATATTCATTTAAAATATCACCATATCATTCCTAATTTTTTCATTGTGCATGGGAGTGAAATAGAGCCAGGGACATCCAAATGAAAAAACATCTTGAAATAAAAAACATAACACTGTATAAGTATATTACAAAATTTTATTGATGTCATGTAAATTAGTTATCAAGGAATATTAAATTAAATTAATTTAATTTAGTATCAAAACCCACCTTTTTCCATGTTATAGGAATATGCCTCCAATATTTATAATTAATGGGAACGCTCATTGAATCACAAATAAGCTGCCTAATAATCTGCCCACAGATTCTGGAAACATCATCAGTAGGCACCCCAAACTCATCAAATTGAATGATAATATTGAATTCTTTCAGGTCTCATACATTTTTAATGTTCATATTTATATATCATCTATAGTTATTTATATCCATTTGAAAAATGAATTAAACAATTAATAAAATATATAGTTTTTATACAAGGACATACATACCAGTAATAGTAATTCACCAATATCCACTATATGAAGTGATGACCAACTGATCCATAGCTCGAGGTGAATTGGATGGTGGGATACTAAAAACTTATGGGGAATCTCTGGCTCGCTGGTAGTCTCAAGTACAACTTAATCACTCAGATCCATTGAAGCTGACGGTAGTTGTGGTATGCTCTGAGATGATAACCATCTAGGATTTTGAAATTTATTTGTTCTCATCATTCTTGCAATAAAATTGGTTCAGATATATTTAATTTAAAGAAAATTACAAGATAATAATTTTTGACAAAAAAAATATAAACTAGAACACTGTATATATGTATAAACCACTTATCAATGAGAAATTGTAATATATTTTCATTAACAATTTATACATTCAATTATCTTTATCATCATTGTATTCATTATTATAAACCTACATTGTGACGAGTGCTTCATTTTCACCATCTATTACATGTTCTATTGTTTCCATATTGTCATCAAAAAATTATTCAATGTTTTGTAGTCTATTAGGTTCACTGTCACAAATTACCAATTGATCATCATCACTCATATCATATAAGTCTCTCTAATTTTAGTGTAAAAAAATGATAACCTTCATGAATTTCATCATCCACGTAATAAACTATCTTCACTTAAGAAGCCTAGATAAATGGATCATTCTCTACATGCTCATTAGTATGGATAAATCGAGAGAAGTTGATATAATTAAAATGTAATGAATCATTCATTATACCCATATCAATATTAACCCACTTTCATTTGAATAAGACAACCAAAAACTATCCATGATAGTTTAATTCAATTTTATTATCCAAATTTCCAGAATATCCCTCCTCTGTAAGTGTAAATACACCACTCTATTGAGTTTTTAAGTCTTCTTCCTGATTAATGTTATGAATCATAAATCCATGAATATTTTAGGCATCGAATATCGTAGAATTTCATAGAGGACCTCTAGCCAAAAAAACATAAAAGCATTTGATATTTCAGCTTGATTTTCAACATTCATTATCTAGATAAAATTATAAAATGTTTTATTTTTAACATAGAAAAAATAACTACATGTCAATAAAATTAATATGCGTATATACATTCCTGGTGGGTGATCCATTTGACAATATCATTATTAACATCTTTTTTTATTCCATATCATTTCAAGATCTACCCCTTAATCACTTATTGGTTTGACATTGCAATTCCTCAATAAATAGATCTGTAATGAGACTACTGAGAAGTATATATCTATGTGGTTATAGAATCTCCAATTCATTTAATTTAAAATTTGATCCCTTTTCAATTGGTTATCTAATAATTGTAAATGTTGATAACTAGTTTTCAAAATGATAATTATTGGAGATATCATCAAAACATTAATCAATATTGAATCTAGCCTCAATCCCATTCAAATACCTTGAATACAAGGTCATTCACTCGTTGGATATGTAACCTTTAGCAATAGAGCCTTTTGGTTGATATTTATTCATCGTATATGATTCCAAATTACCAATGTACCTGATGAATAAAATAAGAAACATATAAGAAAAATTATCCAATAATTTAATAAAATTAAATTCACTAATGAAAATAAAAATAATATCAATGTACCTCTCAATTGGATATATCAATTGATAATGATCTGGTCATCCAAGTTTAGCTTCTTTGACTAAATGAACAATCAAATGAATCATCACAATGAATAATGAAGGGGGAAATAACATCTACAAATAAAAAAGTGTCAAAACAATTCTTTATTGAAGTTTATCAAGCTCAATTGGATTTAGATTTTTTCTACAAAGCTCTTTTAAAAAAGTAGAATAGTTTATTTTTCAGTAAACATATTAAAAAAATTTAATGAAAATAACTATTCCATCAAAAAACATGAGTTGTGACTTTTCAATCCATGCAACTTTCAATTTTTTTATTCAATGCACCTTGATATATTACTTGAATATCCATCTTTCACGTGAATATTCTATAAAGATTGAAGGAATGCATCCTTCTCTTTGATTTTTCATTGTAAAAATAGTCGAATGATACTTTCCATTGTCGTTTTCCCAGAAATCATGCTTTATATTCATTAACTCCAAATTATTATGAGCATTAAGGTGATCCTTTGATTAACCCTTCGCATTAAGCATTGTGAAAATTACATTCCCATAATTTTTTTCTCAATATTCATTATTTCATGATTATAACATATCAAATTAAACTCCTAATGAGGAATTTTATAAAATATTCCATTTATTTTTGTGTTTCAGATGCTTCAAATATTGTACCTTTTACCCTTTTCCCTTTCTTTAAGTGATTATATTTTCTAAATTCTTCAATGACACTCATTAATTGTCCCATGATTTCTGAACATAATAAAACTTTTAGTGGATTTCTCAATTTGATATCCTCATTGAATTGTGCCTTATTAAACCTATATTTATGAGAAGAAATAATGAAATCAATGATGATGCATAAAACATCATTTTCTTCTATTAGGTAATCGTTGATGAACAAAATTACAAACTAGACAATAAAAACTTGTAAGAGTGTTCCAATTAGATAAATTTCTTAATCCATGAATTCTAGTAATTGTCTTTATTAAAGTAACAATTATTTTTAAGAGTTTTCTCATTGAAGCGTCATATGTTTCCATTCCATCATCTCATAATTATCACAATTATTTGATTAGAGGTTGAAGGTATACATCAATTCCATTTATAGGTACTTTATTTCTAGAAATAATCATCTAAATAAAAAATATTATTTATTTATACACATCTATGGAGGTAGATTATAAGGGATCAAAAAAAGTGGACAAATACTATAATTAGTACCTAAAGTCCAAAATGGCTTAAAACCATCAGAATCCAATCCCAAACATGAATTTTTAAGATTTAAAAAATATATATATATAATGAATCAATAATTTTCTATGATGTTGAATATTTTGGATGTCTCATCAAGCCATCATTACTATCCTGATCATGTCACTTCATTTCATATTTAGTCTTATATGCCATGAATAATCTTTTCAAGAATCATATCTGAGGAAAGTAATGGAATAAAGTTTAAGGAGTTTTCTTTTTTTTATTTGGGTTGCATTTATTTATACTCTCATTGTTGTTCATTGATTTTCATATGCTTATATGACATCTTATGAATTCTCCTTGTCAGACACTTCTTCCTAGTAAAGCATGCAATCATTATGGAATTCATGTATCTTTTTATAATATAGTCCATGTATATTTTTGTCTTTATTAATATCATAGAATGATGCAAGGATCATAGCTTTACTAATTGAATCATGAAGAAACTCTAAAATCATGTACATTACTTTGTCAATAATTTCACAGAGACAATTTATATGATACAACATAACTAGAAAAGAAAACATTGAATAATTATCACACCCTTCATACAGTTCTTGTTGCACATCATCAACTAATTCATAATGCTCATTTTTTTGGTCGTTGAACTTATAAGAAGGATTAAAATTCTCAGGGTCAATTGAAGGTTATTTTTGATCTATTAAAATCTTAGACATTATATCCTGCAAAGACAAATGTTTCATTTATCAAATTTCAAACTGAATTACCCTCTGGAGGGTCACTTTGTGTTTCGTTGATAGGATTATCTTTGTTATTAATTTCCATAAGAAAACATTCACCATTCCAAATCCAACATACATATTGAGTAGAAAATTGTTTCTATATAAAAAGATCATATACTTCATTTCTATTTTACCATCACTTGAATTTTCAATCATGACATAATCATTTTATTCTACCATCAACTGATATGTTTTTAATTAAATAATATATTTTTTTCATACTCTTGTCATAACGAGGTGTGTTTCGAGGTAGTGTAATACAAATTTTATCCATAGGTATTTGATTTTCACACTTCTCCATATATATTTAGATATAAAGATATAAATGGTTAATCAAACAAGTACAATTAAAAGTAAACATCAATTAACTTTGAAAAGCCTGGTCACCTAATTTATCCTATAATTCTAAAAATATAATATATAAAATCATGGTGAACATACATGTACACTTAGTATGTTCTTACATAGAATTTCTCATGCCAGTGTGGAAGAATCATATAAAACTATAGTAAATAATCAATAAAAACAAATTCTTTTTTATCCTCTAATCAACCATTATCAAAAACTCACTAAGGCATACTCACCAAGAATTCACGAGGGATAAATGAATCATGCAATTATAAACTATTTATAACCCCACAGACAAACATGCATTCATCATATAAATGAATCATGAACCCCATTTATAATAGGAATTAATAATAGTTCTGTTTATAGGATTCCTAAGTGATAAAATTTATCATTTGATTGTACAATATGATATAATACATAATAACATAGAAACCAAATCAAACAATATTAAAAGATTACACCTTACGATTGGGGATTACCCTCTACTAGAAATGGGGGAGAGGGGTCGTCGATGGGGATCACCATCCAGGAGAAGGGGGGTCATTGTGGGGTCATCATCAGGTAGAATTTTGGATTGGGGTCACGAGGATCATATGTGTGAGTGGAAAAAGGGGTGGTCACCATCGAGGATGAGGGGTGAGCCATCGGGGGTTAGTGGGGGAAGGGGGGAGAGGCATGTTGTTGGAGAGGAGGGGGTGAGTGTCAGAAAGATGTGGTGTCGAGGGTGAGGGGCGGTCACCTACATTGGAGAGAGGTGCGACCAAGGGGGAGGGGCGGTTTCCAGTGTCGGGGATAGGTTCGGTAGAGTGGGGGTAATCACTGGCTCTAGGGAGAGGTATGATCGAGAGTGAGGGGCAGTCTCTAGAATTTGGGAGCGGCGCAATCGAGGGAGAGGGGCGGTCACCAATGTTAGGGGAGGGGCATGATCGAGGGGGAGGGGTGGTCATCAACGTCAGGGAGAGGTGGGGTTGAGGGATCAGTGGTGGGTAGAGGGAGGGATGGAGTCACTAGCACGGAGAGTGTCATGATCGAGGTGGTGGTGGTCACCAGTGTTGGGGAGAGGTGAGGCCGATTGGGTGGGGTGATTGCTGACGTCGAGGAGAGGCACCGTCAAGGGGGAGGGGCAGTCGCTGACAATGGGGAGAGGCATGACCAAGGTAGTGAGGGGATTTGGGCATCGGGTGGAGGGGGTGTGGTCAGTTACTTTTAAAAAATATTAGCAGCAGATTCATTGAATCTACCACTATATTTAAAATAAATTTAATAATGTTTTCTATGTAGTGATTATTAGAACTACCACTAAAAAACATTCACTAAGACCACTTTTTTTTGTAGTACTAGATAACATAGTTTGACTGAATCTTACCCTAAAAGTGACATATATAATTTTATTATCGATTCTAAAGCTATAAATGTCACCAAGAAATACCATATCTCTAACATCTCAAACAATTTGATTTATTTCACTAGAAATTTTTCCTTTTTTATGAATTTTCTCAACCATAGTATTTTTTTATTATTTTATGGTATTTATCTCACTACATGAATTATCACCCAATGGAATTTTTTTTACATTAAGGAATTTTATTCACACCTAGATGTGATATAGTATGTACATGCACAACATCTTATTATATCTTCATATAAAATCAATGAATTTTTAAATGAAATCATTGAATCATTGTACAAATGTAACATCCCGAACCCAGATGTCACTCAAATGTGCCCCAAGCCCGGTTGGCTACATAGCCTCAAGCACATCTTCCCAAATGCCAGAGGATTATGACTAACACTTAGGGACTAGGTGAGTCATTTGGGAGACTATACCCCCATTACCATAATTTATGACAATGGAAGTCAATCAAATTAAATAGTGGAAGCAGATACAATAAGAAAACAATAGATAAAATTAACAAGTAATACAAGAATACGTAAAAAGCCAAAAGTGTCTCAAATACCATGATGCAGATGATACATGTATCCTGAAAATATCCAAAATATGTACATAGAAATATAATAAAATACATGTATCTAAAATCCAAAATGACCGAAATGTGCCCTCGTAGCATTGCAAGCCTCATCTGAGTCCTATGCTCCCATGATCTAAAACAATGATCAAAAAATGGTTTTAGGGAGCTTTCCCCTACTATCACCTGTAACTATATAATCTGTTTGGGTCCCCAAGGAGGCCCAAATAGGATGTGAGATGAACATCCCAGTAGGTTTCCACCTAAATATCGATACAGTTCTAAGAAGTGCTATGAAATATGCTAAACAAGTGAAAGTAAGTAGTAATGTAAGTGTGAAATCCCATGGCATATAACTACTTCAAACAAGTAATACTAAACAACCTATTATGGATCCCTGCAACAAGTTTTGGCTCCTAAACAGGAATATACAAGAAATATAAACAAACAACACATCCTTTCCACATAACCATCAATATCATGTCCACACGTCTTTACCATATAAAGGAAACTTTATCAAAAACCCACGGCCTTGTTGTACAACAACAATCATATATCCCACAGTCATGCTGTATAATGAAGTGTAGATCACGAAGGGCCGGATCTATGGTTCTGAAGACCAAGGAATCCTCTTCGAGTCTGAAGTGAATCTCGATGGAAACTTGGACTATGCACTAGTTGGAATACTAGAAGCATGTGTACCAACATGTCCTACGTGAGTCCAACATAGCTGGATCAAAGGGGTATCAAAGCCTAAGGCATCTCATGGAATAAATACCAAAGGGGAAAAATCAGCCAAGGTGTCCACTACCGCATTCCAGATCCATGGAGATCCATTCCTGGAATCAATTTTAACCATCAATCATTCCATACCTTTAACAATTTCAAACCATATGAATCTACCCACACATATAAACAATTACATTCAAAATAATTCAATGAGTATACCCAGTCATTTACACCATTACATCTCATGAGTATACCCACTCATGTACTCCACATTCATTTAATCATGTCACATAGACATAACCACCCACTTATCCCCAATTTCCATTTAACACATCACATGGGTATACCCACCATTAATCACAATTACCAACAATACTATTTAAGCAATATAAAAACATCCAAAGAGTATACCAACTCATTTATAAAGTTCCATTTAAGTATTTAATCAAGTTAGGTATTGAATATTATAATAACATAGGGTAATGAGGAAAGATATTTCCAATGTATGTAATTCGGCCTCATTTAAGTACAACCAAGCTTCCTTAAACTAGGAAAGCTCGAGGTCACACCCCATGGGTAGTTCATCAATGGTAAAAAACCAAATTAAAGGCATGGTGCACCCCATGGGTGTCCTTGGGCTGTGTCAGAAACCAAAAACGTATCTCAAAAAACCTATGGGAGTCCAAAACAGGTCAAACCTCAACTATTTTAGATTAACACTTTAAAATCGGGCTTGCGCTAAATAGTCCAGCAGGCTGAAAATAGGTCAATAGCTGTATAAAGGATCAAAAGTCGGAAGAAAAGTATAGACCACATACCATGTATCATTAGTGGAGTTCTCATATAGTATCAAGTCCTAATTCGTCCCGGATGGGAATAAATCTAAAGAACATATGAAGAACAAGAAATTAGGGCATAATAGCCTAAATCCAAACAATGTAACTGTTGTTCTGAAGAATCAAGAATGGATAAAAAAGAATCAATATCTAATTGTTGTGGTTCCAAAAAAAAATGACAGGGAATGAAATGGAATGAAAATGGGTTCTAGATCTGAAAAGATAGATAAGAAAGTTTGTATTCTTCAAAAGAGAGAAAAAAAGGCTTCTGTCCAAAAAATGGAGGTCCCTTCCTATATTTAAAAAAATCAACGTTGGGCAATTACATGACAAGTAATTTCCTTACATAGTGTGTAATGCTCTATCTTCCTTTAATGGGGTAAAACCCTTACACATCGTGAAAGGTCCTAGACAAACCATTACATGTTATGAAATCGGATTACACAGTGTGTAATCCAATTACACATTGTGTAATTGGCCTGCAACCGGTACCCATCCTTCTTGCATATTATTTCCCAAAAGCAACCCAACCCACCCATGGACCAGCTGAGGGTATAAGATAAAAAAAGAATGTCAAAGGTTCATACCTCAACAAAAACCTAGGATCGTACAATTTTACCCCCTTAAAGCAATTATTCCCTGAATTTCTCTCTCAAGGGTAGTCAAGATCCATTTGAAAAAACTCCTGTCACTAAGCACGTATGTCGACCTCCCGCTCCAAAGTATCATCTTGTGAACGGTCCTTCTTCCATAGAACCAGTACTAGAGGAACCGACTAGCCTTGTATAACCTTCATGCTCCTATCAACAATACGAACTAGATTCTCCTTGAAGGATGCATCAAATTGTAGCTTAAAATCCTTATGTTGAAAAGCGTGAGATGGGTCCGAATTATAATGGCATAGTTGTGATACGTGGAAGATGTCATGCATGGCTCAATACCTCTGATGTATCTAAAACTAATAGTCTACTGATCTGACTCTCTCATGAATCTCGAATAGCCTAATATATAGTGGTGAAATCTTACCCCGTATCATGATCCTTATATGTCCCAACCTTAGTGAAACACATAAAAAGACTTGATCCCGGACCTCAAACTCTAGAGGTCATATACGGTGATCAACATAAGATTTCTATCAACATTGTGTAGTAGCCATCTGCTTCTGAATCAACGAGATCTAATCATAATTCTCTTTCCTGAGAGAAGGTCCCATTAAATCTACCTAACCTTACACAAGCTATCACAAGGGTTATTGGCATATCCTACCGTACAAATCCTTGTATGGATACATCTGTATCGTTTCCTGATAATTGTAATTGTAACGACCCAAAATTTTGAATAAATCTTGTTTCCTAATTTTCTGTGTTATTTTATTTTATACATAGCAAAATTGTTTCATTTGATAACATGAGTATAATTAGAATGAGAATGTTGGGTTTTGACTATAATATGACCATTAGTCAGTATGAACTTTAGAAAATAAATGTTGAGATTATTGTCTCTAAATACAAGTGATCGTGGTTAATTAATAAAGAAAGAAGATTTGATGGCCTCATACAGTAGTCCTGGGCCAATCAAAGCCCATCTAACAGAACATGGGAAAGAGGTATCCCCACTGTGCTTTACTCTGGACCAAACCCAAGCCGAACTTCATCATGTGAAGCAAGAAATAAATCGCCTTCGCGAGAAGTTTAAACTGATAGAAATTACTACACGTGCAATGTTGGCTAAGCCGCCCTCAGATTCACTCACCTTAGCACACCTTACACTTAGGTACTATGCTGGGGTTATAAGGGGCTATGTAAGGAGACCGTAACTGCTTTGAGTTATCCTTTGAGATAAATAAAATTGTGTTTTCTTCTTATGGTGGTTTTTATAAATTTTCAAATGTTCGGATAATTTTAGGATGTATATTATTTATGAATTTGAAAAAAAATTATTTTATTATATTTTTGAAAACCATTAATAATAAATGATGTGTAATGATTTTCAAAAAATGGTCTTCGAAAAATGTGTTTAGTAAGAAATTTAGCGTCTAAAAAGATCAACTTGATTATTTGATTAATAGTAAATTATGAATAGTGATTTTACGCTCAGGATTACTAATGTGACCAAATGGATTTTTAATATCACTTAATGAAAGTATTAATATAATATAGGCACCTTGATTAAGTAATGTGATTTAATAAAATAGGTAAATAATTGTTTCAGAAATTATTAGTCTAGTATTAGGTTTTTCAGGTTTATATTTCTATTAATTAATAATTATATTAAATTTTTTTAGAAAAATATTTTTATAAAATGGACTTTATTTTTGAACTCAGAGCATCAAAATTATGTTAAGGTAATCTTTGGGGATTTTTTCTGAAAAAAAGAATTTTTGGTGAATAGTGTTTTTATTTAAAAAGTAAATTAAGAATATTTAGAAAATTATATTTATAAAATGGATTTCATTTTTGGAATCAGAGCATCGATATATGGTTTAGGGGAAATTTTGGGATTTTTCTAAGAATGATGATTTTTCGGTGAATAGTGAAAATACAGTTTTTAAGTTACCTGTGAATAATGACATCATTAAATGATTTATTAAGTATGAAGTCAATATGGTTGACTTTTAATAGTAAGATATGGTATGAGTTGTCCCAAGTGGCCAATACGATCAGAAAATACCATGGAAATGCCCATGGTTTTTCAAATACCACCAATGAGGTGTCCCTTAGCCACTAATGCTTTGTCCCCTCACTTTCCCTATAAATACCCACCCTTTCCTCCTTTTACTTTCACTCCCAACTCTCCCCCAACGATTCTCTGGTCTCATTACCTCCCATTAAGTCCTCCCAAGGTGACCCCAAGCCCTCAAGGTCCCAACCATTGAGTTTTAAGTGTTACGTTTTAAGGTAAAGGATCCAACCTCTCTCACTTTTTTGAAATACTCTCTTTTATGTCATATCTTTTATGCTCCATGTTCATAGGTTGAAGGATGTTATTTTATATTCATCATCCTTTCCTTTTCATATTTATATAATGATAGACCCCCTCTTTCTCTCATTATTTCATTATAAAAATGTTAAATTGGCGTCGTTAGGCTTCTAAATTCTTAAGGGATTCTTTCACCCTTCTCGTTTTCAAGATCTATTTTCATGTCAAGTCTTTCATGTTCCTTTTTATTATGTTGGAGTATGATCTATAAATATATCATACTGATATTTTATGTTCACATGATGAGATAACCTATTTTATCTCTTGAATTCAGTATTGTGATGTTTTAAGTGGCGTCGTTAGTCTGCCGAATTTTTAAGGGATTCTTTCACCCGTCTCGTTTTTTCAAGATCTATTTTCATGTCAAGTATTTCACGTTACTTCTTATTTAGTTGAGGTATGATCTCTAAATCTATCATACTGATATTTTATGTTCATATGATGAGAGACCCGATTTTATCCCTTCAATTCAGTATTCTGAAGTTTTAATTGGTGTTGTTATGCTGCCGAATTTTAAGGGATTCATTCACCCTTCTCTTTTTCAAGTTCTATTTTCATGTCATGTATTTCAAGTTACTATTTATTTTTTGGGGGTATTATATCTATATCTATCATACTGATATTTTATGTTCATATGATGAGAGACCCTATTTGATCCCCTCAATTCATTTTTCTTGATGTTTTATGTGACACCGTTAGGCTGCCGAATTTTCATAAGAGAAATCTTATTTTTGTCTTCCTTTCATGTTCTTGGTTTCATATGGTATATCATTCAAATTTCATTGTCGTGTTCTTAAATCCTTTATATTCTGTTCCCCTATTGTTTTATGAATCATTTATGAGTGGGTGACCCATGTCTCCTCTCTTTTCAAAGTTTTATAAAACCATGTATCATAACCGTTATACTGGAGAATTTTCACCTCAAAATGAATTTCTCATTTTCTAAAATTATTTTATTTTATTAAGAGAATACTCAAACATATTTCTTCCATAGGGGAATTTACATATATATATATATATATCAAAATGTTCTATTTAAATTCTGGTATTTACATACATGAGACCGCTTTCCTTTTTCTGTGGGTTTAAAGTGACATAAAGATCACGTCTTTAAAGAAGTTTTTAAAATGTGATGACTATAAAATGAAACCCATTTCATTTATGCTATATGGGTTGTTTATGAAATGTTTAATTATGATATATGTGGATCACATGATAATAAAGACAAATTTAAGGATTCATCCTGATAGCTCTTCAATGCTTTGGGTAAAGACTTAATCTCTAGAGATGACCATTTTAAACGACGCCTTGGTGAATAACCTTGGTAAATTTTAATGACACCATGTGGATAGACCATGGTGAACCAGAAATGATTTTCTATGTTAAATGTTTTAGCCACATCTTCATGTTATAAAAAAAGTTATTTTTATTATGATATGCCTCATGAACTCTTTCTCATGCCTTAAATTTATTTTTCATGACATTTGATGTATCTAAAGTTATCATGTAAAATTTTTTCCTTGTTTGCCTTACTGGTCCTTCTGCTCACCGTTTCCGTTGATGTATGCACCCAGGTTATGAGATATTGTAATAAACATAGGATTAACAAATCAAGAAGCCTTTCATGTGTTTAAGAAGAATGTTTTATGTTGTTTTCATGTATTAAGTTTCTGGTTTCCAAGACACTAAATCATAAAGATCCTCGATTTTGTAAAATATAATGAATGCTTATGTGATAAAAAGGAGGGATGCTATAGTTGGTATCAAAGGATGGTGTAGTTATTTGTGGAAATTAGGATATGAAAACTTTAGGAATAACCGTATATAAATGTTTAAATATAGGAAATCTTCCTAGTGTTTTGGTGAGTATTGAGTAAGGGGTTTCCAAGAAAATACATCACTGTCTGGATACGAGCAGGTAGAGGTGGCTCTGGCACAGATGTACATAGGGGTAAAACCCGAAAACACTGCTTTGAGATACACTTGAACGGGAACTGGTACATGACAATGGGCCTTGCTGCACTCTTGGTTTCGACACTCCCAGGGGATATGCTTTGGTAAATTCATAAGCTTAGTGTGAACCATTATTAAAGGAACAAAGATAAAATAAAATAATAATTCACATAAGAATATATGATCATGGATAAACTAGATTGGAACCTTGGGGATCACATTTTAGGGTATAATTTCCTTCTACAAGTTTATCCTTCTATGCTTAAATTTTCTTTTTAATGATATTTGGCTAAGTATTTAAGCCCCTAATTATACTTTCTTTTCTTAGTTAATAGTGGTAAATGGAAGAACATGTCCCAACAACCAATGTGATAGGAAATGTGATGATTTCCCTATTAATGTTACATAGATTGCAAGAGATCATGTTGAACATATTGTGATTATTCCATACCAGCTATCAAAAATCACAATTAATAATTAGTACCTAGTTGAACGCCCAAATTCATCAAGGAAGAAGAAGAAGAAGTCTCAAGGATGTTCATCTGATAAATATGATAAGGGAAAGAAGACCGAATTTATTTTTTTGGAAAAAGTGTGTGAAGAGGAACCAAGGAGAATGTCACAAAGGAACCAAGAGATGTTTTATGTGTGGGAAGATAGGGAATAAATTATCCAATTTCTTTACAAAAAATAGATAATGTGATGAATGGAGATAAGGATTCAATCTAATGTACCTTATACTATTCAATGTGGTAAATGTAGCGATGATAGACATTATCCAAGGAAATTCCCTCTTGGAAGGGATGAGAAGCATGATGAGCATCAACAACCTTCATGGACAAGGTAACAATGCATGTCCTATGGTGAGATGGGTCATGATGACTAAAGTACATACAAAATCATCGAAATAATTGTCTATGTCATGTTGTATTTTAGTTCATGCTCCATGAGCATATCATTATTGTTTTATAAGAACATCGAGTCACTACCTATGTTGGTTTTATATCATTAAGGAAAAAATCATTTGTTATGTACCACATGTTGATGTAGTGAAGATGTTCTTCTTAAAAAAAGGTGATTAGAGGGATTAAAAGATGATTATTATTTTTGAAGACATTCAATATTTTGGGAACCCTACATGATCGAGGTAAATAGATTACTAAAGTATTTTCTTTGAGGAGTAAATTTTGACTTATATTTCGAAGAATCGATGAATTTAAGGAGAACATATGGTAATTTAGGTTACTTATGGAAATGATTAACCTATCTTTGGGAAAATGTGATTAGGTTAGTTACTTTTGTTATAAATGAGAAGAGTGGTTGATGTTGATTGGAGATGAACGATAAAGTCTATCTTGGAAGACTATGTTATGAGATCATTCTTATAATTGGGATTCAATCCAAGTTTAGATTATTTCGAGGAATTTTAAGGAAATTTATTTGTGGAATGGTCTATGATGGACTTTGGGTATTATCATAGAATTTTGAAGATTTAAAGAACATTCCCTTCCTATGGGATTATTTATTTTTGAAGAGTTGTTTTATCTTACCCTTTTTGTTTTGGGGATAATGTTTAATGTTAGAAGTTATATATAGTTAATATTTTTTGGATTATGTGATTCTCTAGAAGATTATTCTTGTGATATGGATGAGACCAAGGGTTTTTGAATGCTCATCGTTTTGAGAGAAGATTTGTTTTTGTAGAAACTTATCAAATGATGAAACTTGAAATGAAGGTAAATATATTTCCTTATGTTTTTATTCTATGTAGTAAATGAATTATTCAAAATTATAAAAAGGATCATAAAACAAAAACGTTGTTGGTTTACATTTCCTACTGGGTAATCAAATAAAATTTACACAAATCATATGTTTCTGATTTTCTTGTGGTTAACGTTCTCATAATCATGTTTTCTATAACTCTCCCTCAGAACGTGATCCTTTGTTTTCTCCTACATATCCATGTTCTCCTACATGGAATCCTGGTATGGGTTAACTCGGGTGACATTTGTAATTCCCTTTCTTTCTTTAAAAGTAATAGTTTTACTGAATCGTTTTCTGATCTCGGACATTCAATGAAATTTCCAAACCCAAATTTAAAAATTGTGAGGACGCAATTTCTCAAGGGGGGGAAGAATTTAATGACCCGAAATTTTGAATAAATCTTGTTTCCTAATTTTTTGTGTTATTTTATTGTATACTCAACAAAATTGATTCATTTGATAACATGAGTATAATTAAAATGAGAATTTTGAGTTTTGACTATTATATGACCATTACTCTATATGACCTTTGGAAATTAAATGTTTCGATTATTGTCTCAAAATACATGTGATCATGGATAATTAATATAGAAAGAAGATTTTATGGCATCATCCAGTAGTCTCGGGCCAATCGAATCCCATCTAACAGAACATGGGAAGGAGGTAGCACAACTGGGCTTTTCTCTGGATCAAACCCATGCGAAGCTTCATCATGTGAAGCTAGAATGAAATCGCTTTCGCGAGAAGTTCAAACTGATAGAAATTACTACCCGTGCAATGTTGGTTGAACCGCCCTCGGATTCTCTCACCTTATAACACCTTAAACTTAGGTACTATGATGGAGTTATAAAGGGATATGTAAGGATAACGTAACTACTTTGTGTAATCATTTGAGATAAATAACATTGTGTTTTCTTATTATGGTGATTTTTGTAAATTTTCAAATTTTTGGTTTAATTTTGGATGTATGTTATTTATGAATTTCAAAAAAATGATATTTTAAAATATTTCTTTAAACCTTAAATAATTAATGATGTGTAATGATATTCAAAAAATGGTCGTCTGCCAATGTGTACAGTAAGAAATTTAGAGTCTAATAAGATCAACTTGATTTTTGATGAATAGTAAATTACGAATAGTGATTTTATACTTAGAATTAGTAATGTGACAAAATTTATTAGTAATATCACTTAAAGAAAGTATTAATTTAATATAGGAACATTGATTAAGTAATGTGATTCAATAAAATAGTTAAATAACTATTTCAGAAATTATTAGTCAAGTATTAGGTTTTTCATATGAATAGTTTTTTTTAATTAAAAATTAAATTAAAAATATTTAGAAAATTATTTTTATAAAATGGAAATTATTTTTGAACTCAAAGCATTGATATTATGTGAAGGTAATTTTTGGGGATTTTTCTAAAAAAATGAACTTTCAGTGAATAGTGTTTTTATTTAAAAAATAAATTAAAAATATTTAGAAAATTATTTTTATAAAATGGAGTTCATTTTTGAAATCAGAGCATCGATATTTGGTTAAGGTGAAATTTTTGGATTTTTCTGAAAAAGTTGAATTTTCGATGAATAGTGAAAATACAGTTTTTAAGTTACGGGTGTTTAATGGCATCATTAAATGATGCATTATGTATGTAATAAATATGGTTGACTTGTGAATAGGAAGATAAGGTATGAGGTGTCCCAATTTCCCAATTCCCTGGGGAAATACCATGGGAAAGCCCATGGTTTTACCAATACCACCAATGAGGTGTCCCGTGGCCATTAATGCCCTGTCCCCTAACATTCCCTATAAATACCCGCCCTTTCCTCCTTTTGAATTCACTCCCAACTCTCCCCCAACGAATCTCTGGTCTCATTAATTCCCATGATGTTCTCCCAAGGTTCCCCCAAGCCCTCAAGGTCCCAACCATTGTGTTTTAAGAGTTATATTTTAAGGTAAGGGATCCAACCTCTCTCTTTCTTTTCAAATACTCTCTTTTATGTCATTTCTTTTATGCTCCATGTTCTTATGTTGAAGAATGTTCTTTTATATTAATCTTATTGTCCTTTTCATTTTCATAAAATGAGATACCCCCTCTTGTTCTCATCATTTCATTTCAAGAATGATAAAGTGACGCCGTTAGGCTGTAGAATTTTTAACGGATTATTTCACCCTTCTCGTTTCAATATCTATTTTAATGTCAAGTCTTTCACATTCCTTTTTATTATGTTGGGGTGTGATATCTAAAACTATAAAACTTATATATCATGTTCATATTATGAGAGGCCCTATTTGATCTCTTCAATTCAGTATTTTGATGTTTCAAGTGGCGACGTTAGGCTGCCGAATTTTTAAGGGATTCTTTCACCCTTCTTGTTTTCAAGATCTATTTTCATCTCAAGTATTTCATTTCCTTTTTATTATGTTGGGGAATGATCTCTAAATCTACCTTACTGAACTTTTATTTTCATATGATGAGATACCCTTTTTGATCTCTTCAGTTCAGTATTTTTATGTTTTAAGTGGCGCCGTTAGGCTGCCGAATTTTTAAGAGATTCTTTAACCCTTCTCATTTTCAAGTTCTATTTTCATGTCAAATATTTCATGTTTCATTTTATTTTGGTGGGGTATGATCTCTATATCTATCATAATGATCTTTTATTTTCATATGACGAGATACCCTATTTTATCTCTTCAATTCATTTTTCTTGATTTTTAAGTTACGCCGTTAGGCTGCCGAATTTTCATAAGAGAAATCTTATTTTTGTCATCATTTCAAGTTCTTCGTTTCATATGGTATATCATTAAAATTTTATTACCATGTTCTTAAATCCTTTATATTTTTTCCCCTACTATTTTATGTATCATTTATGAGTGGGTGATCCATGTCCCCTCTCTTTTATATGTTTTCTAAAATCCGGGATCATAGCCGTTTTGCTACAAAATTTTCGTCTCAAAACGTCTTTCTCTTTTTCTCAAATTATTTTATTTTATTAAGTGAAAACTCAAAGATCTTTCTTCTACAGGGGTATTCACATATATATAAAAATGGTCTATTTTAATTATGGGATATACATACATGAGACCCCTTTCCTTTTTCTGTGGGTTTAAAGTGACATAAAGATCACGTCTTTAAAGCAGTTTTTAAAATGTGATGACTATGAAATGAAACCCATTTCTATTATGCTATATGGGGTTTTTATGAAATTTTTGATGATTATATATGTGGATCACATTATGATAAAGGAAAATTTAAGGGTTTTCCTTGATAGAAATCCATTGCATTGGGTAAAGACTTAATCTCTAGAGATGACCATTTTTAACGACGCCTTGGTGAATAACCTTGATAATTTTTAATGACACCCTGGGTATAGACCTTGGTGAAATGAAAATGATTGTCTATTTTAAATTTAGTAGCCACATATTCAAGTCACAAAACATGTTATTTTTATTATTATATGCCTCATGAACTCTTTCTCATGCCTTAAAGTTATTTTTCATGATATTTGATGTATCTCAAGTTCTCATTAAAATGTTCCCCTTGTTTCCCTTACAGGGCCTTCTACTCACCCTTTCCTTTGATGTATACTCCCAGGTTATGAGATGTTGTAATGAACAGAGGATGAACAAATGAAGAATCCTTTCAAGTGTTTAAGAAGAATTTTTTATGTTGTTTTCATGTATTAAGTTCCTGGTTTGCAAGACACTAAACCTTAATGATCCTCGGTTTTGTAAAATCTAATTAAAGTTTATGTGATAAAATGGGGGGATGCTATATTTATTATAGGAGAACTCATCTAGATGAATGTGTCTCTCCAATGATCACCCAAAATCTAGGACACATTCTCTCATCATGTTTTCTAGCACTTGTATCATACACTCTAATTGGCCATCAGTCTATGGGTGGTGGATTGTGCTCCGAAGGACCTATGTACCAAGTGCCCTCTTAAAAGTCTATAAGAAACGAGTTGTAAAGTGGGAATCCCTATTTGAAATCATAGTTTGTGGGAACCCATGAAGATGTATTATCTCATGGATATACAACCTTCCAAGGACATTCACATCAAATATATCCTTGATCGGCAATAGATGATCAACCTTTTTTATACCGTCAACAACATCCCACACAACATAGTTACCTAAGGGAAACCGTTGTAAACCAGTCATGAAATCCATTATGACATCATCTCATTTCCACTATGGAATAAGTAACCTCTATAAAATCATGGTCGGTCATTGTTGTTTCTCTTTCACTTGCTGACAGGTGTAACACCTCGTAACAAAACTAGCTACCTCAAATTCATACTTGTCCATTAGTATTGATGATGCAAGTCACGATACATATTGATGACTCCAGGATGTAGTTCCCAAGATGAAGCATGAAAATCCCACATCATATTCCCACATATATCCACTGGAACCCAAACACATCCATGGATATGTAAGATCTCATCAACACTTACGGTCTAAATAGGAGGAGGGTCGTCACCTTCCACACTCTCCCATAGGACTAGACCCTTTGAATTCTATAACTGCCTCATCCTTACTTTATCCAATAGGGTATAAGTCCCAACTATGGATGTTAGATATGTCTATCCCTAACTATTGTGCACCTCCATTAAATATTAGAGAATATTTCCATAATTTTCCACTCCCTACTTGCCTGCGGCACTGTCTGTATCTAAGTCCATGTGCTCAGTGCATCGAATATTACATTACCTTTACCAGTCATGTATTCACGTTTGAAGTCAAAAGACTGTAATTACTCCATCAACCTTTTTTTCTCATATTCAAATAATACTGAGTAAATATATACTTGAGGATTTTGTAGTCTATATTCACCAAAAAATGATATCCAAATAAATAATGCCTCTAATAATGAAAATAATGAACAACTGCATCTAGCTCAAGATCATGCATTGGGTAATTCCTCTCACGTGGCCTTAGAAATTGAGACTCATATTCCAAAACTCTATCCCCCTACATCAGCAGTACTCCATGACCAATACATGATGTGTCACAATTAATGATGGAACAGTCGGTTCATCAGCACCATGAAAACTACTACTGTGTTTGTGAGACTAAATGGCATAACCAGATACTCATATAGACCATACCTACTATGAAAGGTTGTATGAGGTACGTCTGTGGGTCAAATATGTACATGGTGATATCCAAGCCTTAGTTTAATTTTTAATAATACTCGGGATCCTAGAATTTTATAAAAAATTTCATTTATTTGTGGAATGGGATATCAGCTTTTTACCATTAGCTGAATCAAATTACGATAATCCCCCAATAGCCTAAGTGTTATATCCCCCTTTTTTTAAAAAGGAACTGGAAAACCCCACAGAGAAGTATTAGGTCGGATAAACCCCTATTCCTCCAAATACTATAGCTTCCAATTAATTTCTTACAACTCCATAGTAGCCACATTAGTAAGTAGAAATGGATACAGGTGCTGGTCAAAAAAACTAGTTCAATGGATAACTCAACCTATCTCTAGAGAAGTAAACTAGAAAATTCATCTATGAACATGTCCATTAAACGATCCACCATTAGATGAAAGTCTACCTGACACACTCCCTGATCATCCAAATTACAAAGTAGCAATCCAGGCAGTCATTCTACCCAAATCATGATGATCTAGTCCATCTCAACTCGCCTAGACTCCCCATTCACCCTTGTGAGTAAACACTGCATCATCTGGTGATGTGAAAGTTAGCCTTAGGCAATAATAGACATTGTAAGATCGATAATATACTAAACAGTCCATCCCAAGAATGATTTCAAACCCTATCATCTCAAAGACATAAATATCTCAAATGAAGTGACACCCACCAAACTCAAGGGGGAAATTCCTACACTAGAGCACATCATCCATTATGATTACCAATAGTATTTCTATCATTAAAACGCTTTCAAAATACCACACAACAAGCCCAAGGATTTTCACCATAGGTGCGGATATGAAACTATGAGATACACCTGTATCAAAAAGAGAAGTTCTAATAGTAGAGGCTACTAAGATCATTCCTCTCACTGTAGATAGTATGAAACCTTGCTTCCTAGGGGTAGGTTGTACATAATATAATTGACCTATACCACGACCCTGTGAAACAACCTCACTGCTCAGAGTAGGTCCCCTTCAATGTATAAGAGTAATTGGAGTATGGATACCTCAGCAATGGCCACTATTACTGTATCCTGATCAGCCTGCATTGCTCTAGCTCCCTACATGACATAGATCATAGAAACCTACTCCTGAATCTGACATCAGAGTTGACCCCTACCACTCACAACTGGAGGGAAGGTCCTGCAAAACCATTTCATGTGGCCCATACCTCCATAAGCTCGGAACTCGACTAGGCCGTAGTCACACTGATTCTTCATGTGTCCTCTCATGCCACACTAATGACAAAACATCGAGCTACTAGCACTCATAGCCTAACTGATGCTCATCTCATGGGAAGCATCAAAATGGTGCATCCTACCAAAAGATGTAGAACCACTAGGTTGAGAAGAAACATTTCCCTACTCTATATCCTCAAAATCCCATCAGGTTCCACTCTATAATCAGCGCCTGATTCACAGTATCAGTGATAGAGGTCAACCTGAACACGTTGACCAGGGATTTGATAGTATGTCAGAGGCCTTTCTCAAAGCATATCACTCTTAAAAGCTCATCAGTAAGGTACATTAGTGCAAAACTATGAAACTATGTAAAGTATGTTGAGTACTTTATAACTGTCATGGTGCCCTATACAAGACGTAAGAACTCACTAGCTCACTCTGCCGATAGTGTCTTGGGGTAAAAGTAGTCAAGGAAGTATGTCGGGAAATCAATCCAACCCATAACTCGTAGCCCTTCAGCCTTGTTCAGAACATCCCACAAGTACTTTACTACTCCATGTATCATATAAGGGGTGATGTTAAACCTCCTCACAAGAGGTGTCCCCAGATACTCGAAGATATCTAGTGTGGTCTCAAGACACAACTCAGAAGCTTGTGGACTATCATCCCCCAAAAACATAAAAGGATGTTGCAGCTAGAACACCCATCTCAGCTCGCCCATAGTCATGATAGGCTACGATTCTCCTTGAAAAGTATTTATATAGAAAAATAACCCATTGTCGAACTATACCTCATCAACTATGTCTGAAATAGTATATTATACCCCAAAAAATCACTAAAAGAGGATCCACTAGTATGTCATGGACCACCACCTTCGAAGAATGGTCATCTCCACCCTCTTGGCATACCGTTGGAGGTCTTCATGGTGACATGCCTCTGCAATGACAAACACTCACCTCAGAAAGGAATGATATCAAAGTCGCATCTCAAAAGTGTAGGACAGGTCAAAACCCTCCTAAAAAAATTCATGACAAAACATATTCCAAAATAGATGACTATATAAATAACAACCAAAACACAACTAGAAACACTACCTCTCACCCACTCAAAATTCAGGTGTAGGTCAAGTCTCTATTTTCCATATATTTTCATTTAACAGTCATTATTTGACATGATTTAACCAATGGTCCTCCAAGTTATGATCCTTGAGGACCCATAACACCTCATGAACCAAAATTTGATTCCCATATAATACATACACATCAAATTAAATTTAAAATATTAATTTAAAAGGTACGTCATTTTCTATTTCATAAGGGCCCATACATCTTATGAATTGAAAGATGATGTCACTTCTCTATCCTCTTCACCAAGTCTATCACAGAATCTGGAACAACTATTAGAGCACCTATCACAATAACCTGCGTCAAATAATTCATCTTATATGGAATGACATAATTCATGATATGTGATTTATAACAAGTGACTATATGATCCATGAGTTGGAATTCCCACATCTCATCGGGTTACATAAAAATAGAACCCACAATTGCATCAATAGTATCAGCATAAATAAGGTGTGTCGTCTAATAGTGAAATCAAATCAACTATAATAGTCAAAACTAGAAAATAGAAATTTAATTTATGGTAATTTGGATCTTTCTTGTACATGGGTCAGCTACGATCGAGCATAGCTCATTATCAAATTCCATTTTCCTTCATATCCATGTCTATTGTCTCCAAACAGTAAATCAAACCAGAAAAGAAATTTCCTCTGATACCTCTTTGTACTGTTCTAAAATCGGATTCCACTCAATAGTTCCCCATGATCGGTTGGCTACATGGCCTCAACCGCACTCCTCAAATACCAGATGCTTCCGACTAGTGGTGAGGTCCTTGTTGATTTATTGGAGAGACTATTCCCTCATTACCAGAGAATATCATAGTGGAAGCCAATCAAATTCAATATCAGAAGTATATAAAATAAGCAGACAATAAGAAAAATAGATAAGCAAGAGAAGAATATATAACAATCCATAAGTGTATCATATACCATGATGCGAATGATAAATGTATCTAAAAAATAGCCAAAAAATATACATGGAAATAAAGTACAGTACCAGTATCCAAAATCCAAAAAGATAAAAAAAGTTTCACAGTAGCATCGCAAGCCTCAGCTGGGTCTCATGCTCCCATGTTATAAAGAAATCATTAACAACTAGTGTTAGGGCAGTATCCCCTACTATCACCTGAAACCAAAGAATTTGTTTAGGTCCCCAAGGAGGCCCAAAAAAGGTGTGAGATAAAAATCTCAGTAGTTTTCCACCCAAAGATCTATACAATTCAAAGCTGCAGTATGAAATATGTGAAACAAGTACATGTATGTAGTAATTTAAGTGTGAAAGCCCAAGGCATATAACAAACACAAACAAATTATACCGAACAACATCTTGTGGCTCCCTGCAACAACTGGCATCTCATTACTAGGAACCTATAGGAAATATAAACAATCAACACAACCTTGTCCTAAAACAATCCAAATCCTATCCACATAGCCTACTCTATAAAGAAAACCATACCAAAACCCCTACAACCTTGTTGTAAAATCACAATAATATATCCCATGATCTTGCCATATAATGAAGTGTAGACCATGAAGGTCTGAATCCAATGTATTGAAGACCAATGCATCATCATCAAGTCCTAGTATCATGTCTATAAAAACTCGGCATTGGCCCTGGTTGGAGTTCTAGGATCATGTGTACCAGCATGTCCTATGTGAGTCCAATCATACTGGATCTAATGTAAAACAACACCTGAGACATCCCACAGAATCAAGACCCAAAGTGAATACTCAACTAAGGTGTCCGCTACTGCGTTCCAAATCCATGGAGATCCATCCTTGGAATCTATGTAAATCATCAACCATTATATACATTTAAAAATTTCTAACCATATGAGTCTACAAACTCATATAAACAATTACATTCAAAACGATTCAACAAGTATACCTACTCATTTAAACCATTACATATCATGAGTATATCTACTCATGTACTCCACTTCCATTTAATCATGTCACATGGTTATACCCACCCACTTAACAACAATTTCATTTTAACACATTAGATGGATATAACCACTCATTAATCATAATTACCAAAAAAACATTTGAGAAATATAAAAAAACTAACAAGTATACCCACTCTTTTAACAAGTTACATTTAAGAATTTCATCAATTTAGGCATGACATATTATGATAACACAAGACAAGGAGGCAGGAAATATCTAACAAAGAAACTTTATGTGCATATATTTTATCAAATAATGAGGATTTTTTTAATGATAATACCCATGTATTTCAATTTTTTATTAAAATAATGGGTAATTTGAATTTCAGAATGATTGTGAGCAAAATTGAGAAAACTGCATAATTTTGGATTTTTGACAGATTTTTACCGCAAGGGTATTTTTTCCATTTACTAAAAAATATAAGTAAAAAATTATTGATTAAACTTTTTTGTAATACTGATTTTATTTTCTTCAACTTTATCTTTATGACCTAGAATAGATTCAAATATCTATTAGTCCAAAAAATTCATTGAATTTAGAAACTCTTCCAGGAGAATAGTGTGGACCTCACCATCGTAACAGATGCACAAATCGGTCTCCTAGACTCTAACATAGGTTATTCTACATGGAATATGACTAGGACACATAGGACTGACTCTAAAACAATTTTGGGGGAGTTTTTAAGTCATTAAGGTTTCCATTTATCGTTATACATTTGAAAGAAACTTCCTAGAAATTTCATCAATAAAAAGCCTTATTCAATGAAAAATCCTCACCTCCAAAATAATATTTTTAAATGAGATTAAATGTTGAGGTTTAAAGGAAAAAACATTTAAGAACAACTTTTAATAAGGATTCCATGTGTTAATCGACCATTTGTTATGCCAAAAATGCGCATTCTTTTAGGGGATAGAATTCTGCCTATAAAAAGTGGCTCTCGCCACCTTCCCAAATCATCACCTCGGCACCAACAGCCAAAGAGGTTTCCCAAAGGGGAATGGGATGATTCTACACCTCTATTTACAACCCATTTCTTCATTTTATTTTTTTTAATTTTAGTTTGGTATTATTTTTCAATAGTAATTCAAATTTTATTTTTATCAATCCATGCCTTTTTGTTTCTCCATCCACTATTCTTCATTTCTTTCCCAATCTCTCTCTTCTATTCCACACACTCCACCAAATAATCTATTACTCTTGGAAATGAGTGGATAACCCCAAGACATGGCCAAAGGGGAGGTGAAGGTGATCATGAATTTTATTTAATATTTAACTCTATGTCTGTAGATATATTTGAGTAGAATGCACGAGTAAGTAGAATGTCCCTAATGTTGTGAATACCATTGATAACATGCAACTCAACCAATCCATATTATTTTATTTAATAATGTTTCCATCTCTCAATTGGTTAGTTCTTCACACATTGTAGTTGAGATAATCAATGTATGAAATAGATTCAATTAAACCGGGTCCTGGAAGATGACACATTCTAGAAAATGTTGTATCACCAACTTGGATTATAGGAGGAGGTGGAATTGAGAGTGATCAAACATTCAATGAAATTAAATAATTTATAAATAATGAATAGTAGTTCAAACCGGTGATTTTTTGTTGGATTATCAAACTGAAATAAAACATAAAAAGGAGAATAATTATTGAATATTTATGCAACCCCCAAAACCATGTTCTTTCTTATTAATTCATTCTATTTAGAATTTAATCTTAGTATAAATTTAGAATTCTTGCTTCCCATGTAATTATTTTGAATAATAAAAATCCCTAAAAGATTTTAATCACTTTCATATAATAAACAAAACAACAAAAAGAGATAGAATAGGTGAATTAAATAAATTAAGTGTACTACATTGAGATGTATCTTCAAGAGAGAAGACCCTCATCAGCCATACTTATACAGTAGAAAAAATATAGTTATTTTTTTCCACACCCCACAATAGACATGCATCAAAACTGACAATGTTTTCAGGGATCCAATCATTAGTTCATTTACATTTTCTATTTTCACATATTAGTTATATATAATTTTATTTAAAAAAATATAAAAAATACTTCAATGATATACTCAAATTCAAAATACTATGCATGGAAAAATTACTCACAAGTGCAATAACAAAAACATGAAGATGATGAATATTTTGGAACAGATCAGATGCATGAACTTAGAGAAAGAATTGAACAACTACCCACAAAGGCTAATAGATATTTTGATTATGTTCATGAATTAATAGAGAAGCCAAACCCTAATCCAGAGGAAGAACATGAGAAAGTGGTGGAATAAATTTCACCACTAATATTTGAATTTGAAGTACCTTAGAAAGAAAGGGAGGAAGACATATCTGCTGATCTACAAGTGGGAGATCAACAATGTTTGGAAGAATTATTTATTAAATATGAGGAACTACCTAACATCTCCATACAATACAAAGAATAAGATTCAGCACCACTGAAGGAAGAAACCACCCATGTGGTGGAATTTGAAGTCAAGATGGAGGAGCCTAACTACCTACCTCCATCCCCAGAGAGTATACTTCAAGAGGCACTTACCACTAAGGCAGAGATTGAGGCTGAACCAACTCCAGGATTTGAACCATTCATTGACTCTATCCCTTCTAATTTTATTGAATATGAATTCTCTATCATTCCATGTGGTTATTATTATACAGAATTATACAACCCCAACTCTGCCTTGGAGGACGAAGAAGAACCAAGATGTGGACATGCTGAGGAACATATGGAGATCCATAGACACATTGAATAGTTATTGAAGGATGTTCATGAAGATATGATAGTGTATTTACCTAAGGAAAACATGATAAAAGATTATTTTATGGTGAATAATTTGATCTTGATACTTCATGTTTTAATATTATTCAAATTGAATTACACTCTGACATTCCCATTGACTATTATTTTGATGAACCATACCTCATGTAACTAATGGACAGTGAAGAAGAGGTTTCACAAGTATCAGTAAAGAAGGAGGATGATTCATAATTCATCTAACCCCTACAATGCAAGCTATAAATCATTGTAAAGGGCGATATGGTGTACACTATCCCAGAAGGATGAATAAAAACCTGGGAAAAGCCCCATGTGGTCGTTCAAATCAAAGAAGCTTTATCCTCCATCAGAATTTGGATAATAGCTAGTATAACCATATGGAGGTAGTCAAAATTCAGGGACCACATGGGGGATAATACCAATATTTATCTTACATGGGTTCTACGAATTTATATTTCAATTTGTTTTTATTGAAATAATTTAGCATGTGGTCCCCTCCCTCTTTTAATTTGAGATTAAACAAAATTATCATTGTGATTAATTGGGTAATTTTCTTTTGTAGTATCATGACGGTAGAAGGAAGCCCCAAACAGTAAAGGGGAAGGATCAAGATTCATGGAAAAAGGGTGTTCAATTTTAGTGTTTTATCTTTTGAACACTCCATATTTTTGTCCACAACATGTTTTTATCTTTAAGGATAAAATTGCATGCCCACATTTGAATTCATGTTTTACTGGACATATCAAAGAGACATGAGTTTCTTAGGAATCCTGTGATTCCATGTTTTAGATTTCAATGTGGGTATGATTAAATGATTGAAATGAATAATTTAATTTTTAAATTGAAACATGGATATTGAAGTAATGACTCATGATTTGAAGGAATTAAGTGATTGATGAAAATAAAATTTCTCTACCATCCTTCATGCATTGAATTTTTGAATTTCACATGAATTGATTTATTAGTCATTCAATGAGTGATTTACCAATGTTATATTTTCCATTACCAAGTGGATTTGTAGACCATGTACTTCCAATTTATTCTTGAGAATATTTCTTGGATGATATTGGGTCGTGTAACTGACATGAACTTGTATTGAAACTTATCGAAGCGATAACTTTGAAAAAATACATTTAAAATGATTGCGACATCCTTTGGAAAGACAATTTTCTTTAAAAGACCACCTATACATCAATCCTTATTTTTTTCCATAGAGACCATGAATGACCTTTATAGGAATGGGTCATGTTTCAAGCCATTTTTATCCATTCATACCCTCCATTGAGTATTTTCATGATATTTCAATGTTGATGTGTGGGGTTAAAGGGAATCATGGTGGGCGGGATAATATACATTGTAAGAAAGAAGTGTGGGGGTATTATTGTGGTAATTGTAAAATTTTGTGGAATCATTCATTATACTCCGTTTTTCCCCTATTGAATTAAAAAATAACAAAAATGACAAAAATAACCAACAAAAAGAGAAAAAAATGGGTTGTGATTTGGTAAAACCCAAAATCACCATTTTCTAGATCGATGATTTTATGATCGTATGTGGCTACATTATGGATGTGAGATTTCATATAATCCTAACTTTAGAAAAAATAATAAAATGTAAAAAATAAAAAAAATCAAGAGGGTTCACAAATCATTCATTATGCTTACATGATCATAACCTTTTCTTTGAGTTTTGGGAATTAGGTGTTGCTACTTTGAAGGGGATAATATCATTATATTTTTACTTTTGATATCATGCATAGTACTTAAAAGATTAGCCTCCTTCTTGATCCTTAATTTTTAAAGCATCAAATCATATAAGCCTTAAACCTCAAACTCAATAGAACCTTAATTGAAAGTCCTCATGATTTTATGTGCATTTTTTCTTTACAAAGTAGAGAAATTAATTCATTTACAAGCCTTTGGCTAAGGATCATGTTCTCGTGATATGAGAATAACACTACTTGAATTGTATCATGAGTGATGAGAGGAAATACTCAAAAGTGAGGTAAATCGTGACATTTTTATGTTAAATAATAATTAATCAAGGATCTCGAATGAATAAAAGGTTATGTTCCACCAATTTTCAAAGGGTAAAAGTAAAATATGTGAATTAATTTTTTCTTTGAAAATTGGAAAATTAAATTAATATTTTATGCATCTTTTTGAAAGTTTGATTTTAAATTGATTTTTTTTATTTTATTACCTTGGAATTTAATTATTAGTAATATCAGTGTCCTCTAATTTCCATTTTGAGAATTTATACATCGGGACAAGCATGGTTTAAGTGTGGGGTTTTTGATAGAGAAAATTTTTGTGCATATTTTTGATCAAATAACGATGATTTTTAATGTTTTTCAATGATAAAACCCTTGTATTTCAATGTTTTATTAAAATATTGGGTAATATGAGTTTTATAATTATTATGAGAAAAATTGATAAATGTGCATAATTTTGGATTTTTGAATGATTTTTACCAGAAGGGAATTTTTTTCATTTCATAAAAAATGTAATTCCAAAATTCGTGAGTTTTTTAGAATCCTGATTGTATTTCATTTAAATGTCTCTTCAAGTCCTAGAGTTTATTCTAATATCTATTAGTCCAAAAATATCATTGAAGTTGGAAACTTTTCGGGGCGGACACTACGGTCCCCACCACCGTAACAGAAGCACAAATCAGTCTCCTCACCTCCCATTTATGTTATTACACTATGGATAGCACTAGTACACATTAGAAAAACTATAAAACAAATTTTGGGGAGTTTTTAAGTCATTAATGTTTCCATTGATCATTATATATTTGAAGGAATCTTCTTGGAAGTTTCGGTCTTAAAAATCCTTATTCAATGGAAATTCTATAACTCCATAATTCTATCGATAAATGAGATGAAGGTTGGAGGGTGAATTGAAAACATATTTGTGAACAAATTTTATGAAGGGTTCCACGCGTGAATTGACCATTTAATGGGACAACAACCCACAAATTTTCAGGGGACATAATTCTGCCTATAAAAGGAGGCCCTCAAATCCTTCCCAATTCTTCAGCTCGACACCCACAACTAAGTAGGTATCCCATCTGGGTATGGGCCGATGCTTTTCCACATTACCCCCTTTATGTCTTATTTTAATTTTATTTTAATTTTTTTATTAGTTTTCAATTGTAATTCAAATTTCAGTTTTATTAATCCATGTCTTTGTGTTTCTCCATCCAATTTTCTTCATTTCTTTACCTCTCTCTCTCTTCTCTTCCACCCCCTCCACAAATTAATATATTACTCTTGAAAATGAGAGGTTGACCCTAAGGCTTGTCCTGGGGGGAGGTGATGGTGATCATGAATTTTATTTGATGTTTAATTTTATGTTTGGAGATAGATTTGAGTAGCATGAATGGGCAAGGCAAATGTCCTCAATGTTGTGACTACCTCTAATGACCTGCAACTCAACATATCCTTATTATTTTATTTAATCATTTTTCCTTGTCTCTATTTGTTAGTTCTTCACATGTTGGAGTTGATCTAATCAATGGATGAAATGGCTTCAATTGAATCGGGTCTTGGAATATGACACATTATAGACAAAGGTGTGTCACCAACATGGATTAGAGGAGGTGGAATTGAGAGTTCTAAAACATTCAATGATATTCCCCAATTTTTAAATAAAGAATAATAGTTAAAACATGAGATTTAATGTTTGTATTATCAAACTGAAATAATGAATACAAAGGATAATAATGATTTAACATTTAACTATCCACCAAAACCAAATTCTTTCATATTAATTCACTTATGGAAAGGGAGGTTTTCCCAACACCTGTATAGTACTTTTACCAAAAGTTTGAGGAAACTGATGGTAAAATATGGTTAAATATTCTTTTCCCAACAATGTTTCAAAAAAATTGGAAAAAGTATACTCTATACCAACAGTTTTATTAAATCATTGGTATAGAGAGGTTTAAATCATCCTTTACCAACAGTTTTTACAAACCGTTGGGAATGTTTGGCCCCAAATTCACAGAATCTCGAACTCCCCCATTCTGTGTGACTGTAGCCCTAAACAGAAGGGAGAATTTGGATTTTCCTTCCACTACAGCCGAAATCCTTCCACCATTACGATTTATCAGTTCTTAACTTGTATTATTTATGTGATACTGCATCTACTATTTTGGTTTTATGTTTTCATTTTGGTGAAGTGGAGAAGAAAGATTTTGTTTACCCTACTATGGAAATTCTTCTTTCCGATCCATTTTAAAAATGTCATAGTTCTACACTTCTAATTTTATGTGATACTTTCATTTTAATGTTCTACATCTATAGTTTTTGTTTTCTATTTTGATTTGGGTGTATATGACTTTTGTTTTCTGTTTTATTTGGGTGTGTGTGATGTGCTTTTATAGTGAATCAAATTTGATTCAAAATGAATTATGTGTTAATATCATCCATAAATTTTCAGTTCGTAGAAGGCTTGGTATTGTTGGGAATTTTTTTCTAATATCATCCATATTCCACATGATTCACATCATGGTAAGAATGTGTGATGATGTAGTTATGATCAGAGAGAAAACTCATACACTCTAGGTTGCTTATAGTGGCATGGCTAGTCATGAGTGACAATTGGCTTCCTAAGATGTATGTACTAATATGTCTTTAGGGTCAATTATATATGGTTCTCACTGTACATTGTATATTATGTCACTTTCTTGGCCAATACTCACTTTTATAATGGTGGGGTTCTTTTCACTAACCATTCTGGCATGTGTATACATCCATAACAATGTTAGATAAGTCACATGTTTAATTCAGTAATCTTGTTATCATTGACATACATTATTATTTATCTCAAATTTAAAAATAATTTTTTTTCTATACTTTATGAAATTAAACCTTCTTACAATCCATGAACAACCTATTAGTGTAGAAGCCTAAACATTATCCACCCATGGTGTGTGATTTAATTGAGGAACTAATTGGGTAATGAAAGGTATGACCATAGAGGTTCCAAGAATGATTTATTGAACAAGAGTGAATGAATTGGGAAGCCTGTAACACATAATGGGGCCCGAGGAATGTGCCTTTATTTGGGATGCCAATAAAGGGGCCTTGAAGTCCTATTTTACCAATGGTTGTGTGCAACCGTTGGAAAAACTCTTCCCTTGACCAATGTTTTGATTTAATGATGTGGAAATGCACCTTTATTGATGATTGTGGAATTTGAGTTATTGACATGATGTTCACTCTTTCTACTGATAAACCAGCTCATTGGGTTGTAGCTAAATTGCCTAGGTCAAATTTTAGAATTTATTGAGCCTCTTGAATATTACTACTTCTTAATAGTTGTAACTATGTCTTTCTTCTTGATACAAGACATACATTACCATCATTCGAGTTATGATTTTTTTATTAGTTCGTATTATTGATTTGGTTATTTTCATCCATTAACAATATTTTCCCATTGTTTTCGTTCTTCCACTAATTAGCTGATAAAATTAAAATTGTGAAACTTATGTAATGAGGTAATATTCTCCCCCAGACACAGCAAAGGATCTCACTATCAGTCAATAACATTTGGAATTTTGGTAGATGTTATTGGGGACATGTGGCCATCTGGGGTTGGGTCACTAATAAGTGGCCTCCTTGATTGGGATGTCACAATTCCTTGATATCCATTTTATAAGTGTTTCTAATCAAATACATACATATAACTATTGAAGGCCCCTCACCAAAATCAATTGGCACATGATTGAATGAATACACATACATCATTCAGAGTGTGTATCCTAGTTCTTACCTTCAAACCACCATAAATCATCTGTTTCTTTATGTTTTTTATCAGAATGGATTTTATATATTATGTTTTTTGGGTTACATATTAGTTATTTGTTTCTACTTACTTCCATATTTGTTTTCATTACAGGAAATGACACCCATTGAAGAGATGCGGTGGAAAAATATGAAAAAAAATAATTGTTGCATGACACAGATGGGCGTTCCTCCACTCATCCATGTTGTGAGTATTTTATTTCAAATATATATTTTAATAACTTATAATATCATGTGTTTACTTTTTTGTTAAACATTTTTTAGGATTGATGCCCTAGATGAGAGATATCCAACGAGGAGCCAGATGTTGCTCCTAGTATAGAGGCTAGTGGTCGGATGGGGGGTGGTGTCAAAGTTAGATGATAATCCGTTGATCCCGGTACTGAGGCCGGTGGTATGAGGGCTTGTGGTGCTAGAGTTAGATGATCCACTGGTCATACCCGATTGGAATATGCCACTACCACGGACGTATCTTCTACTCCCCATTTTGATCCTGGTGTGTCTTTAGGGACACATGGGATATTTAGGCCTTCGATGTTTAAACTACCAGTTTCCCATATGTCTTTTCCATCAGCTTTTTCTTCTGGTTCATTATCTTCGAGCTATTATATTCAACATTCTTCGACTCCTACTCCGACACAGTATGTGGCTGAGGAGCATACACTGAGGGACACTCCACCTATATAGGATATTCCTTCAGCTTCGGCACATCCAGTGACACCCATTGATCTGACTACCACAGGTATATTTATATAACTCTAACTAATTTTTATACCAAATTTTATTTTTATTATAACTTGTACAATTTTTTTTCTTTAAAAACATATTCCTCTACTGATACGAGGCAGGGTGGGGGGTGTACTTGCTTGCGTGTGGTATGGAACCACCAGACACAATTGATGGTTGAATATAATGATGAATGACTAATGATTGATAAATCTGGGCAAGAATGTCAGGGTTTTTTTGTGACACTAGGGAAATACTCTGACATCATTCCAGTCAGCCCTCTCTTCTGTAGACATCATCCACATGAAGTCAAGGATAATGCGTGTGCACAAATATGGGTAATAAATCTATTGGATTTAATGTAGTATTTTTTTGTATTTTTTTGAATTATTCTATTGGGTGTCAGCTTCAGTTTAACTTCCCTGATAGTGAAGGTGCACGAGCAGAACGTTTAAATGGGCTAGGAGAGCTTTGGAGATCTTATAAGCCTGAGCTATATGTTGGATGATGTGATAGAGTGGGCACATATTTGGAGACAATACCTATCTTGTATTACTTCTCGATAGATCAATATCACTAAATGATAACCCATTGGGCGGCTTCCAAATTTAAAGTATTAATTTCATTTGATGTATTTAAATGACAGTTTTCATATTTTGCATTAATATTATCTTATTTATTATTAAATATTATTTATGAGTCTTCTGAAAAAAAAACAAAAAAAAACATTGATTCAAAGCACTACCTCTACACTTTGGGGTGCACTACTACATTAGATAATGAGACGGAACTGGTATGATATAGTTGTTTACAATTATTCTTTAGGACATTCCCTTTTTATTGTTTCCTAAATAAATTATGTGATTTATTTAATATTGAGTATATGATTATACATGAACTTTATATTGTTTCAGTGTCATTACAGAAGCAAGAAATTGAATATTGAAGGTCATCTCCCTTGAGAAAAATTGTTTTTCTCGAGTAGAATGAAAAAAGATGGAACCGCTATTAATGAACTGACACAAGAAAATATTATAAGCTTTAATTTGTTTATTTAATATTTTAATATCTATTTTGAAATTTAATAATATATTAATAATTTTAACATGCTCATTTAGAGGCCCTTGATGCCCAGGAGCCTGACAATTTAGGGCCACATGATCATTTATATGAGGTTTTGGGAGATGAGCACTCTGGTCGATTATGCAGCCGACCTGGTATGAATATAGTCCCAACGAGGTATTGGTCCTCTCCAGGTATCCATTCTAGTACCACCGAGTTGGAACAGGTCAAGGAGAAGGCAAGAAAGTCTGATAAAAGGGTCACAGATATGAAGAACAAGTTCAAACGAGGGAGAAAGAATTTATGAAACTGATCAACGAATTATCTTAATCACTTCCATTAGGGTCCAGTTTGTCTTGTTAGACATATATATCAATGATGGGTGAATTATCCTATGCACAAGGCGGTAGTTCTAGTGGCGGTCGAGATGATGAAGTTCATGGTGACGTGGATGCTGAAGAGGATGAGGGTGAGGATGAGGATGAGAACGAGGGTGAGGATGGTACCGAGGGCGAGGATGGGTCCAAGGATGAGCATGGGGATGATGATGAGGTTGATGAAGAGGACAAAGATGGTGGCGAGGATTAGGTTGATGATGAAATTGGTGATGGTAATGGTGATTAGGGGAAGATTGATCCATTACATTTTTGAATTCTCTATAACTCTTTATTTTTTAACCTGGTTTTTCACACTGGTATTATTATTTTTGAATACAGTATACCTCTTTATTTTTGACCAAATATGGAAGCCTAATGATGTTATTATAGTTTATGGGGATTTTGGGGCTTTTTCGAAGCTCGAAACCCCGGTTGGCGTAAAAAACACTATGCCTCATAGTTAGTAAAAAAAAATGTGTCCATCCCATAGGGTATCTACCAACCATATATGGATATACATTAGAAGAAATGTGAATGATTTTTCTAAACCATGCACCAAGGGATGCACATCATGCCCAATGTATATAGTTTTAGTATAATATATTATCACTATTGTTGCACGATTTGCCTAACTGGAATATGGAAAACTAACCAAACACATTCAAATTGTGTTGATACTTTAGGAAAATGATCCATGAGTCATATGTGACATGTATGAGTCAGCCTCTCCTCAATCTGAGGCATGGTGTGGTTGGTATCACTCAAAGATTCTCTCTTTTGTTTAAAATGGACACCCTTTTAAGTAAAAACAACTGGCATAAGGAAATATGACCAAACATATTTGGATTGTGTTGATACTTTAGGAAAACAATCCATGGGTCATATGTGACCTTTACAAGTCAATCCCATCTCAATCTGAGGCACTGTGTGGCTGGTACCACTCAAAGTGTCTCACTTTTATTTGAAATGGACATCATTTTAAGTGAAAACAAAATTTAACATACGGAAAATGGACGAAACATATTCAAATTCTATTTATACTTTAGTAAAATGACCCATGGGAAATATTTGATGTGCAGGAGTCAACCCCGCATCAAACTGATGCATGGTGTGGCTGGTACCACTAAATGTGTCTCACTTTTATTTGAAATGGACCGGATTTTAAGTGAAAACAACAACTGACAGATAGAAAACTGATCAAACGCATTTGGATTATATTGATACATTATGACAAAGATACATTGGTCATTTGTGATGGGTACTAGTCAACCTCTCCTCATCCAGAGGTTTCGTGTGACCGTGATGGCCGAAAATGCACTTCGTGTGTCGTAAATGGCCAAAACATGCGTTTAACGGTCAAATGCATGATGAAATACATCAGAATGACATGAAATCAAACGAAAATGCCATAACTATTATTAGTGAGTTGTAAGAGGAGACAGATCGCCATTCGGATGTGTGGTTTGCGTGAGATGACTGAATATGTGTATTTTAGGTGTTTGGTGTGCTTGAAAAGCATGCGTGGGGTGGTCAAAACTAGCCGAACGACCTCAAAATGCTATGAAATCAGATGACAAAAAATGGTGGGTAAATTGTGAAATGGTCTGCCAGATGGCACGTCACTCAGAGGTGTTGTGTGACCATGCTTGCCGAAAACGCACTCTGCATGTCGTAAATGGCAAAAACATGCATTTAACAGTAAAATGCATTCCTAATGACATCGAAATGACTTGAAATCACAATAAAACACCCTAATTATTATTCTTGAGGTGTAAAAGGAGACGGAACTCCATTCAGATGAGTGGTTTTCATGGCACGACAGAATATGTGTTTTTCAGGTGTTTGGCATGCTTGAAAAACGTGTGTGGGGTGGTCAAAACCAATCGGAAGTCCTCAGAATGCCCTGAAATCAGACTACAACAATGGGTGGGTGAATTATGAAGTGGTCGTCTAGACGGTACATCAATCGAAGGTGTCGTGTGACCACGGTGGCCGAAAATGCACTCTGCGTGTCGTAAATGGACAAAACATGTGTTTAACAATCAATTGCATGAAGAACTACATTGGAATGACTTGAAATCACACGAAAACACCATATTTATTATTCTTGAGGTGTACGAGGAGACGAAATTTCATTCGGACACGCGGTTTGCATGACACTACTGAATATGTGTTTTTTAGGTGTTTGGCGCACTTGAAAAGCGTGCACGGGGTGGTCAAAACCGGCCGAATGACCTCAAAAATTTATGAAATCTGAAAACAACATTGGGTGGGTGAATTGTGAAATGATCATCCAGACAACACATCAATCGGGGGTGTCGTGTCACCATGCTAGCCGAAAACACACTCGGCATGTCGTAAATGGCCAAAACATGTGTTTAACCGTCAAATGCAAGCCGAACGACATCCGAATGACTTAAAATCACACAAAAACACCATAATTATTATTCTTGAGGTTTAAGAGGAGATGACACATCATTCAGACATGCGGTTTGTATGACATGGTTGAATATGTGTTTTTTAGGTGTTTGGCATGCTTGAAAAGCTTACGGAGGGTGGTTAAAATTGGTCGAACGACCTCAGAAGGCCATGAAATCGGACGACAAAAAAGGGTGGGTGAATTTTGAAATGTTCGGCCAAATGGAACATTAATCAGAGGTATCGTGTGACTTCACAAGCCAAACATGCACTCCGTGTGTCGTAAATGGCCAAAACATGCATTTAACTATCAAATGCATGCCGAATGACATCAGAATGAATTGAAATCATACAAAAACACCCTAGTTATTATTCTTGAAGTGTATAAGGAGAAAAAAATTCATTCTAATAGATGGTTTTCATGGAACGACTGAATATGTGTTTTTAGGTGTTTGGCCAGCTTGAAAAGGGTGCGTGGGGTGGTCAAAACCAGTTGAACGACCTCAGAATGCCATGAAATCAGACAACAACAAAGGGTGGGTGAATTTTGAAATGTTTGTCCAGATGTCACGTCAATAAGAGGTGTTGTGTGACCGCATTGGCCTAAAATGCACTACACATGTCATAAATGGCCAAAACATGTGTTTAATGGTCAAATGCATGCCGAAAGACATCAAAATGACTGGAAATCACACGAGAACATCCTAATTATTATTTTTGAGGTGTATGAGGAAACAACACATCATTCAGATGTGAATTTTGTGTGACATGATTGAATATGTGTTTTTTAGGTGTTTGGTGTGCTTGAAAAGCGTTCATGGGGTAGCCAAACCGGCTGAACGACCTCAGAATTCAATGAAATCAGATGAAAACAATGGGTGAGTGAATTGTAAAATTTTCGGCTAGACGACACATCAATCAGAGGTTTTGTGTGACCACGGTGGTCGAAAACGCACTTTGCGTGTCGTAAATGGCCAAAACATGTGTTTTATGGTCAAATAAATACCAAATGATATCGAAATGACATTAAATCCCATGAAAACATCCTAATTATTACTCTTGAGGTGTAAGAAAATATGGAACATCATTCGGACCCACGGTTTGCACGGTACGGCAGAGTATGTGTTTTATAGGTGTTGGTGCCCTTGAAAAGGGTGCGTAGGGTGGGAAAAATAAGCCGACTTTGCAATACCATGAAACCGGACAACAAAAAAGGGTGGGTGAATTGTGAAATGGTTTTCCATATGGAACAACAATCATAGGTTTTGTGTGACCGTAGTGGCCGAAAACGTACTCCGCGTGTCGTAAATGGCCAAAACATGCGTTTAACTGTCAAATGCAAACCAAACGACATCGGAATGACTTAAAATCACATAAAAACACCCTAATTATTATTCATGAGGTGTATTAGGAGACAACACGTCATTCTCATGTGTAGTTTGCGTGACATGGCTGATTATGTGTTTTTTATGTGTTTGGGGCGCTTGAAAAGCATGTGTGGGGTAGTCAAAATCAGCTGAATGAACCCTAAATTCCATGAAATCAGACGAAAAAAAGGGTGGGGGAATTATGAAATGGTTGGTGAGAAGGAATTCGAATCGGAGGTGTCGTGTGACCACGGTGGCCGAAAACACACTCTGCATGTCGTAAATGGCCAAAACATGTGTTTTACGGTCAAATACATACTCAATGACATCAGAATAACATGAAATCACACGAAAACACCCTAATTATTATTCTTGAGGTGTAAAAAAAGACGACACATCATTCAGACACATGGTTTGCACAACACAATAGAATATGTGTTTTTTAGGTGTTTGGCGTGCTTGAAAAACGTGTGGGGCGGTCGAAACTGGAAGAACGACCTCGGAATACCATGATATCGGACAATAACAAAGAGCGGGTTAATTGTGAAATTCTCAACTAGACGACACGTCAATCGTAGGTGTTGGGTGACTGCGATGGATGAAAACGTAATCTGGACTGCCCCCCCCCCCAGACAACCCCCATCACCCCTGGATAGCCCCCCCGCACACCTAGATCAATCCCCCCTCCCCGGACTGCCCCCCCACCCACCGGAACCCCCCCCAAACATCCCCCACCCCAGACAACCCCCACCCAATGATCTATAGATCATTTGTGACAGGTACGTCAACCCCACCTCAATCTGATGCACGGTGTGACTGGTATCACTCAAAGTGTGTCACTTTTGTTTTAAATGGACAACATTTTATGTGAAAACAACAACTGACATATGGAAAATATTCAAAAGGCTACACATATATTCTTGAAATTAAGGGAGAAAAAATAAAATATATTCTATTGGTCATACTAATTAGAAGAAAATATTCAGAAGGCATAGATTGAAACACAATGGGTCGTATTATATATAAAAAAACATGAATTATATTAGCAAAGAATTTTGACATCCCATCATGAACATGAACCAACACTCATGTACTAATTATCAATCATGGGTTGTTCATTCTATACAATAACAGACAACAAATAAATATCATACAATGTTTTTAAAAGAAACATATGAACACTCAATAATACCTTATAAAAAATTGGTCAACAAGGATACACATTGATTCTGGAAAAATTAGTTTCAAAGTCTCATAAAAATACCCCAATGGTGAGGAATACATATTGTGACACAATAACCCCATGGATCACCTCAATCCCATCCTCAAACAGTGGGTTCTAGGAGAAAACCAAAGTCCCTTTGGGAACCCAATATCAAAGACATAAGGGAATATTCTTACCCACTACCCAGGATGGGGATTCATCTAACAAAACACCCAAGAGAGAAAATTACAATTAGCAACATACCCCTTTATTCTAATTGAAAAGTATATGAAAAACATGTAGGCTATTCTGGTAACCCATCTCATATGTCAATATTGGCCAATGATTCCCAACAACACATCAGGATCCATTTATACATGGATACATACTCAATAGAGGACTATAGATATCTCATGTGCTTCCTATAGCTCATCCTATCTCTAAGTACATGACTACTACCATTGTCTATCTTATGGGTGTCCTGATACATACAACTCTACCCATGTTTTTCTGTTGGTTTTAAGATACTAAACCCAGGGCCATGACTAAACATCCCATGGTCTTCCTATAACATTTAGGTTTTTTCTCTTTTGTGTATTGGTGTTGTGGTTTGAGTGAGGAATGAATTCTATATTTTGAATACTCTAATGTGTGTTGGTTTTGTGGTTTGAGTGAAGAATGAATTATAAATTTGGAATACTCTTATGGGTGTTATTACATTTCCTATAACATGTATACTTTTTCTCTTATGGGTTTTATTGCATTTTAATTTCTAAATATCTAAATTCTTGAATGAATTCTAAATTGTGAATACATTGGATGAGGATTTTTTTATAGGTCTGGAGAGGAGTTATTGTGTTGTTCCAGGTATAGAGAGGGGAGAGGGGCCTGCTTCTGTGGAGTTGAGAAATTTTATACCAACAGTTTCAAAACCATAGGTATAGATACTATAATATAACTATACCAACAGATTGTTATAACCATTGGTACAGGTTTATACCAACGGTTATAACAAAAATGTTGGTATAGCCATATGGCTTGCCATATCCCCTCTATACCAATAGTTTATAACTGTTGGTATAAGTGTAACACACATATACCAACGGTTTACAAAACATTGGTATATGTTATACTTTAACACACATATACCAACATTTTGTAGAAAACCGTTGGTATAACTTCTATTTTGACACTTATACCAATGGTTTTCACAGAACTATTAGTATATGCCTATTGTCACGCCTTACATGGCCATGGTAGAGGGAACCATTAATATACTATAGTCAAATGGGTTCCATGCCTTTACCAATGGTTTACAACCATTGGTAAAGTGTAAAATTCTAGTAGTGATTCATTCTATCTAGACTTGAATCTTAGTATAAATTGTGAATTCTTTCTTCACATGTAATTATTTTTTATAGTAAAAAACCCAAAATGATTTTAATCACTATCATTTAATAAACAAAACCACAAAAATATTTAGAATAGGTGAATTAGATGAAGAAAGTGAACTACATTGAGAAGGATCCTCAAGAGATTTGAACATGGTCTACCACTGTGCTGCACTAGGAAAAATATAATAATTTTTTTCCACACCCCACGACAGGCGTGCATCAAAACTGATGCTGTTTTCAAGGATCCAATCATTATTTCATTTTATTTTTCTCTTTTAACATTATATTTATATTTCATTTCATTTAAAAACTAAAAAATACTTCCCAATGTATTCAAAATCAGAATATTATGCATGGAAAAATTACTTAGGTGAAGCAACAACAAGAAGAACAAGATGAATATTTTAGAAGAACTCAGGTGCATGAACTTAGAAAAAGAATTAAACAACTAACCATAAAGGCTGATAAAGATTTTTTTTATGTTTGTACATTAATGGAGCAACCCATACCTAACCGGGTGAAAGAACCTGAGAAATTGGTGTAAGAAATTTCACCACTTATATATGAAATTGGAGAACCTAAGGAGGAATGGGAGGAAGACATACCTACTGAGATACAAGTGTGAGATCAAAAAAGATAGGATTAATTATTTATTAAATGTGAGGAACTACCGAACCTCCTCATACAATAAAAAGACGAATATTCAACACCAAAAAAGGAAGAAAACTCATAAGTGGTGGAATTTGAAGTCAAGATGGTGGAGCCTGACTACATGGCTCCATCCTCCGAGAGTCTACACCAAGAGGCACTTACCACTGAGGTAGAGATTGAAGCTGAACCAACTCAGGGAGTTGAACCATTAATTGACTCTATCCCTTCTAATTTTATTGATTCTGAATTCTACATCACTCCTTGTGGTTTTGATTATATAGATTCAGAAAATATCAGCTATGCCTTGGCGGATGAAGAAGAACCTAGATGTGCACATGCTGAGGAACATATGGATCTCCCTAGATATGTTGAATATTTATTTATGGATGTTCATGAAGAGATGCTAGTGGATTTCCCTAATGAAACCATAAACATATATTCTTTTTTGATGGGGAAGAATTTGATCTTGATACTTCATGTTATAATATTATTCAAATAGAATTACACTCTGACTTTCCCATTGACTATTCATTTGATGAAGCATGCCTCGAGGAACCAATGGACAAAGAATAAGAGGATTCACATGTAGCAACCAAGAAATAGGATGATTCATACTTCATCATACCACCACCATGAAAGATATACCTCATTATTAAGGGGGTGGGGATATGGTGTACTATATTCCTGGATCATTACTCACCCAAAACGATAAAGCGCAAGCTGGGAAAAGATACATGTAGTGGTTCAAATAAAAGCAGCTTCATCCTCCATCAGACATTAGATAAAAGCTGGTACTTCTCTCTCAAGGTTGTCAAAATTCAGGGATGACTTAGGGGATAATACCAAGATTTATCTTTACTTTCTTTATAGGAATTCAGATTTCTATTTATTTTCTTTGAAATAATATAGATTGTGGCCCCCTCCCTCTTTTCATTTTGAGATTAAATGAAATTATCATTGTGATTGATTGAGTAATTCTCTTTTGTAGGATCATACCGGTAGACGGATTCCCCAGACAATGAACGATAAGGACCAAATTTCCTTGAAAAATAGTGTTCAATTTTACATTTTTATAATTTAAACTCTCCAAATTTTTGTCCACAACATGTTTTGAGCATTAATGATAATATTTCATTCCCAAACATTAATTCATGTTTTACTCGACTTGTCTAGGAGACATGAGTTTCATAGGAATCATGTGATGCCTTTTTTTAGAATTCAATGTTGATATAATTAAATGACTGAAATTAATAATGGAATTTTTTAAATCAAACATGGATATTTAAGTAATGATTCATGATTTGAATGAATTAATTGATTCATTTAAATGAAATTTCCCTACCATCCTTCATGATTTGAATTTTGAAGTTCATGTTAATTGATTTATTATTCATGCCATGAGTGATTGTCTAATGTTATATTTCCCATTCCCAAGAGGATTTCTAGACCAAGTACTTCCTATTTATTCTTGAGCATATTTCTTGAGTAATATTGGGACATGTAACCAACCATAACTTGTATTGATACATGTAAAATATATGACTTTACCTAAACACATTTAAAATGATTGAGGAATCCTTTGAAAATATAATTTTCCTTAAAGGATTACATTTACATCAATCCTTATTTTAGCACATAGAGACCATGAATGACCTTTATTGGAATGAGTCATGTTTCAAGCTATTTTTATCCATTCCTACCCTCCTCTGAGAATTTTCATGATATTTTAATTTTGAAGTGTGGGGGTAAAGAGAATCATAGTGGACGAGATGATAAAAATTGTACAGAAGAAGTGTAGGGGTTTTATTAGGGTAATTGTAAAAGGTTGTGGAATCACTCATTATACTGTATTTTTTCCCCTATTGAATTAAAAAAATGAATAAATGAAATAAAAGAACCAACAAAATGAGAAAAAATGGGTTATGATTTGGGAAACCCCAAAATCACAATTGTCTAGACTGACGATCTTATGAGCGTATATGATTAGGTGATTGATGTGAGGTCTGAAATAATCTCATCTTTCGAAAAAAGAAAATAAAGTAAAAAATAAAAAAAATATTCAAGAGGGTGCACAAATCATTCATTATGCTTACTTGATCATAACATTTTCTTTGAGTTTTGGGAAGTTCTTGTTGCTACTATGAAGGGGATAATTTCATTATATTTTTAGTTTTGATATCATGCAGAGTAATTAATATATTAGCCTCCACCTTGAGACATAATTTTTAAAGCATCAAATCCTACCAACTCTAAACCTCAGAGTCAATAGAACCTTTATTTCAAGACCTCATGAATTTATGTTCATTTATTCTTTACAATGTAGAGAAAGTAGTTTATTTACAAGCCTATGGATAAGGAGCATGTTATCATGATATTGGCATAACACTACTTGAATTGTATAATGAGTAATGAGAGAAAATAATTAAAAGTGAGTTAAATCCTGACATTTCATGTTTAATAATAATGAATCAAGGAGATTTAATGAATGAAAGGAGAAGTTCCATCAATTTTGAAATGGTAAAAGTAAAATATTTGAATTATTTGTATGTTTAAAAAATGGGGAATTAAATTGATATTTTTGAAAAAAAATTAAATTTTGATTTCATATTGAATTTTTTTATTTAATTTAATTGGAATTTTAATATTGGTAACATTAGTGTCCTTTAATTTCTATGTTGAGATTTTATGCTTGAGGAAAAGCATGGTTTAAGTGTGGTGGTATTTGAGAGAGCAAATTTATGTGCATATTTTTAATCAAATAATGAGTATTTTTTGATTTTATTCAATGATAAAACCCATGAATTTAATTGTTTTATTAAAATAATGGGTAATTTGAATTTTAGAATGATTATGAGCAAAATTAAGAAAATTGCATAATTTTGGATTTTTGACAGATTTTTACAACAAAGGTATTTTTGTCATTTTTTAAAAACTATAATTCCAAAATTCATGATTCTTTTTCTTATAATAAAGATTTTATTTTATTAAACTTTATTTTAAGGACATAGAGATGATTCAAAGATCTATTAGTCCAAAAATGTCATTGAAGTTGGAAATTTTTATAGGCAAATGTAATGGACCCCACCACTATAATAGATGACATATCAGTCTCCTCACCACATATTTAGGTGATTCCACCTAGGATAGCACTAGAACACATAGGACTGAGGTTAAAACAAAATTGGGGGGATTTTGAAGTCATTAATGTTTCCATTGATCGTTATAAATTTGAAGATGACATATGGGAATTTTCGGCCATAAAAAGTCTAATTCATTGAAAAATCAATAACACATTAATATTGTGGCTAAATGAGCTGAAATTAGGAAGGTGAATGGAACCCACATTATTTAATAACTTTTATGATGGTATAAACACATTAATCTATCATTTAATATTCCAGAAATGTGCAAACATTTAGATGAATGAATTCTTCATATAAAAGGAGGCCCTCGCCTTCTTCCCAAATCATTTGCTCGACACGCATAGTTAAGGAGGGATCCCACAAGGGCATGGGCCACTTCTTCTCCTCTTTCCCCAAAATTTATTCTTTATATTTTATTTTAATTTTATTTCTGTATTATTTTTCAATTGTAATTCAAATTTTAGTTTTATTAATCCATGACTTTGTGTTTCTCCATCGACATTTCTTCATTTCTTTCCCTCTCTCTCTCTCTTTTCTTCCATCTACTCCACTGAGTAATATCTTACTCTCAGAAATGAGAGGCTGACCTCGAGACTTGGCCCAGAGGGAGGTGATGGTGATCATGGATTTTCTTTAATGTTTAATTTTATATTTTTAGATTGATTTGAGTATCATACACAGGTTAGGAGAATGTATCTAATGTTGTGACTGACTCCAATGACATGCAACTAAACCTATCCGTATTCTTTTTATTTAATCATTTTCCCTCTCTCCATTGGTTAGTTCTTCACCTGTTTTATTTTTGCTAATCAATGTATGAAATGGATTTGATTGAACTGGGTCCTGGAAGATGACACATTCTAGACAAAGGTTTGTCACCAACTTGGATTAAAGGTGGATGTGGAATTGAGAGTGCTCAACCAATCAATGATATTGCACATTTTATAATTATATTATAGTAGTTCAAATATGAGATTTCATGTTTGGATTATCAAACTAAAATAAAACATATAATGGATCATAATGATTGACCATTTAACCAACACCCAAAACCATGTTCTTTCTTATTAATTCATTCTGTTTAGACTTGAATCTTAGTATAAATTTATAATTCTTTATTCACATGTCATTATTTAAAATAATAAAAAACCCAAAAATATTTTCATCAATTTAATTTAATAAACATAACTAAAAAAAGTGACATAAAATGTTAATTAGATAATGTGAATGACATTGAGAATTTTCTTCAAGAGAGATGACTTCAGTCAACCACTATGTTGCACTAGGAAAATTCTAATTATTTTTGTCCATGCCCTGTGACAGGCGTGCATCAAAACTAACGTTGTTTCCAAGGATACAATCATTAGTTTATTTATTTTTTCTATTTTCACATCTAAAGTAGATTTCATTTCATTTAAAAAAACTAAAAAAATATTTCCATGATGTATTCAAATTCAGAATATTATGCTTGGAAAAATTACGCACAGGTGCAGCAAAAACAACAACAAGAAGATAAATATTTTATAAGATATTGGGTGCATGAGAATTTAGAAATAATTGAACAATTAACCAAAAAGGCTTTTAGATATTTTGATTATGTTCGTGCATTAATGGAGTAACCCAAAACTAAGACAAATGAATAACCTAAGAAAGTGGTGGAAGAAATTTCACCACATATATTTGAAATTGAAGAACCTGAGGAGTCAAGGGAGGAAGACTTACCTGGTGAGCTAAAAGTAGGAGATCAAAAAAGTTTGGATGAATTCTTGATTAAATGTGAGGACCTACCTGACCTCCCCATATAATAAAAAAAAGAAGATTCATCACCACTGAAGGATGAAACCACCCATGTGGTGTAATTTGAAGTCAATATGGAGGAGCCCGACTATTTGACTCCATCCTTAGAGAGTCTACTCCAAGAGGCACTTACCACTGAGGTTGATATTGAATCTGAACCGACTCGGGGAGTTGAACCATTCATTGACTCTATCCCTTCTAATTTTATTGAATCTGAATTGTACATCACTCCTTTTGGTTTTGATTATACAGAATCTGACAATCTCAGCTATGCATTGGAGGAAGAAGATGAACCAGGATGTGCATATGTTGGGGAACATATGGATCTCCCTAGACAGGTGGAATATTTATTGAAGGAAGTTCATGAAGAGATTCTAGTGGATTTCCATAAGGAAATCATGATAAAAGATTCTTACTTTGATGGGGAAGAATTTGATCTTGATACTTCATGTTTTGATATTATTCAAATAGAATTACACTTTGACTTTCCTATTGACTATTCTTTTGATAAAGCATACCCTGAGGATCTAATGGACAGAGAAGAAGAGGTTTCACAAGTAGAAACCTAGAAGGAGGATGATTCATACTTCATCCTTCCCCACTAAGCATGTTATACATCATTGTGAGGTGTGCAGATATGGTGTACTCTATCCATGGATCATTACTCACCCAGAAGAATGAAGATCATGTTGATAAAATCCACATGTGGTGGTTCCAATCAAAGAAGCTTCATCCTCCATCAGACTTTGGAAAACAGTTGGTACTACCCTTTGGAGTCATTCAAAATTCAGGGCCCACTTGGGGGATAATACCAAGATTTATCCTTACATTCTTTCTAGGAATTTAGATGTAAATTTATTTTCTTTGCAATAATTTAGCATGTGACCCCATCCCTCTTTCCATATTAGGCTTAAATGAAATGATCAGTGTGATTAATTGAGTAATTTTCTTTTGTAGGATAATGATGGTAGAAGGAATCCCAAGAGAGATAAGGGGAAATACCATGTTTCATGGGTAAAGGGTGTTCAAATTTAGTGTTTTATCTTTTAAAATTTCCAAATTTTTTCCACAACCTGTTTTGATCTTTAAAGATAAAATTTCATGCACACACTTAAGTTCATGTTTTACTAGACTTATCTAGGAGACATGAGTGTCTTAGGAATCATGAGATGCTATGTTTTAGATTTCAATGTTGAAATGATTAAATTATTGAAATTAATAATTGAATTTTTATAATGAATCAAAGATATTTAAGTAATGACTCATTATTCTAAGGAATCAATTGATTCATGTAAATGAAATTTCCCTACCATCCTTCATGCTTTGAATTTCTGAAGTTCATGTGAATTGTTTTATTAGTCATTCCATGAGTGATTGACGAATGATATATTTCCCATTCCTAAGAGGATTTGTAGACAATGTACATCATATATGTTCTAGAGGATTTTTTTTGAGTGATCTTGGGACATATAACCGAACACAACATATATTGAATCGTGTCAAGTCTATGACTGTGCAAAAACACATTTAAAATGATTGATGCATCATTTAAAAAGGTAATTTTACTTAATAGACCACCTTTACATCAATCCTTATTTTAGCCCATAGAGACCATGAATGACCTTTATAGGAATGAACCATATTTCAATCCATTTTTATCTATTCCTACCCTCCTTTGAGTATTTGCATAATATTTTAAATTTTATGTGTGGGGGTAAAGGGAATCATGGTGGATGGGATGTTATATATTATAAGGAATAATTTTGGGGGTATTATTGTGGTAATTATAAAAGGTTGTGGAATCATTCATTATAATCTAGTTTTTCCCCACTTAAATTAAAAAAATGAAAAAAATGACAAAAACAACCAACAAAATGTGAAAAAAATGGGTTGTGATTTTGGAAAACCAAAAATCATCATTGTTCAGACTGACGATCTTATGATCTTATGTGGTTATGTGATGGATTTGATGTTTGATATAATCATAAATTTTGAAAAAAAGTAAAAACATTATTCAAGAGGGTGCCCCACTCATTCATTATTCTTACATGATCATAATCTTTTCTTTGAGTTTTGGGAAGTAGGTGTTCCTACTTTGAAGGGGGTAATTTCATTATATTTTTACTTTTGATATCATTCATAGTACTTAAGAGATTAGACTTCTCCTTGAGCCTTAATTTTTTATACATAAAATCCAACCAATCATAAATGCCAAAGTCAATATAACCATAATTGCAAATCCTCATGATTTTATGTGTGTATATTCATTACAAAGTGTAAAAAGTAGTTCATTTACAAGACTATGGATAAGGAGCAAGTTTCACATGATATAAGCATAACTCTACTTTAATTGTATCATGAGTGATAAGAGAAAAGAATCAAAAGTGAGGTAAATCATGACTTGGAATGATTAATATTAATAAATGAATGAGATTGAATGAATGAAATGAGAAGTTCCATTAATTTTCAATGGGTAAAAGTAAAATATGTGAATTATTTATTTCATTGAAAATGAAAAATTAAATTAATATTTTATGAATTGTTTTTAAAGTTTGATTTCACATTGACTTTTTTTTTGATTTTATTGCATTGGAATTAAAATTTTGGTAACTTTGGTGTTCTCTTATTTCCATGGGGTGATTTTATGCTTGAGGACAATCATTGTTTAATTCTCGGGGTATTTGATAGAGAAAGTTTTTATGCATATTTTTTATCAAATAATGGGGATTTTCTAATTTTTTTCTATGATAAAACTGATTTATTTCAATGTTTTATTAAAATTATTTGTAATTTGAATTTTAGAATGATTATGAGAAAAATTGAGGAAAGTGAATAATTTTGGATTTTGACCGATTTTTACTACAAATATATTTTTATTATTTCGTAAAACAAATAATTCCAAAATCTATTATTAGTTTTTTTAGAATCCTAATTTTATTTCATTCACATCTGTCTATTGGACCTAGAGCTGATTCAAAGATATATTAGTTCAAAAAATTCATTGAAGTTGAAAACTTTTTCGGCCGGACAGCGTAGACCCCACCACCATAACGGATTAAAAAATCGGTTCCCTCACCTCAAATTTAGATCATTTTACTTGAGGTACCACTTGGACACATATGAACAACTCTACAATAAATTTGGGGGAGTTTTGAAGTCATTAAGGTTTCCATTGATCGTTACACATTTGAAGGAAGATTCATGGAAATTTCAGCCATAAAAAAAAGTCGTAGTCAATGAAAATTACACAACTCCTTAAGCCAGTGGCTCAATGAGCTGAAAGTTGGAGGATGAACGGAAAACACATTTATGAACAACCTTCATGAAGGGGTCGACACGTGAATAGACATTTTATTGATCTAAAAATGCGCCATATTATTGAGATTAGAATTCTTCCGATAAAATGAGGCCCTCCACTCCTTCCCAAATCATCAGCTCGACACCCACAGCTAAGGAAGGATCCCACCAGGGAACGGGCCACTTCTTCTTCTATTTCCCCCCTAATTTATTCTTTATATTTTATTTTTATTTTTATTTTTCTTTTATTTTTCAATTTTAATTCAAATTTAAGTTCTATTAATCCACGCCTTTTTGTTTCTCCATCGTCTTTTCTTCATTTCATCCCCTCTCCCTCTCACATATCTTCCATGAACTCCACTGAGTAATATCTTAATATCAGAAATGAGAGGCTGAAGCCGAGACTTGGCTCGGGGGGAGGTGAAGGTGATCATGAATTTTCTTTAATGCTTAATTTTATGTTTGTAGATAGTTTGGAGAATCATGCACAGGTAAGTTGAATGTCTCTGATGTTGTGACTGACTCCAATAACATTCAACTAAACGTATCCCTATTCTTTTATTTAATCATTTTCCCTCTCCCCGTTGGCTAGTTCATCACCCGTTTTATTTTAGCTAATTAATGTATGAAACATCTTCGATTGAACTGGGTCCTGGAAGATGACACATTCTAGACAAAGGTGTGTCACCAACTTGGATTAAAGGAGAAGGTGGAATCAAGAGTGCTCAAATAATCAATGATATTGCATAATTTATAATTAAATAATAGAAGTTCAAACAATAGATTTCATGTTTGTATTATCAAACTAAAATAAAACATATAAAGGATCATAATGATTGACGATTTAACAAACCCCCAAAACCATGTTCTTTCTTATTAATTTATTCTGTTTAGACTTGCATATTAGTATAAATTTAGAATTCTTGATTCACATGTCATTATTTAAAATAATAAAAAACCCAAAAATATTTTCATCACATTCATTTAATAAACATAACAAAAAAAGTGATATAAAAGGAGAATTATATAAAATGAACTTCATTGAGAAGTCAATTTTAGAGAGATGACTTTGGTCAGCCACTATGTAGTTCTAGAAAAAATATAACTATTTTTTTCCATGCCCTGTGGTAGGTGTGCGTCAAAACTAAAGTTATTTCCAAGGATACAATCATTAGTTTATTTGAATTTTCTATTTCTCACATCTTATTATATTTCATTTAAGTTAATAAAACTAAAAAAATACTTCCATGATGTATTCAAATTCAGAATATTATGCATGGAAAAATTACTCACAGGTGCAGTAACAACAATAAGAAGAAGATAAATATTTTAGAAGAGCTTAGGTGCATGAACTTAGAGAAATAATTTAACAATTAACCAAAAAGGCTGATATATATTTTTATTGTTTTCATGCATTAATGGAGTAACCCAGACCTAAGCCAAATTAATAACCTGAGAAAGTGGTGGAAGATATTTCACCACTTTTGTTTGAAATTGAAGAACCTGAGGAGTCAAGGGGGGAAGACTTACCTGGTATGCTAAAAGTGGGAGATGAAAACAGTTTGGATGAATTCTTGATTAAATGTGAGCAACAACCCGACCTACCCATATAATAAAAAGAAGAAGATTCATCACCACTAAATGAAGAAACCACCCAAGTGGTGGAATTTGAAATCAATATGGAGGAGCCCGACTACCTGCCTCCATCCTCAGAGAGTCTACTCCAAGAGGCACTACCACTGAGGTAGAGAATGAATATAAACCGACTCAGGGAGTTGAACCTTTAATTGAAACTATCCCTTATAATTTTATTGAATCTGAATTCTACATCACTCCATGTTGTTTTTATTATAAATAATATGACAATCTAAGCTATGCCTTGGAGGATAATGGAGAACCAGGATGTGCACATGCTGAGGAACATATAGAGCACCCTGAACACATTGAATATTTATTGAAGGAAGTTCATGAATAGATTCTGGTGGATTTACCTAATGAAATCATGATAAAAGATTCTTACATTGATGGGGAAGAATTTGATATTGATACTTCATATTTTAATATTATTGAAATTGAATCACACTCTGAAATTCCTATTGACTATTTTTTTTATAAAGCATACATTTAGGAACCAATGGATAGAGAATAAGAAGTTGGAAATTATAATCCTAGAAGGAGGATGATTCATACTTAATCCTACCACACCATGCATTCTATAACTCATTGTGAGGGGGGGTATGGTGTACTCTATCCATGGATCATTACTCACCCAGAAGAAAGAAGAACATGTTGAGGAAATCTACATGTGGTGGTTCCAATCAAAAAATCTTCATCCTCCATCGGACTTTGGACAACAGTTGGTACTACCCTTTGGGGGCATTCAAAATTCAGGGCCCACATGGGGGAAAATACCACGATTTATCCTTTCTTTCTTTCTAGGAAATTATATGTAAATTTATTTTCTTTGAAATAATTTAGCATGTGACCCCCTCTTTCTTTCCATTTTAAGATTAAATGAAATGATCAGTGTGATTAATTGAGTAATTTTCTTTTGTAGGATCATTGTGGTAGAAGGAAGCCCCAGATAGAAAAGGGGAAGGACCATGTTTCTTGGGAAAAGGGTGTCCAATTTTAGTGTTTTATCTTTCAAACATTCCACATTTTTTTCTACAAATGTTTTTGAGCTTTAAAGATTAAATTTCATGCACACTCTTAAATTCATGTTTTACTTGACTTATCTAGGAGACATGAGTTTCTTAAGAATCCTGAGATGCCATGTTTTAGATTTCAATGTTGATGTGATTATATTATTTAAATTAATAATTGAATTTTTAAATTGAAGCATAGATATTTAAGTAATGACTCATTATTTTAAAGAATTAATTGATTCATGTAAATGATATTTCCCTACCATCCTTCATGATTTGAATTTATGAAGTTCATGTGAATTGATTTATTAGTCATTCCATGAGTGATTGACCAATGATATATTTCCCATTCCAAAGAGTATTTGTAGACCAACTACATCCTACTTATTCTTGAGCATTTTTTGAGTAATCATGGGACATGTAACCTACCAGAACATGTATTGAATCTTGTCAAGTCTATGACTGTTCAAAAACACATTTAAAATGATTAATAAATCCTTTAAAAAGATAATTTTCAATAAAATACCACCTTTACATTAATCCTTCTTTTAGAACATAGATACCATGAATGACCATTATAGTAATGAGCCATATTTCAATCCATTTTTTCCATTCCTACCCTCCTCTGAGTATTTGGATAATATTTTAAATTTGAAGTGTGGGGGTAAAGGGAATCATGGTGGATGGGATGTTATATATTATAAGGAAGAAATGTGGGGGTATTGTTGTGGTAATTGTAAAAGGTTGTGGAATCATTCATTATTATCTATAGTTTGGCCCCTTGAATTAAAAAAATGACAAAAAATTACAAAAATAACCAACAAAAAGGGAAAAAATGGGTTGTGATTTCGGAAAACCAAATATCAGCATTTTTCAGACTGATGATCATATTATCTTATGTGGTTATGTGATGGATGTGAGGTTTGATATAATCATAAATTTCAAAAAACCAAAAAATTAAAAAAAATATTCAAGAGGGTGCACAAATCATTCATTATTCTTACTTGATCATAATCTTTTCTTTGTGTTTTAGGAAGTTGGTGTTGCTACTTTGATGGGGATAATTTCATTATATTTTTACTGTTGATATCATTCATAGTAGTTAAGAGATTAGACTCCTACTTGAGCCTTAATTTTTTATACACCAAATCCAACCAACCTTAAACGTGAAAGTCAATAGAACCATAACTGCAAGTCCTCATGATTTTATGTGATTATTTTCTTTACAAAGTATAGAAAGTAGTTCATTTACATGCCTATGGATAAGGAGCACATTAAGAATGATCTAAGCATAACTATAATTGAATTGTATCATGAGTGATGAGAGAAAAGAATCAAAAGTGAGTTAAATCATGACTTGGAATGTTTAATAAAAATAAATGAAAGAGATTGAATGAATGAAATGAGAAGTTCCATCAATTTTCAAAGGGTAAAAGTAAAATATGTGAATTATTTTTTTCGTTGAAAATGAAAAATTAAATTGATATTTTATGGAGTGTTTTTAATATTTGATTTCACATTGATTTTTTTTATTTTATTTCACTGGAATTTGAATTTTGGTAACATTGGTGTTCTCTAATTTCCATGTGGAGATTTTATGCTTGAAGACAAGCATTGTTTATGTGTGGGGGTATTTGACAGAGAAAATTTCTATGCATATTTTTTATCAAATAATGAGGATTTTTTAATTTTTTTCAATGATAAAACTCATTTATTTCAATTTTTTATTAAAATGATGTGTAGTTTAAATTTTAGAATGATTATGAGAAAATTGAGGAAAGAGCATAATTTTGGATTTTTGATCGATTTTTACAACAAATATATTTTTATCATTTCATAAAAAAAAAATTCCAAAATCCGTGATTAGTTTTTTTAGAATACTAATTTTATTTCATTCAAATCTCTCTATTGGACCTAGAGTTGATTCAACGTTCTACTAGTTCAAAAAATACATTGAAGTTGGAAACTTTTTCGGGCGGACAACGTAGACCCCACCACCATAACGGAGGCACAAATTGGTTCTGTCACCTCAAATTTAGGTCATTTTACTTGGGGTACCACTAGGACACATAGGACTGAGTCTACAACAAATTTGGGGGAGTTTTGAAGTCATTAAGGTTTCCATTGATCGTTACACATTTGAAGGAAGCTTCCTAGAAATTTCGGACATAAAAAATGTCTTTTTCAATGCAAATTACATAACTCCTTAACCAAGTGGCTAAATGAGCTGAAATTTGGAGGATGAAAGGAAAAAAACATTTATGAACAACCGTTATGATGGGGTCGATGCGTGAATAGACCATTTATTTGTCCAGCAATGTGTAATCTTATAGTGGACAGAATTCTGCCTATTAAAGGAGGCCCTCCACTCTTTGTGAAATCATCAGCTCGACACCCATAGCTAAGGAGGGATCCCATTGGGGCACGAGCCGGCATAGAGCGGTGCTTCTTCTTGCCACCACAGGAGAAGCAGAGAGCAAAGAGGAGCTCTGGGGATCACCAAGGATATGCTGATGACCTCACCTACAGGTTCACGACGTAGTTTCTGTGGATAGAGATGTTGTCCATCCACTTCACCGAAGCCACTTTCGGGAGTGTGGAGTAGTACTTCGTGCAGACCTTGGGCATGAATTTTCAAGATTTCGGGTAATTTTTTGAGAATTAAATGTGAACAATTCCTGAAATTTCAACTTGGTGGTGATTAGAAGTCCGAAAAGACCATATATTCTATGATCCTTTTGTGTCAGGGGCAGGAAGGAGTGGGAGGAGTATAGAGAGGCCAGGAGTGGTCTATCGGTGGCGATCATGGAGGTGATGGGCATCGGCCTTGGGGTGGGATGCAGCTACCTTCGGGAGTTATTCATTTGAAATGAATCGAATGTGGTTCTATATTACTACCCTCCAAGCCGGTGATCAGAGGGGACGCTGGGGACGGGACCCCACTGTGATCCCACCTCCATTACCATCCTCCACCAGGATTATGTGGGAGGTCACCATGTTTTGTATGATGGGAGGTGGAATTCTGTCACCCCCACTCCAGCCACATTCGTTGTTCTTGTCGTTGACACCATTATGGTATACACGTCCACATTCACCACTGATCCATTTAACACTTCTGATTTTCATTGTCAGAATGAATAGGAAAATCGCAGGCTCTGAAGAATGGGATGTAAAAGAGCAACGTACATAGGGTGGTGGTGAATGAGCGAAGGGAGAGGAAGTCGATAAGATTATTTCTGTGTCTGGTGAGGGATAGGGTGGTGAGTCCCCCGCCGCAGTTTCTCGCCAGTGGGAACCCCCGGAGGGCATACCCAGACTTCGAATGGCCCACCATCCATGACTTCATCCGAAAACACTACCATTTGGACACCCACACCCTCCAGTATTTCTCTGATTGGTTTGTGACATAAAAATTAATCTTTTTTGGTGATTTGATATGTAAAATAAAGTGATGGTTAGTCAAGTATGTTATGGAGTACTATGTTATGGTACAAATTTGACTTCTTTAAATGATTTGGAGTACTATTTATCATTTTGATAAAAAACACTCTTCGATTGTGGTAGTCTGGTATACCCTGCCTAGTGATGTTCATTTTTTAGGTATTAATAATTATCATAAATGATTATGCAAGCGATGATGTGGAAGAAAAATTGCCTACCTGTGATCCCCAAAATACCGGTGGGTCTAGCAGAGGAAAAATTTTACAAGATGGACATGAATGTTATTGCCAACATCCCTTTTTCTTTGGTGGCCAAGGTCCTATCAAGAATTTCAGAGAAAAAGACAATGAAAGACAATTATGATGTTCTAAGAAACATTATAAGACCATGTCACTGCACACCAAAATTTTCTTAAAGAGAAAATTATACACTCTTCGAATGAAGTGTCGTCATCAATGAATTATCCAAATAAACACTGTCAATACCCTATTCGCTCAACTCATGACACTGGGCTACAAAATTAGGGATACTGAATGTGATGGTATTCTGTTCTAAATGTTTAAAAATCCATATGATCAGTTGATCATCAACCTTACCAACAATATCATGATGGACATTTTTATGCTCAACAACGTTGTAGCAGTGGTTCTTGAAGAAAAAAGTCAATGCAAGATCAAAGTTATAGACAAAAAACATTGCACCAATCAAAGAATTTGTCAATAGAGAGAAGAAGGATGATAGAGAATGAATCTAAGTGGGAGCCAAAATCATGGATGGTCCAAATCAAGAAGGATAACAACATCAAATGTTACGGTTGTAGAAGGTAGGGGAACACCAAAAAGAATAGTTGGAATAATAAGAGTGCTGGAAACAACTCGCAATAAAATATGTTGAGTACTTACAGTAATGGAGACATACTAGTCAGTGAATCATCAATGATAGATGGAGGTAGACACCATCTCAACAATGCACAGATAATTGATTCAATAGAAACATGGCTCAAAGGGAATGATTTGATCAGTATGATCATTTCTCAAAAGGACTTGTTTACATGGGGAACAATCACACCTTGAAGATCATTGGAGTCAATACCAACAAACTGAAGACGCATGATGGTATAATTAAAACCACCTAAAGAGTATTCCATGTGAAGATCATGAAGATTAACATATTTTCTTTGGGTGGATTTGATGACATCAGGTGTAAGACTCACACTAACAATGGAGTGGGAAAGATTGTGAAGTGTGTGCTTGTGGTGATGAAGACAGAGAAGATCTCAACAAATCTATGAATTCATTATGGTGAATCATACAAGGAGGTGGAGATAGTTTTCACGGCCAGTCCATCAGGGCCCATGTCGTGACTACCTCAAACCCATCTTCAATAGTCGAGAGGTTGACAGCTTGCATCAGAATGAAGTGTCCCTTAAACGGGAACTCATTGCTTTTTTAACATGTACAGACACACAGTCCAAGAACAAAACAAGATAAAACCACACAGAGTAGAACACAATAAGATGAAAACACAATGTAAAATATTGTATAAAAAGAGTGCTGAAAGTAAAAAAGGGGCCCGATTACAATCCCAACTGTAAAAAACAAGTACAACGGGTAGTACAATACATCTGAAAGAAAACAGAATACTGCACGAAGGTAGAAGTATGACAATGGTAACGCCACGGTGATAAAACCACGAAGGTATAAGTACCATGAATGTAACACCACAATTATAGAAATACCACACATGTTACACCACAAAGACAATACCACAAATGTAGAAGTACCACACAGGTAACACCAGAAAGTAAGAAGTACCACACAGGAAAAAGACTCAGCTCACAATCAGGTATAACTTAAGTACAGAATTACAGATGATATTTATAAACTATATCATCTTATTCTATTAAGAAGCACTAATGATGACCTACACATGATCGATGGTAACTAACCCCCGCTTACACACATGGGATCTGACCCACACATGATCGATACGCGCTGACCCAAACAAGATCGATGAGCACTGACCTACACAGGACCTGACCCACACAGGATTGATAGATGTTGACCCACATAGGATTGATGTTCTTTCATCATGTTGCAGCCAGCCACAAGTTACCTTGCACCCAGTACACTCAATATCAATAGAATCATCCACTAGAGTTATCGGTCGTACCTCAGATGCCACTATGCTCGACAAGGGAAAAACTCAGTGGGCTGCCATTTCATAAGGGTTCCAACACGATAAACGGCACGTCAATCAGATTCAAGTTCTTTGAGTTATAAGCGTTTTAGCTTCAGGGGCCTAGTTGGATTCAGATTTGATCCAACCCAGTCATACTCCAACTGCCTGAAAACTCAATTGGACAATACCAAAAGTACCCTCTCAATCCAAGGATCCCAACGTTGTAGAAATTTCATCAAACAAACATCCAATTCTCATGATATACTCCGTTATGTGTTCCAGGGTCCGTTCGGGCCTGCGTCCAGTTTGACCTGGTCAGACCAACCCAGCCCGACTCACTCTGGGCTGGGTCGGGGTGGACTCGACCTGATGGGCTATGGTGGACTTAGCCCGATGGGCCGATGTTTGGTCTGACCCGCAAGAGGGGCGGCCCACAAGTGGGGCCACCTGCAATGGCGGCCCAGCCAGAATAGGGAGTCCCGCAATGGGGCTTCCCAACCTGCATTGGGCGGAGACCCAATCCGGGGAGGCGGCCTTCTTCGAGGGAACCAATTTGATCTAATGGAGGTGGCCCGGTGTGAGGGCGCTGGCCTACTCCAAGGCCAGGGGCCCGGTGTGAGGGCGGGGGCCCGGTGCAAGGGCGGGGGCCTGGTACGAGGGTGGCGGCCCGCTCCAAGGGATGCAATCTGGTCTAAGGGAGGCGACCCAACTTGAGGGCAGAGACCTGGTTCAAGGCTGGTGGCCCGACTCGAGGGTATCAGCCCAATATGAGGACTATGGCCTAGTTCAGTCCGATGCGGGGTGGGGGGGGTGTAACACGCTAGTCACCCGGATTCCCGAAAGGCCTGGAGGCTGTTCGGTTGGTGAGGGAGTGACCTTGTGTTCGCACCGCGGAACCCTCCGGAGGTGGGTTCATCCTCTGCCGTAGGTTCCATTCATCAGCGGCGCGACAGTCATGTGGCCTTCCTTCCTGCGGTCTTCCGTCGTGTCAATCGCCTCCCCCATTTTCCGCGGCTGACGAGCTGTGACCCTCCTCTTGTGGCGTGTGTCGACATGTTCGTGGTCTTCTGAGGCGGTGCAAGGAAAGGATGATAGTTGAGGGTTCATGATAGGTTTGTTAGTCCAGCACCCTCTGTGTTATCTCATAATATGAAGTATATTAAGGTAGTTAAATAAACAGTTGTATTGAACAAAAGATTAACCCCACAAGACTCCCCACAACAACCTCCCGCAATGATGGATGAATCGTGGGTCAACTTGTTAGTCGGTTGGCCCGCGTTATTCGTATAATTTCATGAATGTGGAAGAGGGAAACAAAAATTCACAAACAAAAATTACCCCCTACCTGGAACAGATGTCCGCTGACAATGGTTGACGAATCCACATATATCGTTGTCATCGGTTCGTGACTCGGTGGTGCCCATCACCACTCGTTGGAACCAGTCTCGTCCTCTTGGTAGTTGGTGTCGCGGTACATTTCCAGAGCTTCATCGTTTTGTGAATTCCTGCCAACACCCCTCCCTGAGCATCATATAAATAGGAGATGAGAAGGAGTGTATTATGCTCGGAGAATTAATGAGGTTCATTTAATTAATGAACCTCCTGAATTTCCAACGGTGTGGTTATAAGAAAAGAAGAGTTAATCCATTTGTTGTATTGACACATCATCTGTCCTTCCAGCATCATTCATCCATTGGAGGAAAGAAGGAAAATAAAAAAACAAAACATGTTATTTTATTAATCATTCAGAAGTCCACAAAAATAACTTTTTCACCCGAGCTACTACGATCGAAGAAAAACCTCTCTTAAGTGAATCCCAGCGCTGCAGGTTCAACGATGCCCTCAGATTTTTACGTTGAACAACAGTGAAAAAGTTAGAAAACGCCGCTCACACGTTTACTGAACGTACCCTAAAAAAAGTTCGGATAATTTTGAACAGTCACCCTCAACTTGTTCCGGTTGAGGTTAGGATCTACCAAATTGAAACACGCCCCAACGAACCCAACAGTACTCTCGGATTTCCAATCTTAGTGACCGTTTAAAATTTATGGATTTTACAATAAAATAATTGTCTCTTAATTATTTTATTTATGGCCAAAAACTAACATTCACTGGTGGCCTACGCTGACCAATGATAGTATCTTCCTAAAGAGATCATACCCTCTTGATCCTAGTGGTGGTATCTGATTTTTAATTTGAGTTACCATTCGTGAGTTATAAGCATTTGAAAAATAAAATAATTTTATTTAATAATTTTATTTAAGGTAATTCCATTTTCAGGTTTTCTCACAGGAGGCCCGCTCTGACTTAACATAAGATGTGACTAGGGTAAACCCGACATTCTGAGCGCAACAATGCCCTCATATTTTTAATATGAGTAACCATTTAAGAATTATTCCACTTTTTCAGGAAAGCTGCTTACGTGCACTAATTAATTCTTAACAAAACTTCAAAGGATCATTCTGGGAACCCTAGGCCTCAGAATCGCGTGCTGTCAGATTTTTCAGTCTCAAAATAATTATATATAATTAAAATAATATCGAATTACTGATACATTACAATGTTTAGCATGTTAACTACCTCAACAAAAGCAATGAGGAAGTAATGGTATCAAAATTTTGGTCTTATGTTCGAATGAAGCTTTAAGATTCTTAATGAAAATAAGATTCTTCCTAGATTAAAAAGGTATCCTTTACTTTTTGGGAGCATTATGATTTTTTCAACCATCATTGGTTTAATTTTGTGATGTCCGCAATGAGGAGCATTGATATCTTAGAGTTGTTCCATTCCAATATTTGGCAAGCACTATTTATATCCCTGGGAAGAGAAAAGTGCTTTATAGGATTTATTGATGATTATTCCATTAGATGTTAGGTGTACCCAATCAAGATGAAATCAAGTGTTTTAAAAGTCTTTAAAAAAATAAAAGAATGGATGAAGATGGAATCTTGAATGAAGATCAAGTGTTTGAGGATTAACAGTGGTGGAAAATATTCACGTGAGGATTTTAATACTTTTTTTTCAATGAGATGGCATCAAGAGAAAATTCATGGTTTCATGAACTCCTCAAGAAAATGGAGTGGCAAAGTGGGTGAACATAACCTTGTTGGATAGAACAAGGGAGATATTGAAGACTGTAAGAATTTTCAAGAAGTTATGGGATAAAGCAATGAAGGGAACATATTATGTGATCAATCGATTTACTTTTGTGATGATTGATATGAAAACACTAATGAATATGTGGAGTGTTAAACCTACTGACTATGCTTGATTACATACTTATAAAGGTCATGTATCTTTATTGTTTAATGATCAGGAAATATTGAAGTTGGATTTGAGATCTAATGAATATATATTATTAGGATACGTTGATGGTGTGAAGGTGTATCATATGTGGGACCCCACTACCCATAGTCTTATCCTTAGCATGGTTGTTATATGTCTAGAAGATAAGGTGCGAGTGATGATTAATGGGAAATTGAAGAAAGAGAACACATATACTATAATAGTTGGGGTGGGGGAAGAATCCATAGAATAACCAATTTCCTTTGAGTAGCATGATGATCAAGTTATGATTGATTTTGGACTATGATGATCAACTCCAGATATGAGAGAACCAATATGGAACTCAGAATATATCACTGAGAGAAATATTGTGTACTACTTATTGATGGAGGGCGGTAATCTATATTATTTTTAGGAGGTGACGTGGAGTTCAGAAATATCCACGTGGATGGAAGCAATTCAGGAGAAACTTGATGCCCTTCACAAGAACAAGACTTGAGATATTGATCCATTACCTCATGGAAGTTAGACTATTAGTACAACCAAATTTTCTAAGATCAACTGGGATGAAAAGGAATAATTGTAAAGATATCATGCAAGACTGGTGGTCATAGGATATGCATATAGAGAAGTTATTGATTTCAAGGAAATATTTTCTCCCATTGTTAGAATAATGACAGTTCATATAGTTATGGGGATGTGTGCAATATATAGTTTAACTCTAGAGTAGATAGATGTGAAGAGAAATTTTCTACATGGTGATCTTGATAAATAAATATATATTCTCTAATCGGAATGTTTTCAAAATAAGGAAAAGTGAACTTGGTTTTTTAGGTTTAGAAATACTTTTTGTGGTATTATGAAGGAACCAAGGTATTGGTACATGAGATTTTATTCTTATATCATGAGTATTGGACACAAAATAAATCATTCAGATACTTGTGCATATTTCATGGGTCAGATGGTAATGATTTTATCATTATTCTATTATATGTGGATGACATGTTGATAGTTTTAATGGGATTATGATATGAATGAATTAGGACCAAAAAAATAATATCTTGGGATAAAAATTTACTGAAATAGAAATAAGGGTATGATTTAGCAATAAAAAAAAATTATTGAGGAATATCTTGATATACTTCCACATGAGACATTATAATCTATATTTACCCCACCTACTATTAATTTTATGTTATCATCTATGATGAATCCGAAAAATGATAACAATGAAGTATAGATGATGGAGATGTCTCAATTACCTTATGAACTAGCAGTGGGTAGTATGATAATATCTATTGTTTATATGAGACCATAAATTTCACTTGTAGTGGGTTAAGTTAGTTTGTTTGTGGAGAATTAAATACGAAAGAATTGGAACATATTAAAGAAGACACTTAGATACATCAAGGAGATCTCATATGCAGTATTATGATACTGAGGATCAAATTTCACTATTACAGCCTACGCAGATTCAGATTTTGTAGGTGATTATGACCAACGAAAACACAGATTGGGTAATGTGTTTAATTTTATAGGATGTGTTGGGAGCTGGAATTCAAAGTTGTATTCTGTTATATATTTATCCACGACTAAGGTAGAGTACATGAAAACTACATAGGCTTGCAAAGAGGTGATTTAGATGTGAAGGTTTCTAGAGGATCCCAAACAATGATAGAAGTATATCCAATTGTTTTGTGACAATCATAGCACATTTAAAATTAAAAGGAATATATTTTCTCATTCTATGAAAAAGCACATTTTGGTACAATATCACTTTGTTTGAGATGTGGTGGAGGAAGGATTAGTGGATATGCAGAAAATTTATATTGAATAAAATTAGGTTAATTTTATGATGAATTTTATTAACTTTGTTATGTTAATATAGTAAAAATCCCCAAAATTAATCATCGATATAAGAGCAACATGGTTGGAAGATAGAAAATATTTGTGGAAATATTATTGGTTCCCAATCAGATATCCATGTGTGATATATATTGGCATTTTTTTCTCAAAAATAGTTTCACCCCCTTGATTTTTCAAAGGCGGCTAATGTGGGTAGTGGTATGGGAGAAAAAACAAACCCATCGTGTTAAATAGATGAGGAAGAACAAGTAAGGGCCTTGCCTAGAAACGGCAGAACACTTTGACAGTTTTAGCTTCGTCACCTCAAGTATTGAGCTTCCTATTTCAACATTTTGAGCACTGTATTTTGTGAGGTGCATTATACATTACTCAAGAGAGTTAATTACATCGATATTATCCTTATAAAATAAAGAGAGTGTGTTTAACCACTTTTACTATGGTGATATCATTCTATTTTTCTATTGTTTTTACCCCTCTTTATTTGTGGGGTTTTCTATGTTACATTTATTGTTCATTTTTATTCATTTTTAATTTACTTTTATATCAAAATTATCACATCATGAAAGGGATAATAATATTTGATCCCAATAGAAGCCTTACTAAATATTTGTTTATCGGATTCTATAAAACAATTGTGGGTTGTGCTAGGAGGTAGCCCACTTTCAATTGAGTAATTGAGTTGTATGGGTATAATTTTGTTTCTCAAAACTACAGAATTTTTTTTTTACATTTTTATAATTATATATATAGTCGGAAGAATCATGAAAACATTAATAATACAAATCTTGTAATGATTTCTCATAATCGGAAGTGTAACATGTTGATTCTAACAATCCATAAACAAAGAATGATAGAATTAAAAATACCGATTCATGTAAACATTTACAATAGATAACATACTAATGCGAATATTTATGACCAGTTTGATATTAATATTGATAAGTACCATGACCTATTATAGATAAAAATCAAACATAAACGAGATTATCAATACAAACGATTGAGATAAATTATTCATCAAATCATAAATAGGGCCATAGTTTTTTGACATTATTTATCTATTTGGCTTATATGCATGGTGCATGGGAACCAAGATTCAACTATGAAAAAATGGGATTATAAAAGATATGTGATAAATAGTGAAACATAACCATATAGGAAAAAGGAACATGAGGAAAATATCCAAAGTTTGGGTTCTTGAAATGCCAGGACTCATAAAAGAACCAATTAGGGGATTCAACATATACTGTGCACCTTGGAAAAAATAAAACAACATGTGAAACATAGAACCAAAGAGTAATCAAATACAAGGCATAAATAACTGATAGAAAAGAAGTAGAATACCATATTAAGGCCCCTTACTAGTGATAAATCTCTCCATTGTGTTATCAAAGAGCCTCTATATAATTAGGTCTTGTTGTTAGGGTCATCGAGATTGTAATCCTCTATAATCTTCATTTCCATCTAGGTAAAAGGAACACCATGGAACACTTGGAACTCCTCAGAGATCCTCACAAAGAATTGATGAAGATGATCAAAACTTATCTACAGCACTATTTCTTATTTGGTAAGTCAAGGAATCCCACCGATGCTCCCTCATCTACTCTTCTCCCTTGAGGAAAACTAGAGATCCAAAAACCATGGAGATTTTTTTCCCAACTAAATCTCCCACATGTGGAGAAGTAGATTCCAAATCAAGGAGTCATTCTAGTTCGGGAAGTGGAGTACTAGATCATATAACCATGGATATTACAAATCCAGATAACTGTCCCAACATAACCACTTAAACAAAAAAATAAAGACATATGACATTAGAGGATAAGCTATAAAGGGTCACCCATAGATCAAACCAATCCCTTTCACGAAGAATGAAAAAAGGGAGGAATAGAAAACCAAAGGATCATAAGGATCAACGAATCAACATCAGTTATGAGGATGACATAGTTCAAATGGTAAAGCAGACCAAGGCTAATGTCACATGCCCAATGTATAAACTGAACAAAAGGCATACAAGAACTAATAATAGAAGCTCGAGCTCAATAATAAATAAATAAACATATAAAAATACCAAAAATTAAATGAAAATGAATATTATGACAATTAAAAACAATGTGTAACACCCCGAATTTTGGGTATCATATAATGATGATATTATGCATTTTCTTTTGTTAAAACCATTTTAACTGAACAAAAATTTAAAGAACAAATATAAATCTCCTTATTTAAATAAGAACAAAATAGTGTCTAGAATACAATGAGATCAAAAAATTAATCATGCTAACCAAATATACCTATTAAAAACCCTATCAGAACTATTGGAAGACCCCCAATCACAACAACAAGGCCCAGTATATAAAGGAGATCCATCGAGTCAAATAAATCATAAAACATCACCATTGCGATCAGAAAAACCATGTTGAGCATCAGTGGAATGGGAAGAACCATCTTCTTCCTTTTGAGTTTTAGGACACCATATGGTTTGGTTTTATAGGACACTTTTCAACCATTTCTCTAGGTACCGTTGGATGCTAACAGTTATTAAAAAATAAATTTTAGACCCTGTTAGGTTATGTGAACTTATTTAAATATTAATTAGGTTCCAAATAATTGAGTTATGATTAAGGTTATAATTAAACCATAATTTATGAACTCTAAAAGGATATGGTGTAAAACTTCATTACATCCTTAAGTGATTTTGAAAAGAATTAAGGAATACAAAACACATTGCGAATTTCTCAAATAAAACGTAACAATTTTTATTTCATAAATATGGTTATAAGCTATGTTTATGTTTTTCAAATTAAATTATGTTTTGATTGATCTAGGTTTTTGAGGATACTAGTATATAAATTACAATGTAGGTTTTTTAAAATTTCCTTTTCGTAACTTTTTGAGTTAAAAAAGGGGTTTAGTATTTTTAATTTAAAAATACTTTTAACTAAAACAAGTTTAATTTGTATTCATTAATGATTAAGAATATAAAATTCTATATAGTTTTAATAAATTGATTGTTTCCTCTTCATTAAATGTTTTTTAGGGTAAATTTTTCAAAAAAAATTGGTCCACTAGGGCTAGAACTTTATTGCTAGGGCCGAGGGAGGCAACTCAAACAAAGTGGCTGAGCCTGACCCTCAGCCCCAAGCCAATGTCGGCCCGAGCTTGGGAAGAGGTTACCTGAAGGGTGCTCAGGAGCAATCAGGAGCGCATAGGCACACCAGTCTGGGCGTGAGGCCATGACGGGGTTTGGGTAGGCCAAGGCCTATGGGCGGGAGCCCATGTATAAGTCCCTCATCGTGGGTGCTTTGTGATTTCATTGCACTCGTTGGGAGGCCCGGGGTATTAAGGGAGGTGAAAACCCTTCTCCGTTTCGGTGTGGGAAACAATTTTTCGGGAAAAACGCGATCTAGACCATGGCATCACGTTGTTCCCGATCTGGGCCATTGTTTCCGATCCCACACTCAACCCTCAGTGATCGAAGATCCCTCAATGGTTTTTGTCAACCGTTCGATCAAACATGATCAAATCATGGTCGTTCGAGGTTTTTAAATTTTCACTTCGAACGTAGAACATCCGATGAAACATAGATCTAATCTAATCCACTCAATTATTTTAAAAGAATAGATGCATCCCATCCCTTGGATCCATGTTGGGATCGATCTGGACCATCCTTTTTCCCCGGTATATCCCCTACCCGCGTCTTCTTCTTCTTCCGTGCATGGGTTACACCTGTAACCCTACCCTATGGGACACCCCTCATTTTCTTCACCTCTGACTGTCGGGGACCCCCATGTCTCCCCGTTTTCTTCAAGCACAGCACCCCCCATTGAATGCAATGAAAGTGGGTATGTTTTTGCGTACAAGGTGGTGTGTGAGATTTTTTATATAAATAACTGAGACCTCTCGGTTCTTCCCTCCAGTTCATGTCTCCAGCAAGCCCGACCAACCTTCCATAATGTCCTCATTTCCCATGTTTTTAAATTAACAGTTTTTATTTTTTCCTGGTTTTTCTTCTTTGAGAATATATACACTTATATATTCGATACATAGATATATATATATATATATTAACAATATAGTTCAATCCAAACATTCTTAAATGGCAAACCTTTCCCTTTGGGTTCTCTTGCATTAAAATATCTTAATGAATGTAAGGAATATACATGGCCTCATTTGGTTGATTTGAAAATACATATACACATTTAGTTATTTGTATATACATCGCTTATATATAGGAATGGGCATGACCTTTTAATTTCGATTTTATGTACGATGTTTGTGTATAATTGTTCACGAACTGCACATATTCACAGACACACAATTTAATATTTAAATAATAAATAAATATTTAAAATATTATATATATTATCGGGTTTTTATAAAATTGTTTTTTGTAGGTTTTCACAAACAAATTTTTAGGACTAAGGTTCAAAACGTTGTTAAACTAATATTCACAGGGGAGTAACATAAATGGGTGTGCCAATTTATCAGTTGGAGTTCGGGTACATTCATATATTTTATAAGTTGCATGAACATTGAATTCAATTGTTAAGTTCCTTACACATTAACCCTCGAGTTTATGTGGAGTTTTAAAAACATAAGAAATTGGGTGTTAAACAAAACTTATATCCACATTTAAGAGTAACTTATTTTTTTTCGATATCTTTTAAATGATGTTCCTTATGGTGAGGAGTCATGCTTTCTATCATTGATTTTATTCAGTATTATGCAAAGGCTTGACATTATTGAATGTTTTAGCATGTGCATGTACAAAACCCTAATTGAGATTTTTGGTTCACCTTGTAATTAATTGGATGATAAAATTTTAGAATTTCAAGAACAAACATACATGTGATTTATTATAGTTTTTTGTTCTTTCAGTACCTTAGATGTCAATGTATGTGCCATAATCTTCCTTTCTTCTTTACTTTTAATAACGGTCATATGATTGTTACCTTTGTTTTTAATAATCTAGATGCCTATCTCACTTATAAGATATGTAAATTCAACTACTATGACCAATTATGAATGAACTGTTCCAGGTTGTATGGGATATCATGAATATACAACCCTGTTTAAGTAAACTATTCATTTGTGTGGCTCACATGAAAGTAATGACATATTAAGGGTGCACCTTTATAATGCCCCAATGCGTTGCATAAAGAATTAATCTCTAGAGATTACAAGATTCATGATACCCTGGTGAATAACCTCGGTAATTTTTCTTTATTGACACATTGTGGATGGACCTCGGTGATATGTTCATGAATGGCTAAATGAAATGTTAATGCCACATATTCAAGTCATGTTACAAGTTCTTTTCAAGATGATATGCCTATTCATTCACTACTCTTTCCCTTACGTTATTATCATGTTCATATTGATGTCACAAGTAAAATTTTGGGGCATGATTCATGTAAAATAGTAACAATCATATGAAATTGATGTTTTTTTCCATCACGTGCAACTCTGATTAAGTATTACTCTTAACAGTTTAATTAGTGCTTAAACATTCATACGTCTTACTTGTTCAGGATATCTTTTACTTCCCCTTTTTGTAAATCGCTTAATTGATTCATGTATTCCTTAAAAATATTAGTTGAGCACTTTTATGTTATGTTACTTGTGTTACTTTTTTCTATATGACAATGTTCTTTGGATATGTTTTTTAAAAAATTCTTTCAAAAGTTACATTGGATTATTTTAAAACCATTACTGGGTATTCTTATGCTTGTCCAATGATTTTTAATTTTAAATTTTCATGTAAAAGATTTTATCAGATGAAACATTTCTGAAGTTACTGGTTTCCTAGAGCCCAAACCGAACTCCACCAATCCAAATTTTGTATTTTATAAAAACACGTTTAAGAGAAAATTGTGAAACCTAAAAAAATTCAAACCATAAAGAAGTCCAAGTGGGAAATCAAACATGTTCAGGCCGAAAGTATTTAAACACAAAAGGAGGTCACATAGTCATTGAAAATGAGGATAAATTGGAGGAATTTATTACCCGATATAAGCCCCATTGAAAATCACGAACCTCTATATGGGATGTGATGTGTGTTTATGAATTCATGTTTCAATTTTAAAATGACACAACATGTTCACAAGGAACTAAATCCTGGTTTTTCTAGGGTCAGGTCTTCACTGTTGGTATTAGAGGATTCTGTTTGGATAACTCTAGAAAGACAAAACTGAAACAAAGAAAAATATATTTCAGAATTACTAAAAATGAGTTTTATTAATTTTTAAATGGAAAATGAAGGTAATAATCTTTTCTATCTTCCCAATGAGGCCTTAGAAACCATAATTTCCACAGCCATCCATGAAGGATTAATAAATTATGCCCATATCCATATGTCGTACAAATATCTCTATGATGTTTCCAACTCTCCCTGAGTACTTCAACTCCACCAAAGAACGGGTCTGGATTACATATTTATGATGGATCCCAGTTTCTATCTTACACACGACGGGGGAAGTACTACGAGGGACTTTTTAGATGCTTCACTGCAATGGAAGGAGTCTCGTCCCTCATGGATTTCCAAGAGGATACTGTAGAGGGAGATATCCACGCAACATACATGTGTCAAGTCTTGTCTTATGGCCATTTTAGTCAAATGATGGACTTCGGAATCCTTGAATACAAATCCTCTCCTTATGTGTATAGACAACTAGTACATAGGGATTTATCACAGTTGTACACCCTACATGTAAGACTATAGAGATACCATAAGTGCTCCCATGGAATCAGACCTGATTCCTCGTGTTGCATATAGTTTAGGGAGATAGTGAGTTTTGAGCTTGTCTTCGGATTTCGTGTGTTATGGAACTGGGGAAACCATTAGCCTCGTTTTACATTGTGCACTAGTAGTTATATAAAGAACATATATATTTTTTCTCTTATTTCTTATGTCTTTAAATTGTTTATACTTTTGGTTGTATTTCAGGTGATTGAACCCTCATCTTAAACATTCATATGGAAGGAACAAACAACATGTTATCTCTTCCTACTGAGATACTAGATATTATTGCAATCAAAACCTTTGAAGATGAGTATCATCCCTTTTCAAACCTGCGTGGAACGTGTAAGGAATTGTTTGAGGTGACACACGGTTCGGGGATTCTCTGCACCTGTCAAGGGATTACTCCCATCTACTACCGCATAGGCTCAGCACAATTGGCCGAGCATATGTGGAGAGGAAAATACCACAACGGGCCCTTCTGGTGATTCACCCTAGACTGGAACTACACGGCCAGAGTAAACTTTCAAGAGGGTTTTTTAGAGGGATCCATTTATGCGACCAACATGTACCAACTTTTCAGCGTTGGCCTATACAAAAACTTCTATAACTTATATGTTCTCTATCAGGACATAATTCGGCGTGTTCTTCGTACGTTGGTCCATATGGACTTCCAAACGTTATACCATTCGAGCCTCCCTCTAGAAGCCCGAGTGTTTGGTGCATGAGTTCAACCACTTCTACCCAAAGTGTATCTAGATCAGAGAACTAAAGGAGTTGAGCAATAATTTGGGTGTTCCGCTGAACGTACCTGAGGATCCTCTACGATGGGGGATATGGTAGGAATAACTGAGATCTTCCACATAGAAAGTTTGTATGAAAGTAATTACAGGGACACAATTCTTTGATGTGGGGAGTAATGTAACACCGGAAATTTTGGGTATCATATAATGCTGATATTATGCATTTACTTTTGTGAAATCCATTTTAATAGAAATAAATTAAATGATAAACCTAAGGATCTTTATTTAAATAAGAACATCGTAGTGTCTACAATACACCGAGATCAAAAGAGTCATAATGCCAACCAAATATACCTATTAAAAACCCTATCAGAACTACTGGAAGACCCCCAATCATGACAATGAGGCCCAGTAAATAAAGGAGATCCTTTGAGTCAACTAAAGAAAAAAGCATCACCACTGTGTTGATAAAAACCATGTTGAGCATCAGCGGAATGGGAAGCACCATCTTCATTATTTTGAGTTTTAGGACACTATATGGTTTGGTTTTATAGGACACATTTTTCGACGGTTGATCTAGTGATCATTGGAAGCTAACAGTTACAAAAAAAAAATAGTCATTGGACCATGTTAGGAAAATTGTACATATTTAAATATTAATTAGTTTCCAAATAATTGACTTATGATTAAGGTTATAATTAAACCATCATTTATGAACTCTAAAAGGTTATGGTGTAAAACATCATTTCAAGCTTAAGTAATTTTGAAAAGAATTAAGGAATTCAAAACACTTTGTGAATTTTTCAAATAAAATGTATCACTTTTCTTTTCTTAAATAATGTTATAAAATATGTTAATTTTTTCAAATTAAAAAATGTTTTGATTGAACTATGTTTTCGTGGATACTAGTATATAAATTATAATGCAGGTTTATTAAAAAAAATGTAACTTTTTGGGTTAAAAAAGGGGTTTAGTATTTTTAATTTTAGAAATACTTCTAACTAAAACATGTATAATTTGTATTCATTAATGTTTAAGAATATAAAATTCTAAATAGTTTTAATAAATGGATTGTTTCCTCTTCTTAAAACTTGTTTAGTGTAGTTTTTTCAAAAATAAATGGCCCCCTAGGGCCAACCCTTTTTGGCTAGGGCCGAGGGAGGCCACTCACATGATGTGGTTGTGCTTGACCCTCACCCACAACCGAAAGCCGGACCGAGCTCAGGCAGAGGTTCCCCAAAGGGCGCTCGGGAGCGAGCAAGAGCACATAGGCGCACCAGTGCGGGTGTGAGGTCACAGCGGGGTCTGGGTAGGCCAAGGCCAGCAGGCAGGAGCCCGTGTATAGGGCCCCCTTTGTGGGTGTCGTGTGATTTCTGAGCACTTGTTGGGAGGCCTGGGGTTATAAGAGAGGCAATAACTGCTCTTAGTTTCGATGTGGGAAGCAGTTTTTTGTGTGAGACACGATCTGGACCATTGGATCACATCGCACATGATCTGGGTTGTTGTTTCTGGTCTCGTGCTTGACCCTCAGCGACCACGTCTCTCTCTACGCTTTTTTTCAACCGTTCCATACGGAATGATCTAATCATGGCCATTCAAGGGTTTTAAATTGTCACATCGAACATAGACCATTCGATGAAAATTAGATATAATCTATGCAGATCAATTATTTTAAAACTGTAAATGCATCTCATCCCTTGGATTGACGTTGGGATCGATCTGGACTGTCCGTTTTCCCCTAGCATTTCCCCTAGCTGTGTCTCCTTCGTCCTCCTTTCATGGGTTACACCAGTAACCCTACCCTATGGCACACCCCTCAATTTCTTCACCTCTGACTGTCGGGGACCCCCATGTCTCCTTTTTTTCTTCAATCACGACACCCACCATTGAATGAAATGCAAGTGGGTACGTTTTTTCATGGAAGGTTGTGTGTGAGATTTTGTATATAACTAACCAAGACCTCTCATTTCTTATCTCCTATTAAAGTCTCCAGCGAGCCCGACCAACCCTCCCTGAGGACCTCCTATCCCTGGTTTTTAAAGTAAGGGTTTTTAGTTTATCCTTGTTTTGATTCTTTGAGAATACATACACTTATATATTCAATTTTTTTTAACCTTATGGTTCTGTCCAAACGTTCTTAAATGTTGAACCAAGTCTTTCAGGATCTCTTGAATTCAAATAGCTTAAATAATGTCAGGATTACACCTAGCCTCATTTTTTTGTTTTGAAAATACATTTATACTTTTGGTTATATGTATATACGTCGGTTATATGCAGGAATGGGAATTAAATTCCTACTTTGGTTATATGTATGAAGTTTGTGTATAATTGTTCATGCACTATACATATTCACATACACTTAATTTCATATTTAAATAATAAATAAATTTTTATAATGTTATATATATGATCGGGTTTTTATAATATTAATTTTTTGTGGGTTTTCATAAAGAAAGTTTTATGACTAAGGGCATGCTATGAACTATTAAAAATGTTGTTGAACTAATATTCATAGGGGACTAACACACATAGGTGTGCAAATATTTTTGATTGAGTTCGGGTACATACATATATTTTATATGTTGCATGAACCTTGATTTCAGTTGTTAAGGTCCTTACACATTAAGTCTCGAGTTGAGGTTGAGTTTTAAAAACATTAGAAATAAGGTGTTAAAAAAAACTTATATCCACATTTAAGAGTAACTTATTTGTTTTCCGTATGATTTAAATGATGTTTCTTATAGTGAAGATTCTTGCTTTGTATCATGGACATTATTCAGTATTATGCAAAGGCATAACAATATTGAATGTTTTAGCATGTGTAAGCTCAAAACCCTACTAGATATTTTTTGTTCACCTTTTAATAAATTGGATGATCAAATTATAGAATTTCAAGAAAAAACATGCATGTGATAAATTCTAGTTTTCTATTCGTTCAGTACCTTAGATGTCAATGTATGTTCTATAATCTGCCTTTCTTCTTTCCTTTTATTAATGGTCATATGATTGTTAGCATGGTTTTCAATCGTCTAGATGCCTTTCTCACTTATAAGATATGTAAATTCAACTACTATGACCAACTATGAATGAACTATTCAAGGTGGTATAGGAAATCATGAATATACAACCCCATTTAGGTAGAGTATTGATTTATGTGGCTCACATGAATGTAAAGACATATTAAGGGTGTTCCTTGATAGTGCTCCAATGCATGGGATAAAGAATTAATCTTTAGATATCACATACTTCACAACACGCTGGTGAATAACCTCAGTAATTTTTCTTTATTGACACCTAGGGGATGAACCTCGGTGATATGTTCATGAATGTCTAAATGAAATGTTGAATCTACATATTCAAGTCATGTTACAAGTTCTTTTCATGATTATATGCCTATTCTCTCATGAATCTTGACCTTATGTTTTTATCAAGTTCTTATTGATGTCACAAGTAAATGTTTGGGGCATGATTCGTGTAAAATAGAAACCAACATATGAAATTAAATTATTTTTCCTTCATGCACAACTCTGATTAAGTATTACTCTGAACAGTTTAATTTGTGCTTAAAAATTCATACGTCATACTTGTTCAGGATATCTTTTACTACCCCTTTTTGAAAATATCCTAATTTATTAATGTATTCCTTGAAAATCTATGTTGAGCACTTTTATGTTATGTTACGTGTGTTATAGTTGTGTATAAGAGAATGTTCTTTAAATAAGTTTTTAAAAAATGCTTTCAAAAGGTTCATTGGTTTATTTTAAACCCCTTACTAGGAATTCTTATTCTCACCTTACGTTTTGAATTTTATATTTTCAGGTAACAGCTTTTATCAGATGAATCATTTCGGAAGTTACTGATTTCATAGAGCACGAACCGTACTCAATCCTCTGTATGGGACGTGATGTTTTTTTATCAGTGCATGTTTTTGTTTTAAAATTACACATCATGTTCATAAGGCACCAACTCCTGGTTTTTTTGGGGCCGGGTTTTCGCATAATGCATGGAATTATAATCATTTAGTTTACAATATTGAGTGAATAAAGTTCAAAAATCTTCACCTTATAGATGAAATGCATTAACATAAACACCTGATGTCCATTAATCACCTATAACACCCCAATATTTTATAGTATGTCACTTCTTAAATAAATTCATATTCTTTGATAGATTATGTTGTATTAAATACCAAAATATGTTTCTGATCCACACAACAATGAGTTGGCTTGCTTTACATGCAAGACTGGGTTTTACCAAACAACATATATTATTAAATATAATTAGATATAACCTAGCCATTAAGTTAGTGGTCATGAAAATTATTAACCATCTTATGAAAATATATGGCTGAATTCATTAGTTCTAAATTAATTAAAAATGAATATACTAACCAACGGAATATATATGATATGTTTTGTAAAGAACTATTTTTATGATCATAAAGTCATTTTATTCTAATAATTTAAATTAATTACTATTATAGAATGTTATTAATGAAATATATATTTTATATATTAAATAAAATATTTTTGATATTCATATAATATATTTGAGAGGTATAAGATAATAACAAACCAAATATTACACATAAAACCTATTTTTTTAATAAAAACTATTTTAACGTCTTTTAATGGAGAAGTTATTTTAAATACAATTATTGATAATTTTATGAATTCTATTTGAAAAAATAAACTTCATCTTTTAAATATAAATATAAAATTTTACTTTAGTAAAATTTTTGGTATTTTTCTGATAAGTTTCATGTTTTGATGAATAGTGAAGAATACTAAATTTTAATTGAAAACAACTTTTTTTCATCAAAATAATTTATTGTGTTAAATTATATTATTGAATGTTTTTAAAGTATAAATATATTATTTTTATCATTTAAATCAATATAGGTTATTGTAATAAATTTTACAATGAATTTAGAAAAAAAATGTTTCAATCTTTTGAAGGTTTAAACTTTAATAACTCATTTTCTCAAGTCGTCAACAAGATTAATATTAAATTAATTACTACAAATTATTTTTTTTGAATTTTGAAAAATGGATTCTATATTTGGAATTAGTGTGTCCAAATTATGTAAATATGTTTCTTTTATTTTTGGTCATATTGATAGTAAAATTTAGTAATATTTTAATTACCACATTAAAGGGTAAATTAGGTAATTATAGATATAAATGATATTATAAAATTACCCCAACATGTGTCCTAATATCATTTAATTAGTGTTTTTATACCAAAATCATCATTAGGCCGAATTTATACTCTTTTTATGCCACTTGGAAGAGAATAAGACAATAATTATTTATTATTTAAAGATAAGTTTAAAATGTCATACTCATGTTTTTAATAAGTATTACATTTTTAATACATGGTTATAGAAAAGATAAATTGGACTATAAAAATTCATTTGAAAAATATTAAATTTATCTTCATCTTGATAATTTATCTAAAATTTTTAGAGATGAAATAATTTAATTAAATGCTTTCTTAATAATTATGTAGTAATTGTTCAGTTAAAGGAAATAAAAAATTAAATGATATTAAAAACATTAAAATAAATAAAATTCGACATTATTAATTACATATATGAATTTTATAGATACTTTATTAATGTTAGTGATATATTATAAGTTTTGGTTGGAAGTTATCATGAAGTTAGGATGTTTTTTAAAAACACAAATATTGAATAGTATAAAAAATGAAAAAAATGATACTTTAAAATAAAAAATATTTTATTAAATGATATAAAATTCATAAAAATATATATTCGTCCAAATAAATTCAATAAGGTTAAATATGTCATCAGTGACCCATTTGGGGTTCGTTTATCATTTTATAGTAACTATATTATCCTTAAAGATTAAAAGATGTTTCCATGGTAAGAGTTAAAGGGTTTAACTATGGGTTAAAGACAAATGATAAGGATAACTTTGTGACCTAAACATGTCTAAAAATTATTTTTTGAGAGGATTTAGACCCATACTCATCTTAGGTTTTAAATAACTCAATTTTTATAAATTTTTAATTAAAAAATAATATATATTAATTTAATATTTTGGGAGTTTTCCTAAAATGCACCACCTAAATTATAAAAGGGAACTTTATCCCTCACTTACTTACACCAATTTGAACATTTTAGATCGACCAAACCCAACCAATTTATCTTCCTATCATCCATATAAACATATTAGAGGTCCTGGGATTCTCAAAATACTAACCCTAGCTTCATTAAGAGGAGATCCATAGAGACTCATCCCTAAAAGGCCTAAAGATGGTGTCTACTACTATTTCATTGACATGATTACAGGGAATTAAATCCCATATTACTGAGAGATTAGTAGTCTTGATAAAATAGATATATACATGAGAAATAATAAACTAATTAATATATATTTTTCTTCTTCTTCCTAAATAAATTCCTTTGAGGATAACTCTAATATAGTTAGTACATCCCTACATATCTTTCATAGTATGTTTCTTGGATTCCTTGGTAAATAAATATAATAAGGGTGAGGTAAAATGATTAACAAGGTCAAAATATAATGGAATAAATAACGAATCAATGAGAATAATAATTATGAAATGGTGAATAACTGAATCCACATGCCATATAATCAATTAACTGAGAAAGAGGTGTATAAACAACATGACAAGGTAATAAATGAAAACACATGACAATAAAATAACTAGACAAGAAAAAAAAATATTGTAAGTTATGAAACTAAAATACATACAATCTAACTAATTAAAAATTAAATGTATCCATAGATATGTTGACACAAAATCTCATAGATGAATAATAAATGAAACTAAATTAGGTAAATGATTTCTGAATGGACTCCATGTCTATGGCATATGAAAACCTATACCATCAAGACCTTTCACATGATGATTTAAAATATTCTGATTTTCAAAAATTATATGTCTCAAGAGAACCTATCAGTGCATTTAGGATCTATATAATGTTTAGTATCCTCCCATCATTTATTTTCCATATTATTACTCAAATTGAATAATAAAATTAAATAATATGCCTTATTAAATATCTGTATGGAAATAAGATGAAGGAATTATCAATATTTTTAGAAATAATAAAATAACTATCAAAGTAGACATCATATGTAAAATGGTATCTAGTTTAGGAAATAGTAACATCCATGAGGAATGAAATGGATAATAAGGGGGAAATTCAATGTTCAATGATCAAAGAAGATTTAATATTTTAAGGGGAATAACAAATAACTCAAGGAAGTGAATGTGAATACTATACATAGAAAAATCATTAATAAACCATTAAAAGGATGAATACATATGATATCAATACAAAAAAATATATTATGTGGAGTAAAAATAAAAGGTTCAATACTACAGAATAGGCCTTTAAAAGTGATAGAATAGTCCTTTATGAATTCTAATAAAACCCCGACAATATGAGCATGGTTAAAAGTTCAAAACATTAGCAGTGCTAAAAAAGAATTGTTAAAGACCCCCTTTATCAATGATAAAAAAACACTGATAAAAGGGTCCTTTAACAACACTTTTTTAGTTATGTTAATGGGGTCCTTTAATAATAATTTTTTAGTGATGATAAAGGCAGCGCTGTTAAAGGGGGTAAAATCATATTTTTTGGAAACTTATGAGCTTGACCCCCTTTATCAGTGCTTCCACGAACCCTTTAATAGCGCTCCACCCCCCTTTATCAGTGCTTTTCACCCCACCACATTTTGTCATCACTTTGTGAATTTCTATCCTTATATGCATCTTCATGGATTCAAACCCTACACCTCTCTTTTTAAGATATAACACCTCTACCGCTACACTATATTGTTTTTATGTCTATTTAATGATATCCCGGTTTATATATATATATATATATACATATATTTATATAATTATTTTAAAATACATTTATATAATATATATATGTGTGTGTGTGATATATATACTTATATTTATTTAAATATTTTATATATTATATTCATTTATATATAATAGAGTAGAATATAAATATATATCTCTTTATTAATACACACATATGTATATGTAAATATAATGTAAAAGTGGATAGATATTATTTTAAATACATATTTAGAATATGTATTTATTTACATATATTAGAATATACATTTTTTACATAAATAAGTTGATATATGTATTTATATTAGTGATTTATTATAATTAAACATAAGAAACATGCATATATTTAATTATAAATAACATTAAATTATGAAAAATGATAAAATTTTAAAACCACAATATCAATATAAATGTAATAGCTAGGAATAAAATTAGTCACCACCAAAAAAGGCAATAAGACCCCCTTAAAATAGGTTGAAAATCCATCAAATGTCAAAAAATCAGAGTAACCTGAATAAAAACTCTATTTTGGAAATCTTATGAGATTTATTGGCCTTTAAACATGTGATAGAGGTTGACCATTGTCACTAAGGGTGTAGATCTCATCAAAAAAATTGATTTGATATGTGGTAGAGCATATATGGACACCCATATCAAAAGTTATCACTCTATGATGTTTGAGTTACGTTTTCAACTTATTTTAGATATTTTATAATTTTTTGGATTTTTTATCTTCAAATAGACATTAAATGACTATTAATCAGAAATAATAAGAAATTTAATAATTAAAAATATTTTTTTATTTTATTTTGTAATCCATTTTCACAAATTATCTTTTATATTAAGTGTAAAATTCTATTTACCTTACCTAAAACATATTTTAAAAAAATATATTAAATTTTTATCATTATAAATATATTTATATATAAATATATCATTCTTAATGAATTTTTTTAAGTATACCTTTATCAGTGCTATAAAAAACATTGATAAAGAGGGGTCTTTATCAGCGCTTCTAAAAATGCTATGATAAGGACCCCCTTTAACAGTGTTTTTTATAAGTGTTGTTAAAAGATTCCATTTTTCAGTGTTTTTTTAAAATTTCTAATAATGGTCCCCCTTTAATAATGTTTTTTATCATTATTAATGATCTCCTTTAATAATGTTTTTTTAGCACTGACCAAGGGGGTCTTTAACATCATTTTTATCTAACACTGTTAAAGCCCTCGTGTTGGATAAACCTAATTTTGTAGTAGTTTCTGTTGTTGCGGATGAATAGAAATAATATAAAATGATATTTTAACAAAATTGGGGAAAATATCCTATTATTATGAATACATTTTGGAAAAAAAATTCTTTGAAAATCACTTTTGAAAAAATTTCTTGTCGTGCAAGGTAAAATAACATTCTATTTGCATGGTTAAAAGTAAAAAAATAAATTGTTTGAAAAGAGAAACGAATATTCCATTGAAAACAATGGTAAAAGGGAAAAAGCATAAAAATTTCGTTACCAAATATTTTTAAAAATATTTTTGAAAATATTTTATTAAAACATAATTTTTAAAAGAAAACAGGTTCTCCAAATAAAGAGATAAATAAAGATAGGCTTTCGTAAAAAATTTCTAAAACATTTTTAGAACCAAAGAGTGTAAAAATGGTATTGATACCTGAAAATAGTCTTGAATAACTAGATAATATTGAAAGGGTTTGTTGAAAAATTGTAATAAATTTTCATATAATGGAAGTTCAATTGCAAGATCATTAGTACTATTCTTGGGGAAAATAATCTATAAACATCCCAACGTGTCCCATACTACTTTGTAAATTTTTAAATCATAAGCCTCATGAAGGAATAATATTGAATGGAATTTTCAAATAAAATTACGATTAAATAATTCATGATATTATATATCAAAATGGGTAGTATATACACCACACAAAAAAAATCAAATTTTGAATATGACATTTATCTCACAAATGTAAAAAGTGATATGAGAATCCATTACCTTGAGTTTTCTTTTTGGGTGAACATCCTTTCACATCTTGTATAATAAAATTATTTTAATTTTCTAATTTATTGATATACAATTTCAATTTTATAATTAATTTTATTTCACTTTTTACAATGTTTTATACAACTACTTGAAAAATTATGTTTACTTTGGGGGTTTAGAACAAATTCTTATTATGTGTCAAAAAAACATTGGTAGGTCAAATATGGGTAAATGAGTTATTAAAAAAGTCTCAAAAAAATTTAATGAAATAATTATCATATTTTTTAATTAATAATTCATTTAAAATAAATCATTATATATGGTTATGAAAAACGAACCAACGTTACAATCATGTAGATGGTTGGTTGTACGTACGCATGAGTAATGCTCTTATTTTTCAATTATTATTATGGAGAGAAGGTAATTAACACTATATACATCCAAAATGATCATTATATCATAAATAAAGTAATATAAAATCATATATACTTTTATATAGAATTATTGTGATGTAAAATTAATCACAACGTGTTGAGTAGTCGGTAGTCCACACATCCACAAACGACGTTATAACTTTTTAATTGTGTGAAAGGGTAAAAAAGAAAATCATATATATATATATATATATGTACAGTATATATATATAAACGTAATTATTTAATTAATATTTTATAATGTTTTTTATGTCATATATTTTTAATTATAATCATCATTTATACATTCCATGGATCGTGTGAACAAATCACAACGCTTTGAGGGGCAGTAATCCACACTTCCTCAAACAATGTTATCGTATTAAATAAATGGAAAGTATTAAAGGTATGTGTTATAAAAAAATTAAACAAGTATATAGAAATAATAATTATCATATATATCATATATAAACATATTTTCCATAATAATTTCCAACCATGAAAGTTGGTAAAGGATAATAAAAAATCATCATTTCATGAAGCAGTAGTTTTTTGTACACAAAAACAATATGTTCGTTACCCATTAGAAGGAAATGTGTGTAAGTGTAGGTATAACCTTTTGCATAAAAAATTACTATTATGTTTAGGATAATTGTGTTGTTATATAATAATATAATAATAATATATTAGGGTTTGGAGAACGGAAATAAAACTAGAAAGCGTGAGAGAAGACATTACCTCTTAATCGGGTAACTAATTTTGGTTTCTACAAAAAGATTTTGTGGAATGATTTATACTAAAATGGAGGCATAATTTTCTAGTGGAGGGATTTTTGGAAGCTATATGGTAAGATATGTTTCAAATATAAGTGGTTTGATATGTGTCAAGAATGGGGAGAGGTGGCGGCCGTTTATAAGGGAGGAAAAGGACTCACATGGTCTTTTGAAATCAAGTTATGTGTACCCATGTTTTAACATAAAGAAAATGTAATAAAAAACCATCCAAACTCAATAATGGATGGTTAATGCCTTAATTATGTCCATAAAAGGGTTTTTGGAGATGTTTCTAGTTAATTTGGCCCCTTAAGTTAAATGTTTAGTCCTTTATTATGCTTAATTGTTCCTTAATAAATGTAATTAATTTTAATTGCTTTCACTAAATTTTTTTTAAAAAAAATTTCTTATTAGAAATTATAAATTATTTTTATTCCAAATATGAAATCCATTTTTTTAATTCAAATCATAGAAGTGGTATAAATTAATTTAAATTTTATCTCAAAGATGGGACGACAATGCATGTTTTTAAGGTAAAAAGGTATGAAAGTTTCTATTATTTAAAATCAGTTTAAAATTAAAATTTATTCCAATGACTATCATTGAATTAATTTATAAAAATATTATATAATTAAAAATTAAAACCAAACAAAAATATAATTTAACCTTATAAATAAATTTGATAAAAAATATATTTTGAACAAAAATTCAGTATTTTTAACTATTCATTAAATGTGAAATGTTTCAGAAAAATATATACAATTCACCCTAAAATAATTATTATATTTATATTTCCAACAATAAGTTTATTTTTAAATATTAAATCAAATAAAGTGTCAAAATTATAATTTAAAATGGGTTCCTTATTAAAAGTTGGTTAAATTGCCTTTATAAAAATATAGGTTTTATATGTAAAATAGGGTTTATTCTTATCTTATGCATATCAAACATAATGAATTAATATAAAAAATATTCTATTTAATATATAACATATATATTTCATTAAATTGATTCATTAATTTTAATTAACTATGTTTATTAAGACAAAACTCTGTTGGATGTATATAAATAATAATATTTATTTTTTATATCCAATCTATTCTTATTATTATTTATTATTAGTTGGTAACCAATGAATTCATTTTATATTAATATAAACCATAAATTTTAATAAGTTAGTTAATACTATTTATAATTGATAACATAACGGCTAGGTTATATCATATTATATTAAATAATAATATTTTAATAATACGTTGTTATTTTGTGAAAATCGGTATTGCGTGTAATGGAATCTATCATGGAAGGTCATTTTTTCATGCAACACAAGATATTGATGAAGGCCACTCTTGCTTGTAACATAATCTGTCAAGGATGTCCTCTCTTGCATGAAACCCAAGTTAACATGGTGTTGCATGTATTGAAATACATAGAATAATTTTTAAATAGTAAATATTTTATAATATATCTAGATATTATTTTACCTTACTTGTTCGGTGTCACGTGTCATACACAAAATCGAATAAAAGGTTCTTACATTAGATTTTCAGTTCATCACATTCTCCCCACCTTATTTAAATTACATCCTTACAATCTAAACTCGATCATGGTGATAGATTGTTTGATAATTCTTATGTTTGAAATCCCACATCATGAGAAGGGTTTATAATTCATCCTCTATAAAAGATAGAATTGAATGTACATAGGTCACATGGACTACCATGTAACTAGGTCTCTAATTATGAGAACATAAGTATAATGTAGAGATACGTACTTGCAAGAAAAATGTAAATATTTATAAGGAGTGAATGGGGTCATCAATCACAAAAAAATGAATGATCAATGGAAAGGTGAGGACCTCATATCCATAATTATGTGATGATTTAGAAGACCACAGATTCAACAGAAATTAAGATATTAGGAAAACATTTTTTTACAGAAATTTTCCTAATGTTGGGTAATTATTTTACTACTTAAGAATCTAATGAAATATTTTTACATGATAGGTTTCAATTTCATATGAAAAATCGTAAATTTATGTTGTGATTTGATCAAATTCTAATTCTATCCTTTACTCGTAGAAATTAATTAACAATAGTGATTTTTTTATTCCCAAAGCACTAAAAGAAACATTTAAAGGATCTTGAGTCTCATAAAAGAGTGAAAATTCTAACTATTTTCTTTAACTATATTCCAAAACCAATATGGATAATAGATTAATATCTAATCTTCAAAAGTGAAACAACTAGGTTATCATTAACATTTATTCATCAAATTTTTTATCTAAAAAAATGAATAATTAACCAGGAAATTTCATAGGTTGGTAGTTGGCAAGAAACCCTTATCATCTTTTGGTCATGGGTTTAAGACCCACAACCTTTCCAGATTTGATTAGTTATCACCTAGCCTATAGGTCATTCATTTCTAATAAAAAAATAATATAATTCCTAAAATAAATATGATGGAAATCCTTTAAATTAGGTTAATCACAAAATAGACATTTAACTAAATTTTTCAAAACAACCCTAATATATAGATAGTTCATACACTTATTTCCACAGTGATATTTACTTAGTCTAGAGTTTATCCATAATATCATTTATAGGATTTTTAAATCATGATACCCTATTTTCAATATAATCACCCTAGTTTTATCCTAGGTTATATATTGTGAAAATCCATCATGGTGGTTTTTAAAGAAAATGTAAATTATCCTAAACATATCCCCCAGGAGTGTTAAAGTAGTTGTGTAGTAATTCCTGTTATTGTACACCATCTTACCCCAAGTTAGGATCAAAATACTGTGTCATAGTTATTAATCCTAGCAACATATGTATCAGAACCACCTAAACTTGTAGTATCCACACATGGATGTATAGCTTTGAATAACTATATAATCTCTACCTTACCAAAATTCTAGTATTTTATTCTATACTTATCCTCAAATTCTACCTTAGGTCTATGTTCTCTAACCAATGTATTCCTAAATCTAGTTCCCAAGGATGATACTAAACTTACTCTGATACCAACAGTAGTAACCTTACCCCAGAAGGCCCCGAGTTGGTGTCTAATACTATTAAATTTGAAATATTATAGGGTATTAAATCTCGAAGGATCGAGATTTTAGTATTCTTGGTAAACGAGATACATACATGAGAAAAAAATACTCTAATTAAAACATAATTGTTTTATTATATCTAAATAAATAGCTTCAAGGATAAATGTAATCCATCTAGTAAATCCATGTATATCATTCAAAGTACGCTTCTTGGATTTCTAGGGAAATAAAAATAAAAATGGTGACCTCAAATTCTCAGAAAGGGAAAAATATAGTGGAAGTAATAATGAATCAACGTGAATAATAATTATGAAATGGTGAATAACTATACTCACATTCCATATAATCAATAAATAGAGAAGGAATTTCACTATATAATCAATAAACTGAAAAGGAAGATCATAAATATTATGGAAATGTAATAATTGAAAACACATTCCATTGAAATAACTAGATAAGTCAAAATAAAAATGGAAAGGGAAGAAACTAAAACACATTATATCTAAAAAATTGAAAATGAAATGTATCAATAGATATGTTGATGTAAAATATCATGGATGAATAATATCTAAAACTAAACAAGGGAAATGATTTCATAATAGACATCATGTTTGAGGAACAAGAAAACCTATACCATCAATACCTTTCACAAGACGTGTTAAACAATTCTAATTTATGAAAGTAATTTTTCTCATGAGATCCTATTGATTCATTGAGGACCTATTTAAATTTTGGGCACCTCCCATCATTTCCTATCCAAATCATTCCTCATATAGAATAATCAAAATGAATAATATGTCATATCAAATATCTGTATTTCATAAAAGAAATGATATTATCAATATTTTCCCGAATAATAAAATAACTATCAAAGTAGATACTTTATATAAAATGGTACTGGGTTTAGGTAATAGTAACATACATGATGAATGAAATGGATAATTAGGGGAAAATTAAATGTTCAATGATCATAGAAGATTTAATATTTCAAGGGGAATAACAAATGATTCAAAGAAGTCAATGTGAATATTATCCTCGGATAAATCAATAATAAACCACCCAAGGGATGAATATGAATGGTATCAAAAAAAAATCTCATACAGAGTAAAAATAAATGGTTATTGTTAATGATTAATAGAAATAATATAAAATTATATTTAAAAAAATCGTTGAGGAAAATATCCTTTTCTTATGAAAAACCTTTTGGAAATTTTTTTCATTGAAAATCACTTTTCAAAACATTTTCTTTAAAAATTAACCTTTTATATATGAAAATGAAGCTTCAAATAAATGATGGTGGGTAAATCTATAGTTGTCATATGAGGTAAAAGAACATTATTTTTTCATTGTTAATGGTTAAAAAACTGAATTGTTCATAAAGTGATATGAAGATTCCTTTGAAAACCTTGGTAAAAGAAAAATAGTGTAAAAATTTCTATACCAAATCATTTTAATTTTTTTTTTGAATTTTTTATATATTAAAACATGGGTTTTAGAAGAAAACAGGTTCCCTGACTAAATAGAGAAATAAAGTTTAGTTTTCTTAAAAACATTTTCTAAATCATTTTGAGTACAAAAGAGTGGAAAAAATAGTACTAATACATGAAAATGGTCATGAATAACATGATAATAATGAATATTTTTATTTAAAAATGTATATATAATATCCTTGAATGGAAATTCCATTGAAAGATCATTAGTACTAGTCACAAGGAAAATAATCTTTAAACATCCCAAAGTGTCCCATACAACTATAAAACAATTTAAATCATAATTTTGATGAAGGAATAATATTGAATGAATATTTTAAATACCATAAAGATAAAATAATTAATTATATAATATATAAAAATGGGTAGTAGATACACCACACGAAATAATTAAATGTTGAACATGACATTTATCTCATAGACGTGAAAAGTGATATGTAAATACCTTATCTTGAGTTTCATTTTGGGTGAACGTCCTTTAACTTCCTGTATAATAAACTTATGTAAATTTTCTAATTTCTGGAGAAAATTTTTCAGGTTTAACATTACTTTTATCTCACTTTATACTATGTTGTATACAACTATTTAAACAATTCTGTTTACATCGTCTGTTTACACCAAATTCGGATTATGTGTAAAAAACAACATTGGTACGTCATCCATTGTCAAAGGGGTCATTATATGACATCTACAGAATAATAATCATGAAATAATTATCATATTTGTTCATTAATTATACCTTTAAAATATGTTATTAAATATGGTTTTGAAAAATGAACCGACATTACAATCATTGTGGTGGTAGGCTGTATGTACGCATGAGTGACGTTCTTATTTTTCAATGATCGTTATGGAAATAAGGTAAGTAACACAAAATATTTCTAGAATGATGAGTATAATATAAATACTATATTATTCAATCATATATACTTAAATAAGTAATTATTGAGGTGTAAAAAGAATCACATCGTGTCGAGGATGGAGTAGTCTACACATCTATAAACGACGTTATCACTTTTTAAGTGTGTGAAAGGGTAATAAATAAATTGATATATATATATAGTAAATTTACAATAAGTTAATTATTTTAATTATATCATATAGAGGTTGTTAATTTCATATATTTTTAATTATAATCATTCTTTATACATTCCATGGAGCGTGTGAATGAATCACATTGCTTTGAGGGGGCGGTAGTCCACACATCCTCAAACGATGTTATCGTATTAATGAAAAATGGAATGTATTAAATGAGTGTATTTTAAAAGGATTAAATTAGAATAAAGAATTAATAAATATAATTTATATCATATAAAAATATATTTTCCATCGTAATGGCCAACAATGAATGTTGGTAAAGTAAAATAAACAATCGTAATTTTGTGAGGCAGTATTTCACTATACATAGACACAATATGTTCATTACCAGTTAAATTTAAGTATGTGTAAGTATAGGTCAAAAAATTAGATTTAGACATACTATTAAATTTGATTATATGGTTTTTTTATACAAGAATCAAATAATAAGAAATGAGGGGTTGGATAATGGAAATAAAACAAAAAATCTTGAGAGAAGATACTACCTCTTAATCGGGTAACTACTTTTGGTTTTTACCAAAAGGATTCCTTTTAGGATTTCTAACCAAAGGGATGATTCATCGTCTAGGGGATGTATTTTTTGAATCAATATGGGTAGATATTGGTTGAAACTAATTGGTTTTTTAGGTGTGAGGAATGAGGAGCGTTTGTGACTTTTTATACGTGAGGAATAGGACTCACTAGGTATTTTGAAAACAAGTTAGGTTTACCCAAATATTTACCAAACAAAAAGTCATAAAAAACCAACAAAACTCAATAATGGAAGGTTAATGGCCTAATTATTTCCATAAAATTGGTTTTGAAAAAATCATGAACTTGAGCCATACATTGTGGAAATGAAAGTTGATATGTCACTAATCCTATGCGATCAAGGATCTCAAAGGAGTCAATATTCCTTGGGATAAAACAACCTTTTCTTTATAAAGTCTATGACTCACTTCCATGGTTATATTAAAAGGAAAACATTTTCTCTAACATCAAAATTAAATTCCCTTCGGTAGTAGTCAGTATATCTCTTTTAGCGACTCTATGTAGCTTTTATATGTTTTTGTTTGGATTGAAATTGCATTGTCATCACTTTTACAAGATTAGGTCCATTTATCTTTCATTACACAACTTCATCACAAAAAATTTTGAGTTCTACATTGCTTTACATTCAAAGATTCATATAGATCCATTTAAATACTCGAGTGGAAGTTCTTTTTTACATGAGAACTCAACCAATGGGATATTTTGATCACATCCTCCTTTATATTCCATGAAGTGTGATCTTAGCATGTCCCCAAGTGTTTTAATAGTCCTTTTATATTTTCAATCAATTAGGGGGTGATAGGTCATGCTAAAAGTTAATTTATTACTAAAATCTTATTGAATGCTTCTTTATAATTTAGAGGTGAACCTTGGATCACAATCAAATATGATCGAAAGTGGAACCCCATGAAACCTCACCATTTCCTTTACATATATCATGGATATTTTTCAAGGGATAAATCATACCAAATAGTGATAAAGTGGTCAGTCTTGGTGAGTCGATCCACAACAAACCATGTCATATTTTTTCTGTGGTTGAATTTGGGAGACTGGTGATAATGTCCAGGGTGATATTCACCCATTTACACATGGTTATATGAAATGGTTTCATCATCCCTTTAGAATTTTTTCACTCTACATTAGCTTGATGGCATACCAAACACCTTGATATATTCTATGTAATCTCCTTCTTCATGTTGTCCCATCAAAAGTGTTATCAAAGATCATCGTACATATTGGTACTTCTGGGGTGGTGTAGAAATATAGGTTATGTGCATTATACAATAGAATGGTCTTTATCGCAGGTGATGAAGGAACAAAAAGCCTCATTAAAAACTAAATTACACAATTATCATCCATTTGGAACTCATGTAGCTCCCCTACCTTTATTAATATCTACTTTTTTTAGCTCTAGATCATCCCTTTATGTCTCCTTGATCATCTCATGGATAGATGGTTGGGAAATTATTTGGGAGAGGTAGGATGTATTCCATATCATTATGATTTCAAGATATATCATTTTCATATACATAAATATAAGGTCTCTCTCAGTTTTCATCATGGATATAGTAGCATGCATTTTTCTGTTAAGAGAATCATCTACCTTATTCTCCTTTCTCAGATTGTAGTCAATAGGGAAACATAGTCCATGATTATATCAAATAATTTTCATTGATGCATATTGATATACCGCTATGTGAATATATACTTTATACTCTTATGATCGGTATATCTGTAAAACTTCTGACCATAAAGATATTGAGACCAAATATTTATAGCAAATATCATATCTTATAACTCTAGATCATGCTCCAGGTAGTTCTTCTCATGGATCCTTAACTATAATGAGGAATAGTATATCACATTATCATTCAACATGAGTACACAACCCAAGAGTTTCTTTGAATCATCACTATATATCACAAAACCTTCTCCACTTATTGGTAGTGTGAGTACATGTTAAGACCAAGATGATAAGTATGACTATCATATTTAGGTATTATTTTTGGTTTCCATGAATGTTTAAGAAGAAAATAGATCACCTCAACTTTTATTTGGTGAAAATCAGACTGACCATCATATTCAAAAAAAATACTCACAATGGTTAAGAAAGACCATTGTATTGGGAATATGTTTTTGGGATAAAGAGGATCATTATATTCACCATATGTCTGGAATTAAAGGTTTAATTTTAACGGGGAAAATCGGAGTCTTCCTGACATTAAAGAAAATGTAATGATTCTTTTCTGATCTTGGAGTTCTCATAAATTATTAGTAAGTTATAAAACTAGTGATGAATGATTGATTAAATAAAGAGAAGAAAAATATTCTACCAATCATATTCAGTTTGATCATAATCATACAAATTGTATTCAGGTTGAGAAGGAATGAAAGATGTTGATAAAATATAGGTATGTAGAATCACTTTACTTGGTAGGTTATATGATGATGACACTAATATTCAATATAATCAAAGTCATGAAGGAATTAAGGGTACTTGATGAAAGTTTATGAAAGAATAAATTTGATGAATTTTAATCATTCTTGTCTCAATATCATCATAATGATATTTCTGGATTAATAATAGTTTAATGACCAAGGATGATGATCATAATGAAGGTGCTAGTTTTTTGTTAAACTAAATACTAAAAAGATTTAGATCCTCAAAGAAAGAAGTTATCAAGCATCATATTCAAAAAAGAAGTAAGCCCTTAATGTTGATCTATTGTATTTATAATGTCATCATATTCAACAAAGGATGAATTTTTTTGTGATAAAAATAGACCGGTATCATATCTAGAAGAGAAAGAAGTTGTTGAAGTTGAAGCTGCTGATACCTGTCCATCGGATTTGGTATTCCATCATAATCATCTGAGGAATAATTGTTTGAAATTGATGAATGTAAAGAAAATGAAAAGTATGTGGTGGCCAATATGAAGAATAAATTGAGAGATTTATCAATAATGTAGTCATCCATTTAAAATAGGTTTAATTACTTTGTTTATCATTCATTTGGGTTAAGAGAAGAGATAAAGAAGAATATATTATGTTACATTTGTCATCATTGTAATGAGGTGGATAATAATGAAAAATCAGAATGGGAAATTAGAATCAGACTAATATTTTTAAAGAATGTATAAAGTATAAATAAGGATATTTGAAGATTCAAGATGGTTAGTGAGGTGTAGAGACGAGTTTATGAAGGAAATATGAACCTAAAATTAAAAGTAACATATAGATTTGTAAAATTTAATTGAGAGGGAAAATTTCTAGGAATCCCACCCAAACCATTTTTGGGGTTAGTATAAACAAGAAATTACTTTGTAATTTATGATATATGTACTATTCATGGTGAATAAGAAACAAGGCAGAGCATTATAGAGAATAAGAGGTTTCTTGATTGAATTTTGTTGAAGAAGTATTTTGGATAGAAGCATATGAGGAGAGACAAGATTGTAGTCAACTAGTCATCGTGTTGGGATGTATCATCAGACTAGAAAGATTGTATTGTGAATTCTAGATTGAAGAATAAATGGTTCATAATTTTCTCAAATATATTCTAACAAAGTCCTATATTTTTCTTATTGATCAATTAGAGTAGAAGAATCAGATTGAGTTTTATTACTAAGTCTATAAAAGTTCTTTCCAAATTCTAGGTAAGAAAGTAAATATTTTTTATAAAAAAGAACACATTTGTGAATTTTGATAAAGAAACATCATAACATGTTTTGTTACAAAAATTTGTATTACATCATTTTTTATAGAAGGATAATATGCACTATTGAATTGTTTACATAGTGACACACAAGGGAAAGGAAATATCCTACTAAATGTACTCCACACAAAATGATTGTATTCTAGTGGATTGTGTGGTATTATATCATTTTCAAACAATACCAAGGATGTATATATTCGTGTTGAATAATAAACCTTGTAAATTCTTCTGTTCTTATAGATGTGGGTTTTAATTCTTTTCAATAAGAAAAGAAATATTTAACAAGGAGAAAATGTTTTTTAATAAGTAAGGAAATATAAAAGAAGAATATATCACTGATTCACCCCCTCCCCCTCTAAGTGATACAGTTATCTTGACTAGGCAATTATAATTAATATCAGAGACACGTTCCCTTAATTAATTCTTTGTTGATGTTTTGAAGAGAATTTTATGGATAATTTGAATTGTGTCAACAATAAAGGAATCATGGTTTTTGATGGTAAGAATTATCATTTCTAGAAAGATATAATGTTTCCCCATCTTATGCTTATTAGATATGATTTTCTTGAAGATGCAACAGATGTATTTCTTCTTATTGATGATAAAGGTCATCTTAATCTATTGATAAGAATAATCATGAGAGTGATGGAAGGGGCAAGAATTATTTACTATCATTGCTTTCTAAAAATTAATTTTTAAGGGTTAAGGGTGTTTCCATATATAAAGGTATATGGGATAAGATGAAAAATATATATGAAGGCAATAAAAAAGTGAAGAAGAAAAACTACAAATCTAGAGGCTGAAGTTTAAAGACGTGAAAATGGGTGGGTATGAATCTATTAGGGACTTATTTACCAGGTTAAACAACATCATCAACACTATCATATGTCTTAGTTTGATGTTTTAGGATTCTATAGTTATTGAAAATATATAAAGAATTATTCCCAACAACTTTTATGCTAATGTTTATTAATTAGAAGATAGATATCATAAAAAATTATCTATTGTTGATTTTTATAAAACTCTCATCACTTATAAAATAATAAGGTATAAACATATGAAAATAAAAATAAAATTTTATAGAGAAATTTTGTTCAAGACTGCGAAGAAATAGATTTCAAAGAATATTATTATTGAAGAATAAGATGGTTATTTTGATTCTGAAAATGAGGTATGTAAAAATCGTGATGATATTTTATCCTTTCTTTATAAAAATATGAGAAGTGGTACTGGTAAATATAAAGGGAATTTTCGTTTGAAATGTTTTGAATATGGATTCATTGGGGACTTTACAAAAAAAATTCACAAAGATTGAAATAAAAATATGGTGATGAAGAAGAAATAAGGCCAAGAATGTAATGGAAGAAATAAGGTTGAAAGGAAAATTTTATTCTATAGGGAAGGCTAAAAAATTCTAAAAATCTAAAAGGTTTATTTTCTAATATAAAGATAATGAATAATAAGATAGTAAAGCTAAATCCAAAAATTCTACTGAGCATGTTGGTGATAATACTTATAGTGTAACAATTAATGATGAAGAAATCAGAATTAGCAGTTCTGATTAAGAAGAAACTCAAGTTAAATTTCTTTTAAAATAATATTTGAAATATATTTGAGAAAAATTATATGTCTTGAAAGACTAAACAATATGATGTAAGATGAATGTTCCTCATAAAATATTCATGAAATTATTTTAGATGAGAAGAAAAATATGCAACTGGATATTACTGATTTGAAAAAATATCTTAATGAAGAAAATAATCGTAATGAGCATCTAGAATTGATGTTAAAGGCGTAAAAATAATAGTTAGAACGTGTCTAGTAGAAAATTTGTAGAGTTTAAAATAAAATGTTATCTTGAAAAAATTCTATATATGAAGATGGTGAAAGTTTTCATAAGGAATAACCTGATAAGAATAAAAAAATTAACAATCAAAAGTTGATAGGAAAGATACAATTATTTCTGGAAATAAGAAAGATTAGAAAATTAAGTATGTGGCTAAGATTAACAATGTTGATAATTCATAAGTTTTTGAAAAACCCGAGTCTAAAAATGATTCTAAAAATTATGAATATGTAAATGTTTCTGTTAGTTCTAGTTATGACAATGATAAAAGAAGAAATAAGCTAAAAAAGAAGATTCTGATTGATAAAAGAATGTTCGATGGTCAACAATATTCAGATAATAAGGTTGCTAAGAAACATATTCATAACTCAAGTCAGTATGGAAGCTATTGAGGAAAATATTCTTTCTATGGTTACTACTGGTATTGTGATGGAATCATAATTAAAACAAATATTTGTTGGTTCAACCAACAACATTAATACAATTTTATAGGTTATGAATGTCATAGATTTAGGGGGAGTCAATCTTCTCAATAGAATATGTATGACAAAGAAGTTCAAAAGAAACCTGATAATGATGGTGTAAAAATTAAAAATAGGTTCCCAACCCAAGAAACTTTTTTTGAAAGATGTGAACAACTAGGTAAAATTTCTAGGGGTTTTATTTTTTTATTACCAGATAAATAAAATTTTCTTAACATTTCTCATAAGCTGGAGGTGAAGAATGAAAAATCTCTTATTGTTAAAACTACCCTCAAATTATTTAAAGGTGAATGCCCTTGGATTCTTGATAGTGGGTGTTCCTAATACATGAAAGAAGATTTAAAATTTTTGAATAATTTAAAAGACATCAAAAAGGTAACTATGACATTCAACAAGGATGAAACAATAATAATCAAAGGTGTTGAATCAACTATCATTGGGAAAGAAAAGTTGAAAACTAAGAAATATTTATATATTGATGATTTAAAACATAACTTTTTGAGTGTTTCACAATTATGTGATGAAGGTTAAAAAGATACCATTGGGAAAGATGTATTTTTTTGAAAATTGATAAGGATGAAAAGATAATTACAAGAGGCCAACATAGAAAGGGAAACTTATTTCAAGTTGGTGAGGTACAAAACTCTTGTCACTTAGGTATGGTAGAAGAAAATTAATTATAGCATAAAAGGATGGGAAACATGTGCCTAATAAAAAATAGTAAGTTATAAAAGGTATATTTTGATAAATATATTCTTGATTATAAATTAATAAGAGATTTTTGTTGCACTATTTTTCATAAGGGAAAAATTACAAAGTATGTGTATAAGAATGTTGAGATTTGTTCAATACAACCCTTAGAACTTATTCATTCCGACATCTGTAGACCAAAGAGAAAAAAAATCAAAAAATGATGTTAATTACTTCATCACGTTCATTGATGAATTTAATCACATTACTTGTTTTATGAATATGAAACATAAATCATATGCTCTAAGAATGTTTAAACGTTTTAGGAGAAATGCAAAGAAGAAATGTGAGTATTTAGTGAAAAACTTAAAAACTAATAATGGTGATGAGTATAAGAATGAACAATTTGAAATTTATCCTGATAAGAATGTAATTTTTCATGAGTATAGTTCCATATACACACCTCAAATAAATGGGGTTGATAAATGGAAGAATAGAAGTTTGGTGGAAATGCGAGAACTATGTTACTTGAACAAGGTCACTCTAATTTGTATTGGAGGAAACCAATGATTATAGTTTCTTATATTCAAAACTGATGTTTCTATAGGCCATGTTTTAATATGACTCTATAAAAATTTTATTATAGAAAAACTACATGTTTGAAACACTTAATATTTTATCAGGAGTCCATGAATTATAAAGAAGAAAGGTGGAAATCCGGGAAAGTTCAAGCAGAAAGGTGAAGATGAAATTTTTCTTATTCATGCTCTAGAAGGAAGAGGATATAGATGTTTCAATAATGAAATAGAAATAATTTTTTATTATAATAATTTGAAATTTATTGAAAAATATATTAAGTATAAATATAATCAAAGAGATAAGGATGTTGAGCAGGATTATGAAATTTTTGTCAACATTGATGATGAGGAAACATCCAATTGTAGTCCTACTCAAAAAAAAGAATCAGACTCAGCTATTTCATGTGATGATGAAGAATCTCTAAAATCTCATCCCAAAATTAGTAAGCTAGTGGAAACTCAAAAAATTATTGGTGATAAACATAAAAAGGTACAAACAATAAGAACAACAAATTCTATTACTTGTACATCTTTGTATTTAGAAATTGGTCTGAATGATGTGAAATAAGATTTTGAGTATCTAGAATGGGTTCAGTCCATGAATGAAGAGTTAGACCAGATAATAAATAATTATTCATAGGATCTTGTACCTAATCTGGATAACAAAAATGTTATTGGTACAAATTGGGTTTCCGAGAACAAAATGAATGAATAAGGGGAAGTGATAACAAACAAGGAATGATTAGTATGTAATGGTTACTCTAAAATTGAAGGTGTTGATTTTGATGAAACTTTTTCTCTGGTGGAAATGTTAGAAACAATCATAATTTTTCTTGTTATTTCTACACATTGGAGTTACAAAATTTTATCAAATGGATGTAATGTCTACAATTATAAATTTTGATCTTAATGAGGAAGTTTACACTGAACAACCTTGTGGATTTGTAGTTGGGAAAGAGGAAAGTTATATGTGCATATTTAAAAAATACTTTTATGAACTAAAGAAATCTATGAGGGAATAGTATTCCAAACTGGATATTTTCTTAAGGAATATGTGTTTTAATAAAGGAAGAGTTGATACCAATATTTACATCAAATAAATTCAAGAGTTTTCCTTCATCATAATTATTTATATTAATGAAATTATCATTACTAGGAATAATTAAAGATCTTGTGAAATGTTTTCTAAATAAATGATTTTTTTTTTGATATTTCCATGTTGGGAGAAATAAAATACTTTATTGGGTTACAAATATTATAAAATAATAAACACGTTTTTCTTACTCAATAAAAGTATGGTAAAGAAATTCTAAAAAATATCAGTATAGAATATTCAAAACTAGTTTACACCTCAATATCAGTGGGATCCATGTTGATTAAAGATGGAGAATACAAGAAATTTGATCATAAAGAGTTTCTAAAGTGGATTGGATTTTTTTTATATTATACTACCTTAGGACCCAATATTGTTTATTATGTTACACTATGATAATGATTTTATTGTGATCCTAAATAATCAAGTTTATTTTCTAGAAAAATAATCTTCAATTACATCAAAGTCCCAAATTTCTTTGAAATCAGGTATGATATCTTAGAAAGTATTGATTTTTTGGGGTACTCAGATGCTAACTGGGCAGTAAATTTTGATGGTAGAAGATCCACATAAGGTGGAGTTTTATTTCTAGTTAAAAGTTACGTTTTTTGGAATATAAAGAAATATAATTCAGTAACACTCATTTTAACTAAATCTGAATATTTTTATACTACATAATCTATTACCCAACTATGTGGATGATGAATCGGTTATAATACTACCTTGTTGATTTGAAGTTATCCTCTATCTTGGGTTGTCATAATCAAAATGGAATCAACGTTTCCAAGAATCTGGTAAAACATTATCATTCATAACATATTGATATCAACAATTATTTCATCAAATTTCATGTGTATAATAATGATTTGATGTTGGAGTTTTTATCCTAAATCAGAACAATCTGCTGACATTTTCACAAAACCTTTACACAGGGAAGAATTCTCTAACTTGATCTTGAACAAGGTCATCTAACCTTTTTCTTGTCAAGGTTGAGGTATGTGTTTTTGTTCTCTCTCTCATCTTATCTTTGGAAAGTGCATTCAAGGGGGGTATTGTTTTATAAATCTATCATTATGGAAGCATTTAAATAGTGAGAGTTGTGGGTAAATTTTGAATTCATCCTTGTAAGTGTGTAAAATATTATAACTATTTGTTTGAGTGGTTGTTGGAAACAATTTTCTGTTGTATTCTATGGAGGATTACAATTTGATGAAGAAAAGTTGAGGAATTTAATCATAGTCACTACTTTTGGACATCATGAATTTTATTTCAATAATTCTGGATTCCTACAATGATTTAGGACATGTAGTCTTATACTTATAGATAATAAATACATATCTTGAGGATAAAAAGTTTAGTGATTTAGGAACCTTGTTGACAGAAAAATCTAAAGTGAGAGATTGTTAGGACCAAGATGATAAAGATGAATATCATATTCACGTATTTTCATTTTTTGTCAATGGAGTTTAAGACGAAAATAAGTAACCTCACTTTGTAATGGATAAAAATTGGACTGACCATCATATTCAATAAAATCAGACTTACAATGGTTAAGAAATTCCCTGACATTGGGAATATTTTTTCTAGATAAAGAGTATCATCGAACTCTGCCAACGTTTAGAATGAAATGTTTGATCATAATGGGGAATAATTTGAGTCTGCCTAACATTGATGAAAATGTGATGTTCCTTTTCTAATCATGGAGTTCTCCTAAATCATAAGTATGTTTTAAAACTTGTGATGAAATCTTGATGAATGAAATGGGCGAAAATATAATTCCAATCATATTCAGCCTGATTGTAATCATGCCAATCTTATTCAACATGAGTGGGAAATAAATATGTTTATGAATGATAGGGAAGTTGCAACACATTACATGGTAAGTGAGATGATGCTAAAGTTGATCTTCAAAGTAATAAAAGTCATAAAGAAAGTCATGATACTTGTTAAAAGTTTATTAAAGAAGAATGTTTATGTATTTTAATTGTTCTGGTCTAATGATCATCATAATTATATTTCTGGATACATATTTGTTTAATGGCAGGGTTGGATAGTCATAATAATGGTTCAAGTTTTCAGTCAGACCAAAATCTAGAAGATTTAAATCCTTGTAGAATGAAGTTTTTGAGAATCATATTTAGAAAATAAATAAGTTACTAATATTGATCCATCGGATTCAGTATGACATCATATTAATTAGAGGAAGAATTGTTTTTTTAAATTGATTGGTATCATATTTAGAAGAGAACTAATTTTTGGATGTTGATGTTGGTGATACCGGTTCATACTCGGTATGCCATAATAATCATCAGAGGAATAATTTTTCGAAATTGATGAATGAAAATAAAAAGAAAATTATGTGGTGGCTAATATAGAGAAGAAATTAATAGAATTATCAATAATTATTTATCCATTTAAAATAGTTTGAATTACATTGTTTATAATTCAAGTGGGTCAAGAGAATCTATGAATAATAATATATTGTTTTAAATTTGTATTCATCATAATGAAGTTGGTCTTTAGAACAAATTGAAATGGGAAATCATATTTAGAATGATGTTTACAGAAATTCTAAAGCAGAGTTGAAGTTGTGAGAAGATTTGAGAATGTTAAAAAAGTGTTGAGAAGTTATTATGAAGGTAATATGAACCCAAAATTCAAATAAACGTATATATTCAGAAAATTTGATTGAGTGGGATATTTTTTAGGAATCCCACCCAAAACATTTTTTGGGTGAGTTTAAAAGGGAATATACTATGTACTTTTGATAGATTTACTATTCAAAGAGAAGAATAGAGAAGACATAGCTCTAAAGAGAAGAAGAGGTTTCCAAATTTTGTTTTGTTGTATTCAACTAGTCATTGTATTGGCCAGAATCATCAGACTGTGAAAATAATATTTGGATTTGTGGATTGAAGAAGATGTGGTTCAGAATTTTATCAACAACATTCTAAAAAACTAATATATTTTTCATATTGAGAAATAAAACTAGGATAATCAGACTCGGAGAATTGGATTGTGAAATTAGACTGAGTTTTGTAAGAAAATTTAGAAAAATTATTACCAACATCTAGGTAAGAAATTAAAGAATTTTTTTAAAAATAATATAGTTGTGAAAGTTGATAATGAATCACCATATCATGTGTTTTTACAAACCTTTATATTTATTCATTTGTTATAGAAGGATCACATTCACTATTGAATTGATTATATAGAGCTACATGAGTGAAATGGATTATCCTACTCATTGTATTCCACACAAAAGGATTATTTTCTATCAGATTGTGTGGTATTAGAACATTTCAAAATCTTAGAAAGGATGTAGCTATTCTTGTGTAATAGTGATACATATAAATTCATGTGATCTTATAGATGTGTGTTTTAATTGTTTTAAATAGGGAATGAAATATTTAATAGGATTCTAAGGTTATTACAAAATTAAGGAAATATAAAAGAAAAAAATATCCCTGATTCACACTCTCCCCCTCTTAGTGATACAATTATCTTGACTAGGAAATTACAGTACAAGAACCGTTATTAGACTCTTCTTGATCTCCTTAAATCTTTAATCATATCTTTCATCCATAAATAATTTACCCCATTTTGTGGTAAATTAGTTCTTTGGCTAAAAATAATAATAAATTTATCACAAAATGTAATTAGTAACCAGCTAATCTATAAAAGTATAGATTTCTATGACACTAGTGGGTCTAGGTTATTCTTCAATTGCCTTTTTCATTGAAGGGTACACATAAATTCCATCACATGTTATCACATTCCCCAATAATGTGACTCCATTCACCCAAAAGTCACTCTTTTTGAACATAAAATACATTATCTCCTTCATTAATATCACCAACACAATCATTAGATTATCATCATGTTCCTACTTAATCTTGGAATAAATGAGAATATAATCGATAAAAACAACCAAAATTATTTGAGGTGGTCTCTAAAAAATATATTCATCAAATCCATAATGATTGTTGGAAAATTAGTAAGTCTGAAGAGAATTACTATGACTCATAATGCCCATACCTTGTAAAGAAAGCTGTCTTTTGAATATCTTCCTTCTTCAGCTTTAGTTGATGATATCCATAAAAAAGATCAAACTTTGAGAATTATTTCTCTCATTGTAGTTGATTGAACAAGTCATCAATCCTTCGTTGAGGATAATTTTTATTTAAGGTGATCTTATTGATATCTTGGTAATTGATATACACCTGTTTTGATCTATCTTTCTTCTTGACAAGGAGAATTGGTGCACCCCTATGTGATATACTAGGGAGTATGAACGATTTTTCCAAATACTCTTGTATATAATTCATTAACTCCTCTATCTCAGTCAAGGAGATCCTATATGGGAATCTTGAGATAGGAGTGGCTCTGGGTAAGAGATCTATTGAGAACTCTACCTCATGATCATGAGATTTCAAGTAACTCTTTGAGAAATACATCAATTTATTCCCTAACAATGGAAATTTCCTCTAGGTTAATACCTTATTTTGACTCAACCATTTGGTCAAGGTATGCTTCTCTATAGGGTATCAACACCCACACTGTTGGTGGATTTTCCAAATAATATTCATGATCTTCCTTGAATTTTTAGAGGATCATGGGATGGTTAAGAATATAAAAATATATTTCCTTCCAATAGTTTATTTCTTTAATATATAATGAAAGCTGATAAATTTTCAATATAGCATAAAATTTCAACAAAGGAAATATAGTAAGATTTCCATGAAGAATCGTCCCATATATGATTATAGGAGAAGAGTCCAACACTTGGGGTTGTAATGATTACACCCCTATGTTTTTATGGATATCACTACTTAAAGGTATAAGGGCTTCAATTCAATAGTTCTAGAAAACAATTAGGATATAAATGAATAATTAGAACCAGAATCAAATAAACTTTTTTTCTATTATTTAGTTAATAGGAATCATACCTTGTATGAAATCATTTTCACACTCCACTTCATTATTAGTGATGATATAAGCTTTCCCTTTATCCTTTGACTTTGGTGATTGTTGACCCTGGATTCCCTCAAGGATATGTGGTTTAGTGCACTTGCTTTTATAACACCCATGGTCCCTATATTTGAAGCAGTGAACCTTGTGTGGTGCATTAGGATGTTCCTTACATTCATCTATCATGTTGGTCTGCTTCTTCATGTATGTTCAATATTCGTTAGGTTAGTGTCCTTCTCTCCCACACATGAAGAATTTCCCCCTCCATTTGAGGCAACTAACATGATGCTTCTTCCCACATTTTTGACATGTGGGTAGTTGGATACTATTTCCCCATTTTTCATTTGAGCCACAATCTTGAAATCACATTGTTCTCTTATTATCTCCATATCCATGGGATCATTCTTTGAACTCCATATCTACTTTAAGAGAAAATTTAACCACATCTTCAAAACTCCCAAATTCTTATATTTCTAGATCATTTCGAATGTCTATTTTAAAAAAATTAAATAACATATCTATTTTTCTATCATTATTTATAAAAAAACCCAACGAATACATTAAAAACCATATGAAGTTTTCATCATAAGTCTTGAAAACATCACCTTCCTTTTTCTTTAGCTATATGAATTATCATTCAGTCTTTTTATTGAAGAGTTCAAGGGAAATTCTTTGTAAGAAATATTTTCTTAAATTCTTCCCACTCCATATCTTACATTTATTACTTTTGATTTTTATTCTTTATCAATTCCTTCTATTGAATAGCTTCTCTGTATAATGGATAAATTGAAAGAGTCACCATCTCTTTTTTAGATAAATGGATCATAGAAAATATATTATTTATTGAGTTAACCCACTATTCCACATCAAGTGGATTGGAAGTTTTACTAAACATCAATGGTAATTTTTGCCTTAATTACTCAATGGATAATTGATCCTTCTTGGGAAAATATAGACATTCCACATCATTCATGTTATTATTCATATCTCGAGACAACTAGGTAATCATTTCCACAATGTTTTGAAAACAACATCCCATGGAATTGGGTATCTCATTTGGATAATTGTTTCATTGTCCCTCACACAGCTTTTAGGCCAATTTCTCTTGATTCCTACCATTTTCTAGAATATAAATTGATAGAACAAAACATATGTCAATAAATCAGGAGTAATTTATTATTTTATGAAATTAACACTAAAGAAATATCTTATGGGATCCCTATTTCTATACTTTTCAAAACAATAGTCTTCTAGGATGTTTTACCTAGACATAGACTTATAATAATGGATTTTACTCTTTTTTTCTAATCATAGTTCCCAAATTAACTAAACCATTCTTAGATAAAAACTATAGTGACCCTAATTATTCATACATAACTATTACATCATTTTAATGATAAACAACATAATGGAGTAACAAATCTAGGATCCAAAGGTTTATGTCTTAGAAAAAATATTCCCATAAATAAATTGTATATAATAAAACAGAAACATTTATTTAAATCCATCTTCTTTATCCTTATAAAACCTCACATTTTCCTTAGTACATGCAATTACCTATAGATATACATCAATTAAAGGGGTAAGATAAAAGCCCTGTAAGAGGATAAAGAAAAAACATGAATCAATATAACATGGGTGAGAATAATCATCATATCATAAGCCTAAGATCATAATCAATTCATGTGGTAAAAATGAGATAAATTCATTGAATGTGGGAATGTCTAAAAATGAAATATCATGTTATAGTGTTCAAATGAAACATATAGTTGTGAATAAATCTAGCATCATGTTAACACAAACCATATGTGAATAATCATAAAATCATCACTGTAAACAAATCTAGCATCATGTTCACATATAAAAATCATTATCTCATGATATACAACACATTACCCAATTAATTTGATGGCTATATTATTTTGGTTTAGTCATCACATCATAATATTTACATTATCATGCTTGTCCCATACAATGTTTAACAATAATTTCAAGAAATAACCCATGGAAAGGAATGGGTTTCATGAGGATTTCAAAAATTATGATATCATAAATATACTTAGTGTTCCAAAATGAAAAATGGAAAAAATATTTTCTATAAGAATCATCATTCTTTAGTAAAGAATAAACAAATCAAGAGGAGTCAAAGATGTGTTTTGGAAAGAATAGTTATTTTGGAAAATCATTGTAGTTTTCGATAATATCAAATAAAAAACATGTATTTCCAAAAAAATAAGAGGTAGGAATAATGAAATTATATTAAAGGAACTTTAGAGGACTATTTATTCCAAATATGTCATGAAATGTGGATAACCCCATGAAAAAGAGTTCGGTTCATGAATCCCCTTACCTTAATTCCTTCTTTATTTTGTCACTTTTGCGCCTCTTGAATAATAAACTAATATTTATTAAAAAATAATAAATATGTTAATTATATCCATTTATACAATTATTTATCAATTATATTCATTTTATTATATTTATTAATTTATATTGATGAAATTGAAGTGTTTTGATATCATGATTTTCATAAAAATTTCTTATTTCACATTGATTTCTCAATTTTCATTAAGAGTAATTTATAGAAAAGTATGATTAACTCAAGTGGATTATAATTAATTTAATTAATTATTTATATATTGCATATAATTAATAATATCCATCCATGATGGTGGTAATAATAATTGTCTTAGAAATGTCTTCGTAGGTGGTTAATCAACCTTTAATGGGACGTTGTTAAAAGAGAGGGAAATAGAAGTATTGCATTTATTTTTTTCATAAATATGAAAATTACATCATGTTATCATAAATAATATAATTTTAAATTATTTAATAATTAGTTTTATATTATATGGTTTTTAAATTAATTGGTAAAAATAAGAAATATAATAAGAAAAAAGGGAAAAGTTAATAGAGACTTACTCTCTACTCGATGTAGCTTCTCTTGAAAGATGTTTTAACACCCTTGGGGATTATAGTTGGATAGCTCCAAAATTTCCTTTTGTAATGTTAGGGGGGTTAGAGTTAGTATTTGTGAAGATATTGTACTTAGGAATATTTGAGAGGAGTGTGTTTCCAAGAGAAGGGTGACAGGTTATTTATACAATAAGAGAGGGGTATTTTTAGAATAAAATATTTAATAAAATAATATATCAAAGGAAAAATATGTAATATTGCATTTTTTTTAAAAATAAATTATATATAAATATAATATTATGGGTTTAAGACTTTAAAACCTAATTAGAATTATAAATCATGAAAATATAAAAAAAATGTGAAGAAAAAAAGAAATTGATATTTTAAGGAATCACTTTTGAATTTTGGTTTTGGAAAGTGATTTTTAGGTTTGAAAATTAATTTTGTTGTATTTTAACAAATCAGTTATGAAATTAAATATATAATGGCCGAAAATAAATTTTTATAAAGTATTAAGTCATTATTACATCATGAATTATTTAACATAAGATACATTGATTATGTGAAAAACTATATTTTTATTATTCACTTAATAATTGAAGTATTTCAGAAAATTACCAAAAACTCACCCAATGGAAATTTTTAACATGAGATTTTGGAAAATGATATTATTTTAATAAAATTAAATATCTAAAATTGGTAAAATATAATTTTTAACAGGAAAATAATGATTTTTACAAAATACTTTAAAATACAGTTTATTAAAAATATGCTTTATTTTCATTGACGTTTTTAATCATGATATTTATTTTATTGAATTATAATATTTTTATTTACATAAATTAATCATGATAAATTTTATGTATATCATAATTTATTATTTTTTGGTAAAATCACTCTTCCAATGGTCAGGTTACCATTCCCAACGATCATGTTACTATTCCAAAGGTCACATTACTATTCCAATAGTCACATTACCTTATATGTATACCACTCAATTATTTTATTCAATATTAAAATCAATTCCTCTCAAGGTTCTATATTTCCATTTTAAATAATTTTTAATGTTTTACTATATTTTTTTTCTTTTATATACTATTGGTAGTGGGGCCAATAATTCTAGTAGATGAGGTCGATCCATATTATCTCATTTTAGATTTTCTACTGTATACATTTTTTCCAGTTGTAATGTTTGGATATTTAATTGGTTTCATTGCTGATTAATGTAACGATATTTATTAATATAGTTTTTATTGGTTTATCTATATTTTTTATGTGTTTAATATATAATATAAAACAACACACATTTATTCAAGAAAGAAATTTTACTAATAAACATTATGTCATTAAAATGGGGTAACACATCTCCCATATTATCCTAAATGTACATTAGAACTCTTGATACCTACTTGAGGTGGAGTAGTTGAGTCCTTCTAAGACTCTAGTACCTATCTTACTCCCCTACCACTACTATACCATGATAAGTTCTAAAGAAACTTATCATGATGGCCCATCCTACCGAAAAAATGGCATTCCAATGTGGTGTATGGAAACTATGGTTTCTTGTGGTTTAACTTTATATATTGATGTACTACAATGGAATATGATCCTAAGATGGATTCCTACTACCCTAACTGGTCTTCATGTTATTTCCATGGAAACAACTATCATAGAATCACTACTTGCCACCAAAATAAGTGATCCTAGTTTACCCTGTGGAAAAATCCTAGCAACCTCTTGGGCCCTCTCTCAGATTATTTGCTGTGATGAGTTCATGATTCATCAAATCTAAAAATCTACTCAGAATAAAAACATTAACCTATGAGCGAACGTCATTGTGAATACCATCCTGAAAATTTTTCTCCCTAAATACCTCATCAATAGCTAAATATGGCACAAAGCATTGATGGTTGATGAAATGTTCTACATAGTCCATCACTGATATTATATCCTATATCAGATGCATGAACTAATGATCCTTCTCATCCCTCAGCATCTATGGATAGAAGTGGCTCAATAAATTCACCTCTAATTCCTTCCAAGATAACACCTCCTCCTTCCTATCCTGCTCTAGAATATCCCACCAATGTTTTATATGTCCACTGAGCATATACACAACATGATACTCTCTCATATCTATGGGTGTATCACGATGCTTGAAGATTGTATAGATTGACTCAATATAGAAATCAACTACCTTGGAGACTCCCTCCCCAGTGAACATAGGTGGATGTTGTAGCTGAATCTCTCTCATCAACTCATACATCAAAGGCACGATGAAAATAGTCTCCTTTTCCATGGATTGCATGACCCGTAAAATGTTTTTGTGATGACGAACATCCATTTGATCCTCAAGTGATACAGGAAGCTCCAGTTCATCTACGTTAGGAAAAAACTGATTTCCACTCTCATAGAACTCAACTCGAAGATGATGATTAGTAATTTTATCTACTTAGAAAACACACTCCTATAAACATTATCTAAAAATAAAGTCAACCTTAAGAGGCCATAATAGTAGATAACCATTACTCTATGTCTCTCTAACCATGGATTATAAGTGTTTTAGGATTAAATAATAGTTTATTTCATTCTATTAATCAAATATAATAGATATATTATTTCACAATTCATATTGGAATGTATATAACACATGCAATAAACATATACCTGTCATGAACAATGCTTGTCAATATATATATATATATATATCCCTATGTGCCTATAATGATGCATGCATACTCATATCTCACCATACTAGTCCATGAGTGTAAATATCAATAAATAATAACATTACACGACATGTAAATCATCCAAGGTGATATAACATCAATTTTAACAATAGAACAACATAAATAATATTCCCATCCCAAGAACTCAAATTTCCCCCTTAAATGTGTTAGCTAATCCATTGAATAAGCTCATTACCAAGTCCCAATAGATCCTAGTCTCCATTATACATTTTCGAAAAAAAATAATGCAATAAAAAATAACAAGCTGATCCTTTAATACCACTTTGTAATGTCTCGTGATCTGGTACTCTCTTACATGGTCAGAATGATTTGGTTATTAGATGTCAAGAATACATCCCCATATGCTAGTTGCTATTGACTCGTAGTGAGGCTATGATATTTATAGTGGGGAGACTATACCTCCTAGTAACACATAGTGGAACTAAACCATAGTAATAAAAATTAGAGTAACAGAGAAATAGTGGAAATAATTTATCATACAGCTAGGAAAATAGAAGGATGAACCTATAATGATGAATAATTTAATGACTAGCTAAGATGTATCTAAAAGTAAAACTAAAATGAATACAAACAAAATAATCTACTCACAATAAATAATCCCAAAAGGCTTTGATCTCGATCCACATGTCAGACCCATCTCCAAAATCTATCCCATTCAGCAAGAAACAAAAGAATCAATAATAATGTCCTTTTCCCTAGTGCAAACATGCATCCATGTAATCTGTTCAAGTACCAAATAGTTCCCAAATAGGATGTGAATAAAACTCAGTAGGTGGACACCACCATCCCTAAACACAATCAGTCTGATAATAATCATATGACATAAATTGATAAATAGATGTATTAATTAACTATGAAATATAATATATCAATTAACCTATTTCAAAACCATGATGAAATGTCTCTGAGCATGTAACACAACCATTACATCTATATCCATATACCATTGAAAAATAAAATAATCAGGTTGCTCTCTTTGTATAATTATTTCATCCTCTTATCATCACCCTATATAAATTCATTTTAGCATGTTTCTCTCGGTGTAGCCTGGTATATAGTCATTTCAGAAAGTATCACTAGGAATTGCCTACTATATAAGAATTTAATCCTCCAATAAAATCCCTATATATAAGAATTTTAGCCTGTATCATTAGGCCAAGCCTACTATATAATAATTTATACAGTACTAGGATATCCCTATATATAATCATTTCATCACCAACTCAACAATTCATAATAGTATGGATATCATAATATCACATCATAAATCTCAATCGTTAATTATGAAAATTACCATTTTTCTTTCAAATAAACTTTCATTTATCTCTCAAATGATCAACAGTCATATCACTAATCAATAATAGATTACCTAGGGATTCTATATCAAGAAATCACCTAAGGTATATTTTCATACTCACCATACTTTAAACCATTATCAATGTTATTTTTACTCAAATTTTTTCTCACAAAATAGTTATCCATAATCTAGGTTGCATCAAACAATGAATTTAAAGGAATCCAATCCATGATTTACTATAAATCAACTAATTAATTATAGTGCACATTACATGGTCATAATAAAATTTTTTCATATAATTCACAATTAAATATACCATAGGGTTAGGTTTAGTCTCCATACAGTTAACATGTGATTAACACAACACTTCTAAGGACAAAATCCATTAAAGAAGAAGTCATAGAAGATCATAAGAAGAACCTAGATTAATCCAAAACAAGATCAACTACCAAAACAAAACCCATTTTATAATGATATACACTAAAATGAAAAGTAATAACGGGTGAGAATTGGGAAAGAAAAGTAAATAAACTCACCAAGGATCGAATGTGAAAATGGGACATCAGGAAGGGGGGAAGATAAATCAAACTTTCCTAGAGTTCACCCTAGGAGCGAGAGACGAGAGGCTATAATAAAACATAATGAGTGTCATACATTCACGACACACTTTAAACTACTGGGTATGAGGAATACATGATGTGTAATCCTTTCATGACATGTATTTCCTCATTTTTAAGTTATAACGGAAAATTATTTTTCCCCTGGTTAATATTTATTTTCAAAAACATTTACACGATGTGAATCAGTTTCACGACATGTAACCACACCACATCATAAACTAGTTCATGAAATGCATCTAGAAATAGTTACATGTCATGTAACATGTATAGAACATATAATTTTTCATTTTATAGTTTTTATAAAAGTGTCTATAAAAGTTACCAAACCACCTATGATCCTTTTAAACTAATAGAAAACCCTAGTAATCCCATTTAACATATTTATACATGGAACCCATTAATTTAAATAGTAATACATGCCTAAAATTAAGGTTATTTTCTCCAAAAAAGGCTCTCTGTCATTAAATAAGACTTAGTCACTAAGGCTTAATTACAAAGGAAAACCCAAAAAATATGTTCAATGAAAATCTCAGAGTGGGACGTACCTAGAAAAATATGGGATCTTATAATTATCTTAGTTTTAAAAGGTTGTTATTATGTTTCATCCATTAGAAAAAAAATTATTTATATATCTATACTTGATATTGATGGATTTATATTAAAAAATTCTTGACTAAGTTATACCAAATTGGATATTTTGATTCTTTTGAACTAAAAGACATTTGTATGTGTCACACATATTTATATGGTAAAATGAATTAATCCCCATTTAGCAGACAAGGTGAAAGGTCCAAATATATTTTTGAATTAGTTCATACATATGTGTGTGGACCATTTCCTATTACGACATGGGTCGGTTCTCATACATCACAAATTTTACCGATGATTTTAGTATAAGTGAATATGTCTACAAAATGAGGTATAAGTTAGGTTATTTTGATAAATTCAAGAAATAAAAGAATGAATATGGGAACCAAGTTGGTAATATGATTTTGAAAATCCTCTTAGAACTTGGTGGAGAATATCAAAATCAAGATTTCATTTATTACTTATAGGAGTTTGGGATCTTATATTAACTCACTCCTCCTTATACACATCAGTGGGATGATGTAAGTGAAAGGAGGAACCACATCTTGTTGGACATGGTGAGATCAATGATGAGTCATGAGAGTATTCAATTATTCTTTTAGGGATTTTAATTACAAATAAGTAAGAAAAATATTTAAAAAAAGTTTCAAATAAAGTGATAAATAGTATATGATGTTCCAAAGGATCGAATAATAGCTCAGAAGTGGGGTTGAATTAGTTTATCACTTTTATAAGATTCAAAACCTTTGAAAATATTAAACCCTGAAACTTGTCAAATTTTATATCCTCATCATCTTTTATTAAATACTAATGTATGAAAAATTACGAAAAAAAGTAAATAACATGATATTTACAAGGTTCAACCTCTTTGTGAGAACCTATATCATTTTTATAGATACTATTATGGGTCTATAGAAATTCACTAAAATGAATAAGTGAATAAAACATGTGCCAACTCCCATTAGACACATTATATAACCTAAATGAAATGATTATACAGAATCCTATTGGTTTATAAAATTTTCATACAAAAAAATTGAGATAAAACAAAAGAAAAATACTTCATTCAAACTACACCACAAATTCTCAGCTCAGAATCCTCATTATGATGTGGTTGGGTTTAATTATCTACATCCAATAGGGCTAGGTCCAATGGACTCAATCCTATGGAATCAGTCTGATGAATCCATTATCAATATGCATTACTCAAACTCTTCTCAAATGCTCATTCTGATCTTACTCAATCCAATAAACAAATAATTTAAATTTCAAAACATCTAATGATATATAAATATGGAAAGATAACTTTGACATGAATTTTTTAGTGCTAATCTTTTTCCACAAACATAAAAAAGTTGAAAAGTATGAATATACATTTCTTCTATTTATTGGAATCCGAAAAAGACAAATTTATGAAATTAAAAAACATTTCCCACTTACTCAAATTAAAAGAAATCCAACATCTATACATATTTTAATTTCAATTTTGACCACTTAAACTCTTCATAAATATTATGAAATCTTCTTATGTCTTCTTTATAATAATTCTTCTCAGACTTCCTAACTTTTATTCAGTATAATAGAAATTACTCAACTCATTATGATGGAACTTCCTCATCTCATTATAATGAAAATTTGTCATCTCATTCTAAATTTAATTTCCTCATTATAGTTAGTGTAATTAACTTTCTTTCTCGTATTTAGTGTGATTGACTTTCCTTATTAGAGTCGATCATGATTGTATTTCCTTCTCAGAGTTAGTTTGATGGAATTTCTTCCTCAGAGTCTGTTTAATTAACTTTCCACCTCAGATTCTACCTCATAGAACTTCCTCAACATATATCCAATGGAATCCCTATAATGATGGAATTATCACTATGGTAGAATTTTATTTACGATGGAAAATCCAATCTACCACTATGAAATACTTCAAACCTCATCAACTATAACTCATTCAGACTTCTGAAAACTTCTATGCTCAGTACTTCTGGATCAGATTAAATTTTTTTTCTTGATTCCTAGAATCAATACAATCTTTATGATTCCTGTATTTCTTAAAAATATTTTATCATTATTTTTTTCATGATTTATGATAAATTCAATATTATAAAAGTATTATATGACTTATATAGGAATGTATTACGACTTCCCTTATTTTCAACACCTTCTTCATTTCTAACCAAAACTCAATATGATTGGTTGCACATATTCTCCCCTTTTCGTTATAAGGATCACATCACAAGTGTTACATATAACTTATGATATTTGAGAATTAAAAACTAGAAATGAAATATTTGACTTAAGATTAGAAGGTTAAAGAAATTTCAAACTCCTAACATCACTTTCTTCATTCAACCTCTTAGGAAACATTATAATTTTCTAACCAGCAGTAAGTCCAATAAAACTCAAACTTCATGACAATGGATCTGAGACTGATAGTGTGTCTGATAAAAAACTCTAACTTTTTGATGAATTCTATGACCGGTGGTGATGACTTTGATACTTTTCATCTCATGTTTCTTAGTTCAATCCTATGTGTCTATAAAATAACTTTCTCTAAAAAAACTTTCCTCCCCCTTTAGGGTTGGTTTCGAACATTCATAAACATTCACTTGCTTTTCAAAAAAAATCTTTTATAAATGATTTGTTATAAAAAAATACTAAAATTTATTTAAAAAACATCAAAATGGTTCTTCAATCTCCCCATTTAGGTTTTTTAACAACACTCATTAATAACTTTTTCAACTCTCAGAAAATTTTCACAATTCAACATTTGTAAACAAATCATGTTTTTTTAAATTTTACCAAAAAACATCATTTATTAAAAGAGTGTTTATACACCACACTAATAGATAAGCTATTTTTTTGAAAAAAAATCCATCCCTTGGTGAGAAGAAAATTGTATGGCCATGCTACGATAAAATCCACCCAACTTTTAAATTTTCTCACTTTTATTTTTCTATAAATTTTATTTTCCACTAGCCCATTATCTGATAACCACAACTTCATATTCATAAAATAAGGATAATTAAAAACTTCTTATATAGTACAATGTTGTTACTTTTTCCCCCTTTGTCAACATAATCCAAAGCATGGTAGGGGACTTCTTTATGAGTTTTAGGAAGTAATTATAGGAGGATGACCATGAATTTCCAACCGCAACTCATCAAAACATTATTTTGGAATTTACTTTGTGAAGATATCAATAATTTGATACTTCGTTGAGATATATTCCAACAAAACATCTCTAGCAACAACTTTATCTTTTATAAAGTGAACCTTTATATTTATGTGTTTTGATCTTGAATGTTGGAAATGATTTTTAGAAAGATCAATTACAATCTGATTTTCATAAAGTGTGTTCAATAGTTTAGAAACCTTTGTTTTCAAATATTCTAATTGAACATTCATCCATAATATCTGAGTATGTACATGAATAGTCACAAAATATTCTAATTCCACTTTTATCAAGGTTACTGAACGTTGTCTCTTACTATAAAAATTTACACAACATTCACCCAAGAAAATTGTTTCTCCTAAGGTTGATTTTTTATCATTACAATCTCCCGCTCAATCAATACTAGTATAACCATGAAACTTCTTCTCATAATATATTTTTTAAAATAATCATTGTGAATTTTTTCCTTTGACATATCTCAGAATTATCCTTGCTGCCAACATATTTGACTCTTTCAGATTACTTTGATAACTAGAACACAAATTTATAGCATAAAAAATATAAGGCATGAGCTTATAAGGTAAAGAATACTTCCTATCATCTTCCAAATGTCTTTATAATTCACACTTTTTCAAGAATCATCATTACTCATCTTCATCCTCACTGAGATAGGGGTAGAAACTTCTTTATATTCTACAATTCCAAATTTTTGTAACAATTCCCTTGCATACATTTCTTAAGATAAGAAAATTTATTTTTCCTTATATTGAACTTGTTAGAGAAGGAAGAAAGTTAATTCTAACAACATTTATATTTCAAAATTCTTTTGCATTACCTCGGAAAATTATTTACAAAAATATTCTTCATCACTAGAAAAAAATATATTATCCACATGATCATTTACAATTAGAGTTCCAAAGACAACATATTTCATATATAAGTTTCTGTCAACTTTTCCTTTCGAAAAAATCATCATTCTCAAATAATTTTCAATATTAGAATATCATGAATTTGGATCTTGTTTTAGCCCATATAAATATTTATTCAATATAAAAACTTTTTTTTTCATCCTTATCAAGTAGAAATCCAAAAGGGTACTCATTGTAAACTACTTCTTAAATTTATCCAAATTTATATCTATCTAATTCACTTTGTAATTTTTATGGGCATGCACTACTAAAAACATTATAATAGTTTATTACCATTAAATAGAGGAAATTGTTTCATTAAAATCTACGCCTTCCACCTGTGCATAGCCTTTATAAAAAATCCTAGATTTGATTCTTGATACTTCTCCATTTTCCATCAATATATGTATATAAACCTATTTTTTATGATAAATTTTTTTTTATTTCAGACATAAAACAAGTTCATATGTTTCATTTTTCCCAATTTGATCCAACTATTCATTCATATAATTTAACCATCCATTGTGTTTAATAGCTTATGAGAATGATTCTAGTTATAATTTTGTGATGAGTGATGTTTTATTTTCTAATCTCATCTTTCTTCTAGCCTGAACTAGAGCCTTTTAATTCCCCAAAATATTTTTAGTGTCAACTTTTTTTTTAAATTAGGAAATTTCAATGTTCCTTTTCCTTTTTCACTTTCCTCATCATACTATTCATCTAAATCTTCATGAACATTACTTTTATCACATTCAATTTCATTGGATAATTTCAGTTTTTATTCCTCAAAATCCCCATAAAATTTTTTTAAATAATTTTTATTCTCAATAACTTCCACATAATATGATTCCACAAACTTTTATAAACATTTTTTCCAACATTTGTAACATCATCCATTGGGTGAATAATAAAAGTTCCTTCCTCAACTTTCTCATCGAACATTCCTCGATTCAAATTTATTATTTTAAGAAAACATGGGATTCCAAAAACATTGATGTACTTCAATAATGGTTTTTTCTCATATAAAATTTCATAATAACTCATGTTGGTTTCAAATCTTTATTTTTTTTTTCAAAACATGTAAAATAATACTAACAACTTCACTATAGTAGAACATTGAATGTTTTTATTCTTCTCACACGATTCTTACCATTTACACCAAACCTATATTATTCCTTTATACTACTCCATTTTGTTGTGGGGTATATAGAGAACTATACTAATGTTTAATACCAAGATCTCTAAGATAATTTTCGAAAGTATTTCTTGTAAACTCAATACCATTATCCATTCTCAATTTCTTTATATAAACCCCCATCTCTTTATCAACTTCTTTTTTGAAAAACTTGAACATTTATATAGGCTCTGAGTTATGTTTCAAAAACATCATGTTTGTAATTTGAGTGAAATCACCATTAAAATAGATAAATTATGAATAACCTTTTTTTATTGATGTCTCATTGTCCCTCAAAAATTGGAATGAATAAGTTAAAGAGGCCCGGTAGATGGAATCTCATCTTTCTTATGACTTTTATTAGTCATCTTCCCTTTCTAACTTGTAACACAAAAATATTACTCTCTTCTTTTCAATTAGGGAAATTTTTTTACGTAATAATGATTAAAAAAATTCTTTCTTTTCTTCCCAAGTTGGAAAATTCTTTTCCACCACAACTTATTCTCATATTTGGCATGTATATAACAATAGTTTTTCAATTCTCTAACTTGAAAATGTTTTCCACTAGTTATTTATCCTTTTATGATAACTTTATAATGTCTCACTAAGAACTGTCTAGTCCCGGTCCTCCTAAGACTCTATCAAAATTTTAATCTTCTACACGAGACATGACACATAAAGGAAAACCTCATGTATGGGTGATTATAACAATACATAGTAGGACACCACGAAACCAAAAAATATACATATAAAATTAATATTTTAAACCTTTTTTATATTAATTTAAATAGTTTTAACCCTCTTAATCTATCAATTTGAGCTTATATGGATCATTTTTACATTTATGGGGTATTTTGAGCTAAAATGTGAAATGTGCTTAAATTATGGATTTTTGACAGATTTTTACATCAAGGGTATTTTGTTAATTTATATATAAATATAATTCATAATTGAATTATTATTTTTATAGAATAATTATTTTAATTCCTCTAACTTGTTCTTATAAACTATATTGTTATTAAAATATCTAAAGGCCCGAAAAAATCTTTGAGGATTGGAAATTTTAGGGGCTGACAGCGTGGACACCACCTCTGTAACAGATGTATAAATCAGGCTACACACCTACAATGGAGTTGATTAGAAATGTATATGATGTAGGACTCATATATGAACTACCTAAATAAATTTCATTGATTTTGTCACCCATTATGGTGGAAAAGATATTTCATACATTGAAGGAAGCTTCCATGAAAATTCATCTAGAAAAAAATACATTTTCATCAAAAAATACATAAATCCCTCTAGAATAGTCCAATAAATATGAAATTTAGAGGTGGAATGAAAAGGTAATATAATAAAAACATTTATAAAGGAGGTAATGTGTTAATCATACATTTATATTTCCAAAAATTTCAAAACATGATGAGGACAATTTCATCCCATAAAAGGAGGAGAGCTCCCACCTCTCATCTCTTCCCATTTTCCATCACATTTATTCCAATAAACCTATGGGCGATCTCCACCGAGGGAGGATGTTCATAAATATTTCCCTTATCATATTATTAATATGTTTATTTTCTTTATTTTTTTATATTTCAATTTTCATTTAGATTTTTAATAAATTCATGCATGGTTTTTATTTTTGTGTTTTCTTCCACCCAACCACCATCCTTTCTTATCCATCTTTTATCGTTGTTTTCTTCATTTTATATTCTCATACAATCCACCATTACCTCTTACCCTAAATATGATCTACTTACTCAACCCTTGGCTCGGGGGAGGTATGTGTCCATTTCATTTATTCTATGGTAAAACTCATAAGTTTTATTAAGATTTTGATGAGAAAGAGTGACGTGCACGGGTGTGGCGATAGCCCACCAAGAAAATAAAATCAAACTCAATTATATTATTTTCTTAAATCGGTTCCCTCCCTTATACTGAATACCAGCTCTTAATACGATGGATTTGAGCCATTCAGTGGTTGAAATGGCATACGATAGAGCCAAGTCTTGGATGTTGTCACACTCACGATTGAGTTCGTCCATCAACCATGATTAAAGTAAGAGCGGATGTTATGATTTCTAAATGCATTCAAGATTTCACACCAATTAATAAAAGAATAGAAATTCAAGAATGAGATCTCACAATTGAATTATCAAACTTTATTTAAACACCAATAAGGAGAATGATGGAACCCACAAACCAACCCATAAATTCAATGTTCTTTGTTCACTAATTAATTTTTTTCATTTCATGTTAGTTTAATATTTTCATTAATTTAAATTTCATTAAATTTATAAATTAGAAAAACAATTAAAAATAATTAGTTTAGGTGAATTAAATTATGTTAGTGAACATATGAGAAAGTTCCTCAAGTGAGACGAACCTGGTCATCCATTATACTACACTAGGAAAATTAAATTTTTTTTTACATGACCTATGATATGCGTGCGTCACATAAAACAATGGAAATAAATTCATCTCTATACAGGTACATTTATACAACACATATAACAAGAATATCTAGATATAATCAACAAAGACACACATTCTAGATGTAAGTCACAATCATATTATACTAGTCTATGATTCCATATAGAATATTCCATAAAGTACTTACCCGAGAGAACACACTCCTTGAATCAGATAGAATTGATGATGTTTGTCCAATAGGTACATCTTATCGGGTCTCTTCAGGAGATAGAGCATGCTAATAGTTTGAACATAATACAATAAACAGATGAGGATCACTGGAAAGGCCATGGGGTGATACAAAAAAATCAATCTGGACTAACATTATAAGTAGAGTATTGACTCCCATGTAGTGTTCGTCACGTCGATACCAAGAACTCCACCTAGGACAAGAAAATGAATAGAGGATCTCACTCTGGGCCTCTAATAGGGATGCCAACAACTCTATCTAGGAATTACTGCTGAAGGGATCATTGTCCCAGTAGTCAAAAAATGATTGCATACTAACCCTCATGGAAATGATAAAGGTAACAAACCCTAACAAAAAATTTCCAAGATATAGAGTACAAGGGCTCCAAGACATGTATAAAAGAGTACACAGTGTGTAGTAGGGGTTACACTCCTTGTCCATTGAACCTGGGTCATGCCCGTGTAAATGGATCATCTCATCAAATTGTGTCCATGAAGTAGTACACACCAAGTTTGTATCCCATTTACTTTAACCATGTTCTAGTACACCTCATCAGCTTATGCATGTCTTCTCAAGTACCACTACACAGCTTAGCCTGGGAACATCTTCCCATGTAAACAACTCGTGTGATTCTTGAGTACATACCGAGTGACCCAGGTGATACCACATGCCATGTCAAAGGGGTCACATTTTATGTGATATTTAACATCCTATGGAAACCCTAATCACAGCTCATGTGGCCCCACACAATGTATAGGTCCAGATTAAACATTGTGTTGTTCAGGATTTTTCAGAATCCCATATCTACTCCAGTATTTGATCCAATGCCTCCAGATTTCAATGTAGTAATCGTTTCACCATGATATTGAAGATCCCAACTCATCCAATCCCTTTTGTCGATAAAGAATGAATTATGCAATCAAATCTACTCAAAAAATGAATCAAATTGTCATTATTTGATGAGTGTTGAAGAATGGTAAATTGGGTACCCTTTGTCATATAAATTACTTTATCTCTATCATCACACCTCTGCCAGGATATTCTAATCGTAGATCAGCGGTATCAGATCATTGCACCATGAAATGGGCGCGCAATGATCGTTTGATCGAGAATGATCATGACAAACGATTAATGGGGGGAGAAAAGAACAAGGACATATTGGAGTAATAAACCTTGATCGATGTTAATGTGTATCTTGATCCATAATTATTATAATGAAAATCTGAATAATAAAATACAAAATATATTCTCCCATTAAAACCACATAAAATAAACTCATCCCGCATAATGATCAAACCACATATCAATATTTTCATTGATTGATTCATGTTCATTGTTTAAATCATAAATGGGGAAGAATAAAATAAAAATACATTCCCAACCTTATTCAAATCAATAACTAATGAAGAATGGGGCTGTGTCATGTATTTTGGTGAGATCATTTGAATCTTTTTTCCATTGATCATTGATCAAAGATCCTCTCACCATTCGTTAGAGAGGATTCACTGATTCTATCTCCAATGTCTCTCCAACAGTGCTGGGGTTGTACAGCAAACCCTAGTATTTCTCCATAATAGTCTATTTAAATTCCATCAATCACTACATCAAAAAAATGAAATAAAATAATTTAGTAAATTATTTTTTTCATTTGCACGCATGTGATGCCTTTTCTATAAATGACCCAGACCGACTATTGTTAAGTCATTCATAGGGTAAACCTCGCATTCTGAACTCAACGGTACCATCATATTTTTGATCAGGGTACCCCTTTAGTAGTTATTACACATTTTCATGAAAACTGTGCATGCATACTATTTAATAGATTTCAAACATTTATTTTAGGAACAACGGCCTTAGAATTGCATAGCTTCTCCATGTATGGTCTCACAAATAATCTATATAGTATCCAAAAAAAATAGTTCATGGAAAATCTAAGGCATTATAGAAGGCCACCACTAATGACAACTAAAACAATATCTAATCAATAGAAAGTGTATGTAGTTGTAAAAAGAAATAATTACAATGAAAAAGTAAATAGTTATCACATTATTAATTACTTTTTATTTAACTATATAAACCATTGGGTTCCTGTAGACACTCATACCTCAATCCCCTCTTCAACTCATGTCAGAGGATGAAGTATGTATCAGGGTTATCATATCTTAAAATTCCATTGTTATCATTCAATATCAACTATGAAATATATTGGACCCTAAAGTATGTCTGAGGAATATCATATCTCATTATTCCATTGATATCATTATTTAATTCATATTTTAATTCACATGTTACCATTCATACATCACACAATGTAATGTCTATGTTTTTATTCATTTATTCACCACTAAATGACAATGTTACCATTCATAGCTTAAACATTAAAATAATATTTTTCGCATTCTCTATTTCACAACTAAATGGCCATGTTACCATTCATACCTTACTCATTATAATGACCACATTCCCATTATATAATTCACAACTAAATGACCATGTTACCATTCATAACACATAATTAATTCAACAATTAATTATCCACATCAATTCCATTACTAATTCCACAATTAGTTAAACATAACAATTCCATTAGTTAATTCAAAATTTAACTAATCACATAAATAACAATAATTAATTCAAAAAATAATTAATCACATAAAATAAATAAATTAATTCTAAAATTAATTAATCACATAAATTCAATTAGTAAATTCAATAATTAATTAACCACAACAATTTTATTACTAATTCAATAATTAGTTTATCATATAAATCCCCTTAATTAATTTTCTAATTAATTGAGTATGTAAACACCATTAATTAATTATTAAATTAATTAATCAATATCCACAAACTAAAAATCACATAACTAATTCCATAATTAATTATCTCAATCACAATCTCAATAGATAATAATAATTTCAACAATTAGATAAATCAATCCTAAAATCTTAATATCTCTTAATTAATTCTACAGTTATGTATCTGAATCTATAATTCCCAAAATCCACAATTTCTGATCTCCTCAATTAATTAATTCATCAAATTTATTAATTCAATTAAGAACATAATTTCTAAAAATCGAATTGAAATTATAAAATTACATACACATAAATAAAATAAATACTTTGATATTTGAATTATAGAAAACATACCTCAATTTGATGATGAGGGATCACCCAGTGAAAATACTCATAATTTGAGAAGAACAATTATATAGAATGAGATTCAAATTTAAAACCCTAAATCAAGATCTAATCAATCAAGATAACATTAATATAGGTATAGATCTACAATACTAGATCGAGATCCACAAAAAAATGTCTATTTCCAATCAAAATAAGAAGACAATCCCCTTTCTAGAATAGGAAAATAAAGGATAAGGAATAGGAAACCAAGCAAGGTAAGATCCTCTGACAGGGAGGGGTTTAGATCTTCAATCCAGGCTTAAAATAACAAATTAAAAAGGTTCTTAAGTCTTTTAATCCATAAAGGACTATCCAAAATCATGAAATATTAACTTGGGTTAAATGGGCTTCAAATAGGAGTTAAATGGTGGTTTTAGTGATTGAAAATCTAATTTTTTGGTGATTTAAAAATTCATGCATGCTTAGTTGGGATGGGGAGCACAGTTTCTCCTAAATGTGTACTAAATGTGATCCTCTATTATGCGGGTCCATAGTTTCTCATAATAGTGTGTACAGATTGACAAACCATGTGTCAACCATGTAATTCCTCTCTGTCCAAGGTTGCATGGTTTGCTGGGATTGGGCGCACCCTTAGGGAAACCCGTGAGCCAACTATTCACTACCCTTCTCCCTTAAAATTTTCTCAATTTTCTCCCAAACCCACCCCAAGGTAAAACCCAGCCCAATTACACTAAAACTGGGAATAAATAAATACCTCAAATTAAAACCAAGTCATCTTTAGTTGAGGATGGGATCATATAATCTCACCACCTTATAACATCTTATCCTTGAGCTGCAATCCCAAGAATATCTAAGATTCTGAGTCAAAAAGATTAGGAAAATGATCACACATATCTTCTTTCCTTTCCCATGTCTCCTCCCACACATTCCCATGATCCCACAATAGAAAAACTATAGGCATGGTCTTTCCCCACAACACTTTCTCACTGCGATTCAACACACATATTAGATGCTCTTAAAAGGGAAATTCTATCTCAATCTATCAATTATCCATATCAATCACATTAGAAGGTTTGGGGTGATACCAACCTAGTCTTGACACTTATAAAACATCATACATAGAACTGTATCTCTGTGGAAGAGCCAATCGGTATGCCACTAGCCTGATTCTCTCTACCACCTCAAATAGTCCAACAAAATTGGGTGCCCAATTTTCCCTGTCTCTATATTCTATAGTGATTGAATCTGGGAAACACCCAAATGAATACATCATAAACCTCTGTAAAATCTAGGTGTTGTTTATTAATATCAGCGTATGACTTCAATCTACTTTGGGTCGTATACATATATTTCTAAATCAACTGTACATGCTCTAATGTGTCCTATACACGACTATGTGCCAACAACTTAGACTCACTTACGTCCTTCCAGACTAAAGGTGTTCTTCAAGGCCTACTATAAAGAGCCTCACATAGTACCATCTATATAGTTTCCCAATAATTAATGGTATGGGAGAACTCCACTAGTGCTATGTGATTCTCCCAAGACCTACCATAGTTTAGAACACAAGCTCACAACATATCCTCAAGCACTTGTATAGTATGCTCTGACCACCCATATATCAGGGGGTGGAAATTCATACTCAATAAAACTTACGTACCAAGCACCTTCTGCAATCTGTATAATAATTGTGAAGTAAAACAAAAGTTTCACTCTGAAACAAACATATGTGGCACCTCGTACAGATAGACCATCACCCAAACATACAAATATCCCAACTTCTTCACTGAGAAAGTCTCCCACATATTCAAGAAGTTATGTACATTTTTAGTCTATCCACAATAACACAAATAGAATTATTCTTCTAACGAATCCATGGGAGAAGCACCAAAAATTCCATGGTCACTTTATTCCAATTCCATTTTATAATGGCCAATGACTAAAATAATCCTATAGGTCATTAATTCTCGGACTTCACCTACTGATAGGGTTAGCATCGTGTCACAAAACATAATATTTCCTTTTTCATTTCCAACCATCAAAACTATCTTTTTAGATCACTGTGCATTTTGGTCACACCTGGATGTACCACCCACTTCAAGGCATGAAGCTCACACATCATCTTATCTGACATTGTTTTAAGGGTGACAGCCTGATTCCTAACATAGATTACATCATCCTCATCTATGTTCCAATCAGAAGGTGACTCCCCACCTTCATAGTTTTCACTCAAGGTAAAACATTATAAATCCTCATACATCTTATCTTAGATCTATCTCAAAAATTTATACTCCAATGAAACTATTACGAGAGTCATCTAATATTAACTCTCCTAAACCACAATGTGTATCTCATATAGTAAATCCATCATCATCCACTCAGCACTAGACTCCTGAACCACCTGAGTTTGAGTCTTCCTAATCAAAGCATCATCATTAATGTTCCCCTCTCAAGGCATATATGTTGGCTTAATATTGAATGGTTGCATAAACTCAATCTATCTCTGTTATCGAAGATTCATGTCTCATTGTGAAAATATTTACTTTAATCTCTTGTGATCAATATACACAGTAAAAAAATTTCCCAATTGATAATTTCCCCAACACATTAAAACATAAACCATTATAGCCAACATGTGGTCATATGTAGGGTAGTTCGGTTCATGGGGCCTCAACTTCAAAGACCCATAAACCACAAAGTGATATCCTTACATCAACACAACTCCAATTAAATTCCCAGAAGTGTCACAATACACTGTGTACTTCTCACCTTTCTCAGGTAGGGTCAATATTGGTTCTGATGACAAAATCTTCTTCATCTACTAGAAAGAATTATCATAATCTTCTGAACAATAAAACATAATACCTTTTTTGTTCAAGCCCATAAGAAATTATTTCAATCAGTAAATATCCTAAATGAACCTCTAATAATATTCACAAAATCCTAGAAATCTAGGGATATCAAACATACTCTAGGGATTCTCTCGTTAAACCACTATCTGAACATTCTCTAGATTTACCAACACACATTACTCCGAGATGATTCTACCCAAGAAGTGTACCTGATCAATCCAAATAATTTTACTTAGATATCTTGATGTATAGCCAATGATATCTTAGTGTACATACGATGATATCAAGATGTGGGTCATAATAATGATGTGTCTTGGAGTGCACCAAGATGTCTTACACAAACACTATCACAAACTGATCTAGGAGCATATTAAAGATTTTGTTCATTATGTCCATAAACATCACTAGTACATTCATCAACCCAAGAAATATTATGATGAAATCATATAGTCTATACCTGCTTATAAATTCATCCCTTGGTATATCAAAAGTCTGAACTCTCAGTTTAGGATACTCTATTATCAGGTCAATATTTGAGAACACACAAGCTCCTCTCGACTGGTCAAATAGGTCATCAATATGGGGGAGCGGATACTGGTTCTTCACAGTCATCTGGTACAACTTTCAGTAATCAACACATAAGCATAAACTCCTATTAGTCTTCTTTTCGAACTACAGTAGTGAACCCCAGGGAGACATAGTCAGAAAAATAAATACCTTATCCTCTATGTCATCCAGCCAAGTCTTGATCTCTTGAATGTCTTCCAACTCCATTCTATATGGAGGAATAGAAATCATCACTTCCCCCGGTATGGGCTCAATGATAAATTCCACATCTCTCTCAGGTGGAATCCCTGATAAATATTATATATACACATCCTAAAACCTATCCACTATGTGTGGAAATACATCTCATTTTACATCTCCATCATCCATAAATAAACTAGAAACCTAGGTTGCGAACTCTCTTATTTGATGAGTAATTGGCCCTACTTGGAACGCATCGATATCCTACTCTCCATAGTGAACATATTTGTAACCCTTAGGAGATGTAATGGTCACTCTCTTATGGTAAAAATAAATGTGGGGAAAATATGATACTAACCAGTCCATACTGATAATTAGTTCAAATCCAAACATGTATATGATATAAAGATCCCATATAAATCGATACTACTCGACCTCAAGAGTACACCCCTTGCACAAAAAAATATCTCTTGACCAAACACCATGAGGTGTGTTTGCCGTCAACACCCCACTAACGAACACCATCACATGGCTCAAACCATTAACATGTGTTGAAGAAAAAAATGAATGATATGAACCAATATAAAATAAGTAACTACATATCATATAAGCTATAAAAATAGTACCTCTCACTGTCAATGGTCCAGCATTGATATCTACACGTGTAGGTTGAATAGAATGAAACGGTCTTACCCCACTTCCCCATGATGATGTCTATGTCCCCTGTGCAGCACTACTCTAACAATATGAGCGATCATACCCTGAAGGTCCACATACAATACCTTTAGCTCTTGTCTAGTAGAACTCCTGATGCAAGACTAATATGGTGAAGAATATCCTCTTCCTACACTCTGATTTTGACTATCTATACCCATAATACTAATCTATCTCTAGGTCCTGTAGAACTTTTGTAGATGTACCATCATTCTGAAAGATTGTAACTGTTTTGGTAGCTGAGGTAACTATCTTCAAAAGTTTCCTAATCTATCACACTGGTTATAGATCACTCGATTAAGGTCCTATGCAACTGATCTCCCTTTTTAGGTACTATGTTACCCACTTCCCTAGATGATGTTTTCAAAGCAATGATTCCTACTCTCAGAAGTAATACCTTCTAATCATCCAAATGGAACCACCTTTCCTACACTAGATGCCTCTTCAGGTTACCCATATCTATGAGATCCTTATCTACCACCTCAGAAAACTCCTTTAACTGAAAATGGTTATCTTGTGACTTAATCTCACATTTAAGCCCATCTAAAAAATGTCTCTCTATAGTTTTCTCATCCACTTTCAATGCTGTAGAAAATTGTTGCAATTGTGTAAAGTGTCTAACATAGTCTATCACATAAATACTCCCCCACTTCAACCTCATGAACTCAGCTACTCTCTCCTATCTCAGTATCTCTGGATAGAAGTTCTCTAGAAACATATCCAATAGTTCCTTCCATAACATACTATTATCCTATAAAGTCCATGCTTGAACATACCACCAGTGACTCACTGATCCTCATATCATGTAAACAGCCAACATGACCATCCTCTCTACAAGAGTTTGAAAGTGCTCAATTATAGTCTCGATGGACTCAACCCATAAATCATCTCTCTTAGGTCCACCATCTCCAATAAAAGTAAGAGGGTTTTGAATTTCTAAATCCATTTTAGATCAAACATACTCTTCACAACCCACCCCGGGTTTCTTCCCAGGAATTTCATGAAGTGGGAAATATTCTCTTGGAACTGCTCCCTGAATTCCTCACCTGACATAATTGGTACCTTAGTTCCTACTAATAGTAGATCATCTCTAGCCATATCCTCATGTTATCCACTTAATAAGAGCCATCATAGGGAAATATCAATACCATTACAAATAGTTACCTTAGGACACCTTTTACAATATTAACACATTTATGGAAAAATACAATATTCCCCAACAAGTCATTTCCCCAAACCCTACCACATAGTCAAAACCGAGGTGTTATCACTACCCTTAATAATCTTACTCCTTGGTCTTAGATAATAAGGGTAAACACATTCTAATTATTCATTTTTCTCATTTAGACACCTATTTATTCTCATCTTACATCAGTCTACAATCATTATCAATTTCTACTTGGGTGCCATTTTCATTACAATTTTACAAGCAAGGAAAAATAGTTCAAGTTCAATAACTTACCCATAACCCATTTTTCTATATGTGCCTAAAATGATGCATGTCACAATAACACTATGTTCCTATAATGATTTGTGTAACTCAAATCTAGTGCCATACTGGTCCATGAGTCAAAACTTAGAAAAAATTAACATCAATATTCACAACACGCAATAAGTGTGTCACCCAAGTAGAAATAATATTCAACTATAATAGTAAATAGGAATAACAACAATCCCACCATGGGTACTTGGGTTCTCCCTCCTACATGGGTTAGCTACTCCCATGGATGAGATGATAACCAAGGCCTGACTCATTCATGTTTCATGTCTACCTCTACCAAATTGTAATACAAAATAAAAAAGAAATGAAAAATGGGATTTGATACCACTTTGTAATGTCCTGACCCAGGTGCCACACATCGGTGCCTCGAGTCGGTCAGTCACATGACTCCAGTTGTGCCTCCCCATATGCTAGAAGATACCGAATAGCAGTGAGGGTCTGAAATATCGATAATGGGGAGACTATACCCCCTTTTATCAGATTTAATAGACTAGAAAAAAAATAAGAAACAATAACTAAATAACATGTAATCATAACCTGAAATAGCTGGTATCAAGAGATGGCTAAAAGTGGAAATACAATATCAAAACTAATGAAGAAAATATACCATGCCAATGTACGTGTCAAGTGTCTAAAATTAAACACAAAATAAATACACTGATGACACCCCTAATTGGGTCCGGAATCACATATAGTTCCCTCATCCATGCTCTATCCCATATAATCCATATAACAATGAGATTTTTCCCTTAACGTATCCAGAAAACACAAAGTCTATTGGGGTACTAATAAGGCAGCCCGAGTAGGGTGTGAGTACAGCTCAGTAGGCCACCACAAATGGTGCATAAAACAATATACAGTTATTAGAAAGTGTATGCAGGTGTATAAATACATAATTACAATTCATAAATAAATAGTTATCACATTATCAATTAATCTTTATTTAACAACATAAACCCTCGAACTCTCATAGTCACTCATACCTTAATGCTTTCTTTGGATTATTCTAAAGCCTCAAGTATGTCTACTGGATTGCATTTCTCATAATTCAATTTTTCCCATTAAATACCTATTTGTCTCATACCGGGTCCTGAAGTATGTATGATGAGTATCTTATCTCATAATGTCAATGATACCATTATTTAATTCATACATGAATTCCCATGTTACCATTCATACATCACCCAATAGAATGACCATGTTCCCATTATTTAATTCACATCTAAATGACCATGATACCATTCATACCTTACAAATTATAATGATCATGTTCCCATTCTTTATTTCACAACTAAATAACTATGTTACCATTCGTAACGTACACATTATAATGAACATGATCCCATTATTAAATTATTAACTAAATTTTCATGTTAGCATTTATAACACATAATTAATTCAATAGTTAAACATCCAAATAAATTCCATTACTAATTCAATAATTATTTAAACCCAACTATTCCATTATTTAATTCAATAATTAACTAATCACATAAATAACATTAATAAATTCAAAATTCAATTAACCAGATCTTGTAAATTAATTAATTCTACAATTAATTAATAACATAAATTATATAAGTCAATTAAACAATTAACTAACCCCACAAATTTCATTACTAATTTAACTATTAGTTTATCACATAAATACACTTAATTAATTCCCCAATTAATTGAGTATATCAATCACATTAATTAATTATTTGGTTAATTAATCAATTTCCACAAACTCAAAATTCCATAATTAATTCCATAATTAATTATGTCAATCAAAACATTAATAGATCATAATCAATCACAAAATTAAATATTTCAATCCCCAAATATGAATATCTCACAATTAATTCAACAATTAATTATATCAATCTATAATTTCAAAAATCCCCAATTTCACATCCCCTTAATTAATTAATTCAACAAATTAATTAATTCAGTCAAGAACACAATTCCCAAAAATCTAATATAAATTATAAAATAACATATACATAATTTAAATAAAGACTTCGGGATTTGTAATATAGACCAACTAACTGGATTCATTGACAAGCAGTCATCCTACTGAAATCCCCAAAATTTGACCAGCACAACGACATAGAACACGATCAGAATCTAAAACCCTAAATCTAGATTGAACAAATAAAGATATCTTAAATCTATATATATATATATCTACAATAATATATCTAGTTCAAAAAAATAAGGTATATATCCAATAAAAATAATAATAACAAACCCAATCTAAAATAGGAGAAAAAAGTAGAAGGAATCAGAAACCAAGTGAGATGAGATCCTCTTACTAAGAATGGTGAATATATTTGATATAGTATTTGAATCACAAATAATGGAGTTTATGAAGACTTTTAATCCATATAGGAGGCTCAAAAATCTTGAAATATAATCTAGGGTCGAATAGGGGTCATATAAATGTTAAAATGGGGGTTTGAGTGATTGAAAATATAATTTTTTGGTCATTTAAAAGGTAGTGCATGGTTAGTTGGGAAGGGTAAATGTTTTTCCCTAACTATGAGCCTATCCATGTGCCTCTATTATAGGGGTGCACATTTTCTTCTATGATGGTGCATGGTTTTAAAAACCATGCACTAACCGTGACATTCCTCTGTCCAGTGTTGCACAGTTTGATGTGTTTGGGCACATGGTTAGGGAAAACCCTGCCCCAAACATGAATTTATCTTCTCCCTTACAATTTTCTCAAAATGTTTCCCAAACACACCCCACGGTAAAACCCATCCCAAGTATTCTCAAAAAACAAAAAAATAAATACCTGAAATTAATCTCGATTCATCTAAGGAAAGGTCGGGATCTTACACAAAAAATTTCATTTACTCTCATGAAGTATTCATCAATGGATTCTTCATCTCTCATTATTATGTCATAATACTTACCATTCCAAATTCCTATCTTTCCTTCCTTCACTTTAGTATTCCAATTGAATATACTTTCCAGCTTATCCCACATACTCTATTATTTTTTGAAACCCATCACCTTCATATAACCATTTTCTGATAAGGACATAAGAATAGAATTTCTATCCTTTCCATCAACATATATATTTATTTTATTAGTAATCAACATAGGATATTATTTCCTAATAGGTGGAAACCCAATTTTAGTAGTATAAAAAACTTCTAGGAAAAAATATAGGATATAAAGAATCATCTAATTTTTCCATCCATAATAATTTTTTCCATCAAATAATAGGAATTCTTATACTATTGATAGAATTTATATTATCCATGATAAGGATTAAATAATGGATCCTTCCCTATGATTCCAGTTAATGTTTCAAAGGATTAAATAACAACATAGAAGGGGGTTTAATTAGTTGGTAAATATTATAAGTTTCACAACTTTTAAAAAACATTACCCTAGAAACCTACTAATGTTTATATCCTTATTTTCTTTTAGTAAATTCCCATTCATGAAAAAGTAGGAAATAAAGTAAATAATGTACGATTTTAAAGGTTTTTCCTCAGTGTGAGATCCTACATCCTTTTCATATCCACTCCTGTGGGTCAATATAAATTCTCTATAATGAAAAAGTGAATACAACATGTGCCAACTCCTGCTAGATAGTTTCTATGTCTCAGTAGAAATTATTATACTAACTCCCATCACATTACAAATTTCATTACAAATAATTGAGCTAAAATAAAATAATAAAGACTTGCATGAAACTTCTCTGCAAATTCCTTATCTAGAATCCTCGGTCCAATGTGGCAAGGCCTAATTCTCTCATTCCGATGGGGATTGGCTCAATGGACTTAGTCCAATAAATTTAGTCTAATGGAGACATTACGATGAACTCATTCTCATTATATATTACTCAAACTCTTCTCAAATTCTCAGTCATATATTCCTTAGTTCGGTAAACAAAACATTAAGATGTCCATCCTTATAATGAGGTCTCAGTCTGAAAAGATAACTTTGACATGAATTCTATAGTGCTCCACCTTTTCCAATCACATAAAAAACATGTAAAGTACGAATGTATTGTGCTTATATTAATAGGAATCCCAAAAAGACAAAGGCAGGAAAATGGAAAACTTTTCCTACTTAATTATATAAAAAAATTAAAATATCTACACATATTTTAATTTTAATTTTGACCACATAAACTCTTCACAAATCTGTTGAAATTGTATTGAGTCTTATTTGTAATTATTATTATCACACTACCTAAATTTTCTTTGGTATGATGGAACTTCATTAGCTCATTATGATGTAACTTACTTAGCACATTAGGATGGAACTTCCTCAACTCATTATGACGGAACTTCCTCATCTCATTCAAAATTGACTTTCCTCATCAGATTTAGTCTGGTTGAAATTTTTCTTATAGTTGGTCTAATTGAAATTTTTTCTGAAAGGAAATCATGGTTGAATTTCCTTCTAAAAGTGATTATGGTCGAATTTCCTCCTCAGAGTCAGTCTGATTGAATATCCTCCTCATAGTTAGTCTGATGAAACATCCATATCTTTAGTCTGAGAGAATTCTCATAACGATGGAATTTTCATTACGATGGAAACTGAATTCTGCATCTTTGAAATTATTCAAACCTTATTATATATAACTCATTCATACTTCTAAAAACATTTTTGCTCGGTACTTATAGATCCGATGAAATTTTTTTATTTATTATTATAACTAAGAAAATATTTATGATTCCTCCATTTCTTCAAAATATTTTATCATGATAGTTTTCATGATTCATGATAACTTCAATATTAGAAAAGCACCTTATGACATACATAGAAAATTATTATGACTTCTATTACTTTCAAAACCTTGTTTCTTTTCAACAAAAACATATTATGAATGCTTTCACCAATTCTACCCCTTTTATTCATAAGTATTGTATCACAATTGTTATAGAACATTTATGAAATTTGAGAATTAAAAACTAAAAAATCATCATCTGACTGAAGGTTAGAAAGTTTAAAACATTCTAACTCCTAACATCACTATCTTCATTCAAAATATTCAACAACATTATGACTTTATAACCAACACATAGTCGAATAAAACTTTAACTTCGTGCTAATGGATCTATGACCAATCATGTGTCTGATCAATAACTTTATTATTCTCAAAACTTATCTGATCGGTGCTACATAGTTTGATAATATGTGTTTGGTGTTGCTCAGTCTGATCATCTATATCCAGAAAAAAAATTCTCTAAAACAAGTCTTTTCTCCCTATTTATGTTAAGGTTTGAAAATTTAGAACCTTTCACCAGTTTTTCAAAAACCATTATTTTTCAAAATATTAATTTTCTAAAAATACAAAACTATAAAAAAAACATCATTAAGGTTATTCAGTATACCCTACCATTTATGAAATGGAAAGAAACCTATGTTTTCATAATTTAATTTTTTTGGTTTGGAAAGCGTTTTTAAGGCCTATTTTAGGAACAAAGTTTAAACTTGAGGAGTAGAATGTGACTTTATAGGATAACTCAATGAAACAATGGGATATTACCAAATGAACACTAAGAAAAAGTGTAATAGTGGAAAGAAATTCCATATTCCTTGAGTGGGAAAACATCTCTAAACGTGATGGTGGTATAGAGATAGAATTAGATGAAGTTAAGAGTTAAGGTACATAAGACTTTTCATAGGAATAGGTTCCTTAAATCCCCATGTAAGAAGAAACTATTCTAGAGAAACAAGTAATGTGTGGGAGTACAAGAGAGGTTAGAGAACCAAAATGGTATGGTTTTCTTGTCACTAAGGATGGTGAATAATTATTAGTATATAATAATGATCCTATAACCTAAAAGGAAGCAGTAAGTGGCACAGATGTTACCAAGTGAAATTAATCCATCAACTCTAAAATGGATTCCATCTACAAAAATCAAGTCTGTATTTTGGTATATCCTACAATGGAGGCAAAACCCATTGGTTTCAACTTAGTATTAAATAAGAAACTAGACATTGATGGAAAATTCAGTACATATAAGGAATGAATATTTGTAAATGGATTGAAATTTCATTAAGAAATTAACTGAGATAAAACCTTTTCACCGGTTGTAATGTGGAGATCCATCAGAATTATACATGACATTGAGGGTTACCATGACTATGAGATTTGAGAAATGGATGTCCAAACTGCCTTACTTAATGGGAACCATCAGGAATATGTTGATATAAAACAACCTGAAGGTTTTGTGACTCCAAAGGATGAAAATATATACAAATTAAAAAATAATCTATTTATGGATGAAATCAATAATCTAGGATATGGAACATTCATTTTTGATGAATCTATAATATAATGTGGTTTCATAATGAATGAGTGTGATCCTTGTGTCTACAAACAATTTAGTGGGATTACATTTATTTTATTAATAGTATATGTTGATGACATATTACTTATAGGAAATCAAATACCAGTTTTACAGTTTTCTAAGATGTGGTTGAATAAATGATTCTCTATGAAGGACTTGGGTGAGACATCATATATATTTTCAATCAAGATCTATCATGATAGATTCAATAATTTTCTCATCCTAAGTTAAAGTACATACATTGATAAGATTCTTAAGAGATTTTGTATGGAAAATCCTAGATGGGATTGTTTCCAATGTCAAATGGCATTCATCCTTCCAGGAAAATGTTTCCTCAGATACATGGGGAAATAAATAGGATGGAAAGGATTTCATAAACATCAGTGATTGGGTCATTCATGTATATTATGATATGTACTAGGATAGATGTTTCCTATGCATCAAGTGCAGTAATAAGATTTCAAGATGATCCAGTTGAACTCTATTAGATTATAGTAAAGAGTATCTTTAATTATTTGAGGTGTAATGAGGATATGTTCCTAGTGTATGGAGGATGTGGGGAACCAGTCATAAAAATATATGAATATTCTAGTTTTAAAACTTATCAAGATGACATGAAGTCACAAACGAGATACATATTCACTTTGAATGGAGGTATTGTGAGTAGGAAGAGCTAAAAAAGGCTATGGTCATAGATTTTATAGTAGAGTCCATGTATATTGTGACTTCTGAGGTAGCTAAATAAGAATTATGGATGAAAAAAATCTTCCATGATCTTGAATTGGTATATAAAAGTAAATATTCTATTACAGTCTATTTTGATAATATTTTAGTGGTGTCTCTCAAAAAAGAGCAAAGTACACATCAACGGAAGAATGAAGTACTTTGGAAGTATCATCTTTTGTGGGTTTTTTTAAGAGAGGTGTGGTTTTAGTGTGAAATATTTCCAAAGAAGAAAATATATCATACCCCTTGACTAAAATCATGACTCACCATAAATATGATTATTGTGTTGTTTCAATTGGACTGAAAGTTATAGGTAGTTAGATCTTGTCCTCATGGGATTTTCATGGAGTTGGTGTCATAGGATTAACTATTTGTACTTTAATTACAAGTATGTTTGAAATATTTAATATTAATAAAACATATTATTACATATTTTCCTTGGTTCTATAAGACTCTAATTTAATAATGTCCTATAGTATATGTCACATTGATAATTTCATAGCATTTCCCTGTTATATTGAGAACCTTGAAGTGTTATGATGATTTTCTTAATGAATGTTCTTCTCTTGGATAATGTACTATGATGGGACACATAGTTCATAGACTATTAAGTGAGAGAAATCATAAGAGGATAATTCTTAGTATCATGAAGGTCTCATTTTGTAATCACTAATATGGGAGATTATGAGAAAAAATCCCTGGTAGTAATTCCGTATGTTTTGGTGTCATCCGATATTCCTATATACGAGCATGTGTAATGGTACTTGGAATTTAAAATTATTATTAATTAATTTTATAACTCATGCACTTATATTTTATGATGAAAACAACGACGACATATATTCATGGTATGTTAGGTTACATTGTTCTTTTCGTGACTCGCATGTCATTAATGAATAAGTTAAAGAAGGTTTTATCCCTTCAATATTTATGGAAGCTAATATTTCATCCATTTGATTGAAATAGAACCATTGAATTAAATTCCATGTACATGTTGTAAAGATGTGTCTATTTTAGATATTTAATGAACGATGTGCCATGAAAATAGGTTGGTGATATAGATGGGAAACCTTCTTGATGAGATATTGTGATAAAGGTAGTATATTATATAGTGAGTGTTCACTTTAGGTTTTCATTATTTAAAAATTAGGTTATTTCTCTTGGGTGGATTGACTCATTTCTACATATTAATTTTGGACTTTAGGCAAGATCTCTTGATTCCAGTTAGAAAGAATACTAGAGGGTCAAACAATAAGTGTTTCTGATAATCTTTATTAAATACAATTTGAATTTAAATAATTAATTAAATATTATTCTCAAGACTGAGGATTAATTTGTTCATTTTTTATTGATCAAAAATATATATTGACTAATTAAATATTTAAATTAAATATTTATTTAGGTTTTTAATAAATAAAATAAGAGTTTGAGTAGACCAATACCATGTCTAATAAATAATATTAATTAAAAAGATGGCTAGATTATATTTTTCGATGCTCAAATTGGAGCGCACCATAAAATAATAATTATAATAATATTATTATATGTAATGAGGTTTATTAAAAGTTATAGAATTTTTTAATAGATTAATTGAAATAAAAAAATATCCTAACCTAAAATCTACCTCAATAAATATCCTGTAATGGCTATTGTGATGGTAATTGAAAATAGATAATTGTTTCAAATAATAAATTTTCTTTTAACTCCTCTATCTCTCTAACTCTCATGAAAAATAAATGTTTGAGAAATTTTTTCAAGATTAATAATGGATTGACCAGGAATGAAAAACGCAAGACATTTTATTCCCCACAATAGCACATAGAGATCATTTAACATTTATCAGATATCAATGGAGTATGTGTGGATTTTCACTTGAGGGATTCTATTCTTGGATCATCATGGAACAACGAAGGAAATTTGAAAGGTTCTTTTCAAATAATTAACATAATTAATAAAGAAATATTCCGAAGATGAAGTAATAATTTTTTATGACATTAAATAAATTTATTAAAAATTTGATGTTCAAGCTCCTCACTCTTGGTTTTGAGAATATAAACATTAAAAGAAATTTTAATATAGTTCCCACCACCTGATGCTTCCACGACTCCCAGAACCATCATAAGGTTCCAATTTTCTAGATCCTTTGGCATTATAGATAGATCCAAGAGGAGATGTGGAAGAAGAAGTCTAATGTTTGAGCTCAGTGGATGTCGAGTAGTACGTACACACAATTCCAAGAAGTATGATCACTAGTCTCATGGCCATATCTTGATTACATTCAATATATTGACTTTCCATTCAACATTGAGTTTAAGCAAGTACAGTCAGGGGTTGTAGCGGCTTGGTTAATGCACAACCACTCGTAATGTGTTTTTAGATTTTATGATTTATTTTTCATTTATTATTATCACTGAATACACCGACTATACATGCTCACACTTTTTAAGGATGATTTAGTGGTTTCCTACTGAATTTTATTACTCAGACCTTGAATAAAAATATTGATGCACATTCATACATTATGTTAAGAGATTTGGATAAGTAAAAGGGACATGTGGTTGATGGATGAGCAAATGAGAATGGAGATGGTAGTATATTGAGATGGACTTTGGAGGACCCTGATGTTTTATTTATTTATTTATATTCCTATTATTACTATAGATTAGATTTCCACATTAGAACCCCATTTATTACTGTAAGTCATGTGTTTCATCTTTAAATTTACACATAATTACTCTATTTTCTATTATATTATTTATTATGTATTAATTGTATTATGACATGATATTAGTGGTATAGTCTCCCCACTGATGGACTTAGACCCTCACTGCTAGTCAGAAACCTTTTGCGTGTGGGGAGGAATACTTGAGGTCTTGTAGCACTCCGATTCGAAACTAACATTTCAGGTGAAGGCATTACAAAAACCATTAAAAAAGAATCCATACAAAAAAAATACTATTCTTAGTAGTGGGTTTTTCTTTTAGTGGAAGTAGTTTTACCATTTCCTAATTATTTAGCGGTGGTTACTAAAATCTCCTTATATTGCATGTTCAGCAGTCATTTCACAGTAGTTTGATCCATTTAGTGCTGGTTTTTTATGTGATTTTTTTTGAGAATTTAGCAATGATTTTCATTTTATTTAACAGTGATTCTTTAAGAAAACATGAAAATAAAATAGATAAGATGAACCTAAAAACTGATAAATATGTCAGTAGATGTTAGTTTTATTGGTAGTTAGTATTAACCATTATAAATTATGATTGAAATTGATTTCTTTAATAGTGGTTCTTAAAAATCACCTCTCAATATTTTGTAAAAAATATACTTTTTAAAAATATTTAATGAAAAAATATAAATATAAAAACATTGACATGTAATAAACTAAAACATAAATGCCCAATAAACCCATCATACATAAATCATACAAGATACATCCATAGTTATATACATATACATTCATAGTCATCATAACCTCAGTCAACCGATTACCTCAGTCAACCCATACCTCAATAATCAATATATACATATAAAATATGTCCATAAACAACCCATGCCTAATATATTCCGACCCCATGACCTATGTTTTATCCTTATACCTCCACATCATCTCATCCATTGAAACATACCACAAAATATCATCAATTGTAATAAAAATGACAGAAATTTTATCTACATATAATAAATGAGAATTACAATAGAATCATGGATAAAAATTAATCATAACAAAGAAACTAAGAACCATCACCACTACCTTATAAATAATTTCTTGAATTGAATGGTCAATGTATTTTCTTCGGTTACCATATATCACATACAATAAAAACCATAACATTTAAGAAAAGAAATAAAAATATGAAAAGAAATGGAATATATATATAATGTTGCACATAAAATTTGTTATTTTGTTTATCAAACAGAATAAATTTTAACATAAATCAAATAATATACCATGAAAAACACTTTTAAAACATAAATTTTCCTATTTAAAATATGATTCAACACTTGAAACTAAAAAGGGATAAGTATATAAAATTATAATTGATTTTTAAATAGATCTGCAAAGTTCTTAAATTTTACATAATAGTTTTTTAAGAATTTGATATAAAAGCATTTACTATATTTAAAAACTAAATCAATGGTGGTTCTTGCATGGTTTCACATCAATTTTTGTTTGTCTTCTATTGTTTTTATTGTTAACTATACGTTTATGTGTTTTGAAACACTAAAAACCTATTTACAGGAATCCTAGGAAAAACATAACTTGAAATGACATTAGTTTGATTTGTAAATTTCAAAAATAAATATATGGTCATTTTCCTCTGATTTTATGGTAATCTGAGGATGTTTACCTAGTTTTGACACCCCCCCCACCCCAATACACATTTTTAAAGGATTTGATACATTTGAAAACAATTTATCAATCCATTGTGAACACAAAACAAATCAGATTTAAATGATTTCTAGCATTACATGTCCAAAATAACTTAATGGTGGTTTTACCATGATTTCACGTCAATCTACAGACATTTTCTATGGTTTTGACTATTACACGCATATTTTAGTTTTTTAAACCCCTAAAAACATATTATATGAATCATAGGAATACCGTAAGTAAAAATGATGTGTCATCAATTATTAAATTTAAAAAATAAATATTTTTTCAATTTACTATGATTTTATAGAAATTATATGATGTTTTCTTGTTTATAACCCCCTGATGCATGTTTTTAAAGGCTTAGATACCTTTAAAAACTACATATCGATCCATTCCGATAACACTAAATGTTATATTTATTTTTTTTATATGTGTAAACATAAAAGATAACTAAAATATAGATGTACCATGATTTCATGTCAATTTGAGGTCTTTTTCTATGGTTTTGACCAATACATGCATGTTTTAGTGTTTTAAAACACAAACAACGTGTTTACAGGTATCCTAGGAAAACTGTAACTTGAAATGTTGTGTTATTAGTTCTTAAATTTCAAAAATCAATATATATAAATGTTTTACTTTTATTTAATGGTATTTTGATGATTTTTTCCTAGTTCTGATCCTCTATCAAATGTTTTTAAAGGCTTCAATACCTTTAAAAAACTATTTATTAAGCCATTCTGACCACACCACTTTCCAGATTGACATGTTGTCAATGTTTATACATCAAAAATAACTCAATAGTGGGTTTCCCATGTTTTTGTGTCAATATGGATTAATTTTCTATGGTTTTTACCATTACATACAAATTTATTTCTTTTAAAACACTAAAAATCCATTTAATTACATCCCAGAAAAACCATAACTTAAAATGATGTTATGTCGGTTCCTACATTTAAAAAATAAATCTATGGTAAATTTTCTATGATTTCATGGAAATATGACAACCTTTTCCTGGTTTTAACCCCCTGAAACATTTTTTTAAAGGCTTCAGTACCATTAAAAACTGTTTATCAAGCCATTCTGACCACACTTCACATCAGATTGACATTACACATACACTTCAAAAATAAAACAATGGTGGTTGTCCCATGATTTGACATAAATATGATGTTTTTTTCTATGGCATTGACTACTGCATGTTTTAGTGTTTTAAAATACTAAAAATAAATATATGGGAATCCTAAAAAAACATAACTCAATATGAAATCTCATCTATAAATAGATTTAAAAAATACACCTATAGTTATTGAAATATGATTTCCTGGAAATCGAATGATTTTTCCTTGTTTTGAACCCCCACCACATGATTTTAAAGGCTTTGTTACATTTAAAAACAGTTTACTGAGCCATTCCAACTACATCGCACATCCCATTGATGTGTTCTTAGTGAGTACATATAAAAATAACTAATTGTTATATTTACCCGGATTTCACATTTATATGAGGTCATTTTCTCTTTTTTGGAATGTTACACACACATTTTAGTGTTTTAAAACAGAAAAAACACATTTACAGACATCCCGGGAAAATAATAACTCAGAATGATGTTCTGTTTGTTCAAATATTTCAAAAAAAAATCTATGGTTGTTTTAATTTTATTTCATAGAAATATACTGATGTTTTCCTAGTTTTGACCCATATATACATGTTTTTAAAGGCTTCCATATCTTTAAAAATCATTTACCGAGTCATTTCGACCACACCACATGTTAGATTGATGTATTGTCTGTGCGTAAATGTCACAAATAACTCAATAGTTAATTTAACATGATTTTAAATCAATATAAGTTTTTTTCTACAGTTTTCACAATTATATTCTTGTTTTACTCTTTTAAAACACTACAAATGTGTTTAAAAGCATCCCAAGAAAACCATAAATTATAATGACGTGTTATCAGTTCCTACATTTCAAAAATTAATCTATAGTCATTTTTATATAATTTTCTAGAAATCGGACTATGTTTTCCGGGTTTTGACCCTCCGACACATATTTTTAATGGCTTTGGGACCTTTATAATAGTTTACCATCCATTCTGACTACACTGCATACCAGATTGATGTGTTATCAATGAATACACATAAGAAATAACTAACCAATGGTTTTTTCATTACTTTATGACAATCAGATGTCTTTTCTATTGTTTTGATTATTTCATTCATGTTTATGTGTTTTAAAACACTAAAAACCCACTTATGAACATTCTAAAAAATTTGCAACACATAATTACATATCGTCAGGTCCTACATTTCAAAAATCAATTAACAGTTTTTTTCCTATCTGATTTTATGGAAATATGATGAAATATTCCTAGTTGTGACACCCTGACACACATGTTTAAAGGCATTGATGCCTTTAAATTTTATTTACAAAGTCATTCCAACCACACCACATGTCGGAATTATTTTTTTCCATTATTACGTGTCAAAATCAATTCAATGGTGGTTTTCTTATGATTTAATGTCAATATGAGGTTTTTTTCTTTGGTTTGGAATATTATACACCTGTTTTAGTAGTTTAAAACACTAAAAATGCATTTACAGGAATCCCTAGAAAACTGTAACTTGGAATAACAAGTTGTTGGTTCCTACATTTAAAAAAATAACCATGGTTATTTTCTTCTAAATTCATGGAAATCCAACATCATTTTTCTAATTTTGACCCCCTATCATGCGTTTTTAAAGGATTTAGTGCCTTTAAAAACTATTTACTAAGGAAGTTTGACTGCACCACAAGTCTAATTGATATTTTTTATAAGAGTACATGTCAAAAATAATTAAATGGTGGTCTTCTCATGATTTCATGTCAATATGACATCGTTTTATATGGTTTGAACCATTACACACATGTTTTCGTGTTTTAATACACAAAAAATACATTTACACGCATCTCAGGTAAACTATACCTCGAAATAATGTGTCATCTATTCCTACAATTCAAAAATAAATCCACAGTCATTTCCAATGATTTTATGTTGATATGGAATCTAATTCCTATTTTTAACACCCCCCCTCGCCCCACACACACATGTTTTTATAGGCTTTGGTACCGTTACAAACTATTTACTGGGTCAAAACTGAGAAAATGAGCTTGAATTATTTTCAAACATATGGATAACAATATACAATTTATTTTTTATGTCTAGGAATCAAACACACGTCAATCCAGTACAATATGTTGTTGGTATGACACGAAGTGCATGTTTTCAATATTAAAGTGACAGCTTAGTTTTATTTAAGGAAGTTGTATGTGTTCATTGAAAATGTGTGAATGATCTATGAAATATAGAATTTGCCTTGATAGGATAGTCTATAAGGCTAGAAATTTTCATGGGTATCATTCTAGTAATCCATTAAAATATAAAAACTAAACCATTATCAATTTTCTCTCATCATTGATCCTATGTTTTCCTATAATAGTCATGTTCTCTCAATTTTCATTTTAACCTTCCAATTTATCATTGCGATTCCCTATCAATAGCACTACTCAATCCCCCACTAGGTGTAGTAGTAACTGATGATGACTCCCTACCAAAGACAACTGATGGAGTATGTCTATAACCCATCCCCTGTACAAGTATGAGATTCTCCTTCCCAAAAAAATTAGAACTTCATCGTTCTGGGAAACTGTTGATGCCTTTGAAGGGTTCACATCCAATATTTATTGAATTTGAACCTGTTAATACAAAAATATTAACAATTATTTTTTAAAATATTTTAACTTCATAATATTATATAATTAATAAATATTTTATTACTATGTATTCTTATTTCATTAATATAAAAACATAATATTGAAAAACAAATTATAACAACAAATAAGCCTTAAAACCAATTAATTGGGGTTGGCTTGATGTATCAAATGGTTCTAAATTGGAATCATTTTATCCATGTATCCATCCCTATTTAATTGCGTTTAAGGATTTTTTTGTTATAATATGTTTTTCATTATTAGTTTTTATAGTAATGAAATAACATGAAATGATAAGGAAAAATACTTACTCTATCATCTTTGGTAGTGTCATTTACAAAACTGACATCAGATTCCCTATGCACTTTAAACCACATCTATGTATGGACAACAAAGTAACCTAATTCATTAGCCTTTATAAAAAATATAAACAAGTTAGAAAAAATTTGACTTATAATAAAATGATATAAATAATAATGAATAAAATACAAACATTTTTTTTTCTTTTTCTAAAAAAACTCTACGACACACTGATATAAATAATGAATTATTTCTCATGATTTATAGTATTTTTTTCAATAATTCATAAAAAAAATAAAATCCTTAATAAATATTATAATTTTATTTTTTTATGTTATTACGATACTCTAAAATATGCAATTACATCATGAGATGCATCCCTGTTAATATCGACAAACAAATTCCATTTCACTTGATAAATTCATTAACAGACATTCTTATACATGTATCATGATCTCAAAGATACTTCATTAAACTCATGTCATGGTATTCATTTAAAATATCATAATTTCGTACCTAATTTTTTCATAGGGCATGGGCGTGAAATTGAGGATGTGACATCCAAATGAATAAACATCTAAAAATAAAAAACATAACACTGTACAAGTATATTACAAAATTTTATTCATGTCATGAAAATTAGTTATCAAGGACTATTAAATTAAATTACCTTTAATTAAGTTTCAAAATCCTCATTTTTTCAATTGTAGGAATATGCTTCCAATATTTATAATTAATGGGAAATCTCATTGTATCACAAATAAGCTGCCTAATAATCTACCCATAGATTCTGGAAACATCATCAGTAGGCTCCCCAAAACCATCAAATGGAATGATAATATTGAATTCCTTCAGGTCTCATACATCTTTCATGTTCATATTTATATATCTTATATTGTTATTTTTATCCATTTGAAAAATGAATTAACCAGTTAATAAAATATATAATTTTTTTACAATGAATTACATAGTAGTAGTAGTAACTCACCGATATCCACTAGATAAAGGGATGACCAATAGCTCCATAGATGGAGGTGAATTGGATGGTGGGACACTAAAAGCATCTGGGTAATGGATGGCTCGCTGGTAGTATGAAGTACAACAGAATCACTCAGATCCACTAAAGCTAACGGTAGTTGTGGTGTGCACTGAGATGATAACCAGCTAGGATTTTGAAATTTATTTGTTCTCAGAATTCTTTCAATTCAATTGGTTTAGATATATTAAATGTATAGAAAATTAAAAACTAATTAATTTTCACAAAAGAAGAAAAAACTAGAACAATGTATATATGTATGAAACACTTATCGATGAGAAATTGTAATATATTTTCATTACCAATTTATACATTCAATTATCTTCATCTGCATTATCTTCATTATTATAAACCTCCATTCATTTTCACCCTATATTGCAAGTTTTATTGTTTCTATATTGTCAGTAAAAAATTATTCAATGTTTTGTTGTTGATTAGGTTCACTATCACTAAGTACCAATTGAACTTCATCCCTCATATCATTTGATATTTCAGATAGATTATCATCATTAATTATCTAGAAAAAAATATAAATTTTAGTTTTAACATAGACAAAATAACTACATGTCAATAATATTATTATGAGTATATACTTATGCGATGGGTGATCCATTTGACAATATCCTTATTAACAATTTTTTTTAATTTCATCTCATTTCAAGATCTACCCCTTAATCAGTTATTTGTTTGACATCACAATTCTTCAATAAATGGATCTGTTATAAGACTACTGAGCAGTATATATCAATGTGCTTATAGAAACTCCAATTCATTTAGTGTAAAATTTGACCCCTTTCCAATTTGTTATCCAAAAATTGGAAATATCGATAACTTGTTTTCAAAATGATAATTATTGGAGATATCATCAAAGCATTAAACACGATTGAATCTAGTCTCAATCCCATCCAAATACATTGAATACAAGGTCAATCACTCTTTGGATATGTTTCCTTTGGAAATAGAGCCTTTTGGTTGATATTTATTCCTCATACATGATTTCAAATGACCTATGTACCTGATGAAAATAATAAGAAACATATAAAAGAAATTATGCAATAATTTAAAAAAATTAAATTCAATAAGGAAAATAAAAATTATATCATTGTACCTCTCAGTTAGAAACATCAAATGATAATGTTCTGGTTATCCGTGTTTAGCTTCTTCAACCAAATGAACAATCAAATAAATCATCATAGTGAATAATGAAGGGGGAAATCACATCTACACATAAAAAAGAGTCAAAACAATTCTTTCTTGATGTTTATCAAGGTCAATTGGATTTATATTTTTTTACCAAGCTATATGAAAAAGGTAAAATATTTTATTTTTCAGTTAACATATTACAAAATTCCAATGAAAATAACTGTTCCATCAAAATACATGAGTTGTGACTTTTCAATCCATGTAACATTCAATTTTTTTAGTCAATGCACCTTGATATATTACTTTAATATCTATCTTCCACTTTTAAATTCTTTAAAGTTTGATGGAATACATCTTTCGCTTTATTTTTCATTGTAAAAATAGTCGAAGGATACTTTTTATTATCATTTTCCCAAAAATATTGATTTATATTCATTAACTCAAAATTCTTATGAGCATTAACGAGAACCTTTGATTTACCCTTCTCATTAAAATATGTGAAAATTACATTGCCACAGAATTTTTTCTCAATATTAATTTTGTCATGATTATAATAGATCAAATTAAACTCCTATTAAGGAATTTTTAAAAATATACCCTTTATTATTCTGTCCCAAATGCTTCAAATATTGTACCTTTTACCCTTTTCCCCTTCTATAAAATGATTATATTTTACAAATTCTTCAATGATAGTCATTAATTGTCCCATGATTTATAAACCTAATAACACTTTTAGTGGATTTCTCAGTTTAATATCTTTATTGAATTGAGTCTTGTTAAACCGAGATTTATTAGAATTAATAAAGAAATCAATGATGACGCATAAAACATCATTTTCATCTATGAGGTAATTTTTTATGAACAAAACTACAAACTAGACAAGACAAACTAGTATGAGTGTTCCAATCAGATAAAATTCCTAATCCAGGAATGTTAGTAATTGTATATATTAAATTAGCATGTATTTTCAGTAGTTTTTTCATTGAAGCGTCATATGTTTCCATTCCATCAACTCATAATTCTCACAATTATTTTATTAGAGGTTGAAGGTATACATCAATTCCATTTATAGGCATTTTATTTGTAGAAATAATCATATAAATAAATAATATTATTTATTCATACACATCTATGGAGGTAGATTATAAGGGATCAAAAAAACTGGTCAAATACTATAATTAGTACCTAAAGTACAAAAGGGGTTAAAACCATTAGAATCCATTCCCAAACGTGAATTCGTATGATTTGAGGAACAATATAAATATAATGAATCGAAAATTTTCTATGATGTTTAATCTTTTGGATGTCTCATCAAGACATCATTACTATCTTGATCATGTCACTTCATTTTGTATGTAGTCATAGATGCCATAAATAATCTTTTCAAGCATCATATCAGAGGAAAGTAATGAAATAAAGTTGAAGGAGTTTTATTATTTTTTTTCTTGGGGTTGCATTGATTTATACTCTCATTGTTGTTCATTGAATTTCATCTACTTTTATGACATCTTATGAATCCTCCTTTGTCGGGAACTTCTCTCTATTAAAGCATGAAATCCTTAAGGAATTCATGTATCTTTGTATAATAAAGTCCAAGTATATTTATGAATTTATTAATCTCATAAAATTATGACTGGGACATATCTTCACTAAATTCAACATGACAAAACTCTAAAATCATATACATTTCTTTTTCAATAATTTCACAGGGACAGTTTATATGATACAACTTAAGTAGAAAAGAAAACTGTGAATACTAATCACACCCTTCATACAGTTCTTGTTTCACGTCTTCAACTAATTCATAAAGCTCATTTTTTTTGTCATTGAACTTATTAGAAGGATTAAAATTCTCATGGTCAATTGAAGGTTTTTTTGATCTATTGAAATCTTGAAAATTATATCCTGCAATGAAAAATGTTTAATTTATCAAATTTCAAACTGAATTCCCCTTAGGAGGGTCACTTTTTGTTTGGTTGATAGGATTATCTTTGTTTTGAATTTCATAACAATATATTCACCATTCCAAATCCTACATACATATTGAGCAGAAAATTGTTTCTATATAAAATGATCATATACTTCATTTCTATTTAACCATCACTTGAATTTTCAATCAGGACAAACACATTTATTCTACCATCCACTGTTCATTTTTTAATTACATAATATTTTTTTTTCAAACACTTGTCATAAGAAGGTGTGTTTCAAGGTAAAGTAATCCAACTTATATCCATAGGTATTGGATTTTCACTCTTCTCCATGTATATTCAGATATACAGATATAAATGGTTAACCAAACAAGTACAGTTAAAATTAAACATAAATTAACTTCCTTAAGCTTGGTCACATAATTTAACCTATAATTCTATAAATATATTATATAAAATCATAGCGAACATACATGTACACTCAGTATGTTCTTACTTATAAAGTCTCATGATAGTGTGGAAGAAGCATACTAAAACATTAGTGAATAATCAATAAAACCAAATGGTTTCCTATCCTCTAATCAACCATTGTCCAAAACTCACTAAGGCTAACTCAAAAAGAATTCATGAGGGATAAATGAATCATGAAATTACAGTTTATTTATAACCCCACAGAAAAACAAGAGTTCATCATATAAATGATTCATTATCCCCATTTATAATAGGCAATAATGATAGTTATGTGTATCGGATTCCTAAGTGATAAAATTTATCATTTGATGGTACAATATGATATACTAAATAATGATATAGAAAACCAATCATAAAATATTTTAAAATAACGCCTAATGATTGGGGGTTTCACTCTCCGAGAAATGGAGGGGAAGGGTTTCCATTGGGGATCACCATTAAGGAGCAGGGGGTCATTGTGGGGTCATCATTAGGTAGCAAGTGGGGTTGGGATCACGAGGATCATATGTGAGAGTGAGAAAAGGGGTGGTCACCATTTAGGATTAAAGGTAAGCTATCAGGGGGAAGTGGGGTAAGGTGGGAGAGGTATGTTGTTGGAGAGAAGGGGGGTTAGTGTTGGGGAGATGTGGGGTCAAGGGTGAGGGGTGGTCACCTATATTGGGGAGAGGTGGGACCAAGGGGGAGGGGCGGTTGCTGGTGTCGGGGATAGGTTGGGTAGAGGAGGGTAATCGCTACCGTCGGGGAGAGGCATGATCGAGAGTGAGGGGTAGTCACTGGAATTGGGGAGAGGTGCGATCGAGGGAGAGGGGCAGTCACCATTGTTGGGGGAGGGGCAGGGTCGAGGAGGGAGGGGTTGACATCAACATCAGGGAGAGGTGGGGCTGAGTGATCGATGTAGGGTAAGGGGAGGAAGTGAGTCACTAGCACTAGGGAGAGTCGTGACTGAGGTGGGGGTGGTCACCAGTGCTGGGGAGAGGCGAGGCCGAGAGGGAGGGGTGATTGCCGACTTTGGGGAGAGGCACCGCCAAGGGGGAGGGGCAGTCTCCAGCATCTGGGAGAGGCATGACCAAGGGAGCGAGGGAGTTAGGTCATCAGGTGGAGGGGGTGGGGTCAGATATTTTTTAAAAATATTAGCAGTGGTTTCATTGAAGCTGCCACTATATTTAAAATATATTTAATAATGTTTTTTAGTAGTTATTATTAGAACTGCCACTAATAAACTTTCACTAAGACCACTCTTTTTTGTAGTCCTAGATAACATAGTTTGACTGAATCTTACCCTAAATGTGACATATATAATTTTATTATCGATTCAAAAGCTATAAAATTCACCAAGAAATACCATCTCTCTGACCTCCCAAACAATTGGATTTCTCTCAGTAGAATTTTTTTCCCACTTTATTAATTTTCTCACCCATAGTATTTTTTATTAGTTATAAGAATTTTTCTCACTACAAGAATTATCACCCAAAGAAATTATTTTACATTAAGTAATTTTATTCACACCTAGATGTGATATAGTATATACATAAACAACATCATATTATATCTTCATATTACATCAATGAATTTTTTTAAAAAAATTCATTGAATCATTGTACAAATGTAACATCTCGAACCCGGATGTCACTCAACTATTCCCGAAACCTGGTTGGATACATGGCCTCAAGCACATCTTCCCAAATGTCGTAGTCTTATGACTATCAGTTAGGGACTTGGTGAGTCATTTTGGAGACTATACCCCCATTACCATAATTTATCACAGTGGAAGTCAATCACATTAAATAGTGGAAGCAGATACAATAAGCACACAATAGATAAAATAGACAATGAAGTCAAGAATATGTAATAAGCCAGAAGTGTTTCACACACCATGACACAGATGATACATGTATCAAGAAAATATCCAAAATAGGTACATAGAAATATAATAAAATACAAGTATCTAAAATCCAAAATGACATAAGAGATCCCCCATAGCATTGCAAGCCTCATCATATTCTTATGCTTCCTTGCTCTAAAACAATGATCAAAAAATAGTTTTAGGGAGATTCCACCTACTATTACATGTAACTATATAATCTATTTGGGTCCCCATGGAGGTCCAAATAGGATGTGAGATAAACAGCCCAATAGGTTTCCGCCTAAATATCTATACAATTCTAAGAAGTACTATGAAATATTCTAAACAAGTATAAGTAAGTAGTAATGTAACTATGAATGTCCAAGGAATATAACTACTACGAACAAGTAATACTAAACAACCTCTTTTGGATCCCTGCAACATGTTTTAGCTCGTAACAGGGAATCTACAAGCAATATAATCAAACAACATAGCCTTTCCACATAACCATCCATTTCATGTCCACGCATACTTATCATATAAAGAAAACTATTTCAAAAACCCATGACCATGTCATATATCCACAATCATATATCCCACAATCATGATGTATAATGAAGTGTAGATCACGAAGGGATGAATCTATGGTGCTGAAGACCAAGGAATCCTCTTCGAGTCTTAGTATAATCTCTATGGAAACTTGGCATAGGCACAGGTTGGAATCATAGGAGCATGTTTACCAACATGTCCTACATGAGTCCAAGAAAGTTGGATTGAAGGGGTAGAAAATCCTAAGGAATCTCATGGAATAAAGACAAATGGTACATAATCAGCCAAGGTGTCCACTACTGCATTCCAATTTCATGGAGGTCCATTCATGGAATCTATATAAATCATCAATCATTCCATTCCTTTAACAATTTCAAACAATATGAATCTACCCACTCATATAAACAATTACATTCAAAACAATTCAATGAGTATACCCACTCATTTAAACCAATACATATCATGAGAATACCTACTCATGTAATCCACGTTCATTTAATCATGTCACATCGATATACCAACCCACTTATCACCAATTTCAATTTAATACATCACATGGGTATACCCACCCATTAATCACAATTACCAACAAAGCTATTTACGCAATCTAAAAACAACCAACGAGTATACCAAATTCTTTGAAATGTTTCATTTAAGTATTTTATCATGTTAGGCATGAAATATTATAATAACACTAGGTAAGGAGGTATGATATCTCCTATGCATGTAATTCAGCCTCATTTAAGTACAACCGAGCTTCCTTAAAGTAGGAAAACTCATGGTCATACCCCTTGGGTAGTTCATCAATGGTAAAAACCAATGTAAAGACATGGTTCACCCCATGAGTGTCTTGGGCTGGGTCAGCAACCACAAACATATCTCAATGAACCTAAGGGATTCCCAAATAGGTCCTACCTCATCTATTTTAGATTAACACTTTAAAATCAGGCTCGCGCTAAAATGTCCAGCTGGCAGAAAAAAGGTCAATAGCTCTATAAAGCATCAAAAGAAAATAAAAATGTATATACCACCTACCTTATCTCATTAATGGTGTTCTCATCTAGTATCAAGTCCTAATTTATCATGGTTGGGAATAAATCAAAAGAACAGATGATGAACAAGAAATTTGGGCATAAAAGCAAAAATCCAAACAATGAAACTGTTGTTCTGATGAATCAAGAATGGATAAAAAGAAATCAATATCTTACCATCTTGGTTCCAACAAAAATGATAGGGAATGAAATGGAATCCAATTAGGGGATAGACTTGAAAAGCTAGATAAGAATGTTTTTAGACTTCAAAAGAGTGAAAAAGTCTTATGTCCAAAAAATAGAGGTTTATGCCTCTATCTTTAGAAAAAATAGTCAGGCAATTACATGACAAATAATTTCATTACATGGTGTGTAATGCTCCATTTTACTTTAATGGGGTAAAACACTTACACATTGTGAAAGGTCCGAGACAAACCATTACATGTTATGAAATCGGATTACATAGTGTGTAATCTAATTACACATCGTGTAATTGTCCTGCAACCGGTATACAACCTTCTTGCATGTTATTTCCTAAAAACAACCCAACCATCCCATGGCCCACCATAGGGTCTAAGACAAAAAATAATATAAAAGAATTCATACCATAATAAAAACATAGGATATTACAATCTTCCCCCTTAAAGAAAATCATCCCAGAATTTCCATCTCATCCGTAGTCAAGATCCATTTGAAAAAACACCTGTCACGGAGCACGTATGTAAGCCTCTCGCTCTAAAATATCATCTTTTGAACGGTCTTGCTTACATAGAACATGTACTAGAGGAACTAACTAGCCTTGTATAACCTTTATTATCCTATACTCATTATAAATTAGATTCTCCTTGAAGGATGCATCAAATTGTAGCTCAATCTCCTCGGGTTGAAAAGCGTGAGATGGGTCAGAATTATAATGGCGTAGTTGTGATACGTGGAAGACGTCATGCATGGCTCAGTACCTTTGAGGTAACTAAATCTAATAGTCTATTGATCTCACTCTCTCAAGAATCTTGAATGGCCCAATATACAGTGGTGAAATCTTACCCTATATCATGATCCTTCTATGTCCCAACAATAGTGAAAAACATAAAAATACCTAATCCCTGACCTCAAACTCCAGAGGTCATATATGTTGATCGACATAAGATTTCTATCAAGATTGTGAAGTAGCCATCTACTTCTAAATCAACTGGATCAACATAGAATTCTCTTGCATGAGACAAGGTCCCAGTAAAGCTAACTCTCCTGCCTCTAGCCATCACAAGGGTGATTAGCATAGCCTATCATACAAAGCCTCGTAAGGAGACATTTGTATTGTTGCCTAATAATTGTTATTATAGGATAACTCATATAGATGAATGTGTCTCTCCAAAGATCCCCCAAAATTTGGGACACATTCTCTCTTCTTTTTTTATAGCACTTGTATCATACACTCGGATTGGCCATCAGTCTAAGGGTGGTGGACTATTCTTAGAAGCACCTATGTACCCAGAGCGCTATGAAAACTCTATAAGAAACGAGATGTAAATTGGGAACCCCTATTTGAAATGATAGCGCATGAGAACCCATGATGTTGTATTATCTCATGGATATACAACCTTCCAAGAACATTTACATCAAATGTATACTTGATTGGCAATAAATGATCATCCTTTTTGATCCCATCAACAAAAACCCACGCAACATTATTACCTCAAGACGACCTTAGTAAACCAATCATGAAATCCATTATGTCATCATCTACGTTCCACATTGTAATAAGTAACTGCTATAAAATCATGATCGGTCGTTAAGGTTCCTCTTTCACATGGTGATAGGTGTAACACCTCGTAACAAAACTAGCTACCTCAATTTTCATACTTGGCCATTAGTATTTTTGATGCAAGGCACAGTACAACTAGCTGACTATGAGATGTAGTGCCCAAGATGAAGAATGGAACTCCAACATCATATCCCCATTCATATACACTAGAACCCAAACACAACCATGGATATGTAAGATCTCATCAAAACCTATAGTCCAACCAGGAGGAGGGTCCTCACCTTCCATAGTCTCCCATAAGACTAGACCCTTTGAATTTGATAACTGCCTCATCCTTACTTTGTCCAATAGGGTAGATTTCACAACTATGGATGTTAGATATTTATATCCCAAACTGTTGTGCACCTCCATATTGATCTTAGAGAAAAACTCCATAAGTTTTCACTTGCTACTTGCAGGTTTTACTGTCTGTATCTGAGTCCATGTGCTCAGTGCATCAAACATTACATTACATTTACCAGTCATGTATTCAAGCTTGAAGTCAAAAGACTGTAGGTACTCCACCCACCTTTTTTGCCTCATATTCAAATAATTCTGAGTAAATATATACTTGAGGATTTTTTAGTCTATATACACCAATAAATGATCTCCCAATAAATAATTTCTCCAAAAGTGAAAATAATGATCAACTACATCAAGATCAAGATCATGAATAGGGTAATTTTTCTCACGTGGCCTTAGAAACTGAGACTCATATGCCAAAACTCTATCCCCCTATATCATCACTACTCCCAACCCAATACTTGATGTGTCACAATTAAGGATGGAACACTCGGTTAATCACCACCATGAAAACTACTATCGTGTTTGTGAGACTGAATGGTATAACCAGATACTCATGTAGACTATACATACTATGAAAGTTTGTACGAGGTATTTCTATGGGTCAAATATGTACCTGGTGATATCCTAACCTTAGTTCAATTTTCAAGAATACTCGTGATACTAGAATCTTATCAAACATTTCAACTATTTGTGCAAATGGGAAATCAATTTTTAACCAATAGTTGATTCAAATTACTATAATACCCAAATATCCTAAGATTTATATCCACATTTTTTGAAAAAAGAACTGGAAAACCCCACAGAGAAGTATTAGGTCGGATAAACCCCTTTGACACCAAATACACTATCTTCCACTTAATTTCATACAACTCCATCGTAGCCACCTAGTAAGTAGAAATTTATACTGGTGAAGCTTATAAAACTAGTTCAATGAAGAACTCAACCTATCATTCGAGAGGTAAACTACAAAATTCATCTGGGAACATGTCCATGAAACAATCCACTATTATAGGAAAGTCTACCCGACTCACTCCCTTATCATCCAAAATACAACATAGAAATATAGGATGTTATTATGCCCAACTCATGATAATCTAGTCCATCTCAACTTTCCTAGACACCCCATTCACCCTTGTGAGTAAACACTATATCCTCTGGTGATATGAAAGTTACCCTTAGGTGATAGTAGACAATGTATGATCGATAATATACTAAACAGTCAATCCCAAGAATGAAGTTAAACCCTATCATTTCAAAGACATAAATATCTAAAATGAAGTGACACCCACTGACCTCAAGGGGGTACTCCCGGCACTAGAGCAAATCATCCATTCTGATTCCCAATAGTATTTCTAGCATTAAAACGCATTCAAAATACCACACAACAAGCCCAAGGATTTTCACCATAGGTGCAGATATGAAACTATGAGATACACCTATATCAAAAATTGCATATGAAATCGTAGTGGCTACTAAGATCATTTCTCTCACTACAAATAGTATGAAACCTTGCTCCTTAGGGGTAGGTTGTACATAATATAATTGACTTATACCACGACCCTGTGAAACAACCTCACTGCTCAGAGTAGGTCCCCTTCGATGTATTGGAGTAATTGGTGTACTGCTACCTCATCAAAGACCACAATTTTGGCAGCCTAATCGGCCAGTATTACTCTAGCTCCCTACTTGAGACAGTCCATAGAATCCTACTCATGAACCTGAAATTGAAGCTGACCCCCTACCACTCACAACTGGATGGAAGTTCCTGGAAAACCATTTCATGTGGCCCATCCCTCCATATTCTCAGCACTCGACTGGGTCGCAGTTACGTTTATTCTTCATGTGTCCTCTCCTGCCACACTAGTGACAAAACACCGAGCTACTAGAACTCATAGCCTAACTGATGCTCATATCTAGGGAATCATCAAAATGGTGCTTCCTGTCTGACGATGTAGAACCACTAGGTTGAGAATAAACATTTCCCTACTCTATATCGTCAAATTCCCTCAGGTTCCACTCTATAATTAGTGCCTGATTCACAATCTCATTGATAGATATAAACCTGAACACATTCACCTTGGATTTGATAGTATGTCTGAGGACATCCTCAAAGCATCTCGATCTCGATAGCTCATCAGTAAGGTACATCAGTGAAAAACATTGAAAATATGTAAAATATGTTGCGTACTCTATAACAGACGTGGTACACTACTCTAGACACATGAACTCACTAGATCGCTCTTCCCATAGTGTCTTGGGGTAAAATTAGTCAAGGAAGTAGGTCTGGAAATCAGTCCAACCCAAATCTCATATACATTCAGCCTAGTTTAGAACATCCCACCAGTACATTACTACTCCATGTATCATATAAGGGGTGAGCTTGAACCTTCACTCAAGAGGTGTCTCCAGATGCTCGATGATAGCTAGTGGGGTCTCAAGACACAACTCAGAAGCTTGTGGACCATCATCCCCCAAAAACGTGAAAGGATGTTGCTGCTAGAACACCCATGTCAGCTCAGCCATAGTCATGGTGGCCTACGACGATCCTTGAAAATTCTTCATAAAGAAAAATAACCCCTCGTGGAACTATGCCTCTTCACCTATGTCTGAAATAGTCTATTGTACAAAAAAAATCACTAAAAGAGGATCCACTAGTATCTCAGGTCCCACCACCGTCAAAGCATGGTCATCCCCACCCTATTGGAATAACATTGTAGGTCTTCATGGTGACATGCCTCTACAATTCCAAACACTCGCCTCATAAAGGAATGATATCAAAGTCGCATCTCAAAATCATAAGACATGTCAAAACCCTCCTAAAAACAAGTCATAACACACAACCTAATCCTAAATCCATGACTGTATAAAGAACAACCACAACACAACTAGAAACACTCCCTCTCACCCACTCAAAATATGGGTTTCATGTCTCTATTTTCCATTTATATTCATTTAACAGTCATTATTTGACATGATTAAACCAAAGGTCCACCATGTTCTGATCCTTGAGGACGTATAACACCTCATGAACCAAAATTTTATGCCCATATTATCCATACAAATCAAATTCACTTTAAAATTTTTATTTAAAAGGTACTTCATTTTCTATTTCATAAGGGACCATACACCTTATGAATTGAATTATGATGTCACTTCTCTATCATCTGGACAAATTCTATCACAAAATTAGGAACATATATTAGAGCACCTATCACAATATCATGCATCATATAATTAAACTTAAATGGAATGATATAATGCATGATTTGTGATTTATAACAAGCGACTAAATGATGAATGAGATGGAATACCCTCATCTCACCGGTTTGTAAGAAAATAAAACCCATAATCGCATCAATAGTATTAGCATAAATCATGTGTGTCACCTAATGGTGAAATCAAATCAACTATAATAGTCAAAACCAGACAATAACCTTTTCATTTAGGGTAATTTGGATTTTTCTTGTACACGGATTAGCTACGCTCAAGTATAGATCATTAAAAAATTCCATTTTCCTTCATATCCATGTCTATTGTCTCCAAATAGTAAATCAAACAAAAAAAGAAATTGTCTCTAATACCACTTTGTAACATCCTGAACTCGGATGCTACTCCATAGTGCCTCAATCCCAGTTGACTACATGGCCTCAAGCGCACACCTCAAATGCCAGATGCTTCCGACTAGTGGTGAGGGCCTAGTTGAGTAATTGGGGAGACTATTCCATCATTACTAGAGTATATCATTGTGGAAGTCAGTCAAATTTAATAGTAGAGGTAAATACAATAAGAAAAAAATAGGTAAATTAGATAAGCAAGACTGGAATTTATAACAAGTCATAAGTGTCTCATAAACCATGATGCATACGATACATGTATCTAGAAAACAACCAAAAAATATACATGGAAATAAAGTACAATACAAGTATCCAAAATCCAAAAAGATCAAAAAGTGTCCCAGTTGCATCACAAGCCTCAGTAGGGTCTCATGCTCCCATGCTCTAAAGAAATGATCAGAAATTAGTGTTAGGGAGCTTGCCCCTACTATCACCTGAAACCATATAATCTGTTTGGGTCCCCACGGAGGCCCAAACAAGTTGTGAGATAAAAATCCCAGTAGGTTTTCAACCAAAGATATATATAAATCAATGTTACACTATGAAATATATGAAACAAGTACAAGTAAGTAGTAATGTAAGTGTGAAATCCCAAGGCATATAACCAACACAAACAAGTTATACAGAACATACTCATTTGGCACCCTATAACAAGTGGAAGCTCATAACAAGGAACCTATAGGAAATATAAAAAAATAACAGAACCTTGTCGTAAAATAATCCATATCATGTGCACACAACCTTACTCTATAATGAAATCCATATCAAAAACCCACGACCTTGTCGTACAACCAAAGTAATATATCCCACGATCGTGCCATATAATGAAGTGTAGACCATGAAGGGATGAATCCAATGTATTGAAGACCAAGTCATCATCATCATGTCCCAGTATCATCTCGATAGAAACAAATTATAGGCACTGGTTGGAGTCCTAGGAGCATGTGTACCAGCATGTCCTACGGGAGTCCAATCATGCCAGATCTAATGTAAAACAAAGCCCAAGACATCCCATATAATCATGACCCTAATTGAATACTCAACCAAGGTGTTCACTACGGCGTTCCAAATCCATGGAGATCCGTCCTTGGAATCTATGTAAATCATCAACCATTTCATACATTTACTAATTTATAACTATATGAGTCTACCCACTCATATAAACAATTACATTCAAAACCATTAAATGAGTGTACCTACTCATTTAAACCATTACATCTCATGAGTATTTCCACTCATGTACTCCACTTCCATTTAATCATGTCACATGATTATACCCACCCACTTTTGACCAATTTTCTTCTAACACATCACATGGATATAACCACCCATTAATCATAATTATCAAAAACCCATTTAATTAATATAAAAACAAATAACAAGTATACCAACTCTTTTAACAAGTTCCATTTAATCATTAAATCAATTTAGGCATGACATATTATGATAACACAAGGCTAGGAGGATGGACATCTCTGACAAAAAAACATTATGTGCATATTTTTATCAAATAATGAGGATTTTTTTTACTGATAAAACCCATGTATTTCAATGTTTTATTAATATATAGGGTAATTTAAAATTTATAATTATTATGTGAAAAATTGTGAAAAGTGCATAATTTTGGATTTTTGACAGATTTTTACCAAAAAGGTATTTTTTTCATTTATTAAAAATTATAAGACAAAAATTACTGATTAATTTTTTTTATAATACCGATTTTATTTTCTTCTACTTTTTCTCTATGACCTAGAGCTGATTCGATGATCTATAAGTCCAACAAATTCATTGAATTTGGAAACTTTTCCGGGCAGACACCATGGACCTCACCACCGTAACAGACGCACAAATCGGTCTCCTCACCTCTAATTTAGGTTATTCTACCTGGGATATCACTGGGACACATAGGAATTACTCTAAAACAATTTTGGGGGAGTTTGGAAGTCATTACAGTTTCCATTTATTGTTATACATTTGAAAGATGCTTCCTGGAAATTTTAACCATAAAAAGTCTTATTCAATGAAAATTCCATACCTCCTTAATATGATGCCTAAATGAGCTGAAATGTGTAGTTTGAACAGAAAACACATTTAGGGACACTCATATGGAGGAGTACATGTGTTAATCGACATTTTATTGTGCCAACAATGCACAAAATGTTCGGGGATACAATTCTGCCTTTAAAAGGAGGCTCTCGATTTATTTAATAATTTTCCCTCTCTCAATTGGTTAGTTCATCACACATTGTATTTTAGAAAATCAATGGACGAAACAGCTTCAATTGAACCGGGTCCTGGAATATGACACATTCTAGACAAAGGTGTGTCACCAACATGAATTAAAGGAGGATGTGGAATTGAGAGTGCTCAAACATTAAATGATATTACACAATTTATAAATAAAGAATAGTAGTTCAAACATGAGATTTCGAGTTTGGATTATCAGATTGAAATAAATCATATAAAGGAGAATAATGATTGAATATTTATCAAACCCCCAAAACCAAGTTCTTTCTTATTAATTCATTCTATTTAGACTTGAATCTTAGTATAAATTTAGAATTATTGCATCACATGTCATTATTTTAAATAATAAAAATCCCCAAAAATATTTTAATCACTTTCATCTAATAAATAAACCCAAAATGAGATAGAATAGATGAATTAAATAAATTAAGTGTACTACATTTAAAAGGATCATCCAGAGAGATGACCCTGGTCAGCCACTGTTCTGCACTAGGAATGGTATAATTATTTTTATCCACACCCCACAACAGACGTGCGTCAAAACTGACACTGTTTTTGGGGATCCATTCGTTAGTTCATTTAATTTTTTTATTTTCACATATTTGTTAAATATCATTTTATTTAAAAATCTAAAAAAATATTTCCATGATGTATTCAAATTAAGAATATTATGCATGGAAAAATTACTCACTGGTGCAGCAACAAAAACAAGAAGAAGATGAATATTTTAGAAGAGATCAGATGCATGAACTTAGAGAAAGCATTGAAAAACTAACCAGAAAGGCTAATACAACTTTTTATTATGTTCATGCATTAATAGAGAAACTCAACCCTAATCTAGATTAAGAACATGAGAAAGTTGTGGAATAAATTTCACCACTTAAATTTCAAATTGAAGAACATGAGGAAGCAAGGGAGGAAGACGTATCTGTTGAGCTACAAGTGGGAGATCAACAATGTTTGGATGAGTTCTTGATAAAATATGAGGAACTACCTAACTTCCCCATACAATACAAAGAATAATATTCAGCACCACTTATGGAAGAAACCACCCATGTGGTGGAATTTGAAGTCAAGATGGAGGAGCCTAAATACCTACATTTATCCTCAGAGAGTATACTCCAAGAGGCACTTTCCACTAAGGCAGAGATTGGAGCTGAACCGACTCAAGGATTTTAACTATTCATTGACACTATCCCTTCTAATTTTATTGAATATGAATTCTACATCACTCCATGTGGTTTTGATTATACAGAATTAGAAAACATCAACTCTACCTTGGAGGACAAAGAAGACCCTCGATGTTCTAATGCTGAGGAACATATGGAGCTCCCTAGACACATTGAGTATTTATTTAAGGAAGTTCATGAAGAGATTTTAGTGTATTTCCCTAAGGAAACCATGAAAAAATATTCTTTGACTTTGAATAATTTGATCTTAATACTTCATTTTTTAATAATATTCTAATTGAATTACACTTTGACATTCGCATTGACTATTATTTTGATGAAGCATACCTCAAGTAACTAATGGATGGAGTAGAAGAGGTTTCAGAAGTATCAGCAAAGAAGGAGGATGATTCATACTTCATCCTACCCCAACCATGCATGCTATAACTCCTTTTGAATGGGGTATATGGTGTATTCTCTCCCAGAAGGATGAATAAAGAGCTGGGAAAAGCCATATGTGGTCATTCAAAACAAAGAATCATAATCCTCCATCAGAATTTGGATAATAGTAGGTACTACCCTCTATAGGCAGTGAAAATTCAATGCCCACATGGGTGATAATACCAAGATTTATCTTTACATTCTTTCATGGAATTTATATTTCAATTTATTATCATTGAAGTAATTTAGCATGTGGTCCCCTCCCTCTTTTATTTTGAGATTAAATGAAATGATCATTGTCATTAATTGAGCAATTTTCTTTTATAGGATCATGAAGGTAGAAGGAAGCCCCAAATAGTAAAGTGGAATGACCAAGTTTCATGGAAAAGGGTGTTCAATTTTATTTATTTATATTTTAAACTCTCCACATTTTTTTTCACAACATGATTTTATCTTTAAAGAAAAAATTTCTTTCCCACACATGAATTCATGTTCTACTTGACTTATCAAAGTGACATGAGTTTGTTAGGAATACTGGGATTCAATGTTTTAGAATTCAATGATGATATGATTCAATGATTAAATTAAAGAATTGAATTTTTAAAATAAAGCATGGATATTGATGCAATGACTCATGATTTGATGGAATTAATTGATTCATGTAATTTTAATTTCTCTACCATACTTCATGCTTTGAATTTATTAAGATCATGTGAATTTATTTATTAGTCATTCAATGAGTGATTTTCCAATGTTATATTTTCCATTCCCAAGAGTATTTGTAGACCATGTACTACCTATTTAATCCTGAGCATATTTCTTGGATGATCTTGGGACATGTTACCGACATGAACTTGTTTTGAAACTTATCAAATCTATGAATATGAAAAAACACAATTAAAATGATTGAGGAATATTTTGAAAATCCATTTATCCTTAAAATACCACCTTTAAATCAATACTTATTTTATCCCATAGAGATAGTGAATGACGTTTATAGGAATGAGCTATGCATCAATCCATTTTTATCCATTCTTACCCTCCTTTGAGTATTTTCATGATATTTCAAAGTTGAAGTGTGGGGTTAAAGGGAATCATGGTGGATGGGATAATATATGTTGTATGGAAGAAGTGTGGGGGTATTATTATGGAAATTGTAAAAGGTTGTGGAATCATTCATTATACTCTATATTTTCCCCTCTTGAATTAAAAAAATAATAGAAATGATTAAAAGAACCAACAAAAAGAGAAAAAATGGGTTGTGATTTGGGAAAACATAAAATCACCATTTTCTAGACCAATGATCATATGATCGTATGCGGTTAGATGATGGATGTGAGATTTGATATAATCAAAACTTTCCAAAAAAGAAGGAAAAGTAAAAAAAATAAAATAAATCAAGATGGTGAACAAATCATTCATTATGCTTAATTTATCATAACCTTTTAATTGAGTTTTGGGAATTATGTGTTGCTACTTTGAAGGGGATAATTTCATTATATTTTTACTTTTTATATCATTCATAGTACATAAGAGATTAGCATCCTGCTTGAGCATTAATTTTTAATGTATCAAATTCCACCAACCATAAACCATAGATTCAATAGAACCATAATTGAAATTCCTCATGATTTTATGTGCGTTTCGTCTTTACAAAGTGGATAAAGTAGTTCATTTACAAGAATATGGCTAAGGATCATGGTCTCGTGATATGATAATAACCCTACTTGAATTGTATCATGAGTGATAAGAGAAAAGAATAAAAAGTGAGGTAAATCATGACTTTTATGTTTAATAATAATTAATCAAGGATCTTTAATGAATGGAATTATAAGTTCCATTAATTTTCAATGGGTAAATGTAAAATATGTGAAATATTTTTTTCTTTGAAAAATGGGAAATTAAATTGATATTTTATGCAGATTTTGGATTGTTTGATTTCACAATGATTTTTTTAGATTTTATTACCCTGGAATTTAAGTACTGCAAATATTGGTGCCCCCTGATTTCCATTTTGAGATTTTATACCTGGGGACAATCATGGTTTAAGTGTGGGGGAATTTAATAGAGAAAATTTATATGCATATTTTTTATCAAATAATGAGGATTTTTAATGTTTTTCAATGATAAAACCCATGTATTTCAAGGTTTTATTAAAATAATGGGTAATTTGAATTTTAGAATGATTATGAGAAAAAATGATAAAAGTGCATAATTTTGGATTTTGGAAAGATTTTCACCACAAGGGTATTTTTGTCATTTTGTAAAAAATATGATTCCAAATTTCATGATTTTTTTAAGAATCTTGATTTTATTTCATTCAAATTTCTCTTCTGGTCCTAGAGTTGATTCGAATATCTATTAGTCCAAAAAAATCATTGAAGTTGGAAACATTTCGGGCGGATAGCGTGGACCCCACCACCATAACAGATGCACAAATCAGTCTTCTCACCTCCCATTTAGTTTATTACACTCGAGATAGTACTAGTACACATCAGAACAACTCTAAAACAAATTTGGTTGAGTTTTCAAGTCATTAAGGTTTCCATTGATTGTTATACTTTTGAAGGAATCCTCTTGGAAATTTTGGACATAAAAAATCCTTAGTCAATGAAAATTTTATAACTCCTTAATACTATGGATAAATGATATAAAAGTTGGAGGAAGAGTGGAAAATATATTTATGAATAAATTTAATGAAAAGGTCCACATGTGAATCGACCATTTAAGGGGCCAACAAAATTCAAAAATTCAGAACATAGAATTCTACCTATAAAAGAAGGCCCTCGACTCCTTCCCAAATCATTAGCTCGACACCCACAACTAAGGAGGGATCCCATCAGGGCATGGGTAGAAGTTTCTCCTCTTCACCCCCCTCTTATTTCTTATTTGAATTTTATTTTATTTTTATTTTTTATTAGTTTTCAATTGTAATTCAAATTTTTGTTTTATTAATCCCTGTCATTGTGTTTTTCCATCCACTTTTCTTCATTTCTTTACCTCTCCCTCTCTCCTATTCCACCCAATCCACCAAGTAATATATTACTCTTGTAAATTAGAGGTTGACCCTGAGACTTTTCCTAGGGGGAGGTGATGGTGATCATGAATTTTATTTAATGCTCAGTTTTAACTTTGTAGATAAATTGGAGTAGCATGCATGGGTAAGGCGAATGTCCCTGATGTTGTGACTTCTTCCGATGACATGAAACTCAACCTATTCCTATTATTTTACTTAATCATTTTTCCTTTTCTCTATTGTTTAGTTCTTCACACATTGGAGTTGATCAAATCATTGGATGAAATGACTTCAATTGAATCAGGTCTTGGAAGATGACACATTCTAGAAAAAGGTGTGTTACCGACATGGATTAAAGGAGGAGGTGTAATTGAGATTTATCAAACATTCAATGATATTCCACAATTTATAAATAAGGAATAGTAGTTAAATCATGAGATTTAATGTTTGTATTATCAAACTGAAATAAAACATATAAATGATAATATTTATTGAACATTTATCCAACCCCCAAAACCAAATTCTTATATATTAATTCACTTCTTGAAATTGAGGTTTTCCCAACGCCTGTAGAGTACTTTTACTAATAGTTTAAGGAAACCGTTGGTAAAAGCTAGTTAAATAAACTTTTCCAAAGAGTTTTTCAAAACCGTTGGGAAATGTACACTCTATACCAATGGTTTTCATAAACCGTTGGTATAAAGTGGTTTAAATCATCCTTTACCAATGGATATTACAAACTGTTGTGAAAGTTTTTCCCCAAATTCACAAATGCTCGAACTCCCCCATTCTGTGCCACTGTATCCCTAAACAGAAGGGAGAATTAGGATTTTCCTTCCCCTATGGCTGAAATCCTTCCATCTATAAGATTTATCAGTTCATCACTTGTATTATATAAGTGATAATGCATCTACTATTTTGGTTTTATTTTTTCATTTGGGTGAAGTGGAGAAGCGGGATTTTTTTTACCCTACTGCGGAAATTCTTCGGTCTGATCCATTTTCAAGATTTCCTAGTACTACACTTATAATTTTAAGTGATACTTTCATTTTAATGTTCTACATCTACTGTTTTGGTTTACTATTTTGATTTTGGTGTGTATGAATTTTGTTTTCTGTTTGATTTGGGTGTGTGTGTTGGGCTTTGACAGTGAATCAAATTTGATTCAAAATGAATCATGTGTTAATATCATCCATAAATTTGAAATTCTTTGAAGGCTTGGTATTGGTGGGAAATTTGTGTTAATATCAACGATATTCAACATGATTCACATCACGGTAAGAATGTGTGAAGATGTTGTAATTATCAGAGAGAAAACACATACACTCCAGGTTGTTTATAGTGCCATGGTTAGTCATGAATGATAATTGGCTTCCTACGATGATTATAATAATATAACATTAGGGTTAATTAAATATGGTTCTCACTGTATGTTGTATATTATGTCTCTTTCTTGGACAATGCTAACTTTTATGATGGTGGGGTGCTTTTCACTAGCCATGTTGGCATGTGTATACATCCATAACAATGTTAGATAAGTCACAAGTTTAATTCAGTAATATTGTTATCATTGACATACATTATTATTAATCTCAAATTTAAAAATAAATGTTGTTGTCTATACATTATGAAATTAATCCTTTTTACAAGCCATGAACAACCTATTAGTGTAGAAACCTAATCTCTATCCATTCATGGGGTGAGATTTACTTTGGGAACTAATTGGGTAATGAATGGTATGACCATAGAGGTTCCAATAATGATTTATTGAACAAGAGTGAATGATTTGGGATGCCTGCAACAAATAATAGGGCCTGAGGCATGTGCCTCTATTTGGGATGCCTATAAACTGTCCTTGAAGTCCACTTTTACCAATGGTTGTGTGCAACCATTGGTAAAACTCTTCCCATTACCAGTGGTTTGATTCAATGACGAGGCAATGCACCTTTATTGATGATTGTGGTTTTCGAGTTGTTGACATGACACATACTCTTTCCACCGATGAACCAGATGATTGCGTTTTAGCTCAAGAAGCTAGGTCGAATTTTAGAATTTATTGAGCCTCTTGTATAGTACTACATCCTGATAGTTCTAAATATGTTTTTCTTGTTGATACACAACATATATTACCATCATTCCATTAAGGATTCTATTATTAGTTGGTATTACTGATTTAGTTATTTTCATCCATTTACAATATTTTCCCATTGTTGTCTTTCTTCCACTTTTTAACTGATAATATTAAAATTGTTCAACTTAGGTAATGAGGGAATAATCTTCCATAGTCACAAAAAAGGCTCTCACTATTAGTCAATAACATTCGGAATTTTGGTAGATGTGCTTGAGGCCATGTGGCCATCTGGGTTTGGGTCACTAATGAGTTGCATCCAAGTTTGGGACGTCAAAATTCCTGGATATCCTTTTTATAGGTGGTTCTAATCAAATACTTACCTATAACTATTGAAGGCCCCTCTCCAAAATCAATTGGGACATGATTCAATGAATACTCCTACATCATTCCAAGTGTGTATCCTAGTTATAACCTTCAAACCACCATAAATCTTCTATTTCTTTATGTTTTTTATTAGAACGGATTTTATAAATTATGTTTTTTGTGTTAAATATTAGTTATTTGTTTCTAATTACTTCTATTTTTTTTCATTGCAGGAAATGACACCCATTGAAGAGATTCAGTGGAAAAAGATGACAGAAAATAATCATCATGTGACACAGATGGGAGTTTCTCCACTCATCCATGTTGTGTGTATATTATTTCAAATATATATATATATTAAATAACATATAAAATCATGTGTTTACTTTTGTGTTAAACTTTTTTTCAGGATCGACCCCCTAGATGAGAGATATCCAATGAGGAGCCTGATATTGCTCCCAGTACAAAGGCTGGTGGAAGGAGGGGGTGGAGTTAGAGTTAGACTATCATATGGTGATTCCGGTACTGAGGCCAGTGGTACGAGGGGGAGTACTCACTTGTGTGGGATGTGGGGGAGGGGGCATACTTGCTTGCGTGTGGTATTGAACTTCCAGACACAGTTTATGGTTGAATACAATGATGAATGACAAATGATTGATAAATCTGGGTAGGAATGTCAGGGTTTTTTTGGAGATGCTAGCCAAATACTCCGACATCATTCTAGTCAGCCCTCTCTCTTGGATACATGTGCCACATGAAGTCAAGGATAATTCATCGGCACAAATTTGGGTAACAAATATATTGAATTTAATGTAGTATTTTTTTATATTTATTTCAATTAATCTGTTGGATGTCAGCTTCATTTTAGCTTCCCTGATGGAGAAGGTGCATGACTAGTACGTTTAAAGGAGCTAGGATAGCATTGGAGAGGTTATAAGCATGAGATGTATGTTGGATGGTCTGATAGAGTGGGAACAGAGTTGGAGATAGTACCTATCATGGATGACTTCCCGATAGAGCAATATCACCAAATGATTACACATTGGGCGACTGCCCAATTTATGGTATTAATCCCATTTGAGGTATTTAAATAAGGTTTTCACATTTTTCATTAATATTATCTTAATTATTTTAAAACATTATTTAGGAATCTTATGAAAAAAAATCAATGAGAAAACATTGATTCAAAGCAATACCACCACACTTTGGGGTTCACTACTATGTCAGATCATGAGATGCAGCTGTTATGATATAGTTGTTTATAATTTTTTGTTAGGAATTTCCCTTTTTATTATTTCCGACTTAAATTATGTGATTTATTGAATATTGAATATATGATTATAATTGCCCTTTATATTTTTTCAATGTCATTACTGAAGCATAAATTGAATATTGAAGGACGTCTCCCTCAAGAAAAATTGTTTTGCTCAAGTAGAAGGAAAACAGATGGAACTGCGGTTAACGAACCGGAACAGGAAAAGATTGTAAGTTTTAATTTGTTTAAAAAAAAGTTTAATATATATTTTGAAATTTAATAATCTATTAATATTTTTAACAAGCTGAATTAGAGGCCCTTGATTCCCCAAAGCTTGATAATTTAGGGCAACATGATCATTAATATCAGGTTTTGGGAGATGAGCACTCTGGTCAATTACGCTGCTGACCTGGTAAGAATATAGTCCTGACAAGGTATTGGTCCTCTCCATGTATCCATTCTAGTACCACCAAGTTGGAACAGGTCAAGGAGCATGCAGGACAGTCTGATAAAAGGGTCACAGAGTTGGATGTACTGGTTCATATGAGGGAAAAAGAATTTATGAAACTGATCAAAGATTAATCTTCATCACTTCCACCAGAGGCCAGCGTGGCATGTCATACATATATGTCACCGATGGTTTCATTATCATATGCAAAATGCAGCGGTTCTAGTGGAGATCGAAATGATGACTTTCCTGTTGATGATGAGGATGCTGAAGAGGACGAGGGAAAGGATGAGGATGAGAATAAGGGAGAGGATGGGGTTGATGGTGAGGATGGGGCCGAGGATGATCATGGGGATGATTAGGAGGATGATGAAGAGGACAGAGATGGTGGTGAGGATGAGGCTAATGATGACAGTAGTGATGGTGATGGTGACCAGGGGAAGATTGATCCATTACATTTTTGAATTCTGTATTATTATTTATTTTTTAACCTGGTTTTTTACTCTTGTATTGATATTTTTTAATTCAATATAACTCATTATTTTTTACCAAATATGGAATCCTAATGATGTTATAATGGTTTATGGGGCTTCTGGGGCTTGTTTGGAGCTCGGAATCCCGGTCGGTGTAAAAAAAACACTATGCCTTACGGTTAGTAAAAAATTTAAGACCATCCCACATGGTATCTACAAACCATATATAGATATATATTAGAAGAAATGTACATGATTTTCCTTAACCATGCACTAGGGTATGCACATCATGCACAATGTCTATAGATTTAGTATAAGATATTTTCACTATTGTTTCACGATTTTCCTAACTCGCATACCAAAAAACCACCAAACGCATTAAAATTGTGTTGATACTATAGGAAAAAGATCCATGATTCATATGTGTCATGTGAGAGTCACCTCCGCCCCAATCTGAGGCATGGTGTGGATGGTATCACTCAAAGTGTCTATCTTTTGTTTAAATTGGACACCCTTTTATGTAAAAAAGACTGGCATATGGAAAACTAGACAAACGTATTTGGATTGTGTTGATACTTTAGGAAAATGATCCATGAGTCATTTGTAATGTGTATGACTTAATCCCACCTCAATACAAGCCACGGTGTGGCCAGTACCACTCATAGTGTCTCACTTTTATTTGAAATGGAAAACATTTTAAGTGAAATCAAAAACTGACATACGGAAAATGGACCAAACGTATTCAAATTCTATTGATTCTTTATAAAAACGATCCATGGGAAATTTTTGATGTGTAAGAGTCAACCCCGCATCAATATGATGCATGGTGTGGCTGTTACCACTCAAATTGTCACACTTTTATTTGAAATGGACCAAAATTTATGTGAAAACAACAACTGACATACGGAAAACCGATAAAATGAATTCAGCTTGTGTTGATACTTTAGGACAGTGATGCATTTGTCATTTGTGACAGGTACAAGTCAACTCCACCTCAACCAGAGGTGTTGTGTGACTACGATGGTCAAAAACGCACTCCGCGTGTCGTAAATGGCCAAAACATGGGTTTAACGGTCAAATGCATGCAAAAAGACATCATAATGACTTGAAATCACACAAAAACAATGAAATTATTATTCATGAGGTGTACGAGAAGACATAATGTCAATCGGATGCACGGTTTGCACGACACGACTGAATATGTGTTTTTAGGTGTTTGGCGCGCTTGAAAAGCATGTGTGGGGTGGTCAAAACCGGACGAATTACATCAAAAGGCTATTAAACCAGACGAAAAAATAGGGTGGGTGAATTGTGAAATGGTAAAAAATATGGAACGTCGATCGGAGGTGTTGTGTGACCGCACTAGCTGAAAAACGCACTCTGCATGTCGTAAATGGCCAAAACAAGCGTTTAACGTTCAAATGCATGCCTAACAACATCAGAATGACTTGAAATCAAACGAAAGAATCCTAATTATTATTCATGAGGTGTATGAGGAGACGACACGCCATTCGTATGCGTGATTTGCACGACACGACTGAATATGTGTTTATTAGGTGTTTGGCGTGCTTGAAAAGCGTGCGTGTGGTGGTCAAAATTGGTCGATGACCTCGGAATGCCATGAAATCAGACGACAACAAAGGGTGGTTTCATTGTGAAGTGGTCGGCTAGACGACACATCAATCAGAGGTGTTATGCGACCGCAATGACTTAAACCTCACTCCTCATGTCGTAAATGGCCAAAACATGTGTTTAACATTCAAATGCATGTCGAATGACATCAGAATTACTTAAAAGCACACGAAAAAAATCCTAACTATTATTATTGAGGTGTAAAAGGAGACAGCATGTCATTCGTACGCACGGTTTTGTGTGACACGGCTGAATATGTGCTTTTTAGGTATTTGGCGCGCTTGAATAGCGTACATGGGATGGTCAAAACTGGCCGAGCGACCTCGAAATTCCATGAAATCGGAGGACAACCAAGGGTGGGTGAATTGTGAAATGATCAGCCACACAACACATCAATCGGAGGTGTCGTGTGACCGCGCTAGCTAAAAACGCACTCTGCATGTCGTAAATGGCCAAAACATGTGTTTAACGGTCAAATGCATGACGAACAACATCATAATGACTTCAAATCACATGAAAACACCCTAATTATTATTTTTGAGGTGTACGAGGAGACGACATATCATTTAGATGCGCGGTTTGCACTGCCCGACTGATTATTTGTTTTTTAGGTGGTTTGCGCGCTTGAAAAGCGAGCGTGGGGTGGTAAAAATTGGCCGAACGACCTCATAATGCCATGAAATCCGACAACAATAATGGGTGGGTGAATTTTAAAATGGTCATCCAAACGGCACATTAATCAGAGGTGTCGTGTGACCGCGCTAGCCAAAAACGAACTCCACATATCGTAAATGGCCAAAACATGCGTTTAACTGTCAAATGCATGATGAATGACATCAGAATGACTCGAAATCATACGAAAACACCCTGATTATCATTCTTGAGGCTTATTAGAAGACAACACATCAATCGGGCATGTGGTTTGTGTGGAATGGATGAATATGTTTTTTTATGTGTTTGGCCCCCTTGAAAAGGGTGTGTGGGGTGCTCAAAACTAGCCGAATAAGCTCATAATGTCATGAAATCAGATGACAACAAAGGGTGGGTGAATTGTGAAATGTTCGGCCAAATGGAACGTCAATCAGAGGTGTCGTGTGACCGCGGTGGCCGAGAACGCACTCCACGTGTCGTTAATGGCCAAAACATGTGTTTAACGGTCAAATGCATGCCGAACGACATTGAAATGACTTGAAATAACACGAAAAAACCTTAATTATTATTAGTGAGGTGTATTAGGAGATGAAATGTCATCCAGACGCTCTTTTTGCGCAACATGACTGAATATGTGTTTTTTAGGTGTTTGGCATGTTTGAAAAATGTGTGTGGGGTGTTCAAAACAAACCAAACGACTTCTAAATTCCATGAAATCGGACGACAATAAAGGGTGGGTGAATTGTGAAATGGTCGGCCAGACGGCATGACAATCGGAGGTGTTGTGTGACTGCGGTGGCCAAAAATGCACTTTGTGTGTCATAAATGGCCAAAACATGTGTTTTACGGTAAAATGCATACCGAAAGATATTGGAATGACTTAAAATCACACAAAAACACCCTAATTATTATTCTTGAGGTGTACGAAAAGACGACACGTCATTCAGACCCACAGTTTGCAGAGAACGATAGAAAATGTGTTTTTTAGGTGTTGGCGCGCTTGAAAAGCGTGCGTATGGTGGTCAAAACCTACCGATCAACCTCAGAATTCCATAAATCAAACGACAAAAAATGTTGGATGAATTTTGAAATGGTCAGCTAGACGTCACATCAATCGGAGGTGTCGTGTGACCGTGGTGGCTGAAAACGTACTCTGAATGTCGTAAATGGCCAAAACATTCATTTAAAGGTCAAATGCATTCCAAACGACATCAGAATGACTTTAAATCACATGAAAACACTTTAATTATTATTCGTGAGGTGTATGATGAGACAAATCATAATTTGGATGCACAGTTTGCATAGAACGGCTGAATTTTTGTTTTTTAGGTGTTTGGCGCGCTTGAAAAGCATGCGTGGGGTAGTCAAAATCGGCTGAACGACCTCTGAATGCCATGAAATCGGACGAAAGAAAAGGGTGGGTGAATTTTTAAATGGTTGGCTAGAAAACATGCCCATAGGAGGTGTCGTGTGACTCCGGTGGTCAAAAATGCATTCTGCATGTCGTAAATGGCCAAAACATGTGTTTTATGGTCAAATACATACCGAACGACATAATAATGACTTGAAATCACATGAAAACATCGTAATTATTATTCATTAGATGTATGAAAATATTACACGTCATTCGGACATGCGGTTTGCATGGCACAATAGAATATGTGTTTTTAGGTGTTTATCGCGCTTGAAAAACGTGCATGGGGTGGTCGAAACTGGCCGAACAACCTTGGAACACCATGAAAAAGGACGACAACAAAGAGTTGTTTAACTTTAAAATGTTCAACTAGAAGACATGTCAATCAGAGGTGTTGTGTGAACGTGGTGGCCGAAAATGCACTCCTGATACCCCCCCCCCCAGGACAGCCCCCCTCACCCCCGGATAACCCCCCGCACCCCTCGGACAACCCTCTACCCCAGACTGCCCCCCACCCACCGGACACCCCCCCCAGAACAGCCCCCACCACAATGATCCATGGATCATTTTTTACGGGTACGAGTCAACCCCAACTCAATTCGAGGCACGGTGAGACTGGTACCACTCAATGAGTGTCACTTTTGTTTGAAATGGACAACATTTTAAGTGAAAACAACAACTGACATACAGAAAATCTTCACAAGGCTACACATATATTATTGAAATTAAGGGATAAAAAATCATATATAGTCTATTGGTCATACGTTATTAGAAGAAAATATTCACAAGGCATTGATTGAAACACAATGGATCATAGTATATACAGAAAAAAATGAATTATATTAGGAATGAGTCCCGACATCCCATCATGAACATGCACCAATACTCATGTTCTAATTCTCAACCAAGGGTCGTTCATTCTATATAATAACATACAAGAAATAAATATCATATTGTGATTTTATTGGAAACCAATGAACACTCAAGCATAACATATATCATATTGGTCAACAAGGCTACACATAGATTATTGAAAAATAAGTTTCAATCTATCATAAAAATACCCCAATGGTGAGGAATACATATGGTGACACCATAGCCCCATTGATCACCTCAATCCCATCCTCAAACAGTGGGTTCTAGGACCAAACCAAAGTCCCTTTGTAAACCCAATAACAAAGAATTAATTGAATATTCATACCCACTACACAAGATGGGAATTCATTTCACATCACACCCAGGAGAGAAAATTACAATGAGCCACATAGCCCTTATTCTAATTGAAAAGTCTATGAAAAACAAGTAGGATATTCTGGTAACCCATCTCATATGTCGAGATTGGCCAATGTTTCCCACTAACACATTAGGAACAATTTATACATGGATACACAGTCATTGGAGGAATATAAACATCCCATGTTCTTTGTATAACTCATCCTAGGTCTAAGAACATGACCACTACCATTTTCTCTCTTATGGGTGTCATGATCCTTTCCACTCTACCCATGTTTTTCAGTTGGATTTATGATAATCAACCCATGATAGGATCTGACCCACATAGGATCACTGATCACACATGATCGATGAGCACTGACCCACATTGGATCTGACCCACATAGGATCAATAACCCCCATTGACTCACATTGGATTTGACCCACACAAGATCAATATGATCTGACCCACACAAGATCGCTGAGCACTGACCCACACAAGATCTAACCCATAAAAGATCAATAGATGGTGACCCACATAGGATTGATGTTCTTTCTTCACGTTGTATCCTGCCACAGGTTTCCTTGCACCCGCACTACTACAAAAATGGGCATGGGAAGTGTCACCTTATATCAGTGCTAAGCAAAAACCACTGATAAAGACTCTCTCTATCAGCGCTAAAATTTTAGCACTGATAAAGAATCCCTTTACTAGTGCTAATATTTTAGCGCTGATACAGGGTAACCATTATCAGTGCTAAAAAAGCACTGATAAAAAGACCATTTATGAGAACTAGAAAAGTGCTGATAAAGAAACCATGTATCAGCACTAAAATGTTAGCGCTGAAACATGAAGGATTTATCATCACTTTTTTACCGCTGATAAAGGTAGTCTTTATCAGCTCTTTGATAGCGCTGATAAAACATTTGTCCATTTTTTATAATTTCGGTCGCACAGTGCCGTCGTGTTATTGCGAAGTAAAGATCTCACGGTACTGAAACCCTGTGACTCCCCTCTTCCACCCGCTGAGTTCACGTTGTGGGAACTCCTCCACCCTCGAGCTTATCGTTGCTGAACCTCCACCACCCTCGAGCTTCGCTTTGCCCGACCTTCACTGCCTGCTGAGCTTCGATTTGCTGGGCCTCCGCTGCCCGCAATGCCCTCGAGCTTTGTGTTTTCAGACCTCCGCCGCCCACTGAGATTTCCCTTGATGGACCACCATTTAAGGCATTTTTTCCATGTCATATTTTAGAATTGTTCTCCTCTCCCATCACACATAACCATATGTTGATTTTATGTACCTCCCTTTTCTTCTTCATGTTTTTCTCTAGGGTAATTCCCCTTATTGATGCTCGAGTTTGGTCCAACATCTTCTAATGGTTCTAGAACTATTATTCCATAAATCATATCAAACTATTAAACCATTTTTAATCGGTGTTTTGGGATGTGAGTCTTTCCCATCAATGGTGTTCTAGTGGATTTTGTGTTGAATTATTTCATCAAAAGGTTTCATTTCCTCCGGTGGTGATGATTTGCTTCATCATAGATTCATGAGTGTTCTTCCTACATATTGTGATGGGGTTCTTGGGGGTAATCATCCAATATATTTCAATTACTCTTATGTTATATGTTTTTTTCTAATGACTATGGTGGGTTTTTAGGTGATTTGGTATTTGATTATTCTAGATCCTAGAAACCATTCAATTTTATGTTGGTGTGGTCGGATATGTTATATAAATTATTCTAACAATCACCTTTATGAGAATGTGTGGTTTGAATAATATAATATATATTCTTTGATTTAATTATATTATTAGGTTATGTTGGTTTCGAAATGGGTGATGAGGTTCCTAAGGTGATGAATTCTAGTTTGTTATCTTCTTAGTGAAGTTGTTGATGATGATATTGATCAGGCATATCACGGTGCAGGTATCAAGTCACGAGTATTATCATGATTTAAAGCATGATTCAATAGAATATTTTTGTTTGAAATTTGAATTTAGTTGTGTTTTATGGGGTATTTTTTATAATTTCACATACTATTTGAACATATGTGGCTATGACATATTTATTTTTTCTTTTATAATTACTCCATTATTCTAGGATTTTCTATTAGTATAGTTTTTTTACTGTAAATAAAAATGTGGAATCCTTGGGGAATGCTTGAAATGGGTTGATTTTCTTCAAAGGGGATGGTTTATTCATTTAATATATCCCTGGATTCCTCCTAGGTATCATAGATTCCCTTAGATCCAACACCATGTCACCGTAATGTAAGGAATGAAGGATATCCTTTTTCATTAAGGACAACACGACCCGGTTCTGATGTATTTCTCAGCCATCCAATTCTTGAACCCTATTCTCTTCGTGGGGTTCCCCCCTTCATTCCTTCATTCTATCTATGTTACTTTGTATCGCAGTGCACATGTATGGAATGATGCCTATACCACCAGGATTTTTAGCCTTGCCACCCCTACCTCCATCTCTGTCCTTCTCCCTCACTGAGGTTACTGACTGCTTCTTTGTAGTGGCCAAGCCCCTTCCGAGCAGTGTTTGTTCTATATCCCTTATCTTTGAGCTTTTCATCCAGCTCCAAATACATATTGATCCAGAGAGAACTCCCTCACCAGCCCCCAAGATTCCTTACCCATCCTTCCCCTGCCCCTATGGATCCTTATCTCCCACCCATATGAAGCTTACCAACCAGAAGGGATTATGAACATGTTCAAAATCAAGGGACCTCAATGAGAGATCATCCTCCCACTTCAATAAGGCTACTAGCTCTAGATCCAATGCCAGATCCCTGTCCTACCCATCATTATTATCTTCATATGTAATGCTCATGGTCTTATTGCCCATGTTAAATTGGACTTCCACGCCATAGAAATCAAAATGCATAATGTCATTGTTGTTGTTGTCAAGTAACACAAAAAACCCAATATTAATCATATAATTCTCCTGGAAGATTATGTTGCATGAATTTTTACACAATGACCCCTCCAACAGACACAAATGGGAATTTTGGCACATTAAATATGTTGTTGAGACTGTTCAAGATTGAAATCAATTCATCGCTACCAAGGTGTCCAACGGTGACACATCCTTCCTTTCCTTTGGGTTATAAATGACATTAATGACACCCCCATCAAAGGATGTCCATCATGGAGTTTGTTCAGTTCATGGCTGGGAATGGACGCATTGATCTCAGCTTCTCAAGTGACAGTTTCACCTGTTGCAACATCTACAGGAGCCGTCACCGCTTGTGGAGTCTATTGGATAAGTGTATAGCCAACATGAAAGCCACTAACCTATTCTCAAATACCGTGTTTTTCTATCTTGCTTGAGGTATTTTGAACCACTCCCCCCTCTTGGTTTCCATTTCTTCTTGGCATGATCATCCGGAACGTTTTCACTTCCACCAGCAGTGGGTTAACATCTGAGGGTACTAGGACATGGTTTGTGAAATATGGTGTTTCCGACGCTATCGTGGGGGCGCGTGCATCCATCTGTGGAGGACGCACAGCTGTTACCCCACATTTCTGCTTTCCAAAGGCGGGTAGCATCTGTTACTTATTTAGGGATGTCTGCTCCTAGATCAAAACCAGGATGATTGGATGTTGGTTCTTCCTTCCGTGGATTCCTCCTTGGAACTCGTGACCTAGTTCAGGTCTCCCCCATAGATTTAATATGTTTTTTGTGAAACTCTTCCTAGTGCCATGTTTCAATGGACACCGGTTAATTACACTGCATCTGTCAGGACATTCCAAAGGGTCCGGTAAGGGCAGAAACCTTCAGTCGGGGGAGTAGTCACGTCGAGGCATCAGTAGCGTGTCTGAACACTGGGGAATTGGCATGTCTATCTTTTTTCCCTTGTCATAGGGCTTCTCGACAGCATGGAATCCCAAGGAATCCCATATCGAGCACGGGGAATTATATGTCGTAGACATATATCTGAGGTTTTCCTCATCTTGCTATGTTTAACACGGGGTATGCCACAGGTTTAACGTCCAGCGGAGACGGATCGGCCCGATCCCAGCATTGACTGGAATGGATCAGATTAAGGAATCTCTCTTGAAGGGATGCCGATATCGGGGCCAACCCGCGGGCGGCTTCCCGAATTCTGTGGAGAAGAGAGGAATGGCATGTTTTTTTCGGGATATGGCTGTCTAGGTGAGAATCTGGATGGATGGTAGATGGGTAAATGAAGTGTATGGGGAATGAAATGGAACCATCGCAATGGAGACAATAAACTTGGGCTTGAGCCTCGAAGAGACCACCTACGTATCCCTATGGCAGGGAATCAAAGACTGTGTAGTTCGGGTGGGTGCGTCGGAGGACCGACGTGAATGTAGACCTTGGTCCAATGGGAATTGTCAGCGAGCTGACATGGAGGTGGTCCTTGGTCTGATGGTGGTGATCTTGAACCTTAGGGAGGCTTCCTACGTACCATTCCATGACATGGATCAAAGTCCTCATAGTTTGGGATGGTGGGTGTCGGCGAACCAACGTGAGGAAGGGACCTTGGTCCGATGGTGTGGGGGCTTACACACAAGGTTTCCTAGATGTTGATGAATTGACGTGAAGATGGTCGGGAGGACCAACGGGTGGTGGACTTGGACCTCTGGGAGGCTTCCTACGTACCATGCCTTGACACGGATCAAAGACCTCATAGTTCAAAGGGTTTCATTGGTGACCCGACGTGAAAGTAGACCAGGGGGTCCACTATTATTGGGCTTGAACCCCATGAGTCTTCCTACATACCATGCCTTGTCATGGATCAATGTCCTCATAGTTTGGGATGGTGGGTTTCGGCGATCTGACGTGAGGAAGGGACCTTGGGCCGATGGTGTGAGGGCTTACCCACTAGGCTGCCCGGGTGTTGATGAACTGATGTGAAGAAGGTCGGGGTGACCAATGGGTGGTGGGCTTGGACCTCTGGTAGGCTTCTTACGTACCATGCCTTGACACAGATCAAAGACCTCGTAGATCAAAGGGTTTTGTCGGTGAACCGACATGAAAGTAGACCTGGGGGGTCCACTATTGGTGGGGATGAACCCCATGAGGCTTCCTACGTACCATGACATGACATGGATCAAAGTACTTGTAGTTCGGGATGGTCACAACGGCATGCCGTCGGACTGGAATATAGTTTAACGTCATGCTGGATGAAGGTAGAACTCGACGTGTAGAAATGACAGGTGGACTTGAACCTCATGGAGGCTTCCTATGTACCATGTCGTGACATGGATCAAAGACCTCATAGTTCAAATGAGTGTGCAGTTTAGCATCATGCTGGAAGAGTGAATACAATTTTACGTCATTCCGGATGAGGGTGTACAGTTTAACGTCATGCTGGACGAGGGAATACAGTTTAACATCATGCTGGATGAGGGTATAGAGTTTAATGTCTTGCTGGACAAGGGTATACAATTTAACGTCATGCTTGATGAGGGAATTGCCATGGACGATGCTCACTATAATCCCACGTGAGTCATGCTCGGTGTGAGAAACAAGATGCAGCAAGGACCTGACGATCACGTCGCGAATGGTGCATCCGTGAGAAGCGAAGAGGGGCTTACGCGTTAGGCGGCCCATGGTGTTGGGACATACTCCAGGATAGAGGCCCGAAGTGCGGAAAAGAGAAGCGAGAGAGGGATTTGGGACCAATGATAGGAGGTTCCTCGTTCCCTATCACGCCTCCACTGACCTTGGTAGTGGGGAAGTACGAAGGTGCATGGGTGATACCTTCCGCAGGAGGAGCTCTGGGATTACACCAAGGTGGTTTCCCTTCTCTAGTGGACATACTCCGCTGTGATAAGGAGGATATCATCCCCTATGGGGGGGGGGTTATTCTATTCCTGTGGAGGAGAGTGGCGTAACGAATATCTGAGCTGGGGGGACACTACGTGCGAGGCATGGGGTCAGGTCACAGTTTAACGTCATGTGTTGAGGATGAGGTGCTTGGCAGTTTAACATCATGTAGCTCAGACGAGGTGGGTTTACTCCGCACCCCTAGGACTTACATGGCTGGAACCCTCTTCTCCTTGGGGGAGAGAAGGTACCAGTAAGGCCATGGTCAAGGGGGGTCACAAAGCGAATGATCAAGGGGTCCACATTAGCATGGCTATGCAAAGAAGCAATAGCGGTTAGCGTGCCTATGTGAAGAAGCATTAGGAAAAGCAATGATACGAGTGTTGTTGTCCGTGGGACTTTGAAATAATATCGTGCAAACCTGGAGGGTCACACGGGAAGGGGAATTTCCAAGAAAAGGAGTGTGCTTTGCGAAGTGGAGTGCCCTGGACATAGCATGGGGAAGAGGTGTGAATGGGGGGTGATTCGCGAAGTGGAATAGTATTTGCGGACCACTACCTCATGAAGCAAAGATGTCTCGCGAAGCAAAGTGCTGTGAGGAAGTGTGCTTCGCGATATGCAGCGACCCTGCCTTGGCATGGGGATCACTAGTACATGATGGGTGTTTCACGAAGCATGAATGCTCCACGGCTGCCCGGGTTCCCTTGGTAACCCCCCTCCTTCACGAATGACCTGGTTTTTGCGAAGGGCATCCCTCTCAGAAGATGGGCTCAAAATGAGACAAGGAGAAGGCATCTTGTGAAGTAAACATACATCGCAGTGATCATGATTCATGAGGCGAAGGGTGCTTCAAGATTCGGGAGTTGAGAAGCTAAAAGATCAGATTGTACATCTTATGGAATCAGGTAGAATCCTATATTTATAGGAAAGGGGAACCACGAAGCAGTACTCACGTGGCGCGAAGGGGCGGTGGGTGCTTCGCGGCGGGCATACGAACGTTAGGCTGTTCGGGGAGCGTTACCACCTCTTGTGCTCCGCGGAGGGCTCACGAATGTCAGGCCGTTCGCGGGGAGGTACCACCTCCTGTGCTTCGCGGTGGGCTCATGAACGTCAGGCCATTCCCAGAGCGGTACCACTTCCTGTGCTTCGCGGTGCCGCGATGCTCGGGGAGCTTCGCATCCGAGCTTCGTGAGGCAGCATGTGGGGCTTCTTTTTCTCCCCTTCTTTCCTTTCCATATTTTGGTGCCAAGAAATGACATCCCTCAGACTTAGAGCCGCGGAGGGATGAAGGGTCGAAGTCTGTGGGAAAATCGCCAAAATTATCAGCGGTTCGTGATGCGGCCTCTTGAAGGGGCACGCGGTGCTGAAAGCGTCCACTCATTCCGGATGTGACGTGATGACCCGCGCGGTCGGGACACGCCGCGAAGCTCCGGGGTCGCCGCCTATAAATAGGGGGACTGACCTCTCTTTTGTACTCTCGCAACTATTGTCCTTTTTCGCTCTCGACTTCGCGAAGCTCCGCGTACTCCGCGTCTGCTCTCCGCGAATCGAGCTTTGCGCCCAACCGCAACTCTCCTACTCCGCGACCGCACCCATCGAACTTCTGTTTGACAGAAAAGGCCAGACATCGTGGCTTGGTTTTGCGCCTAATATTTGCGAGAGATCTTTGCGAGAATGCTTCGTGATCCATCCTAAAAAAAAGCTTTTCTGTGCCGAAACCGAAATGGCCCATCGAGAAGTTGTGTTGGGGGTGCTTGCAGACGCCGCCTGGAGGGATGAGATGGCCAACTTTCTGGGCCTCGGGGAGATGGTCGAAGCCACTCAAATCGTACTTCTTTTATAGAACTTTTATCGTAGGGTCATAATAACTATCCAATGTGAAAAAAAGCTTCCCTTGTATGGCTTCGGGTTGAGGGATGACGTCTTCATCCCTGAGGCGAGTAGGGATGGACCATCATGCTGGTTTAGGATCTTGCCGTGTCAGCACCAGTGGTTCCGGGCAGACGATTGTGATGCGTGGGAGGACTTCACACCCATTACCAGTAACTTTCTCTACATTCATGTGAACAATATTGACGGGAAGCCACTGCAACGGGAGACGTCCCCTCCCTTGTACCGTGCCATGTTGTATGTGGCTTTGCAGGATTCGAAGAAGGGGTGGTCTAATGAGTGGGACCTGCGCCAGGGGGGAAACTTCACCAATGAATGTGCATGGGCCTACTAGGTAGGCACCCCATGTGAGGATTTTGGGGTCGAGCTGAGGAGAGTGGGTTTTTATGAGGCGAAATGGGCCTCCCAATTCCACATCTACCAACAGAAACAGCTGATGGAAGTGCATCTGAGTTGATGGTGGTCTAGGACCAATACATTTCACCTACACCATGGGGAGGTGGGCATCAACCTATGGGATTTCCACATAAATTTTGGGGGTTCCGATCATGGGGGCCATGTCTGATGAGTTCCTCCCTGTCATGAGCACGTGGGAGAATACAGAGCAGATGTCGCGACTGGCATCAGAACTGATGGAACTGGTCCCTGAAAAGGACAAGGAAGTGGTGAGAGATGTCCACATTAAGTAGTGGTTCAAGCGGTTCCTGAATTTCCCAAAAAATCGAGAGTTCCCTCCGAGGCCTCGAACTTGTCCGAAGGCAGCTCAACGGGGTTAGGAGCACTTGTATTGGCGGGTCTTGGAGGACAACCAATGGAAGACTTGGGGTTTCAGTATCAGCACTGAGCAACAGCCGATAGTCTGGATGGTGGTGTTCATTTTGGCCTTTATCTATGGTTGGATCCTAATGGTGAGGGATACCAGCATGGGGGTGCGGCCCAGATCATTTATCATGGCATCTATGCTGCCCATGGGGCAGCGGGTCAGTCTAGGGATTCCAATGCTCGCCAAGCTGTACAAGATGCTGCAGCACGTTAGCGAGGGAAAGAAACCGCCATGGATATACGGACCCTTCCACCACTTGTATGGGTGGATTGCGGAACACATCAGGGGGATCTATGAGTATCCAAACCCTATTTCGCCGCCAGGATCAATCTTCTGCCCCTCCATTATGAATGCGGCTGGTAGATTCCCATTCAAACTAAATGTACCACTGGTGCTGAACCGGGTGTGGAGGGAGGATGAGTTTAACTTCCACCCATTCCCATTGCCGATGGGGATACTCACGGACGACGGGCAGGGAACGGAAGAGAACCGGGCTTATCTCCTGGCCTTTCGAGGCAGAGTTTTGGTGGCATGAGTGGATCTTGAGACGCTCTGTGAACCGTACACCCCACATCAGTTTGCGAGGAACTTCTGGTGCCTCCAGCGGCTGACCCCGCAGGTCTACTGCGAGGTGAATCATGAGGATCACCCGTGTGTGATGAGGCACTTGTGGCTCATGTTCACACGGGAAGATGGGAAGATGCGAATTACATTCCCTCCATCCACCACCGCTTTCGGATTGGTGAGGGAGTATGCCATTAGCATGGATGCTGCTTATCCAAGGGAGATGCTGAAGCATCCAACTATTCGGTTTAGTGAGGGTGGGCCTCCTCTAGCCCGAGGTCGGGGTCGGATGGCAGCAAGGGCCTCTCGTGGTGGCGGGGCTACCATGGTGGCGTGACCTGCACAAGCCGAGGGTGTGGCAGCAGCAGCGGTTCCGGTGATTCTGGAAGAGCAAGGCCATCCGGAGGGGCAGCTGCCGAGGGGATTTGGTAGGATATACACTCATGATCTGGGGAAGCGGATGCGTCATATCAACATGGAAAAGGATGCCCTCTTCTCGGAGGCCTAGGATATTTGGGATGTCAACAGGAAATTCATCAGCCCACCCGAGATATAGACGCACATGAATCACCTCGGGATGGAGTTACTGGGCATAGGCCTAGTCCGGGCTGGTTTCATGGCGTCTCTGGCAGAGGCAGAGCAATACTTGGATGAGCTGGAGGAATACGTTCACTCAAGTGGTGTCACACGCCCAATGACAGACCGAGTGAGGGTACTGCTGGATCGGACAGTCCCCCCACAGTTTTCAGCTATCGATCTGAGGGAGCGCTTCCCCCTGCTAGAAGAATCAGAAGATTCCTATCGGGAGGATGAGGCTGATGGAGGGAGCCCGTTGGAGGAGGGTAAAGTCGGAGACCAAGACTCAGATTCTGATGATTTCACAGAGACTGTCGAGGTAGCATTCCGAAATTCTTTCCTTATGGTCCGTTCTCCGGCTATCATGGATTTATCACCGATGTTTGAGCCATGTATGTGGAACATGTACGCAGGCCTCGCTCCCGCCCCTTGGTAGGCAATGATGCAGGACCTTCAGAACCCGCACCTACAGCTGCGTCCAGTTCTACGTCTTGTGAGACCAGAGCACTCGAGGTGGCTCCTCAGGAATCTCCAGACCTTCCCACAGTATACGGAGGCCCCCACCTTGGGGTCCCGTCAGCATCGACTCATGAGAAGCACCAGGAGGTCAATCTTCATAAGTTTCCTTTAATGGATTCATTGTCGTCATATGTAGATGGTGCCAACTAATGTTTGTGTCCTTCCCTGTGGTACAGTTCTTCGACTGGCATGGGCTACTACGGAAAGGCTGGTCGGGATGTCTGGCAGTATACCTTCTAGGGGCATGCCGGTGATGGTGGATATAGTCCCCCCATCTCCCCGAGCTGAAACACTCACTATCATCGGCGGGGCCACCAGCAGGGTCGTGCCTGAGGTTATTGTGGTGGAGTCCGATGACGAGGATCAATCGGCCAACCCAAGTCCTGTCACGCCTGCCCCGGCGCCAGATGTCGCACCGAATTCGACACTAGATGCAGATCCTACCGAGGACTTCCGGTGGGCGTATCCTACGTACGAGCCTGCTTATCGCACAGACTAGGAAAAAACGGCCTCTGACGAGGATGATAGTAGCATAGTCTGTCACCGATCATGGAAGCTAATCACACACTTCATCAGGGACACCCCTCAAGAGCTATGGCTGAACAAAATGGACAGACATCGCACACGGCTGTGCGAACTGTGTGCTGGGGCAGTGGATGCCCAACGACCTCATGCGCTAATCTGAGACCTCAGGGCCGAGAAGATCTGGGAGTATGATCACGAGCTCAGCGTGGGATGGAAGCGGAGGAAGGCGACAAACATAAATAATCTCCAGGAGGTAGAAAGCGAGGTCCAACAACTGCAAACCCGGGTGGATGAGCACTTAGTCTCTCTTAATCCCCAATCTGAGCTGATCTCACGGTTGAAGGCCCAGCTGGCAGAGGCAGAAGAGCATAGGAGGCAGGCTTCTGGAAAGATGGTTGGAATTCATGCTGCTGTAGAGAGGGCCATATCCAAGGCTGATGAACTACGCCCCGCCGCTGCTGAGGAGGAGCGGGAGCTGAGTCAGCGGCAGAAAGTCTTGGACACCACAAGCCAAAGGGTGGCGGAGCTGCAGTGTTCTTTTGATAGGGTAAACCCGTCCATGGGGGGAGTCGACCCCCGGGTACTGTAACAAACTACAAGATTTTTAATGGTACTTTCATGCTTAAATTTATTCCTTCCTTGTTTTCAATGCCTTAGCATGCACGATTTCCACAGTTTGAATCGGTTCATTACATCCCTACGATGTTTGCGGGACGTTTGGCGATAATTCCCAAGCTCACGTGGGTCAAACCTGATGTGAGAAATAGGGGATAGTTGCCATCTCGTCCCACTCAACATAGGAGTGGAAACCATGTTACGGGCATCCGGGGTTTGGATAACCAGTACGGATTTCCAAAATATGGGAGAGGCCTGGCCAGAGAAGGAAGTTCTCAAAAAAGCTGAATTATCGTTTCTCCAGCGTGCCCTCATGCACAAACAGTCCCATGCCCGGGGTGCTGAAATCAGTCCGAACAGATGGAGACGGGAAGCATGAATTATGATGCCCCGGATTCGGAACACTGTATGTATGGCTTGAAAATAAAGGACAATCGTTAACCGTGGCGGGGAAATGATATCCTTACTGCGTTAGCCTGAAATGGGAACAACAAATGAGGGTCAACCGTTGACCATGTTCGAAACACGGGACTATGTCACAAATGTTGTCGATCAATCCTTCAGGATGTTGGCCCAAGAACATAGGAGGACCCTAGGTCGAGCATCCATACTATTAGGGGGTCCCTCCAAACATGACCAGTCTTCTGGGACGTTGGCCTAGGATGGTAGGTGGGCCGATGTGGCATGAGACCAGGCTGTTAGGGGGTCCCTTCAGACATGAAAGGTGACGAGGGTCCGAATAAGGGGCACGCAAAGCGTGGAATATGGAGTGATGGTTTGTCTGAACAGAATCAAACACTCATGTAATTACACCACCGTGGTGGGAGTATGCCCGATGGGTTCATTGGTTTGGTTATGGATACTTCCTTCTTTGGGACGGGGCCTCTTTAGCAAGGGGTCCGGCAAGGGGGCTAGAAAGTGGAAGGATAGGATTAATGATTCTGATAGGCAGGACCCTAGCCAAAATACTAGGGTGTCTCTACGTATCCCATGAGGATGGGAATCAAGCCATACGTAGTTCTGAAAGCACAGTTTAATGTCATTCGGGAAGACGAGAAGCCAGGCCGTGTTGGTACACATCCCACCAAAACTACTAAGCCCACATGAGTCATGCTCGATGTCAGAAATAAGAAGTAGTGGTGGGCCTTTCCCGACACAGAAAAGGGAAGGTTAGGGTGAAGGGATGCTCAGTGAATACCAGCCCCATGATACTAACATGACCATGTGGCACACCTATATGCGTGAAGAGATAGAGCCGAGCATGTTGGAATTACACCTGAACATGAGGAAGTGGAAATGTGTGAATCATGACGCTCGAGATTTGGATCACAATGACGACATCGTGACGATAGAGGATAACTATTAACCGAGGTAGAAACGCAGTATCCCTATCACATTAGCCTAGAATGGGGACAGAAAAATGAGGGTCGACCGTTGACCATGTTCGAAACATAGGACCATGTCTCAAATGATGTCAGAGATCTGTAGGGACGTTGGCCCGAAACGATTGGAGGGCCCTTAGGTCCAGCACTCATAGAGAGCCCTTAATCATAGAATCCATGTCGTCTGAGGTTCCTCTTGGATGTGGAATAGTATGAGGATCCAAATAGAGAGATCACGAAGCTTGATCCTGGGACTAGGGGAATGTCCACATGAAAATCCCACACTTCAGGCTCTTGGTCAAAACACATATGAATACAACAACGAGACATAATAGATAGTGGGAGAAGAGTCCTTTCTAATAGGGAGATCTTAGTTTAGGTTCGTAGAATTCGGACCATGGGTAGGAGGAAACATGGGAGGCAGAAGGTGGGGTATCTCAGACACCTGACGTGAATGGGAACCGGGGGTTCCGACCACTATGTGCTTCTCGGATAATTTTAGGTTGATGGACCATAAACGAGAGTTGAGCTAGGCCTAAAGAAAAATTCAAAGGCGTTCCTACGTACTCCACGAGGATGGGGATCATGTTGTACATAGTTCTTGAGGGAGTCTTAGTTTATGGTCTTAGAACTTAGACCATGAATGGGTAAGGGGGGCAAGGGACACATGGCAAGGCGGTTACAAAACCTGACGTGAATGAGGACCTATGCCCTACTTACCATGTGTTCTCTAGGGAAATAATCGAGTTGAGGGACCGATTACAAAGGTTAGGCTGGGTCTGGGGGAAGTGCCTGGGTGCTCCTACATATATCATGAGGATGAGAATCAATCCATACATAGTTATGAAGGGTGGAACGGTAAGGTACCAGTGCTGGGGAAAAAAGGGAGTGCGGGCGAGGCCCTTGCATTAAAAAAAGTGTAATTTGATAAATCTTGTTTGTCCTTTAAGGTGAGTGATTTTTTTGTGTGAAGCGACATGCCTAGGGTAGCAGGCCCTGGTGTCTTCACAATCATCAAGCCATGATAGGTGTTGATAAATGGCATGGCATGTGACCAATACCCAAATGGATGTCCTCTATAATGAGGTCATCACAATTATGTTATGTTTTTTGTCTTGCGGCCAAGACGATAATGTCACAATTTAGGGTCATGTGATAAGACCAAGCATGCATTTTAACGTCATGCAGCGCAGACATAGCAGAGATGATGAAAGGACGGGAATGTGTATGGTGTTGTGTAGAATAATCGACATGAATGGGGTCATAATCCCAAATTATACCATACGCAGTCCCAAGAGAGGAACCTCAGGCCGAGGGGCCCACATAGAGGTGAAAGGTAGCGGTGGAGAGACTTGCTCCCAAATTAGCTGGACCTGAAAACGAGGCATTCAGGTGGCCCTACATATCCCATGAGGATGGGAATCAACCTTTACGTAGTTCCGAGGAGATCTTAGTTTATGGTCTTAGAGCTCGGACCAGGGGTGGATGAAAAATTTCCATGTAAACATAGACCTCGACCCTATCCCTAATACCTCGCGAGTTAAACTCAGTTTGGGAAATAAGGGGGGGAGATCCTTATCACAATACCCGAAACATCCATCGAGGGGAAGTTGGTGAAGAGCCTCGAAGGGCACCTTTGACATAGCTTTGTTCCCCCAACGCGCATACGAGGATGGAGGAATAGTACTAATAGTTTTGAAACTCCACTTAGACATGATGAGAATGGAGAAGGATGTGAATTGTGTAACCGATATTTTGTGCTTGAGGGGGTTGGCATGGCGATGGAGGATAACTGTTTTACCATGGCGGAAAAACAGTCTCCATATTGCATTAGCTTGAGGTGGGAACAACAAACGAGCATCGACCGATGACCATATTCGCAACATGGGATTTTTATCAATTTGTTGTCCACTATGGGAAAAAACAATTATTATGACGGGGTATTTGAGACAGGCCTTATTCCCATCGCAAATGGTCAGTTATTTGTGACGGCAATACAGGTCTCGTCGCAATTTCAATGGCGCGGTTTGCGCGCCAAAATGCGGGAAACCTATTTGCGACAGGTAGACGGCTACCCATCGCAAGTACCCAGCGGTGGTACATTGTATTTGCGATGGGTAAATTTCCCCGTCATAATCAAATATTCACTAGGTGTTATTTGCGACGGGCCCCGTCGCCAATACAGGCCGCTGTAATGCCTATTTGTGACGGTCACCTTTAACCCGTCGCAACTACCCGCGGTGGTAAATACTTTTATGGGATGAGACTATTTACCCGTCGCAAACGAAAATCCAACGGGTGGTATTTGTGATGGGTCCCGTCGCAAATATCGGTGGTGGTAAATAGGAATTTAGGACGGGGATATCCGCCCGTCTCAAATAGAGGTGGCAGTAAATAGTAATTTGCGATGGGGATATCCACCTGTCGCTAATGGTGTGGCAGTTGCGACGGGCCAGTCGCAACAACCCTTTTACCTGTCGCCCGTAATTAATGCGTACGAAGGTATTTGCGACCGACCCCGTCGCCATTACCGGCGACGGTAAATAGAAATTTGTAATGGGGAGATCCGACCGTCGCTAATGGTGGCTATTTGGGGTGTGCCCGTCGCAAAATGCCTTTTACCCGCCGCCCGTATGTAATGCGGGAGAAGGCATTTGCGACAGTATCCCATCGCAAATAATCTAACCTATATATATACACCGCGTCCATTTTTTTCATAATAATTAGATCATTATTCTTCTCTCTCTCTCATTTTCAGTTCTGAGTAGAATTGTTTTTTTCTTTCGAAAAGAGGAAGGAAGGAGTTAGAACACGAAATGTATTTATATTTTTTTTAATTATTAAATTATTTTTAATTGTTAATTTTATTTTTAATTGTTAATTTTTTTTAATAAATTGTTTAGCTATATAGTATAATTAGTTTATTTGGTTGTACCAAATAATCATTTTCTAGATTCTAACATGTAGAGGCGTCTCTGACACAGATGTACCTAGGAGTGAAAAATCTGACAAGGTGTTTCGAGCTTGAGTTGGGGTAACCTGGTACACGACAATGGGCCTTGATGCACTCTTGGTTAGACACTCCCAGGGGATGTTTTGGTAATAATTAGAAATAAATATATAATTATAAAATAATTAAGAAATAATTGGATATTAAAATAATTAGGAAACCGTTAGATTTAATTATGATACAATTAGATTTTATTAATTAATAAACAATTAGATTTAATTAATTAGGGAACAATTAGATTTAATTAATTAGGAAGGAAACAATTAGATTTAATTAATTAGGAAGGAAACAATTAGATTTAATTAATTAGGAAGGAAAAAATTTGATTTAATTAATTAGGAAGGAAACACTTAGATTTAATTAATAAGGATGGAAACAATTAGATTTAATTAAATATGAAGGAAACAATTAGAATTAATTAATTAAGAAGGAAAAAATTAGATATAATTAATTAGGATAATTAAGAAACAATTAGGATAATTAGGAAGCGTGATTGACTGCTCATCTACCTCAATTTTTTTCATTTGTGTGGTGAGGCATGACATTAAACTTCTGCCTCCACATGTAATATCTGCATTTACTGTCAAAATTATCAACCTCATCGTCAATATAGAGGTGAGGAGGTTTATAATTTTGACAGTAAAAGGACATATTACATGTGGAGGTAGAAGTTTCCTATCAATATCAACACACAAATGAAAAGAAAATTGATGTAGATGAGCGGTCAATTACGTTTGTTTTTCAATTCATTGATTGATTAACCACCCACCCTATATGGATATCTTCACATTTCTAATTAGTAACATAATTAGTAACATAATTAGTAACATAATTAGTAGTATAATTTGTATCATAAATAGTAACATAATATAAAATATTATATTACTCTAATATTAATAGGTAAATAATACTTATAATAGAATTATTTTATTATTATATGTTTAATATTTATAATTTTTTTAATATTATTAAAATTATATAAAATTTATAAAATATTACAATTATCAATATTTTCAACATGTTTTGCTTTATTATTAAGAGTTCAAATCTCAAAGGGTCGTCAATTTTCAGGTCAGACCCAATAAAATGTTTGCGTCAACCGTGTCCAACGTAAACTCTATAATTGTTCTTGTTTGGTTGATCAACTCGCAAGTAGCGTTGCAATAGGACTACTCAAGTCATGTCTTTCTCATTACTTGTGTCGTCCTATTTCAACACTACTTGCGAGATGATCATCCCTGTAATGAAAATTATAGAGTTCAAATCGGACAAGGTTGACGCAAACTTTTTATTGGGCATGACCTGAAAATTGGCGACCCTTTAAGATTTGAACTATTAAGAATAAAGAAAAATCTGTTGGAAATATTGAGATTTGTAATAATTATTAATAATTATTAATAAAATTAATCAAAAGTCAAATAAATTCAAGTACATGGTTATAAATTGGAACAATTTCCAGCATATTGACAGCTACCTTTTGTTCAACGTCTCATATCTTTGATACTTTCTCCCACTAAAATCAGTATGAAAAATGTGCTCTAACGTATGTAAGAGCATGTTTTTCATGCTGATTTTAGTCGGGAGGAAGTTAAAAAGAGATGATCCGTCAGACAAATCAGAATAATTAGTAATATAATCTCCACAACGATGATTAAAGAATTTTATTTCATTATTCAAGCATATTTCATTTTTCCATGTATTGCTAAGTATTGATAAATTAATAATAATTAGTGGGGATGATTAAAACTAACTGTGTTGCCTATAATAATTGGTAATTACTAATAAATAACTATAATTATGTATCTTCTTTTTTACGATATTGTTTCTTATATCAAATTATTTAACAACAGTAATGGTTTTGAATTTTGTAGAAACATATATATGAATATTGAACAAGGAAATAGACATCAATCATTATTAGATAATCGTGCATGGATAAATCAGCGCAAAAATCCAAACTGTTCTAATTTAAATCTTGTATATGATGATGGAGTTGATGCTTTCTTATCATTTGCATCATCAAACCCAAAATTTGTTTCAAAAGGGACAATTAAGTGTCCTTGTAAAAACTGTGCTCTGAGAATGTTAGACATTTGACATCGTTGGGAAACATCTCTTATGTTATGGTTTTCAGTTAGATTATATTTTTTGGTATCAAAACGGTGAACGCAGTTCTAGGGAAGATACTAATAATTTGAATTCGGATCCATCACGGTTTTAGAATTTAGTACATGATTTTGTAGGGTTATCCGTTCAAAAAACAGAAATCGAGGATGATGTTGATTTACCTCTAGAGTTGGAACCATCTGAATTTGCTGAGTTGTTTAGGTCTGATGAGGATGCATTATATCCTGGTTGCAAGATAAGAAAATTAGAAGCTGTTGTAAAAATAAAGGCAATTAAAACAGATAATGGAATGTCAAATAACTGTTTTGGTCAGATATTTTCTTTGGTTAAAGCACTGATACATGAAGTAAATGTGATGGCTTCTAATTATTATAAGAGAAAAAGACTCGTTCGTAATCTAGGCCTTAGTTATCAAAATATCCATGCATTTTCAAACGATTGCATCTTATATTCTGGTGAAAATGAGTAGTTGGATAGTTGTCCCACATGTGGACAATCGAGGTATAAAGAAGCTCAATTAGGGAAGTCTGGATTGATTCATGTAAAACAGTTGAGATATTTCCCGCATACACCCAGGTTGCATCGTTTATTTATGTCTCAGAACAAAACAACATTGATGTCATGGCACAAAATCAATATTTCAAATGGTAAAAGCTTGATTCATCCATCTGTTGGTGATTCATGGAGAAATTTTGATCATGTGCATCCGTCTTTTGCTTTAGAATCCCAAAACGTGCGATTGGGTCTTTCTAATGACGGTTTTTTTCCATTAGGATCCTTTGGTAGTCATTATTCCTGTTGTCCTACCATTATAACTCCGTACAATTTGCCTTCATGGATGTTGATGAAAGAGACTTATATCTTTTTGACATTATTAATCTTAGGACATCCGAAAAAGAATATTGATATTTATTTTAATCAATTGATTGATGAGTTAAATTTATTGTGGAGTAATGGTGTTGGTACATATGATGCTGCTGCGAAATAGAATTTTTTATTGAAAGATACTTTGATTTGGAAAATTAGTGACTTCCTGGCATATGGTATGTTATCTGGCTGGATTACACATCGTCCAAAATCATGTCGTTACTGTATGGGAGACAAGAAATCATTTTTGCTCGTGAATGAAAAAAAAACCTTGCTATTTTGACTGTCATCGTAGATTTCTTCCAATTGATCATCCTTTTCGGAGGAATAAATCTCATTTCAGAAAAGAAGGAATTGAAAGAGATGAACCTCCAAAATTGATCTTAGGTACAGAGTTACAATCAGTTTTATTTTCATTACCTTCCATCACTTTTGGACCGACTATAAACAAACAGAAAATTCATTGTTTTGGGAAAGAACACAATTGGACAAAATGGAGGATTTTTTGGAATCTGCAATATGTGTCTGATTTGTTGGTCCGACACATGTTGGATGTCATGAATATTGAGAAAAACTGTTTTTATAATTTATTTCATACAGTTTTGGATACACCGTGTAAAACCAAAGATAATGTAAAGGCACAATTAGATCATGCCCAAATTTGCAGGCAACCAGAACATGAATTGTTTGAAAATGTCAGATCATAGAGATTAATGAAGCCAAAAGCAGCTTATACACTGACCGAAGAGAGTCGCTTATTATTTTTTCAGTGGATTGCATATTTGAGACTTCCAGATGGCTATGCTTCCAACTTGGGCAGATGTGTTAAAAATGGTCATATTACCGGATTAAAAAGTCATGACTACCATGTTATAATAGAAATACTTATGCATATTGGATTAAGAGGTTTGTTGAATTCTATGATTTGGGATTTGATAACAGATATATCATATTTTTTCCGAGACATGAGTGCGGCGACAACAGACTACGATACTGTAAGCAAACTGGAAGAAGCTGTTGTTGTATTTATATTAAATTGGAAAAAATATTTCTGCCGGCTTTCTTTGACTCAATCGAACATATGATGTTACATTTTCCACATGAAGAAAAATGTGGAGGTCCGGTTCAGTTTCGATGGATGTACCCATTTGAGAGATGCATGGAGAAATTGAAGAAACAAGACTGTAACAACACATCAGTTCAAGGCTCAATTGCTGAAGCTTATTTGCAAGAAGAAATTGCTTTATTCTGCTCTCATTATTTTGAATCTGAATATCCCTCAAAATTTAACCGCATGGGTCGAAATGCAGGGGATTTTGATGATGATATGAACAATCAATTATCAGTTGTCAATCAGCCCGAACATGGATTGGATGGAGTTCATGATAGATGGATTTCAGATGATGAACATCATAGAGCTCATACATATGTTCTACTCAACTGTGAAGAAATGTCACCAATTGTTCAGTGAGTTCTCTTATCCCTTATTCTATAGATTATGTTACAGTAAATTATTCATATTGTATTTGTTGGTTATATGATGATCATATCAAGAAAAAATTTCCACAAATTACAGCAGCTGGCTTAGAAGAACGTCAGCAAATTAAATTTTCCTACTGGTTACAAAAACTGGCAACATACATTCTTTTTTTGTTTTAAATATAAATTCAATTTATTACTTGTAATATTGATAAATGTTTTAAAAAATTTCAGGTATCTGTACATGCTGATAAGATTGATAGTCGATTGCATATATTGAGTATCCCACCATCCAAAATGGTTAAATCTTATAAATCATATGTGGTGAATGTTTATCGCTTTCATACACGTGCATATGGGGAATCAAAGAAAACAATGAATAGTGGTGTTTTTTTGAAGGGATTACATCATAGAGATATTGAAGATGACTTTTATGGCATGCATGAAGAAATTATTGAACTGTGTTATTTGGGACAGAATTATGTAACAATGTAAAAATATCGATGGCTGGATACTGAGAGAGGCTTGTGTATTCATCCGACTCATGAAATTGTTGATATTAAACATGAAAGTCTTCTTGCAGTAAATGAACCATTTTTATTGGCTCATCAGGCACATCAAATTTATTATGCAAAATACTGTGCTACTGCAAAAGAGTTGGATGATTGGTGGATTATAATAAAAGTTAAATCTCGAGAAAATCAGTTTACTCAAACTGAATGTGGTTCTACTGAAGATTATGAAAATGAAATTTTTCAGGACACTCCTCAAAACACATCTTTTTCACAAATAGACATGAATATCGAGGATGACACCCCACAGTTAAGGGTCGATGGTGACGATGTTTTCAATGATGTTACAACTGGATTTGAAATGACAGGATATGATGAATGTGAAACTAATATGGAAATTGATGATTTTGATGAGGAAGATGAAGGCATTAACATTGACAACTATGAAGATGATGATGAATATGAACATTGACACAGTAAAATGATGGTTAGAATCATAACAAATATATATCTATACATAATAGTTATTTTCAACTGTTTTCTAATAACAATCATTTCATGTTTCAGATGGACTCGGAAACGTATCGTCAGTTGCTGGAGGCTGACCTACCTAATGATGATGAGGTTTTTGAGTCATCTGACCCTCTGGCTGTTGGAAGTACAGGGAGCACTCGGAGGGGGCATGGTCTTGCTAGACTGATGATTCAAGATCCTATCCCGGAGCGACGTCCACCTCTTGGATTCGATGTGCACACGCGGTGGTATGGTAACCTGTGTATTTTAGTTATCTTTCATTATAATTTATTAATATTCTAATTGTTTTATTATTTGTTCTTTTTCCTCATTTTTACGTATATAGCTATTGGACAGGGGAGAACTATCTTGCACAATTATTTTTCTCATCCTTGGCTCACATGGGATCAGATTCCTGCTGATGTGCAGGCTGCCATGTTCGATCATTGGCTGGTACGTAATTAAATAGTATTTATTTTGAAATTTAATTCATTAATAACTTTATATTAGGGTTTATGTTATCCCATCGACGAGAGCATGCTCACCGCTATCTGTGCGGCATAGGTGGTGTCTATGTGTGACCGTTTCAGTCAGTTTTTGCATAATTTGAGAAAGACAGTTGTGAAGAAAGCCGGAGTGACAGAATTTGATGAGTACTATAGAACCCACTAACCAGAGTACATTTCATCTCACGTTTGGGATGGATTATATACACACTAGTTGGGTGGCGGGTTTCCGAGGAGATCTGCATTCGGTCGACAGAATCGGGGGAGACAAGAGGTGACGCATCAAGCCGGTAGTCGTACATTGAGTGCGCATAGAGAGCATCTGGTAAGTACTTTTTTTAATATTTTATACAACTTTAAATATAAACAGTTTTTTTATATTCATATAGGAAGTAGAGCAGCACGGTATTTCTGCGTACAACGTTTATCGGAGGATGTACACTGACCCGGAAACTGGAGAGATTAGAGGTGACCGCCAGCGCCAGATTGTGGTCAGTATTATTTTCATTTCATTTTGAAAATTAAATTCATATAATCTTTTCATTATTTTAATTTATAATTGAAACTTAAGGAGTCATATGAGGTTGTGACCTCTCAGACACAGGCTGAGAGTCAAGACGAGACGGGTGATTAGACTAGTGCCCACCATTTTGATGAGACGACATGGATGCAGGCGACCCAATATAGCTTCAAAAAGGGCTGAGTAGTTGGTATCAGCTCTCATTTGACTCCTGCAGCTTATTATGGTACTGCTGCGATGTCGGAGTCCAGCTCGAGAGGAGCTCGTAGAGAGACATCATGTTCTGCCTCACAGTATCAGGAGCAACTGCGTGCATAGAGTCAGCTTATAGAGGATTTGCGTCAGGGGTAGGAGTAGATTCGTCAGCAGCATGATGAGGAGATGCATCGATGGAAGGAGCAGATGCGTCAGTAGCATGATGAGAAGAGACTTCGATATGAGGAGCAACATCAGGATTATATGGAGTATATGTGTCGTCTGACTCATAGTTTAGGGATGGATTTTCCTCCACCACCTCCTCCAGGTCATCCAGGTCCTCCATATTATCCACCCCCAGTGATTTTTTTAGATGTGATAAACATTTCTGTTCATTATTTATTGTCATATTAGATATTTACAATTCCTCTTTCATATTGGTACGAATATTACGTGATTTAATTTTTTTTTATTTTTTTTCAATATATTATTACTTATTATTATTATTCTTAATGTCTGCTTATTTTGGTAATATTATTTTTATTATTTTATATTTATTGTTAATATTTAGAAGTTTATAATTTTGTTAATATTAATATTATTAATATTTTTTTTTTCATAAATATGTTTGTTTATTTTAATAATAATAATATTATATTAATTTTTTATATTAATAATATTAGTACTATTATTATTATTTTTTGATATTAATATTTCATAATATATAATATTATATTATTTATATTCATATTATTATTATTTTTTGATATACATATTTCATAATTAGTTTATATATTTATTTTATTATTAATATTATAATAATATAATTTATTTATATTATCAATATTAATATTATTATTATATAGATAGTTTAATAATAATAATATTATATTAATTTTTTATATTATTAATATTAGTATTATTATATTATATTATATTATTTATATTCATATTATTATTATTTTATATTAATATTTCATAATTATATTTTATATATTTTTTATTTATATTATAATAATATACTTTTATTATATTATTAATATTAATATTATTTATATACAATATTATACGATTTGTAATAATTTTTATATTATTTTTTAAATTTTTTAGTATTTGCGACCGGAACATTTGCAACAGGATTTACCGTCGTAAATATTTTTTTTACTGTACCATTTTCGACAGGACGAATACCCATCGGGAAAAACTTTCTGCGACGGTCTGTCACAAATACCTTCGTCGCAAGTATTTTTTAAATTTCGCATTTGCAAGGGGTCAGAATCCCGTCGCAAATAATATATCTGCGACGGCCCGTCCCAAATAATTGTTTTATATATAAACGAAAACTCATTTGCGACGAGCGAAAAATACAGTCACAAATACTCTTTTTGTGACGGGACCGCCACAAAAACATCTATTTGCGACGCCGTTTTCGACAACGGGAAATTTGCGACGGAGCCTCGTCGCAAAAGGCCTTTTGCGACGGGATCCCTTCGCAAATCGCCAGTTGAAAATATTTAGTTTTCCTATAGTGTTCCAAAACCCCCAAGGGAATTGGCCCGTAACAGTAGGAGAGCCCTTGGGGGTAGTATCCATACCATTCTTTGGGGTCCCTTTGGGTGTGAAAGATGATGGAAGCCCTGATGCAGGGATTCAATAATCCTAGAAAGCGGGTGCGGACGTGTTCGAGTAAAGTCTGGCATTCCAGGTAATAAACCGGAGTATCCTTAGGCACATTGGTAAACAGTCAGAAAGGGTTGACGAAACATATTGAGAATGGCGTCACCATTATAGGACCGACATGAATAATGGCATAATCCCACACCACACCATATAATCCCCTCTAGGAGGAAGTGTAGGCCGAGGAGCCGAGGTGGGATAGAGGTTCCCAAGAGATGAGGCTGGACCTGAAGCTTAGATATTCAGGTGGTACTATGTATCCCATAAGGATGGGAATCAAGCCATACATAGTTCTCTAGAGGGAGTTTAACGGCATGCGGGACGGGTTGAGGGAGTAAGATACCCCCAAGGAAAGGAAGGGGAAGTGTACAGTACGGCATACAAACCGACATGGATGAGGGAATAACTACGTACCACACCATACACTTCGGGTAAGAAGTTGGGAAAAGGGGCCTGAGAAGGCCAAGGGGCCTAAGGTCAGGCCTCAGTCAGGAAGGTCTGACTAGTTTCCAGTTTAATGTCTTGGAGTGAGGACAAGGGTCATGGGCCCAGAAAGGCCAAGAGGCCTGAGGCTGGGCCTCGTGATGGAAAGTGTACGACATGGAACATGATCCCGATGTGAATGAGGACATAGTCCCACACCACGTCATACACTCCGGGTAAAAGGTTGGGCGAAGGGGTCCGAGAAGGCCAAGGGGCCTATGGTCAGGCATCGGTCAGGAATTCCAAACTGGTTTGCAGTTTAACGTCTTATATGGGGACGGGGAAAGAGATAATTGTATCTCAATTGGGGACATGCACAACATGGCAATTAACCCAGCGTGAATGAAGATTTAATCCTTCACCCCGACGTACATCCCTTATAATAGATTTGGGGCGTGGACCCGACCGATGGAACCACCCAGAGGAAATCTTGTCACTTCGGGATGCGGCAGAACGAATCACTGCACTCGATGTTTGGGACATCTCGGGGTGGACCCAATGATCCAGGACACTATCAACCACGTTCAAAACACAACGTGTTGATGGTGACCTGATATGGGAGAAACAAATGAGTGTAGACCATTGACCAAATTCACAACGTGGGACTTGTATCGGCTTGCTGCTCAAAAACCCTCGGGGGGCGTTGGCCCATGTCGGTAGGAGAGCCCTTGGGCGTAGTATCCAGGCCGTTCTTGGGGGTCCCTCCGGGTGTGAATGATGATGGAATCCCAGTCATGGAGTGGGTGAAGCCTAGATGTATCCATCCACGAAATAGGCGAACTTCTCCCGGGGGGACGTGCAGCTGGGTCGAGGCTTACTCGACATGAGTTGGGGACAAAGTGTGCACCCTTCCATATGTCTTGTCCCAAGGGGGATATTTTAGATTTTGGGCTGGGCCGATAGATGAAATGTCCGAGAATTCCTACGTATCCCATTAGGATTGGAATCAAGCCATACATAGTTCTTGAAGGCCTTACCGGTTAACGTCATGCGGTGAGGACGTGGGAGGATAGAATAATGGGAGTGGGCACATGGTGAAACACTTATAATCGTTGTATGTGCGGGGCTAAGGAATACTACTCCTCGTTATGCAAATATCCTCCAAGGAGACTATACCCAGGGGGCAGCGGAAGAGAAGAGCTTGGGGCTGGGCTCAAGATGAGGCGTCTAAGAGTTGCTACTTATCCTAATAGGATGGGAATCAAGCCACACATAGTTCATGAAGGCCATGCAGTTTAAAGTCATGCGGTGAGGATGTGGGATGGAGATCTTAGTTTAAGGTCATAGAGCTTTGACCATTTTTCAGTTTATCGTCTTGCAGGACGGCGGTGCAGTTTAAGGTCGTGCAGGACCATACAGTTTAAGGTCATGTCGGACCAAGGATGCATAGGGAAAGTACTGCTTGAGGAACATGGCATTGGTGGGAGGAGTTACGCGCCCGCCATTCTTGGTAACCAATGAGTATGCCCCGTTGGGGTAAAACTTATGGATGATATAAGTCCCTTCCCATTTGGGCTCTAGCTTGGGTGGTTTCCTACCGGGGATCATTGGCACTCGAAGGGCCAACACTAGGTCACCCTGTAGAAAAGAACGAAGGAAAACCTTCTTGTTGAAGGCCCTCACTATCTTATTCTGATGCCTTTCCAGATTGTGCAGGGCATGAAGCCTGTTCTCATCCAGTGATTCTAATTCAGCTAGATGGATTTCAGCCACCTCATCTGGTGCCTGGTGGTTATAGACTGCAGTGTGTAATGATGGCAGCTGGATATTAATGGGTGGGATGGCCTCCGCCCCATACACTAGGGAACATGGGGTTACCGGGGTAGAGTTGCGAGTCATCGTCTGATAAGCCCAGAGGGAATTGGGGAGCTTGTCCGGCCAACTTTTCTTGTTCTGACCAACCATCTTCTGCAGAATATTAGAGAGGGTTTTTATGAATGCTTTGATCTGTCTGTTTGCCTATGCGTGATAGCGGGGGGTATGATTCCAATGGATTTTGTAGTTGGCTTACAATTTCTTTAGCTCGGTCGCTCGGAGGTTGGTGTCGTTATCGGTGAGGACAGCGTGAGTGACCCCAAACCGGTGGATGATATTGGAGGTCACAAAGTCGACGATGGAACGGGCCTTAACCTCTTTAATCGGAACTGCCTCTGCCCACTTGGAGAAGAAATTTGTAGCAGTTAGGATGAACCTACACTGGCGAGCTATCGCTGGTGGATACGGTCCCACTACATCAAGTCCCCACACCACAAATGGCCAAGAGTACTTGGTGGGGTGGAGGGGCTTCAGCGGCCGATGCAGGATGATTGCGTGAACTTTGCACGCATGGCATCTCATGGAATACCTGATACAATCATGGATCATAGAGGGCCAGAACTACCCCAACCTTCAGATTTGATGGGACAGCTTTGGCCCAGCTTGATGAGCACCATAGGAACCGGCGTGAACCTCTTGCATAACCTGATAAATCTATACTCCTTGAATGCAACGAAGGAGGAAGCCATAGAAGCTCCGCTTATAAAGGATATGCTCAAGACTGGGACCGCTCTGGAGGGTAAATTGCAACGCACGGCAACAGATTCTCCCGCGCTCGGCCCGGTCATCTAGGAGGCGTCCATTTTGAAGATACTCGACAAAAGGTGCCCTCTAGTCAGGAGCATCCTCGGCCACTGTTTCCGACAGACCTGGGACCGCCGACGTAGCAGGTCTGGCAGTGAGATGACTTACCCGCAGGTCGTCATTGACCTCTTGGGTGACAGGGTCAATGACTCTCTGGTGCGCCACATGTATAATCAAATTATCTTTCTCGGGTTCTCTGAGGGATGCAGATAAATTAGCCAAGGCGTCCGCTCGACCATTCTGTGACCAAGGGACATGGGTAACCTCTGGTCTAAAAGAGAATTGGGCCATTAGACGGAGGGTGTACTGCAGTAATGGAACAAGCTCCGGCTTCCTGACAACATAGTCACCATTTACTTATTTTATTACCATCTCGTAATCTCCTTTCACATGTTGATGGGGCACATCGATCTCGAGGCCATCTCAAGTCTGGTGATGAGAGCCTGATACTCTGCCTCGTTGTTGGTACAACCTTCTGACAACAGGAACAAGAATGGCAGGACGGCTTGCACTGTGGTAATGAAGAAAATACCCATACCCACTCTCTTGAGGTTATGATCATTGAGCCTCCTGCCGGTGGGGCTCCGGGAGGCACCGTCGAAGTGCATTTCCCAACATGAGATGTCATGATCGACTGAGAGGATCGCCTCATCAGGAAAATCCAGGTATAGGGATGGATCCACAGAGGTTGGATGGGGAGCTAAAAAGCCTACCACCGCATGTCCCTTAATGTCCCTCTAAGGCACGAACCTAATGTCAAACTACTAGAGGATCACTAACCACTGCGCTAGTCGGATAGTCAACATGGGGCGGTTCAGGATGTACATCAGTGGGTCTACCCGAGAGACCAATTGTACCACATGGTGCTGTAGGTAATGCCGCAACTTTTGTATGGAAAACACGAGTGCAAGGCATCTATTTTCGATAGTGGAGTATCTGATATCCATATCAAGAAGCATGCGACTGAAATAGTAGAGACTGTTCTTCATACCCTCGTTATTCTTCTGAGTGAGAAGTGAAGCAAGGGACCGTTCTAGGGCGGTCACGTAAAGGACCAGCGGATTTCCGGAGATAGGTGGAATAAAAACTGGAGTTTAGAGCAGGTACCACTTGATTTCCTCGAAGGCGATCCGACACTATTCATCCCATTCTTAGGTAGCGTCCTTCTTCATGAGCCAGGAAAAGGGCTTACACTTGCCGGTCAGATTCGCAAGGAATCGGCGTACATAGGCTAAGTGTCCTTGGAGATCTTGAAGTTCCCGAATATTGCTCAGGGGAGGCGTTTGGCTTATGGCCATGATCTTCTCTCGGTCGATTTCAATGCCTCAGTATCTAACAAAAAATCCAAGAAACTTCCCAGAAGTGACCCTGAAGGCAAACTTCAACAGGTTCATCTTCATGTGGTGGGAATAGAGGGAACCCAACACTTTCTCAAGGTCTTTGATATGGTCCTGGAACTGGAACGATTTGACCACTAGGTCATCCACGTAGCAGTCTAAAAGCATCTCCAGAATCGTCTTGAATATGCGATTCATGACCCTCTGATAAGTGGCACCTTCATTTTTTAGGCAGAAGGGAATAACCTGGTAACAAAAGGTACCTTTGGGAGCCCTTAAGGTGGTGGAATCCTCGTCCTCAAGGGCAATCCGGATTTTTTTGTACCTGGAATACCCATACATGATAGAGAGAGCTAGGAAACAGGTCGTGGAATCAATCAATAACTCAGTCACAAGGAGGGGAAAGTCATCCTTTGGGCAGTGGCGATTGAGGTCGTGGATGTCGATGCAGACCCTGATCTTCCCATTCTTCTTCCGGACTGGATCATTGTTGGAAAGCCACTTGTGACACTATACTTCCATGATGAAGTTGGCTTTGATAATCTTGTCAAAATAGTCCTCAACCATAGCATCGTGAGAAGGGTGCATCTTTCTGGGAGGCTACTAAAACTCGTGGTGGTTTGACAGGAGGCCCAGGCGGTGGACGACTACCTAGGGATCTAGTTCTTCCATCTCGTAATAGCTCCAGGCAAACACATCATGGTTTTTCTTTAGAAAGTCTACGTACCACTGCTGCTACTCGGGGGACATGGCTACACTGATCAATGTGGGTCTCGGATCTACCTCGCTACCAAGGTTCACCAGTACCAGTTCATCAACCGTGGTAGAGATGCCTTCTTCAAAAGAGGGGGAGCATCCTCCATATCTTCCTCTCCACCCATGGAGGGGTTTCCTGCAATGGGAGCTACTTTTGAGCTATCAAAACCTGACAGGTAGCTGGTGCCGGCTTGGGAAGCAGTGGTCATCATATCAGGAGACCCACTCACCACTAAGACCATAGAAAAGAAGGAAGTCGATCCTATTCCATCTGGGCTTCGGCCTAAGGGTCCACGTTTGATGACATCAAAGTAGTGGTGATGCATCAGCCTGAGTCTATTGATTCCAGCCCAGCAAAAAAGACACGTATGATGTACTACCATTGTCAAAAGCTTCATATTACAGTACCACATACGGGTAGGAGGCTCCGAGATCACCTAAGCCTGGTCGGTTTAGGAGTACGAGATGATTTTCCATCGTTTCTTGGACATGGGAACATGCCTTCCTTGCATACCTGAAACAACAAAACTCTGCCCCATGTCTGGGGTTGTGGCCTCCAATCAGTGGATCTGAAGGATGTAGGGGTCATCCATGCTTGCCCAGGGATCACTTGTGATCGGGGCGGGTTCATCCTCACATTCTACAATTTGCTTATCCTTGCTCTTGTAAAAATCGTCATCCAGATAGCGGGCTTCACAAGAGGAAAATGGAGATGCATCTCCTTGGAGCACGCCTACTTGACCATTGAGGGAGTATTAGAGGCATTGGTGATACAATGAAGGGACCGCTGTGTGTAGATGGAGCCATGGCCTACCCATCAATGCGTTGTAGGCGGTGTCCTGGGAGACAACCATGAACTCTGTGCTGGAAATTAGGCCACCGAACTGAGTCTTCAGGCGGATCCTGCCGACTGGGGATTGCTCGGTCTTGTTATATCTCTGGATTCTGAGGTCAGAAGGAGTTAAATCATCTTCAGATAGACCCACCTTTTGCAGTGTCCGAGTCAGGATTAGGTAGATCCCGAAACCCGTGTCAACAAGGCAGCGGCGGACTTCCATGCCATTGAAGTGGCCAGTGATGCATAGTGGGTGAATATGCCCTTGTATGGGAGTGTCCTCATCATCACCGGAGAACGAGATAAATTCCTGGCATTCGGAGTTCTCAATTTTCTCAGTGTTGAAGGCTTCCACAGATGCTACGTCCGCCTCAAACTGAAGGGGGCTCCTTAGTGCCACGACAAGTTTCTCGTGCATTTCAGATGATAGGAGAAGGTCCTCAAGGATAGAAAGCCTTGCTGGAATTCCATACAGGTGCGTCAGGACATCATACTTTCATGCCAAGCACGATCCTCTGCTTACATAAGGTCATTCTGTAGTTGGAGGAATAGCGGGTCCTGCCAGTTGAACTAGCGGTTGGCTAGTGCTGGGTACATCCCGCTGCATACTAGTTGAATCCTGGAGAGTAGTCTCCAGACTAGGATCAGATAGCAGAGACTGGCCTGTAGCTGGGGAAGACTGACCACAATACGGACGAGGCAGCTCTGCCTGATCTAGTAGCACAAACGACGATGGAGGTAGATCTGAGGGCATCAGATGAGGTTGTGCATGCTGAGCCCTGCACTGAGCCTGCTTTCTGGTTTTAGTAGCATGCACGGCCTGACTGAAAGTGCCCACTGACGTGCCTCGTCAACCAACATGGTTTCGTTTCTTCTGACGATGACGTCGGCTGGAAACGTTGGGGAGGTTCACCTGGTGTTCCCCCTCATCAGGAGTTGTATAGAGTTTTACCAGCACAACAGTGTTAACCGAAGCGTACCCCTGGCTATCGCTCGACGAGTCATCCACCGTCGGGCAGATTTTGGGATGAATCCCTATTTCAGGGGGCCTAAAGTCACCAAGAGTGCGTGATGACGATGGTAGTGGCAGAGCACGTCCCTTCTTCTTGTGTCATCGCTACTTGCCCTTTTGGGAAGAGGTCGGCTATGAAGGTGATGCAGAGGAACCGGTTACTTCCTTCGGGGTCTCCGGTTGATTCAAGCGTGCCCGGATGCTACCATGGGCACGGGCGATGGTTTTTCGAGCCATCCAGTCATCATATTTCTGGGACCCATGGCTGGGAACCTGCTGCCACTCGCCTTCACTATCGCTACTGATCGCTGACCCTACAAAGACACCCGCTACTTGTGTTGGTACCGGGCCCATCTTGACTATGTTTTTGTCGACCTGGTCTTGAAGCCAGTCTTTAAACACATAGCATTTCTTGATGGTGTTCCCCAGAATCCGATTATAAGGAAATTAGTTGGGATGATCGGTGAGATTCGCCTCCGTCGGCCATCTGCACTCGGGTATGCGCACAATCGCTTTCTCTAGAGAACATCGGAAGTAGCCAGGGACCTGATTCTTATTGACGAATAAGTTTGGTGCCTTCTTTCCAGATAGGGGGTCCTGGGCGCCTGGCCCTGACGAGGGGCCAGAGGGGCCTGTCGAGGAGGCAGCGCCTGATTGTCTCGCATAGGTGGGGGTGGCGCATTGCGCGGGGGAGCCTGTCGACTCTGAGGAGACCGCTATTGGGCAGGATCCTGCACTTGAGGTGGACGACCTCTGCGGGGTTGCGGGGCTCGTACCACGGGCAGTAATTCCAGCTACCTGGGGGCTTCTATTTGGGCCACCGCGGCGTGTTCGGCTCTGGCAGCTCTCTAGGCTGGGATCACAGGGGGCAACGAACGTGCTGACTAGCCTGCTGCAGAGCCTCCTCAAGGCGCTGAACCTTATATGATATATCTCAGAACCCTCCAGGGTAGTTCTGGGTTATCAGGGAAGGTACCAGCTCTGTTTTAACATTCCCTACACACATTTTCAGTAATTTCTCCTGAGTCAGTGGCATGTTGAGGCAATATGTAAGTCCCTTCCACCGGGCGATGAAGTCTGTGACTCTCTCATCAGGCCTTTTCTTGCACATGAAGAGGTCTGCGATGGTGGTCATCCGCGTGGTTGAGCTGAACTGGTATAGGAACTGCCGGCGGAGATCCTCCCAACTGGTCACCGACACGATAGGGAGATGGCTGTACTAGATGAATGTAGGGCCCTCCAATGTCTACAAGAAACATCGGTGCTTAGTGGATTCTTGCGGGGACGGAGTCCCCAGTATGGGGCCACACCTACAAGAAAAATGGGCCATGTGCTGCGGCGGGTCCCCTGTACCGTTGAAGGGCGAGAAAGTGGGGTTCCCAAAACCTGGGGGTGCAGGCATATCATCCACCCACGCAGGATATGGCTTGCCATCCGGTGGGACTGCCACCTGCCGCGTTTCCAATGCTTTGAGGCGGGTGATGAGTGCTGCTATAAGATCATCCGTGTGGGGGTCCCTATCTTGACGGGGATCCCTAATCGTATGTGCGTTGTCGGGTTCTTCGACACAGTAGGTGGCTTCAGTAGCTCGTGGAGCAAATGGAGGAACGACCTATGGGGAGACTGGATGAGCCCGGGCTGGATTTCATAGATTGCCCCATCGTTCAAGAAGGTTTGGCGAGACGTATCATGCCCTCTTTCCATGGGCTCTGGCTTCTGCCCTGTCTGCGAAAGCAGCAAGATCAGGGTTACCCGAAGGCATCTCGTCTGGGGGAAATTGTCCTGGACCCTATTGCCCTGGTTTGGGATTATCATAGTCGGGTCGCCGTTCTGCAGCACGCTCGGCCAAGAGTTCGTCAACCAGCCTCTTCTGTTCAATATGTTGCTGGCGCAGCGCGGCCTTTTCGGAATCTTTGTCTGTTTTCTGTACAAAGGCGGATGGGTCGGAGTGCTTGACAGTTCTGATGTGCTCCTTTCCCATACCGGCATTTTGAATGTGTACCAGTGACTCAGTGGGTACATGGAGGCCTAGAAGGTTCCTCTGCTGATGGGTAACCCTCCTTGATGGGTCTAGAAGTGGCGGCACACCCTCAGGGGGTAAGTCTCCATTGAGAAATTCAAGCTCATATTCCTTGTCCACTACGTCATCCATGTGGACCGCGACCCCTCTCGAGGGCATGTTCTCAATGTCTCATAATGAATTGGGCTGCCATCGGAGATGGATGAAGAGGAGAGAGGCATAGTGTCCCGAGCCACAGACATGCACATGGGGGGTAGCTTCCCTGATGACTCTATATAGTACTTTTAAACTCTGAATTTATTTATGTTGAAGGGTGATCTGACGGCCTGGTGACTCGGGGTGCTGGGCCACAGGGTGTGCGGCCAAATAGATCAGTCGACACTACTCGCTAATTTCTTCAAGGTGCTCTTGACTCCTGGGGTACACCATCCATTAATAACGAAAGAGGATGTGTGGCTCCCATAGTGTTCGGCGGAAGCACCCCACATCCTCCGGGGTAAGGGACCCCATTGCGCAAAATTTCAGCATTGCCATCAGCCAAAACTTTTCCGGGAAGTGATCTACTGCGAGAATTCTCCAGAAGCTCCTGGTCTCGGACTCAGGGTCCGACCCCGTATTTCCCAACTCGTCAACCAGAGGTAGCTGAGGGACCGGTAGCGGTACCGAGGCGGACGACTGGGACAATAAACATGGTGGTGGATAATACGGCGAACGAACTGACTGACCGCCAAATTTCGGGCCATCCTCTGAAGAGTGAGGTGACCTGACCACAATATCGTGATACAATGTGCTGATAGCCACAACTTCTACCGCAGGAATTGCGGTTGCCGGTGATAGGTCATGTCATTTCTCTACCGTTGTTTGTCCCCAAAATAGATCTCTGTGATATCTGGTAGAGATAGAGGGTGCTTTCGGTGACGACGATGGTGATTGTACGGTCGGGACCTATGGAATTTCAATGATTTATTCCTCTCGGATGTACCTTCGGATAGAGGTGGGACTTCGGTGGACCTCGCATTCTGGGAGAATGAGGCAGACGTGCCTGGTTCCTGCACCAGTCCTTGATGTGGAGGAGCAGGGAGAACGTTCCATCGCTGAGTCGTATTCCGCTTCAGAATCCGAGAAACGGGCCAGTTTGATCTCCACCCGGGCCCCCCAGGACTCTTCTTATGGCGGTGACGACCTACTCACCTGCCCCTGGGTGGCTCTTCGGGACAATGTTGATTCTCAACATGTAGTCTTGGGGTGGCGCTGGCGCTGTGGCAGAAATGGTCCCCACTCTAGATAGCCAGAGTGTGAGGGGCACAAGGGAAAATGTCGAAGGATACATGGGGAGGACCTCCATGGACAGCACCCATGTGGGCAGAGCCTCAGTTGGAATCAGAATGAGCTTGGGGAGGACCACCATGGTCGATGCGGGCGGAGCGAGGCTGACCTTCACTCCTCGAGTTTCTGGGGCGAGGAGGACCTTCTACCATTTCAGAGAGGACGTAGGGAGGACACCCCATGTTGGAGAGGGAAGATGGGAAGTGCCTTCACATCGACGGTCGCGGGCAGGAGGAGGGACTCTATACCCTATATGGTGGGCGTGAGAGAGGTTTTCGCGCCTAGCGTCACTATCGTGGGGCAGGTCTTCCTTCAGGATGGGGGTAGCGTGAGGCATACCTCCGTGAATAGCATCGGAGAGGGGAAGGCCCACACTCTGTTGAATGGTGGTACAGAGAGGACCTCTGTATGGAGTGACGCTACCGCGGATTGGTTCGCGGTAATCATCACTCGGGCCTGGGACCCCGAGTGTCTACTCAGCCTGCCCATGGTGCTTCTAAGGCCTCGATCCTAGTTGGGAGAAAGAGTTTCCATGCTCAGTGTATGTAGGGACTCCATGATGCACATCGGCAGTGGCTCGGGCCACATTAGCTGTTGACGTCGAATCACCTTGACGAGCATCCTCAGATCGGGCCCGACTCTGACGCCGGGTCAGACGAGCGGGCGTAGGTGGTGTAGGGGCATAGCCTACCTGCTCTTCTTGCGAAGCCAGATGGCGGCGCTGAAGCGGTCAGGTGGGGGTCCTTTCCTGGAGCCCTTGGATTGGGACTCTGAATGGGCTGAGCCGGACATCACCTGCCTCATCAGCGTAAGGCAATGAGTCATCTAGGCGTTCCTAGGAGAGGCTCCCAAAACGATTGAACATTGGGGTGAGGAGCAGGGTCTCCCTGCGCGGCCTTCGAGGGAGGCGTTGATGGTGGGGCTTGGATTCCTCTAGGTCCAGGAAGGCCATATCCCAAGTTGGGATAACCCCTTCTTCCTCGTACCTACGTACATGGTTGTTGATTACCCTTCGCTGGATGATCTCTGACGGGGAGAGGGGACGTGGGCGCCCCATATTCACGGATGTAGAGGTCGGCGTGGCGGAAGTGGATCCACATGGGGCGGCTGTGCCGGTATTTTCCCCACCCCTGCGTAGGTGAGAGGGCGGTTATCATGTATCCACAACAGCAACCTGGTTCCTGGGAAATGGATAGATCAACTCATCAGCACTACGAGGAAAAGTATTGACAATCAGTGCCCCAACATCATTCCCTTCTACATATCGGTAAGAGGGATCCATGCCACCATGTTGCCGAATGGAATACCCCATGTTCTACTTCACCAACTTCTGGAGAGTTTCATGCCAGGCCTGCCATTTAGTTGGTGGGAATCGGTGTCGGATATCTGGATCCAGTGACACGCCAATCTACTTGTGTCTTGAATGCTACTAATCTCCACATTGAGGAGAATAATTTCACATCGGGTTCACCATTTATGTTTCCAACGCTTTCATTGGGGTGCATGCATCCGTCTGTGGAGGACGCATAGTTGTTGCCACACATTCCTTCTTTCCAAAGGAGGGCATCATTTGTTCCTTATTCAGGGATGTCTGCTCCTTGATCGAAACCGGGATAATGGGATCCCAGTTTATCCTTCTGTGGATTCCTCCTCAGAACTCTTCACCTAGTCAAGGTCTCCCTCATATATTTAATTCATTGTTCATGAAACTCTTTCCAGTTCCATGTTTCCATGGACGCCAGTTAATTACACTGCTTCTGTCAGGACATTCCAAAGGGTCCGGTCAGGGCACAACCTTCAGTCGGGGGAGTACTCACTTCGAGGAATCAGTAGCATGTCTGATCACTGGGGAACTAGCGTGTCTTCCTTTTGTCCCTTGTCAAAGGGCTTATCGAGGGCGTGGTAGCCCGAAAAATCCCATATCGAGCATGGGGAATTATATGCCGTAGACATATATCTGAGGTTTTCCTCAGCTTCCTATGTTTAACATGGGGTATGCCGTAGGTTTAACGTCTATCAGAGACGGATCAGCCTGTTCAGAGAATTGACAGGAAAGCATCAGATTGAGGAATTTCCCATTAAGGGATGCCAATATTAGGGCCAACCCATGAGCGGCATCCCAAATGCTGTGGAGAAGGGTGGAATGGCATGATCATGCCGGGATATGGCGGTCTGGGTGAGAATCAGGATGGATGATAGATGGGTGAATGATGTGGAGGGGGAATGAAATGGAACCATCGCAAGGGCTACAGTAAAGTTGGGATTGAGCCTCAAAGAGACCTCCTACATATACCCGTGGCAGGGAATCAAAGTCTGCATAGTTCGGGTGGGTGCGCCGGAGGACCGACGTGAATGTGGACCTTGGTCCGATGGGCATTTTTAGCGAGCCGACGTGAAGGTGTACCTTTTCCCGATGGTGGTGAGCTTGAACCTTAGGTAGGCTTCCTACGTACCATACCTTGACATGGATCGAAGTCCTCGTAGTTCGGGATGGTGGGTGTCGGTGAACCAATGTGAGGAAGGGACCTTAGTCCGATGGTGTGGGGGCTTACACACTAGGATGTCCGGGTGTTGATGAACCGACGTGAAGAAGGTCGGGGTGACCAATGGGTGGTGGGCTTTGACCTCTGGTTGGATTCCTATGTACCATGCATTGACATGAATCAAAGACCTCGTCATTCAAAGGGTTTCGTTAGTGAACTGATGTGAAAGTAGACCCAGGGGTCCACTATTGGTGGGCTTGAATCCCGTGAGGCTTCCTACGTACCATGCCTTGACATGGATCAAAGTACTCGTAGTTCGAGATGGTGGGTGTCGGCGAACCGACGTGACGAAGGCACAAGAAGGTCGGGGTGACCAACGGGTGGTGGGCTTGGACCTCTAGGAGGCTTCCTACGTACCATGCCTTGACAAGGATCAAAGACCTCATAGTTCAAAGGGTTTCCTCGGTGAACCGACGTGAATGTAGACCCGGGGGTCCACTATTGGTGGGCTTGAACCCCGTGAGGATTCCTACATACCTTTCCTTGACATGTATCAAATTCCTCGTAGTTTGGGATGGTCACAACGGCTTACCGTCGGACTGGAATATAGTTTAACGTCATGATGGATGAAGGTAGAACTCGATGGGAAGTAATGACGGGTGGGATAGAACCTCGTGGAGTCTTCTTATGTACCATGTCGTGACATGGATCAACGACCTCGTAGTTCAAATGGGTGTGTAGTTTAGCGTCATGCTGGATGAGGGCATATAGTTTAACGTCATGTTGGACAAGGGTGTACAGTTTAACGTCATGTTGGACGAGGGTATACAGTTTAACATCATGTTGTACGAGGGCATACAATTTAACATCATGTTGGATGAGGGTATACAGTTTAACGTCATGCTGGATGAGGGCATACAGTTTAACATCATGCAGGACGAGGGTATATAGTTTAACGTCATGTTGGATGAGGGTATACAGTTTAACGTCATGATTGACGAGGGCATTGCCATGGACTATTCTCTCTCTAAGCCCACGTGAGTCATGCTCAGTGTGAGAAACAAGAGGCCGCATGGACCTGCCGATCACGTCGCGAAGGGTGCGTCCTTGAGAAGCGAAGAGGGGATTACACATTAGGCGGTCCATGGTGCTGGGACTTACTCTAGGATGGAGGCCTGAAGGGAGGAAAAGTGCAGTGAGAGAGGGATTTGGGACCAATGATGGGAGGTTCCTCGTTCCCTATCATGCCCTCCACTGACCTTGGTAGTAGGGAAGTACATAGGTGCATTGGTGCTACCTTCCGCAGGAGGGGCTAGGGGCATACACCAAGGTGGTTACCCTTCTCCCGTGGACATACGCCGCTCTGATAAGGAGGATATCATCCCTTGTGGGGGGGGGTTGGGGTGATTCCATTCCCATTGAGGCGAGTGGCATCAAGAATGTCCTAGCTGGGGGGACCCTACATGCGAGGCATGAGGTCCGGTCATAGTTTAACGTCATGTGTTGAGGACGTTTTCTTGGCAGTTTAACGTCTTATAGCTCAGACGAGGTGGGTTTACTCTGCACCCCAAGTACTTACATGATGGGCACCCTCTGCTCCTTGCGGGAGGGAAGGTACCAGTATGGCCATGGTCAAGGGGGGGTCGCAGAGCGAACCATCGAGGAGTCCACATTAGCATGGCTATGTGAAGAAGAAATATCCATTAGTGTGCCTATACAAAGAAGCATTAGGTGAAGCAACGCTATGAGTGGTGTTGTCCGTTGGAATTTGAAATCACATCGTGCAAACCTGGAGGGTCGCACGGGAAGAGGAATTTCCAAGAAAAAGAGTGTGCTTCGTGAAGTAGAGGGCCTTGTCCTTAGCATGGGGTAGAGGTGTGAATGGGGGGTGCTTCACGAAGTGGAATAGTATTTGTGGAGCACTACCTCATAAAGAAGAGAGGACTCGTAAAGAAAGGTGTTGCGAGGCAGTGTGCTTCGTGATATGCAGCGACCCTGCCTTGGCATGGGGATCACTAGTACATGATGGGTGTTTCACGAATCATGAATTCTCCAAAGCATCCTGGGTTCCTTGGGTAATCCTCCTCCTTCGCGAATGCCCTGGTCTTCATGAAGGTCATCCCTCTCAGAAGAGGGGCTCAAAACGATACAAGGCGAAGGCATCTCACGAAGTAAAAATACCTCGTGGAGCTCATGATTCCCGGGGCGAAGGGTGCTTCGCGATTCACGAGTTGAGAAGCTGAAAGATAAGATTTTACCTTCTCTGGACTCAGGGAGAACACAATATTTATAGGCAAGGGGCTCCACGAAGCAAAATTCACGCGGCACAAAGGGGCGGTGTGTGCTTTACAGAGGGCTCGTGAATTTCATGCCATTCACGGAGCGTTACCGCCTCAAGTGCTTTGCGGCGGGCTCGTGAACGTTAGGCTGTTCACGGAGCGGGACCGCCTCCTGTGCTTCACGGCGGGCTCCCGAACATCAGGCTGTTGGTGGAGCGGTACCACCTCTTGTGCTTCACGGAGGGCTCGCGAACGTCAGGCCGTTCCCGGAGCAGTACCACCTCCTATGCTTCGCGGGGCCGCGATGCTTGGGGATCTTCGTGTCAGAGCATCGCGAGGCAGCATGCGAGGTTTCTTTTTCGCCCCTTCTTTCCTTTCCATATTCTGGCACCAACATATGGAATGAACCCTTGTTGGAGTATCGGTCCACCTTCAACCTCAGTGTCCTGACCTCGAATCATGATAGGTGCGTGTTAGCCCCATCATCCTTAGGACCATTCACCACCTGGGACAACTGTCGCATATGGGCTTATTCAGAGTATTCTGATAGATGGAATGATACCTTGGGTTTATTGGATTATTAACACCAGTTTGAGATTTATATGTTACTATATACTTATTATATTTTCTTATTATTTCTTACACACCACCACTTGAGTTTAGTAACCTAATTGAAATCCATATTGGTACCTTGGTTCTGATGTGGATATGGTTTTTTATGTTTTTGTGACATGTACATGTGTGGATATATGGGTATTTTGGCATGATGATATTTAATGTAGGGAATAGACCTAGGAGTGGTAGATGTATCATTTTTTATTATTCTTGTGTTTGGTCAGGGGTGATTTGAGGAAACTATAATGAATCTAAAGTAATTATATTTAATGAAGATGAATAAATACTAATGGTTACGCACTATTAATCTCTATTTTTATAAGGAAGTGGTTCTGTTATACTGTATTTGGATGTCCTGTTTAGTGTACATGAAACATAAATACTAATAATTGATATTCAAATAGGATGAAGATGAATAAAGATTTGATGGATGCTATTAATTTGACAATAGAGTATGAGAACAAGGTGAAAGAGTTCATCAAATTTTCAAAGGATCACACCAAGGATCCTTCTCAAATCTGTTGTCTGTGTTTAAATTGTTTTTATTATAGACTACTTACTCCAAAAGAGTTGGATGAACATTTGATATGTGACGGAATATATTTCAATTATAAATGATGGAATAAACCCAGAGAATAATCGATTATAGCTACTGGCTAGGATAAAACAGCATTTTATGGACCATCAAATATGAATACAAATATGGATAATGAAGAAGACAGTATGGAGGATGTGATTACAGATGTTAATGATGATTAAGATTATATTGAGGAAATTACAAAGGCAATTGAAGATGAATAACGTGATTTCCCAAAATTGATTTATAAGTTAAATAGTTATGCAAAGACGGCATTGTATACGGGTTGCACCTAGTATACAACATTGTCAACTGTACTGAAGTTGTATAAATTGAAAGCATGCAACATATGGAGTGATGTCAGTTTTATGGAACTACTTCCTCTCTTGAATAACATGCTCCCTGATGATAATGAGATCCCAAGCCAGACATATAAAGCTAAACGAATGCTACGATTGATGGGTATGATTTATGAAAGAATACATGCCTGCCCGAAAGACTGTATATTGTTTTGCAAGGAGAAAAAATCACTTACATAATGCCCAATGTGTGGTAATTCTCGATATAAGAAAGATGAATCCAATCCTACGAAAGTTGTATGGTACTTTCCAATCATTCCAAGGTTTAAGAATCTATATGGAATTGAAGTACTGTAAGACAATTGTCATGTCATGCAGTTAAAAGAAATAAAGATGAGAAATTACATCATCTGGCTGAATATCCTCAATGGAAGAATGTTGATCATGAGTATCATGAATTTGGAAAAGATCCAAGAACCCTTCTTCTTGTGTTATCCACAGATGGAGTAAATACATTTGGTTTTCAAACCAACACTCGTAGTACATGGCCTGTTATGTTGGTAAATTATAACATGCCACCCTTGTTATGCATGAAGCGGAAATTCATCATGTTATCTATTCTTATATCAAGACCAAAACAACCAGGTAATGATATTGATGTGTATTTGGCTCCTTTGATCGAGGATTTGAAGTTATTATGGGATTCAGATGTTATGTTGTATGAAACTTATAAAAGTGAATACTTCACATTGAGAGCAATGTTGTATGTGAAAATAAATGATTTCCCTACTTATGGATGTTTTTCAGGCTATAGAATTAAAGGAACTCAAGGTTTTCCTGGGTACGAAGAAGATACAGAATCAATTAGGTTGAAACATTCACCAAAATCTATGTTTCTAGGAAATCATAGGTTTCTACCTCGTCGGCATAAGTATCGATCTTGGACGACATCATTCAATGGATGTTCAGTACAATGCGCAGCACCGTATCCACTAAGAGGTGATCAGCTATTTGAGAAAGTGAAATATGTGAATAGAATTATTGGTAAACCATTTTTGAAAAACCTTATGAAAATAGGTTGGAAAAAGAGATCAGTTTTTTTTAACTACCATACTGGAATTGTTTGTATGTCAGACAATTTTTTGATGTGATGCATGTGGAAAAAAATATATGTGGCAGTGTTATCAGAACGTTGCTAAATTCTCCTGCCAAAACAATGGGTGGAATTAAGTCAAGGTTAGACGTGGTTGACATTGGAATACGAGAAGTGTTGGCTCCCGTGATGGGTGAAAATTGAATGTTTCTTCCTCCAGCTGCTTATACTCATTCTAGGGAGGAGAGATACCGGTTTTTCAACTTCATCAACGATGTAAAGCTTCCAAAGGGTTATTCATCAAATATCAATAACATTGTGTCAATGAATTATTTGAAGTTAAAAGGTTTGAAATAACTTTACTACCATGTTTTGATGCAAGATCTAATTCCTATAGCTTTATGTTGGATTTTTCCCAAGAATGTTCGTCATACGTTAAGAAAACATTGTTTCTTTTTCAAAGCTATATGTATCAAAGTTTTTGACCCAGCGAAATTTCTAGCTATGGAAAAATAAATTGTCATCAATTTATGTGAATTAGAAATATTCTTCCCGCCAACATTCTTTGATGTGATGGTTCATTTGATGATTCACTTGGTGAGAGGGATACAATTTTTTGGTCTGGTGCACAATAGATGGATGTATCCTGTTGAACGGTATATGAATATTTTGAAAGGGTATGTCAAAAATCGAAGTCGGCCAGAGGGTTGTATAGTGGAGCGATATATTGTTGAGGAATCCATTGAATTTTTTACCGAATACCTATATGATGTGGAAAGCATTGGTCTCCCGAAATCTCATCACACTGTACGCGTTGAGTGTGAGGGAATTTTTGGAAGCGATGTTGTGACAATCACCATTACAGATTGGGAGCAGGCCCATCTTTATGTTTTTCCAAACAGTTGGGAGGTTTCTCCATATATTGAAACTCAAAAAGAAATTCTTAGGCAGTTGAATCCATCAAGGGATGAAAAATGGTTATCAAATACACATAATCACTAGTTTATAGGATGGTTTCAAGACATTAGATTTAAGAAGTTGGATGAAAATTCGAAATCAATTTCAGAACAACTTCGATGGCTAGCCACTGGACTAAGTGTGAATGTTTTATCTTATAGTGGTTATATAATTAATGGTTATAAATTATATACAAATTAAAATGATGAAGATAGTACCAAGAAAAATAATGGTGTTAAACTAGTGGATGAAGCGATGCATGTTTCAGGTAGTAAAGACAGAAATCCAATTTATGAAATATATGTCATACTTTGTCATTATCAAACTAGTATGGGAGTTTTATTATATGATATTCCAATTTACAATTTTTCAATACAAATGGGTTGATGATAATAGTGGTGTTAAAATAGATGAATGGGGATTTGTAAAAGTTGATTTTAGTAAAGAAGGGTACAAAGACGAATAATTTATAATGGTATCACAAGCAGTACAAGTTTTTTATGTTCCAAATCCCGCAAACTGAATGTGGTCTATTGTTCTGTTAGCATCCAAAACTTCTGAAGGTTTCGATGAAAATTTAGTTGAGGACGATCCTTTCAGTGGTACGTTGCAATCATTTCGGAGCAGTCCCAATGTAGATGATGTTTGGTATGTTATAGGAGACCACAATGAAAGGATTTGGATAATCGATAGAGGTGTAAAATCCCTTCAGCCTTTGAAAAAAAGAAAGAGAGTTTAATAAACAGGTTATATTTTGTTTGTAATATAGATCTTGTTATCTCATGTTATTATATTATCAACACTGAATTTATGTAATCTAAATTAACTATTAAACCACATTTTTAGATAATGACTTCTGCACATTCTAGTGCTCCTAACCATGAGGCTGAACAAGTCTCTCATGCGGCAGATGTGGCTGTTGTGGCTCCTACTACAGCTGCTCCTACTCTGGCTGCTGCTCCTACTGCTCTACTGTTGCTCCTATTTCTCCTACTACTCCGGCTGCTGCGGCCCTTACGGCTCTTCTCCAACTGTTATGATCCAACAACCATCATCACATGTCGTTGCTACCATTTCAGATGAACATATAGATGTTGTTGATACTAATGAAATGGCAGGGAATGAAGGATCGACGTCGTAGAAAACACATGTGTGTTGTAGTTTGAAGGTGTTAGCCAATGTTCATAAGGTGAAAAGAAAAGGCCTCGAATTTGACATCAGATGGAATGCACGAGGACAACATGTGAATCCAGTAAAGGCTATGTTTAGTAGTTACATTGAATTTTTCACTCGGCAATGCGTGCCGATTGACATAGATTAATTCCCCATGTTGTGTCCGGGATGAAAGCTGTGATCTGGGAAGAAATTATGGTAACATTATGAATTTATTACTTTAATTGACTAGAAAATTAAATAATGAAACAATGACTTAATCTTCTCAATCTCTTGCAGAATACATTTATAGTAGACAATTCACACAAGTATTATGTACTAAGGATTTCAGGAAGGATTCATCGAGGTTTTGAAACTATTTTAACAAGATGTCACCTTAATGGTTCCAAAGGTAAAATAAACCTGCACCCTCCCATTGTCTACGCTCACCTAATATCCCAAGAATCATGGGATGTATTTATTGGCCATCATGGGGATGAGAAGTTTCAGGTACGTTTTGGGAGATAATATGTTTTTTGAGGATACATGTATTCATCACTTTGATTGTAAATATTTCATTTACGAAACAATAACTCTTTAAAGAAAATAAGGAACGTGCATCAAAACCAACATACCCCTATCGTAAAGCAAGGATGGGGTACGCTTCACTAGAAAAGAAAATGGTACATATTTTAAATTTAATGTAATATTATTAGGTGCCAAAAAACAACATAATAATTATATTTCTATATTTACATGTATATTGATGAGTCTAAAACCAAATACACATCCATCCCACGTCATGTTCTTTGAATGGAGGAACCTGTGAATAAGTAAGGGAAGATAGTAGATGAGAACACACAAATAGTGTGGGAAAATTGTGTAATTTTGAAACGATGATAAAAATATTTGTTTTAAATTATTAATACATAAAAATAATTAGTTATTTCTCTATATCTGACAGTCACAAGAATAAGCTACTCCTGTAGTGGAAGCAGACCTATTATCAATGGCTTTGAAGAATATAGAAAAATATAGTCGTGTAAGGGGTGCGGGGTTTGGTGTGACACTCTGAGTATATTTTGAGAAGAAGAAAAAATGGATGATAGATATTAAACATTGAAACAAATGAGAGAAAAACTAGAAACCCTTGAGAACGATTGTAATGGCAGAGAGGGTTGATAGCAACTTTTATGGGTGGGAAGAAAGGATAAGACACAACTCAGGAACAACCAGCACTTGAAGATCCCCCCCACCAGCTTTGATGCGAGCCATTCCCCTCAAAAAACTATCTTAGCCATGGTAATCAATATTATAATAATTGTTCCCATGAAATGTGAATCAGAAAAACATTGATAGTTTTCCTACAATGATCTACTACAGGGTGATAATGATTGTGATTTATATCGGTCAACTCCCACATATCACCTTATAGCGAGAGATACAGTGTTCAACATCCCAGATGACACACTGCATAATAGACCACTTCCAAAAGATCATCTGAAAGTGATGATTACAGTAGCTCATGAGCTAAATGCAGAGCTTTCTATTCTACTTGATGACTATGATATTTATACGGTCAAAAAGGATATTGGGACATTCATTGCTTGGCCATCACAACTTGTAAGAGTTCATGCGCCCAAATAGGTATTTTTTTTCAAGCTAAAAATTTTACAATTAATGAAAAAAGGGTCTGAACCAATGAAGGTTATTATAGACGGAGAAAGGGAAAGGGGTGACAAATATCAGCTCAAAACCATCTAATGGATCGAACAACTGATCCCAAGGAGCTACTGAAAGCACAATAACACCACCTGTTCTCTATCCACATTTTCTAGCATTGAAGACTCATGTGGATACAAAGCTAATAGGTGGTAGTAGTCATATAGTGGTTTTCGAATAAAATATATACGGCGTGGAAAGTCATCATTTCGTTTGCTGCTAAAAATTTAAATGAGATCCCTGAAAATGGTTGGTTAGGCCTCATAGTTGTAAATGTTTATATGCGGGACGTTTCTGTGAAATGATTTTCTAAAATCTGATCTAATGTGGAAATTATGACTAAATGCATTTTATATTGTTGAGAAACATATATATGAAAAATAGTTGAATGAATTTTTACATGACACAAGATTTGGACTCGTTAGTCCTCGTACCACATCATCACATTCGACGAATATAGAGCCATAAAAAAGAGTGAAATAGTGAACAACATGCTGAAAAAATTTGAAAGCAATATTACATATGACAAACTCTTATTAATACCAACAATGCAGGGGTAAAACTCTACGATAAAATCATATCAATTATATTTTGACTTCTTTTATTACTTATTCCTTTTTGTGTTTTTAGGAAACATTGGATTCTAATTTCGGTGAACTTGGATACTTCAATGATTTATTTTCTAGATTCAAAGCAAGGATATCCATCAAATGACCACACATGATGGAGTTTGTGAATCTGTAAGACACTACATCCAACATTTTAGTTCTAAACATCAACTAATATATTTAATATTATCTTATACTGATGATTCTATTATGATAGTGCGGTGTATAATTATCGTCTAAAAAAGGAATGAGGATAGTGGCTAAGCATAAAGAGGCGAACAAGTACTATGTCTGGTCAAATATCAGGGTATATATAATGAAATTCCACTATCCAAACACATCTCAACAGAAGTTGCTTATTCATCTAATGATCAATTTTTTTACAGTGCCAAAAAAACAAACAATAATGATTATGGTCATTATGTTTTTAAATTTATGATGGAGAACATTTTTAATCATGAAACAAGCATCCCTAAAGAGGTATTTTAAAAAAAACAACTATTTCGTTTAATTTATTTATTAATTCTTTATTTTTATATTTTGCAGTAATACTATGACTTCCGAAAAACCTCATACTAACAAGATGATATAGATATGTTCAGAAATGAGTGGGCCGCATACCTGATGATAGATTTTACACAAATAACATGAAGATCTGACATGGGGATGTGTACAATTGGTGGTAACTTTTGAGAGAGGTTTAGGGGATCAAGAGATGCCACATTGTTGTATGTAAATGTTCGTTGGAATATTGTAATTGTTATTAAATAAAACAACCATTATATAATGAGTCAATTTCCCATTTTAACAGATGGTATACACCAACAACATGAAAAAATAATAAACCACTCAAAGGGCCTTTCTTTTGTTTAAAATGGACATATTTTTATGTGAAAACAACAACTAACCAACAAAAATCTGACCAAATGCATTTGGATTGTCTTCATACTTTTTGAGAATGACCCACGAGTGCATTGGGGATGTGCAAGAGTCATCCCCACCTCCATCTAAGGCACGATGTGGCCGGTATAACTCAAAGGGTCTCTCTTCTATTTAAATTGGACCAATTTTTAAGTGAAAACAATAACTGACCTACGGAAATCCGACCAAACGCATTCGAATTGGGTTGATCCTTTAAGAGAAAGATCCATGGGTGAGTTGTGGATGTGTGCGAGTCATCCATGCCTCAATCAGAGGCATGGTGTGTCTGGTACCACTCAATGGATCTCACTTTTCATTAAAATGGAAATATTTTTAACTGAAAACAAAAAATGTCCTATGAAAATTTGACCAAACTCATTCGGATAGTCTTTATCCTTTAGGAGATTAATCCACGAGTCCTATGTGACGTACATGAGACATCCCCACCACAATATGAGGCATGGTGTGGTCGGTACCACTCAAAGGGTCCCTTTTTTGTTTGAAATGGACACAATTTTAAGTGAAAACAGAAACTGACCTACGTAAATTAGACCAAATGAATTCAGATTGTCTTGATCCTTTAAGATAATGATCCAAGGGTGTGTTGGGGACGTTCATCAGTCATCCACGCCTTAATCTGAGTCACAGTGTGGCCGATACCACTCAAAGGGTCTCTCTTCGGTTTAAAATTGACGTATTTTTAAGTGAAAACAACTACTAAACTACGAAAATTCAACCAAAAACATTCAGATTGTCTTGATCCTTTTTGAGAATGATCCAAGGGTCCTTCGTGACATGAACAAGTCATCCTCGCCTCAATCTGAGGCACGGTGTGGCCAGTACCACTCAAAGGGTCTCTTTTTTGTTTGAAATGGACACAATTTTAAGTGAAAACAACAACTGACCAACCGAAATCCAATAAATTGAATTTGGATTGTCTTGATCCTTTAAGAGAACAATCCATGAGTGTTTTGGGTATGTGAAAAAGTAATCTCCACCTCAATCTGAGGCACGGTGTGGATGGTACCACTCAAAGGGTCTGCCTTATGTTTATATTGGACCGATTTTTAAGTGAAAATGATAACTGACCTACGAAAATCCAATGAAACGCATTCGGATTGTGTTGATCCATTAATAGAATGATCCACGGCTGTTTTGGGGACATGAATGAGTCATCCCCGCCTCAATATGAGGCACGATGTGGCAGGTACCACTAAGAGGATCTCACTTGTGTTTAAATTGGACATATTTTTAAGTGAAAACAACAACTGACATACGGAAATCTGAACAAACACATTCATATTATGTTGATCCGTTAACAGAATGATCCACGAGTGCATTCGGGACGTGCATGAGTCATCCCCACCTCAATCTGAGGAACGGTACGGCCGATACCACTCAATGGGTCTCACTTTTGTTTGAAATGGACAAATTTTTAAGTGAAAACAACAACTGGCCTATGGAAATTCAACCAAACGCATTCGGATTGTCTTGATCATTTAGGAGAACAATCCAAAGGTCTTTTTCGATGTGTACGAGTCATCACCGCATCAATATGAGGCATAGTGTGGCCGGTAGCACTCAAAGGGTCTCTCTTCAGTTTAAATTGGACCCAATTTTATGTGAAAACAACAACTAACCTACGAAAATTCAACCAAACAAATTCAGATTGCCTTGATATTATAGATGTACAATAAAAGGGTCCTATTTGACGTGTAAGAGTCATCCCCTCCTCAATCTGAGGCATGGTGTGGCCGGTACCACTCAAAGGGTCTCTCTTCTGTTTAAATTGGACACAATTTTAAGTGAAAACAACAACTGACCTACAAAAACCATACCAAACGAATTCGGATTGCCATGATCCATTTTGAGAATGATACATTGGTCATTTGTGATGTTTGAGAGTCAACACTGCCTTAATCTGAGGCACAGTGTGGCCGATACCACTCTAAGGGTCTCTCTTCTGTTTAAAATGGACATATTTTTAAGTGAAAACAACAACTGACGTATGGAAATCTGACCAAAAAAATTAGTATTATCTTGATCCTTTATGATAATGATACAAGGGTCCTTTGTGGCATGTATGAGTCATACCAGCCTCAATCTGAGGCATAGTGTGACAAGTACCACTCAATGAGCCTTTATTTTGTTTTAAATGGACACAATTTTAAGTGAAAACAAAAACTGATCTACGAAAATCCATCCAAATGAATTCATATCATCTTGATCCTTTATAATAACGTTACATGGGTCGACTTTGATGTGAAAGAGTCATCTTATCCTCAATATGAGGCACAGTGTGGATGGTACCACTCAAATGGTCTCTCTTTTCTTCAAAATGGACATAATTTTAAGTGAAAACAACAACTAACCAACGAAAATCCGACCAAACGCATTCAGATTGTCCTGAGACTTTACGATAATGATCCATGGGTGATTTGGGGAAGTGAACGAGTCATCCCCGCCTCAATATGAGGCACGGTGTGGCCGGTACCACTCAAAGGGTCTCTCTTCTATTTAAATTGGACCGATTTTTAAGTGAAAACAAAAAATGACCTACAGAAATCCAACCAAACACATTTATATTGTGTTTATCAATTAAGAAAATTATCCAAGGTTGTGTTAGGGATGTGCATGAGTCATCCCAACCTCAATACTAGGCACGGTGTGGATGGTACCACTCAAAGGATCCCACTTTTGTTTAAAATGGACATAATTTGAAGAGAAAACAACAACTGACCTACGGAAATTAAACCAAACGCATTAGGATTGTCTTTATCCTTTAGTATAATGATCCAATAGTCGTTTGGGATGTACACGAGTCATCCCCACCTCAATCTGAGGCACGATGTCTCCAGTACCACTCAAAGGGTCTTACTTTTGTTTGAAATGGTCAAATTTTAATGTGAAAACAACAACTAACCTATGGAAATTCAACCAAACGCATTCGGATAAACTTGATCCATTAAGATAAAAATCCATGGGTGTATTGGAGACATGAAAGATTCATCGTCACCTAAATCCGTGACACGGTGTGGCTGGTACCACTCAAATGGTCTCACTTTTGTTTGAAATGGACCAATGTTTAAGTGAAAACAACAACTGACCAATGGAAATTCTACCAAAAGCATTAAGATTGTCTTCATATTTTAGGAGAATGATCCACGGGTCCTTTGTGATGTGTAAAAGTCATCCCCACCTCAATCCAAGGCACGATGTGCCCAGTAGCACTCAATGGGTCTCTCTTCTGTTTAAATTGGACACAATTTTAAATGAAAACAACAATTGACCTACGAAAATCTGACCAAACGCATTCAGATTGTCTTGACCCTCTATTAGAATGATACATGGGACCTTTATGATTTGTATGAGTCAACCCTGCCTCAATCCGAGGCATGGTGTGGCTGGTACCACTCAAAGGGTCTCTCTTTTGTTTAAAATGGACATATTTTTAATTGAAAACAACGACAGACCAACATAAATCCAACCAAACGCATTCAGATTGTCTTGATCCTTAATAAGAACGATCCAACAGTACTTTTGGATGTGCACGAGTCATCCCCGCCTCAATACGAGGCATGGTTGGCCGGTACCAATCAAAGGGTCTCTCTTTTGTTTGAAATGGACAAATTTTAAAGTGAAAACAACAACTAACCTACGGAAATCTGACCAAATGCATTCAAATTGTCTTGATTGTTTAAGAGAACAATCCATGGTTACATTGGGGAAGTTCACGTGTCATCCCTACCTCAATCTGAGGTATAGTGTTGCTGGTACCACTGAAAGGGTCTCTCTTCTGTTTAAATAAGACCGATTTTTAAGTGAAAACAACCACTAATCTACATAAATCCAACCAAACACATTCATATTGTGTTGATACATTAAGATAATAATCCATAGGTGCGTTGGGGATGTGTACTAGTCAACCCTACCTCAATCCGAGGCATGGTCTGGCCAGTACCACTCAAAGGATCTCACTTTTTTAAAAAATGGACATATTTTTAAGTGAAAACAACAACTGACCTATGGAAATTCGACCAAAAGCATTCACGTTGTCTTGATCCATTAGGAGAATGAACCACGAGTCCTTTTTGATGTGCATGAGTCATCCTCACCTCCTTCCAAGGCATGGTGTGGCCGAAACTGTAACGCCCCGACCCTAGTTGCCTAGAGTCGGTGCATTATTACATAACATTGGCATGATCACAAGAAAGATCAAATCTCGAAAGACCGATTGATTTAGTAGCCTTGGAAACACTAGATATATTCATAAGTTTTACATTACATCATAAAATGAAAAACTACTACAACAACATAATGTTTCCACAATCCACACTATTAACCCCTCATAAAATCCCTGCAGGTCATTCATAACTTACTTCTTCACATCCTGGGAAAAATAAAACATAGAAAAGAGGTGAGCTCAAATGCCCAGTAAGGATAACAATATAGCGGAAACTTTCATTAATAAGAATAAACATTTAAGGCAATGTATAACTAAAACAAAAGCCTTTTAAATATGAACTTTCAACATGGTATGGCATAAATAAAATGAAATAATGCCATTTACTTATTCACATGGATATTCTACTAATCGAATAATCACATGCAAAAATCAATAACCACTTTCATAATGTTGGAATGCATAATGCCAGACTATCATAACTACATAGCCAAGGCCTCGTGCCAAGACTACAAATAAGATTTTGTCAAGGCCTTGTGCCAAGACACTAGTTTGTCTCATTAGACCTACCGATGCATCGAGGAGCTATAGCGGGCTCCAGCCGTCACATATTAAGTCCAATGCATTCCCATATGAAAAGGTTTATACATAACATAAACATTCGTATTAAAACTAGCATAAGAAATGTCAATACTTTCACCATAAACTATGAATGGTATAAAAATAGCACATCCACAGTCAAACATATCACAAAACCTTCAATACAATATAGAAGTTTTGTATCATAATAAATAATCTTAAAATCCATCAAAGGATGTTGACATAGATGAAATCAAAATTCTTTTTAAAGAAATATCTCATTTTAATAAAACATTTTCTTTGAAAATATTCTTATAAGCTTGTAAGGAAAGCTTTGAAGATTTTATAACGGCGTAAAATAACCGCACCCGCCGTATAAGTTAAAAAAAACATTCTTACCTCAATTCTGTCGAAAAGGTTAAAAAGGACCTTGTTTCGAAAACGACGGAAAGATTCCTTTATAAACCTCTTATAAAAAGTCAAACAAGGGTATAAATGACTTTAACCCATATTCTTGTAAATAGTAAAAATGTTTTGAAATACATTTTTAAGAAACATGGATGTGGATGATAAAGATATCCCAGTAGATTATTACGTATAAACAACCTCGGATAATGAAGAGATTGTGAAATAACCCTTACCTTGTACTTTTCGTTTGTTGGGGTCGGTTAACCTCCTGTATAATGGTGAAATAATTGTTATTAAATTATACAATAATCATATACATTAATATGATATCATATATGATCTTTTAACATTTCTTTATTAATAATATCTTAGTATTATCGTCGTTTCAAGTGATAATCGATTCGTTCTTCTTAAATGTTTGGTTACGTAAGACATGTTTGTAATGGATAGATTAAATCTTATTCATAATCAGAATGATATTAACATTATTTTTAACCCTAAAATGAGAATAAGACGTGAATGGATACGATGGAGGATGGATCTCACTGCGTTCGTGGAGACGGTAGTCCGTACGTACGCACGAACGCTACTTCCATTTAATTTTTATTTTAAAAGAATTGAATCCAAATGATACATAGGTATATTACTATTCCAGTATAATATAATATTTTATATATGTTACTTAAGTTCATTAACATCATCCTCTATACGTTCCATGTGTGGTATGAACGAGTCATATCATTTTAAGGGGGCGATAGTCCGCACTTCCTCAAATGAAATTATCGTATGTATATACAACATGAAACGAATAATGGTATCAAATAAAATGGAATTACAGAAGCTTATATATAAAATATATATCATTAATATCATATTTAATTACAGTTCCATCATAATGGCCACCATGAGAGGCGGTAAGATGTATTTGAACAATCATCGTTTCGTGAGGCGTTAGTTTTCCATCCACAGAAACATTATGTTCATCGTCCATTAGATGGAGTTGTGTGTATGTGTTGTTTGAATACTTCTTATAAAAACATCCTAGTATATTGAGGATACTGGTGTTGTTACAAAATAAAGGAAATAAAAAGAGTTTGGGGGTTGGAGAAGCAAAATAAAGGAAAATAATTTAAGAGAAATCGTTACCTTTAATTTAGGTAACTCACTTTGGTTGGAACCAAAGGACTTCTTGAAATGATTTCTGCCTATGGGGAAGCTTCAAGGAGGAGGAGAGGGATGTGGGGAGCTTATTTGAGCAGAGTTTGGCCGAACCAAAAGGCTTTGAAGGTGTGAAGAAATGAGAAGGAGGAGTGCCCTTTTATAAGAGGGGTGAGGGGCACCTTTGGAAAAGCTAGAAATATTAATTTATAATAAATTCATATTCGGTTTCTGAAGGCTCCAAAGTTGATTATTCAAAGGTTAAGGTGGGGATAGGTCGAAAACCACTCAACCAATATAATTTAGACAGGTTTGGGTACTTATATTAACCTTATCTTTAAGTATTAACTCTAAGTTAATTAGTTTCACTTTTACAATGTCTCTTTGTAGTTTTATATAATATGGTTAATAAACTTACTATATACATCCAAGCGACCCCCAAGTGGTCCATTAATGATGAAACTATCATGATATAAGTCTCTTGGCCGAACCATATATTTTTAGGAATTTAATATCAATTAATAATATAATATTTGTTTTAAGAACTCTTTTATGTCAATTTTGACACTATTCAATAGTTGATTTTTGTGAAACTCATAACAGATTGATTACTTAGAAAAAACTCAATTAAATCAATCCTAATATATCATATTATCCTATAAATTAGTTTAATTCATTAAAAGTTTCATATTATATTTTTTTGGGTATTTATAATATCAATTATTTTAATTTTTCACTATTACAGTAATTACTTCATCATCATTGTGTCATAAATAAAATAAATTATTTAATGTATAAAAATTATAAATAAATTATCATTATGTAGGAAATCTTTGTAGCTTTCTAATGAATATTTATAATCTAACATCCAACTTATATAACCCTATGTAACAATTGTTTTTCTAAAAGATATATGCTTGTGTCATTTTTGTATTCATTTTGACTTAATTAAAATAAAGTGTCATTATCACTTACAAGTGGATCCATGGGGTCCCCAAATTGACACAAAGATGACCATGGTCGACCATGTATCATCCAATAGGGTTAAGACACGTTTTAGGGTAATTTAGTATTATTATAATATTATTTTGTTTAACCCTTATTTACCGGATTTACCCTTAACCATGGTAAATAAAATATTTACCGCAGTAATTATTCAAAATGTCTAAAAATAAAAGTTACCTATTTACACAATTTGAACATCCTGATTCCAAATATGGAATCCAGTTTTCTAAATTCAAAACACAGAAGTGGCAGAAATTAATTTAAAATTAATTCCCGCTGTCAAAACAAAAAGCGTATTTTTAAGAGATAATAACTATCAAAAGATTGACACTTGTTTATGTTCGGTTTAATTGTAAAATTATGTCTAATGACCAAAATTATATTAAATTTTAAAAATATATTCTAAATATACTTTAAAACCACTCATATTCATAATTTATCACTATTAATTATTTTGATTAAAAAAGTAGTTTTTAATTAAAATTTAGTAATTTTCCCTATTCATCAAAATATGAAAGTTATCCGAAAAGTACCAAAATTTCACCTTAGGCTAAATTTGATATTCCGAATCCAAAAATGAAGTCCATTTCAAAATATAAAATATATATAATTTCAAAATTTAGGTATTACTATTCATAACGACTAGTTTGATCGGTTGTGGTGTGTGTTAAAACTCGACGTTGCGTACAACACACACTACTATTTTATTCAAAGGAAAGCGTACCGTGGAAGCTTGGGATGTTTCATTCTAATTTTTTTGATGTCTCCATTTAGTCAAAAAGCTTAAAATATTGTATTTAAAAAGGTTTCACTATCAAAAGTTGATAAAAGTGCAATACTGAAAATGAATCTGTTCTTGCATTATGACTAAGAAACTCATAATATGGATTCTAAAATTATAAGGATTATATAAAGTTAAAAATGTAGTTAATTCTATTCATGACCTCTTTTAATGGATTTTTTTTTGGTAAGTCATGGTGCAATTGAACTCGGTGTTGCGTGTAGTGCAAGTTATTGAATTATTTTGAAGAAATAACACACTATGAAATCTTGGGGTGTTACATTCTCCCCTCCTTCAATAAATTGCGTCCTCGCAATTTGAAATTGTTCTTCGAAAATAAAAGGTTGAAAATAGATAATATATTTGTGGGAAACCCCACATCGGAAATTGGGTTACTAAAATTTAGTCTTAATATGAGGAAAAGAGAAATGAAAGGGTCACCACCAAATTATGATCTTGATTAAGAGAACATTGGTGGCAATTAGAGACATATAATCGGAGGAAAAACGTAAATATTTATAGGTAGTGATTGAGGTCATCAATCACAAATAAGTGTATAATTGAGGTCCTTAAACTCATCAATCTATGATGATTTGAAGTACCATCGGTTCAACAAAATATAGGGTATTGGGATAACACATTTTTGACGTTTCAAAATATCTTAGTTGAAATCCCACATCGAAAAATGAATTAACGAGGCCTCTATTTAAAATAAAGAGTCGAAAGTATGAAGATTACCGAAAATAACACATACTAGGGTTCCATGTAAGAAAATATGGATATGGAAGAAAAATCTAACCATCAATTACCTGATTGAGAGTGGTAGAGAACATGGCTATGAAAAGGCCAACAATCCCAAAGCCATAAATTAGTGATGATTTAAGGTACCATCTAGGAAAACATTTTTGTTCTAATTTTCTTTTCTTAATATTGAGGAATTTTTTATGAGATTGGCTAAGATCATATGGAGATATACTTACTTTATAATTAGAGTTTTATCCATTAATAAATTTCTACCACATACTCATCTTTCACTCTAAAAGATAATAGAATGTAAAAAAAATTCTATTTACACTATTCGTATAGGGTTCCAAAATAAACGAATTTATAATTCATCTAAAATATCTTTTAATAAAAACTACATTATTTAATCCAGGACATCTCGTGGGCCAGTGGTAGGTGATACACCCTTGTCGCCATTCGGTTGTGGGTTCAAGTCTCGCAGCCTTGCCGGATGTGACGGGTTGCCGCCCGACCTTCGGGTTGTCCTTTTATGGAAATCCAAAATAATCCAAACTAGAACTATCCAAAATACTTCTATCCAAACTCACAGTCCAACATTTATAAGGAAGGTAAACATAATATAGATCCTTTTTACCCCGTAATAGCATATGAATACCTTCATCATGTATTACCATATTCCTTATTGATTACATTCATGTTCCCTTATTCCATATAGAATGCTGGATATACTTCATTAATCCAAAAATGTTTTAATCCCCAAAAAAGATGGAATATACAAATCATTAATCAGCTTCAAGGTAGTCAATAATATCCAATATAATTTATCCAAATCAATCATTTATTATTCTAAAATCACCACCTCGGTATCTGAACCATATTATGGTTTATCTTCCTCTCAACCATATATTTTCCAAACATTTAACCTGCTACTGAGTCACTTTTCATTGTTCCACACCATCTCAAGTCCTTAATGAAATAGTACTGCAGTACAATCCTTATATACTCCATGATTATTGTAACAAGTACATTGTTGATACAACACTCAATTGACATAATCAACATAAGAACTCTAATCATTCCTCTTCATCTGTGGTAGTATCATAACATGATTATTATCCAATAACATCATTTACGGCATAGTCTGATGACTGGGACATAGGTTCGTGTAGTGTCCAAACTCCTTGCAAATGAAGCATTGTACATTTGAAACCATTTTCTTACCCTTGCAGTCACGTACTTTGTGCCCTTTTCCTCCACACTTATAACAAACTCCCATTCCTTTCAGGAAAGTTCCAGGGTGTTTCTTTCCACAGTTACCACATATGGGAAAATTCTTCTTTTCCCTCTTCCCTTTATCCATCTTTCTCTCTTCCATCCTTTTCTTCTCTTGCTTCCCTTCAAAGCCATAGGACTCAGTAAACTCTTTACTTATCTTATCAACACATGATATTATTTCTTCATATGATGATAATACATGGGAGACTATTTCTCTTATAAATTCTAGCTTAAGACCATGAGAGATATGATCCTTCCTTCTCTTTGAATCATGTGCATTTCTGGAGTTATCATTCCTTCTATTGGGCGCCATTTCTAAACAATGGCATAAACTAGATTAGTTTATGAGTCAAAATACATAATCCCATACTTATAAAACACTTAACATAAATTGAACTATTTATGGATATAATCCATAATCATAAAAATGTTTTCTTTGAGGAAGTATATACTCATAAACCCTTCATAATGATTTGTAATGATAGTGAGAGTTATCCTAAGCATATCCCCCGGGAGTGTCGTAACCAAGAGTGCAGCAAGGCCCGTTGTCGTGCACCAGTTCCCGTTCGTGTCTAGCTCAAAGCGGTGTTTTCGGGTTTTACCCCTAGGTACATCTGTGCCAGAGCCGCCTCTACTTGCTCGTATCCAGACAGGGATGTATTGCTCAGAAAACTCACAAAATCTCTACAATACCCAAATTCTAGGAAGTTCTTCTATACTAATCCTCAAAGTTCATCTTAGGTCTACGTGCTCTAATCAGAGTTTATCTAAATCTAGCTTCCAAGGTTTGTACTAAACTTCCTCTGATACCAACTGTAACGCCCCGACCCAAGATTCCTAGATTCGGTGCATTATTACATAACATTGGCATGATCACAATAAAGATCAAATCTCGAAAGACCGATTGGTTTAGTAGCCTTGGAAACACTAGATATATTCATAAGTTCTTCATTACATCATAAAATGAAAAACTACTACAGCAACATAATGTTTCCACAATCCACACTATTAACCCCTCATAAAATCCCTGCAGGTCATTCATAACTTACTTCTTCACATCCTGGGAAAAATAAAACATAGAAAAGGGGTGAGCTCAAATGCCCAGTAAGGATAACAATATAGCGGAAACTTTCATAAATAAGAATAAACATTTAAGGCAATGTATAACTAAAACAAAAGCCTTTTAAATATGAACTTTCAACATGGTATGGCATAAATAAAATGAAATAATTCCATTTACTTATTCACATGGATATTCTACTAATCGAATAATCACATGCAAAAATCAATAACCACTTTCATAATGTTGGAATGCATAATGCCAGACTATCATAACCACATAGCCAAGGCCTCGTGCCAAGACTACAAATAAGATTTTGTCAAGGCCTTGTGCCAAGACACTAGTTTGTCTCATGAGACCTACCGATGCATCGAGGAGCTATAATGGGCTCCACCCGTCACATATTAAGTCCAATGCATTCCCATATGAAAAGGTTTAAACATAACATAAACATTCGTATTAAAACTAGCATACGAAATGTCAATACTTTCACCATAAACTATGAATGGTATAAAAATAGCACATCCACAGTCAAACATATCACAAAACCTTCAATACAATATAGAAGTTTTGTATCATAATAAATAATCTTAAAATCCATCAAAGGATGTTGACATAGATGAAATCAAAATTCTTTTTAAAGAAATATCTACTTTTAATAAAAAAAATTCTTTGAAAATATTCTTATAAGCTTGTAAGGAAGGCATTGAAGATTTTATAACGGCGTAAAATAACCGCACCCGCCGTATAAGTTAAGAAAACATTCTTACCTCAATTCTGTCGAAAAGGTTAAAAAGGACCTTATTTCGAAAACGACGGAAAGATTCCTTTATAAACCTCTTATAAAAAGTCAAACAAGGGTATAAATGACTTTAACCCATATTCTTGTAAATAGTAAAATTTTTTTGAAATACATTTTTAAGAAACATGGATGTGGATGATAAAGATATCCCAGTAGATTATTACGTATAAACAACCTCGGATAATGAAGAGATTGTGAAATAACCCTTACCTTGTACTTTTCCTTTGTTGGGGTCGGTTAACCTCCTGCATAATGGTGAAATAATTGTTATTAAATTATACAAGAATCATATACATTAATATGATATCATATATGATCTTTTAACATTGCTTTATTAATAATATCTTAGTATTATCGTCGTTTCAGGTGATAATCGATTCGTTCTTCTTAAATGTTTGGTTACGTAAGACATGTTTGTAATGGAAAGATTAAATTTTATTCATAATCAGAATGATATTAACATTATTTTTAAACCTAAAATGAGAATAATACTTGAATGGATACGATGGAGGATGGATCTCACCGCGTTCGTGGAGACGGTAGTCCGTACGTACGCACGAACGCTACTTCCATTTAATTTTTATTTTAAAAGAATTGAATCCAAATGATACATAGGTATATTACTATTCCAGTATAATATAATATTTTATATATGTTACTTAAGTTCATTAACACCATCCTTTATACGTTCCATGTGTGGTATGAACGAGTCATATCATTTTAAGGGGGCGTTAGTCCGCACTTCCTCAAATGAAATTATCGTATGTATATAAAACATGAAACGAATAATGGTATGAAATAAAATGGAATTACAGAAGCTTATATATAAAATATATATCATTAATATCATATTTAATTATAGTGCCATCATAATGGCCACCATGAGAGGCGGTAAGATGTATTTGAACAATCATCGTTTCGTGAGGCGTTAGTTTCCCATCCACAGAAACATTATGTTCATCATCCATTAGATGGAGTTGTGTGTATATTTAGTTTTAATCCTTCTTATAACAACATCCTAGTATATTGAGGATACTGGTGTTGTTACAAAAGAAAGGAAATAAAAAGAGTTTGGGGGTTGGAGAAGCAAAATAAAGGAAAATAATTTAAGAGAAATCGTTACCTTTAATTTAGGTAACTCACTTTGGTTGGAAGCAAAGGACTTCTTGAAATGATTTCTGCCTAGGGGGAAGCTTCAAGGAGGAGGAGAGGGATGTAGGGAGCTTAGTTGGGCAGAGTTTGGTCGAACCAAAAGTCTTTGAAGGTGTGAAGAAATGAGAAGGAGGAGTGCCCTTTTATAAGACGGGTGAGGGGCACCTTTGGAAAAGCTAGAAATATTAATTTATAATAAATTCATATTCGGTTTCTAAAGGCTCAAAAGTTGATTATTCAAAGTTTATGGTGGGGATAGGTCGCAAACCACTCAACCAATAGAATTTAGACAGGTTTGGGTACTTATATTAACCTTATCTTTAGGTATTAACTCTAAGTTAATTAGTTTCACTTTTACAATGTCTCTTTGTATTTTTATATAATATGGTTAATAAACATACTATATACATCCAAGCGACCACCAAGTGGTCCATTAATGATGAAAATATCATGATATAAGTCTCTTGGCCGAACCTTATATTTTTAGGAATTTAATATCAATTAATAATATAATATTTGTTTTAATAACTCTTTTATGTCAATTTTGACACTATTCAATAGTTGATTTTTGTGAAACTCATAACAGATTGATTACTTCGAAAAAAGTCAATTAAATCAATCCTAATATATCATATTATCCTATAAAATTAGTTTAATTCATTAAAAGTTTCATATTATATTTTTTTGGGTATTTATAATATCAATTATTTTAATTTTTCACTATTATAGTAATTACTGCATCATCATTGTGTCATAAATAAAATAAATTATTTAATGTCTAAAAATTATAAATAAAATATCATTATGTAGGAACTCGTTTTAGCTTTCTAATGAATATTTATAATCTAAAATACAACTTATATAACCCTATGTAACAATTGTTTTGCTAAAAGATATATGATTGTGTCATTTTTGTATTCATTTTGACTTAATTAAAATAAAGTGTCATTATCACTTACAAGTGGATCCATGGGGTCCCCAAATTGACACAAAGATGCCCATGGTCGACCATGTATCAACCAATAGGGTTAAGACACGTTTTAGGGTAATTTAGTATTATTATAATATTATTTTTTTAACCCTTATTTACCGGATTTACCCTTAACCATGGTAAATAAAATATTTACCGCAGAAATTATTCAAAATGTCTAAAAATAAAAGTTACCTATTTACACAATTTGAAAATCCTGATTCCAAATATGGAATCCATTTTTCTAAATTAAAAACACAGAAGTGGCAGAAATTAATTTAAAATTAATTCCCGCTGTCAAAACAAAAAGCGTGTTTTTAAGAGATAATAACTATCAAAAGATTGACACTTGTTTGAGTTCGGTTTAATTGTAAAATTATGTCTAATGACCAAAATTATGTTAAATTGTAAAAATATATTCTAAATATACTTTAAAACCACTCAAATTCATAATTTATCACTATTAATTATTTTGATTAAAAAAGTTGTTTTTAATTAAAATTTAGTAATTTTCACTATTCATCAAAATATGAAAGTTATCCGAAAACTACCAAAATTTCATCTTAGGCTAAATTCGATATTCCGAATCCAAAAATGAAGTCCATTTCAAAATATAAAATATATATAATTTCAAAATTTAGGTATTACTATTCATAACGGCTAGTTTGATCGGTTGTGGTGTGTGTTAAAACTCGACGTTGCATACAACACACGCTACTGTTTTATTCAAAGGAAAGCGTACCGTGGAAGCTTGGGATGTTTCATTCTAAATTTTTTGATGTCTCCATTTAGTCAAAAAGCTTAAAATATTGTATTTAAAAAGGTTTCACTATCAAAAGTTGATAAAAGTGCAATACTGAAAATGAATCTGTTCTTGCATTATGACTAAGAAACTCATAATATGGATTCTAAAATTATAAGGATTATATAAAGTTAAAAATGTTGTTAATTCTATTCATGACCTCTTTTAATGGCTTTTTTTTGGTAAGTCATGGTTCAATTGAACTCGGTGTTGCGTGTAGTGCAAGTTATTGAATTATTTTGAAGAAATAACACACTATGAAATCTTGGGGTGTTACAGAAACAACTCAAAGGGTCTCACTTTTGTTTGAAATGGACAAATTTTTAAATGAAAACAACAAATGACCTACGGAAATTCAAACATACGCATTCTAATTGTCTTGATATTTTAGGAGAATGATCCACATGTCCTTTTTGACCAGTATGAGTCATCCCGACATCAATCTAAGGCACAGTGCGACTGATAGCACTCAAAGGGTCTCTCTTCCGTTTAAATTGGACACAATTTTAAGTGAAAACAACAACTAACCGACTAAAATCCGACCAAACACATATATATTGTCTTGATCTTTTATGAGAACGATCCATGGGTCCTTTGTGACATGTAAGAGTCAACACCACCAACTCCCTGGACCGCCCCCCACCCCCTGGACATCAACCCACCCCCTAGAAACCCCCCACCCCTCTGGACACCCCCACCCCCTAGAAATCCCCCTCACCCCCTAAAAAGACCCCTCAACCCCCTAGACACCACACCCTCCCTGGAAACACCCATAGATACCCCCCCCCCGAACACCCCCACCCCCTGGATAACCACCACCCCCTAGATGACACCCCACCCCTCATGGACACCACCTTACCACCAACATACCCCCAACCCCCAGGACACCCCCTCCCATGGAAAACATCCCCCACCCTCCCATAAACCAACCCACTCCCCTTGGACATCACCACCAACCCCCTGGACCCCCCCCCCCTCGGACATCCCCCCACCACCTAGAAATCCCCCGCGACACCCTGGACACCAACCCACCCCCATGGACACCCCATAGACATCCCCCCACCTGAACACCCCCTCCTTGGACACCACCCCACCCCCCATGGGCATCCCTACCAACACTCTGGACCTCCCCCACCCCCTGGACACCCCCGCCCCTTAGACACCCCGATCCCCTCAGACTCCCCCATCCTACCTTCCTGGACACCACCCCACTCCCCTTGGATAGCCCCACCAACCCCACAGACCTCCCCACCCCAGGACAGCCCCACCCACCTCCTGGAAAGCCCCCCCCCCCCCCCGACACACTAGACACCATCCCACACCCCTGGATAGCCCCCTCACCTGGACACCCCCCCTCTTGGACACCACCCCACCACCTAGACACCCCTACCCCCTGGAGACCACCACCCTACTTGGATATCCACCCATCCTAGTAGACTAACCCACCCCTATTGGATACCCCCATCCCCCTAGACACCCCCAACGCCACCTTGGACAGCCACCCGAAACCCCCAAACAACCTCCCAAACCCCTTAAATTCTGAATAGAAATCTTTCTGTATTTAATTAACTTATGAATTGCATTTAAATGATGTATGGGTATACATGGTGTAATTATCATTTGATTAATGTGTTAATTTTGTATGGGTATGGATATTGTGATTCTGAATTATTTGCAGGTGCTATTTGGGTGTGCTGCTGCAGAATTTGTTTTGCACCAGACATGGCTTTTGTCAGTGATTTTTTAGTGATGAAAAAGACGCCTGTATCATTGCTAAAAAATTGCAGATAACATAAAAATTTATCAGCGCTAACAGATCGCGGATAAAGGATTCCGTTATCAGCCCTCTCTTAGCACTGATAAAATGTACAGTTATCAGCGCTAAGAGAGCGCTGATAATGGCTTCCTTTATCAACACTCCTGTAGCGCTGATAGATTTTCCATTTATCATCACTTTTTTAGCACTGATAAAAGCTACCATTATCAGCACTAAAAAATCACTTATAAAGGGGACACCCCTATATCAACTCCGTGCTTTACAAAACTTTTTTAGCGATGATAAAGCCCATTTTGTGCGCTGATAAATCCTGTTTTTGTAGTAGTGAAGGTACGCTCAAGTTCGGTAGATTCTGCCCCTCGATATATCGGTCAAACCTCGGGCACCACTATGCCACAAAAAGGAATAACTCAGAGGACCACCATGTCATAGCGTTTCCAACGTGATAGACGGCGCGTCAATCAGATGCCCGGTCTGTGACATATAAGCATTTTTGCTTCGAGGGCCCGGTTGGATTCAGGTTCAATCCAACCCATCCATTCTTCAAATGTATAAAAAACTCAATTGGAGAATACCTAAAGGACAATATCTATCCAAGATCCCAACACTATAGAAGGTTTGTCAAACATACGTCTGGTTCTCAAGATATGCTCCTTTATGTGTTCCGGGGTCCGGTTGGGCCTGGGTCTGGTATGACCAGGTCGGACCGACCCGACCCGACTCGCTCTGGGCTGGGTTGGGGTGGACTAGGCCTGATGGCCCGGGGTTGAATCAGCCTGATGAGCCAATGTTTGGTATGGCCCGCAAGGGGGGCGGCCCGGCCAGAATAGGGCGGCCCGTAAGTTGCCGGCCCGCAAAGGGGCATCCCAACCCGCATGGGGAGACGACCGATTCTGGGGAGGTTTCCCACTTCGAGAGTGGCTGCCCGGTATGAGGGTGGTGGCCCAGTGTGATGGTGTCGGCCCGCTCAGAAGGCATGGGCCCGGTGCAAGGGAGGGGGCCCGGTGTGAGGGAGGTGGCCCGCTGCGAGGGAGACAGTTCATTCTGAGGGTGGCGGCCCAACTCGAGGTTGGCGGCCCGCTCTGTGGGTGGCGACCCGGTTTGAGGGTGGCACCCTGACTCGAGGGCGGCAGCCCACTCCGAGGGATACATCCCAGTTCAGTCCAATGCGGGGGGGGGGGGGGTGTAACCCCTCGGTCACCTGGATTCCCGAAAGGCCAGGAGGCCTTTCGGTTGGTGAGGCGGTGGCTCCGTGTGGGTGCTACGGAACCCTATGAAGGTGGGTTTGGCCTCCACCACAACTTCCATTCATCAGCAGCGCGACGATCATGTCGCTTTTCTTCCTGAGGTCGGACATCGTGTCTGCCACCTCCTTTGTTTGCCGTGGCTGACGAGTCGTGACCCTCCTATTTCGGCGTGCGTCAACGTGTTCACGGTCTTCTGAGACGGTGCAAGGAAAGCATGTTATCGGAGGGTTTGGGCCCAGTTTGTTAGGCCTGCACCCTCTACGTTAGCACACAATATGAAGGATATTAAGGGAGTTCAATAAACAGTTGTATTGAACACAAGATTAACCCCACAAGATTCCCCACAATAACCTCCTGTAAAGACGAATGAATCGCGGTTCCACCCATTAGTCGGTTGACCTGTGTTCTTCGTATAATTTCATGAATGTGGATGAGGGACACAAAAACGCAAAAACGAAAATAACCTTCTACTTGGAAGAGACGTCCGCTGACGAAGGTCGACAGAACCTCCTTTATCGTTGTCATTGGTTCATGACTCTGTGGCACTCTTCATCGCTTGATGGAACCAGTCTCGTCCTCCTGGTGGTTGGCATTGTGGTACATTTCCAGAGCTTCATCATTTTGTGAAGCCGTGCCAACACCCCACTCTAAGCTCCATATAAATAGGAGAGGAGGAGTGTATAATGCTTGGGGAATTAATGAGGATCTTTATATAATAAACCTCCCAAATTTCCAACAGTGTGGGTACAAGAAAATTAGAGCTAAGCCATTTGTTGTCTGGACACATCGTCGGTCCCACCAACATCGTTCTCCCATTGTAGGAAAGAAGAAAAATAAAATAACAAAACATGTTCTTTTTTAATCTTTCAAAAGTCCACAAAAATAACTTTTTCTCCTGACCTACTACGGTCAATGTTATAACTCTCTTAAGTGAATCCCGACGCTACGGGTTCAATGATGCCCTCATATTTTTAAACCGAACAATACTTCCAAAGTTATAAAATGCAGCTCACACATTTACTGAACGTATCCAAAAAAAGTTTGGAAAAATATTAACAGTCACCCTCAACCTACGCCAGTTGAGATTAGGATCTGACTAATTGAAACACACCCCAAAAAACCCAACAGTACTCTTGGATATCCAATCTGAGTTACCATTTAAATGTTTTGGATTCTACAATAAAATAATTGTCACTTAATTATTCTATTTACGGCCAAAAACTAACATTCATTGGTGGCCCGCATCGGCCAAAGTTAGTATCTTCCTAAAGATAGAATACCCTCATGAGCTCAGTGGTGGTCTCAGATTTGTAATCCGAGTTACAATTCGTGAGTTATAAGCATTTGAAAAATAAAATAATTTTATTTAATAATTTTATTTATGGTTATACCATTTTATGTTTTTCTCAGAACACGCCCGCACCGACTAAACATAAGTCATGCCTAGGGTAAACCCCCCATTCTGAGCACAACAATGCCCTCATATTTTTAATTCGAGTAACCGTTTAAGAATTATTCCACTTTTCTGGTAAAATAATTACATGCACTAATTAAAACTTAACAAAACTTCGATGGATCATTCTGGGCACCCTAGGACTCAAATTCGCGTGCCGTTAGATTTTGCAGTCTCGAAATAATTCCATAAAAATAAAAAAAATTATATGGAATTTCTGAGACATTACAATAGTTTTCCCGTTAACTACTTCAACAAAATCATTGAGGAAGTCATGGTATCAAAAGTTTGGTCTTATTTTCGAATGAAACATGAATATTCTTACTGAACATATGTTTCTTCCAAGATTACAATGGTATCCTTTCCATTTTGGGAGAATTATTATTTTTTCAACCAACATTTGTTGAATTTTGTGATTTTGGCAATGAGGAGAAAGGATATCATTGAGTTTTTCCATTCCAATATTTGGAAAGCACTATTTATATCCCTGGGAAGAGAAAGGTGATTTGTATAATTCATTGATGATTATTCCATGAGATGTTCGATGTTCCCAATCAAGCTGAAATCAAGTGTTTTTAATGTATTCAAAACATTCAAAGCATGGATGAAGATGGAATCTTGAAAGAAGATCAAGTGTTTGAGGATTGACAGTGGTGGAAAATATTCAAGTGAGGAATTTTATACTTTATTTTTCAATGAGAAGGCATCAAGAGACAATTCACGGTCTTGTACACTCCTCAACAAAATGGAGTGGAAAAGTAGGTGAACATAACATTTTTTGATAGAACAAGGGGGATATTGAAGACTGTAGGAATTTTCAAGATGTTATGGGATAAAGTAATGAAGATAACATGTTATGTGATCAATCGATGTACTTTTGTAATGATTGATATGAAAACACTAATGAATATGTGGAGTGTTAAACCTACTTTCTATGCTTGGTTACAAACTTATAGAGGTCATGTATCTGTATTTATTAATTATCAGGAAAGATTGAAGTTGGATTCAAGATCCAATGAATTTATATTCATAGGATACGTTGATGTTGTGAAGTGGTATCATATGTGGGACACCACTACCCATAGACTTATCATCATTATGGATGTTATATTTTAAGAAGATAAGGTGAAAGTGATGATTAATGGGGACATGAAGAAAGAGAACACATATACTATAATAGTTTGGGTGGAGGAAGAATCCATAGATGAACCAATTTCCTTTTAGGAGAATGATGATCATGTTATGATTGATTTTGGACTATGATGATCAAATCAAGATTAAAGAGTACCACTATGGAACTTAGAATTTGTCACTGAGAGAAATATTTTGTACTACTTATTGATGAGAATTGTAATCCATATTATTTTTTTGGAGTTGATGTCGAGTTCATAAATATCCACATGGATGGAAGCAATTCAGGAGAAACTTGATGCCCTTCATAAGAACAAGACTTGAGATATTGATCCATTACCTCATGGAAGGAAGACTATCAGTAAAAAGAGGTTCTTTAAGATCAATTGGGATGAAAAGGAATAATTGTAAAGATATCATGCAAGACTGGTGGTCAAAGGATATGAATATAGAGAAGTTATTGATTTCAAGGAAATATTTTCTCCCACTGTTTGAATAAAAAATGTTCAGATAGTTATGGGGATGTGTGCAATATATAGATTAACTCTAGAGTGGCTAGATGTGAAGAGAACTTTTCTACATGGTGATCTTGATAAATAAATATATATTCTCTAATCAGAATGTTTTTCAATATAAGTAAAAGTAAACTTGTTTTTTTGGATGAGAAAAACTTTTTATGTTATTAAGCAGGCCCCAAGGTGTTGGTACGAGAGATTTTATTCCTCTATCCTGAGTACAGGACACAAAATACTTCATTCAGATACTTGTGCCTATTTCATGGGTTCATATGGTAATGATTTTATCATTCTTCTATTGTATGTGGATGAAATGTTGATCGTTTTCATGGGAGTATGATATGAAGGTATTAGGACCAAAAAATAATATCTTGGGATACCGATTTAATGAGATAGAAATAAGGGTATGATTTAGATAACAAAAAAGAATTTCTTGAGGAATATCTTGAAATACTTCAACATACGACATTATAAGCCTATATTTACCCCACATACTTTTAATTTTATGTTATCCTCTATGATTAATCCTAACAGTGATAATAGTGAAGTATAGAGGATGGAGATGTCTCAATTACCTTATGCACCAGCAGTGGGTAGTATGATATTATCTATGGTTTATATGAGATAAGAAATTCAACATGTAGTGGGAGATATTTTTTGGTATGTGGAGAATTAAATACGGGAGCATTGGAACATATTAAATAAGAACCTTAGATACATCAAGGAGATCTCATATGCAGTATTATGTTATTAAGGATCGAATTTCACTATTAGAGCCTATGCAGATTCATATTTTGTAGGTGATTATGACCAATGATAATACACTTTGGGCTAGGTGTATAATTTTATATGATGTGTTGTGAGCTGGAATTCAATTTTTTAGTCTCTTATATATTTATCCATGACTAAGGTAGAGTACATGAAAACTACATAGGCTTAAAATGAAGTGAATTAGATGTGAATGTTTCTAGAGGATTCCTGAAAATGATAGAAGTATTTCAAATTGTTTTGTGACAATCATAGAACCTTGAATATTAAAAGGAATCTATCTTTTAATTCCAAGATAATGCACATTATGGTACAATATCACTTTGTTCCAGATGTCGTGGAGGAAGGAAGAGTGGATATACAGAAAATTTATATTAAAGAAAATTAGGTTAATTTTATGATGATTTTTATTAACTTTGTTAAGTTAGTATAGTATAAATCCTCAATCGTAATCATAGATATAAGAGCAACATGGTTTGAAGATAGAAAATATTTGTGGAAATATTATTAGTTCCCAATCAGATATCCAATTGTGATATATATTGGCATTTGTTTCTCACAAAGAGTTTCACCCCCATGATTTTTAAAGGGGTCTAGTGTGGTTAGTGTGATTGATGGAAAAAGTAAAACCTGGAGTTAAATATATGAGGAAGATCAAGTAAGGGCGTTTCCAATAAATGGCACATCGCTTTAATGGTTTTGGCATCATCACCTCAAGTATTGAGCTTCCTATTTCAACATTTTGAGTGTTGTATTTTGTGAGGTGCATTATAAATTACTCAAGAGAGTTAATTACATGGATATTTTCCTTATAATATATAGAGAGTGTGTTTAACCTCTTTTACCATAGTGATATCAATCTATTGTTCTATGGTTTTTTACCCCTCTTTATTTGTGTGGTTTTCTATGTTACATCTATTGTTCAATTTTTATTCATTTTATACATTAATTTTATCTCACAATTATCACATCATGAAAGGGCCAATAATATTTGATCCCAATACCAACCTTACTAAATATTGTTTTATCATATTCTATAAAAAAATTGTGGGTTGTGCTATGAGACAGCCAACATTAAATAGAGTAATTGAGTTGTATGGGTATAATTTTGTTTCTCAAATTTACAGAACAAAAATTTAACATGTTTATAATTATATAAATAGTAAGAAGAATCAGGAAAACACGAATAATACAAATCTTTTAATGATTTCTCACAATCGGAAGTGTAACATGTTGATTCTAACAAACCATAAACAAATAACGATAGAATAAAAAGTACCAATTCATGTAAACATTTACAATAAATAACATACTAATGAGAATATATATAACCAGTTTGATATTAATACTAATAATTACCAAAAACTATTAGAGATAACAGACTCAAACATAAGTTAGATGATCAATAGGAATGATTGACATAAAGTAGTAATCAAATCATTAATAAAACCATAGGTTTTTGACATTATTTATCTATTTGGCCTATATGCATAGTGGAGGGGTACCGAGATTCCACTATGAAAAAATGGGATTATAAAAGATATGTGATAAATAATGAAACATAACCATATATGAAAAAGGCACATGGGGAAAATATCCAAGGTTCAGGTTCTTGAAATGCCAGGACTCACAGTAGAACCAAGTTGTGGATTCATCATATACTATGCACCACGGAAAAACTCAAACAACACACGCAACATAAAACCAAAGACTAATCAAATACAAGGCATAAATAAACGATTCAAAAGAAGAAGAATACCATACTAAGGCCCCTTAATAGGGATAAATCTCTATTATTTGTTTTTATAGTGCTTCTATGTAAATAGTTCTTGTTGTTAGGGTCATCGATATTGTACTCCTATATAATCGTCATTTCCATCTATTTAAAAGGAACACCAAGGAACACATGGACCTCATCAGAGCTCCTCACCAAGAATAGACGAAGATGATCAAAACTTATCTAGGTCACTATTTCTTATTTGGTAAGTCAAGGAATCCCACCAGTGCTCCTTCATCTACTTTTTTCTCTCAAGGAAAACTAGAGCTCCCAAAACCATGGAGATTTTTCTCCCAACTACATCTCCCACAAGTGGAGAGGTAGATTCCAAATAGAGGAGTCATTCTAATTGGGGTAGTGGAATACTAGATCATATAACCAAAGATATGAAAAATATAGATAAGTGTCCCAACATAACCACATAAACAACAAAATAAGGACTTATGACATCAGAGGATAAGCTATCAAGGGTCACCCATATATCAAGCCATTCTGTTTCATGAAGAATGAAAAAAGGGAGGAAAAGAAAACCATAGGATCATATGGATAAAGGGATAAACCTCATGTACGAGGATGACATAGATCAAATGGGAAATTGAACCAAGGCTAATGGCACATGCCCAATGTATAAATCAACAAAAGCCCACATGAACTAATAAAAGAAGATAAATCCCAATAATACATAAATCCAACATATAAAAATACCAAAAATTATTGGGAGATTAATATTATGACAGGTAAAAAAACAAAGTGTAACACCCCGAATTTTGGGTATCATATAATGATGATATAATGCATTTACATTTGTTAAATCCCTTTTAACCAAACAAAAATTTAAAGGATTAACATAAGGCTCTTTATTTAAATAAGAACACCAGAGTGTCTACAATACACTGAGATCAAAAGAGTATTCATGCTAACCAAATATACCTTCTAAAAACCCTATCAGAAATATTGGAATACCCCCAATCACCACAACAAGGCCTGGTAATTAAAGGAGATCTTTCGAGTCAACTAAATCAAAAAACATAACCACTGCGATCATAAAAACCACGATGAGCATCAGCAGAATGGGAATCACCATCTTCTTCTTTTTGAGTTTTAGGACACCGGATGGTTAGGTTTTAATGGACAATTTTTTGTCCATTGCTCCAGTAACCATTGGAAGCTAATAGTTATAAAAAATAGCAGTTGGACCTTGTTAGGATAAGTGAACATATTTCAATATTAATTAGTTTCCAAATAATTGAGTTATGATTACGGTTATCATTAAACCATCATTGATGAACTCTAAAACGATATGGTGTAAAAATTCATTTCACACTTAAGTGATTTTGAAAATAATTAAGGAATTCAAAACACTCTGCGAATTTTTCAAATACAATGTAACGATTTTCATTTCATAAATTATTTTATAAAGTTTGTTTAAGTTTATCAAATTAAATTATGTTTTGATTGAACTCTATTTTTTAGGATAATAGTATATACATTATAATTTAGGTTATTAAAATTTCATTTTCGTATCTTTTTGAGGTAAAAAAGGGGTTTAGTATTTTTAATTATAGAAATAATTCTTACTAAAACATGTTTAATTTGTATTCATTAATATTTAAGAATATAAAATTATATATAGTTTTAATGAATGGATTGTTTCCTCTTCCTAAAATGTGTTTTATTGTAGTTTTTTAAAAAATAATTGGCCCACTAGGGCTAGCCCATTTTGGCTGGGGCCGAGGAAGGAAGCTCACACGATGTGGTTGAGCCTGACCCTCAACCCCAAGCCTAGGCTGGCCTGACCTTGAGTAGAGGTTCCCCGAAGGGAGCTCAGGAGTGAGCAAAAGCACATAGGCACACCAGTGCGGGCGTGAGGCCGCCGTGGGGTCTTGGTAGGCCAAGGCGTGCGGGAGGAATCCCCTTTAAAGGGCCCCCTTTTTGGGTGTTGTGTGATTTTTGAGCACTCGTTGTGAGGCCTGGGGTTATAAGGGAGGTGAAAACCGCTCTCTATTTCAATATGGGAAGCATTTTTTCCGGAGAAACGTGATCTGGACGGTTGGATCACGCTGCCCGTGATCTAGGCCGTTTTTTTATCCCACACTTGACCATCAGCGACTGAGTCACACTCCACGGTTTTTGTCAACTATTTTATCTGACATGATCTATTCCTGGTCGTTCGAGGTTTTTAAATTTTCACGTCGAACTTAGACCATCCGAAGAAACTTAGATATAATCTATGGAACTCAATTCTTTTAAAATAATGGACGCATCTCATCCCTTGGGTCGATGTTGGGATCGATGTGGACCATCTGCTTTTCTATGGCATTTCCCACAGCCGCGTCTTCTTTTTCATCCTCACATGGGTGACACCAGTAACCCTACCCTATGGCACACCCCTCTTTTTCTTCACCTCTGACCACCGGGGACCTCCATGTCTCCTCGTTTTCTTCAATCATGACACCCCCATTGAATGCAATTAAAGTGGGTACATTTATTCGTTCAAGGTGGTGTGTGAGCTTTTGTATATAGATAACTGAGACCTCTCGGTTCTTCTCTCCCGTTCGAGTCTCCAGTGAGCCCAGCCAACCCTCCATGAAGTCCTCATTTCCCTGATTTTTTATGTAAGGGTTTTTATTATATCCTTGTTTTGATTCTTTGAGAATATATACACTTATATATTTGAATATATATATATATACATACATATATATATATATATTTAACCTTACGGTTCAGTCCAAACGTTCTTAAATGTTGAACATCGGACTTCGGGTTCTGTTGTATTCAAATAGATTAAAGAATGTAAGGATTATACCTGGCCTCGTTTTGTTATTTTTAAAATACATATATACTTTTGGTTATATGTATATAAGTTAGTTATATGCAGGAATGGGAATGACCTTTATCCTTCGATTATATGTACAAAGTTTGTGTATAATTATTCATACACTTCACATTTTAACATAAACTTAATTTCATATTTAAATAATAAATAAATTTTGAATATGTTATATATACAATCGGTTTTTTATAAAATTATTTTTTAAAGGTTTTCTTAAAAAAATAATTATGACTAAGGGTATGACCTTCCCTATTCAAAACGTTGTTGAACTAATATTCATAGGGGATTAACAAAAATGGGTGTGCCGATATTTTAGATTGAGTTCAGGAACATACATATATTTTATATGTTGCATGAACCTTGATTTCAGTTGTTAAGGTCCTTACACATTAAGTCTTGAGTATAGGTGGAGTTTTAAAAACAAAAGAAATAGGGTGTTAACCAAAACTTATATCAACATTTAATAGTAACTTATTTGTTTTCCGTATCTTTTAAATGATATTGATTATGGTGAAAATTCATGCTTTCTATCATGGAAATTATTCAGTGTTATTAAAAGGATTAACAATATTGAATGTTTTAGCAAGTGCAAGCTCAAAACCCTACTTGAGATTTTTTGTTCACCTTGTAATTAATTGGATGATAAAATTTTAGAATTTCAAGAACAAACATACATGTGATAAATTCTAGTTTTCTGTTCTTCTAGTACCATAGATGTAAATGTATGTTCCATAATCTACCTTTCTTCATTTTTTAATAATTATCATATAATTTTTAGCTTATGTTTTAATCATCTAGATGCATGTCTCACTTATATTATATTTAAATTCAACTACTATGACCAACTCTGAATGAAATATTCAAGGTGGTATGGGAAATATTGAATATAAAACCCCGTTTAAGAAAAGTATTGATTTATGTGGCTCACATGAATGTAAATACATATTATGTGTGTGCCCTGATTGGTAATGAATTTATCTCTAGAGAATACAAGCTTCATGATACACTGGTGAATAAACTCGGTAATTTTTATTTATTAACACCAAGGGGATGGAACTCGGTGATATGTTCATGAATGTATAAATTAAATGTTGAGTCCACATATTCAAGTCTTGTTACATGTTCTTTTCAATATGATATGCCTATTCCTTCACTACTCATGGCCTTATGTTTTTATCATGTTCATATTGATGTCACAAGTAAAAGTTTGGGGCATGATTCATATAAAATAGTAACTAACATAAGAAATTGAAGTTTTTTCCTTCACTTGAAAATCTGATTAAGTAATACTCTTAACAGATTAATTTTTGCTTAAAAATTCATACGTCATACTTGTTTAGGATATCTTTTACTACCCCTTTTTGAAAATTTCCTAATTGATTCACATATTCCTTGAATATATTAGTTGAGCACTTTTATGTTATGTTACATGTGTTACAGTTTTCTATAAGAGAATGTTCATTGGTAATGTTTTTAAAAACATCATTCAAATGATTCATTGGTTTGTTTTAACCCCCTTAAAAGGCATTCTTATGCTCACCTTACATTTTGAATTTTAAATTTTCAGGTAACATCTTTTATCAGATGAAACATTTCCGATGTTACTGGTTTCCAAGATCCCAAACTGAAATCGATCCTCTGTCTGGGACGTGATGTGTTTTATCAGTGCATGTTTCTGTATTCAAATGACACATCATGTTCAGAAGGCATCAAATCTTGGTTTTTCTGGGGTCGGGTCTTCAGAGTTGGTATTAGAGGATTCGATTTGGATAACTCTGGATAGCCAGAACTGAAACAAAGAAAAATATACTTTAGCATTACTAAAAATGAGTTTTTTTAATTTTCAGATGGAAAATGAAGGTACTAATATTTTTTCTCTTGCTAATGAGGCCTTAGAAACCATAATTTCCATATCCATCCATGAATATTTTATAAACTATGCCCATATCAGTATGTCATGCAAACTTCTCTATGATGTGTCCAACTCTCCCCGAGTACTTCAACTCCACCGTAGAGCGGGTCTGGATTACATATTTATCATGCAAGCCCAGTTTCCATCTTACACATGAGGGGGGAAATACTACAAGGGACTTTTTAAATGATTCACTATAGTGGAAGGCATCATGTCCCTCATGGATTTCCAAGAGGCTACTGCAGAGGGAGATCTCCACGTAGCATACATGTGTCAAGTCTTGTCCTATGGCCATTTGGGTCAAATGATGGACTTTGGAATCCTAGAATACAAAGCCTCTTGTTCTGTGTACAAACAAAAAGTACATAGGGATGTCTCATAGTTGTACACCCCCCATTTCATACTATGGAGATACCATAATTGCTCCCATGACATCAAACCCGATTTCTAAGGTTGCATATAGTTTAGGGAGACATGGAGTTTCGAGATTGTCTTTTGAATTTGTGTGTTATGGAACTGGTGAAACCATTAGCCCCATTTTACATTGTGCACCAGTAGTTATATAAAATTTCAAGAGGTTGCTTTAGAGGGAAACATTTATGAGACCTACATGTACCAACTCCTCAACGTTAGCCTGTATGAAAACATCTATAACATAGATGTTCTCGATCGAGACATAATTCAGCAAGTTCTTCACACATTGGTCCATATGGACATTTCCAAACTTTTTACCATTTAAGCATCCCTTTGGAAGCCCGAGGGTTCGGGGCCTAAGTTAAACCCCTTCGTCCCGAAGTGTATCTGGATCAGAGAACTAGAGGAGTTGAGGATCAATTTGGTTGTTTCACTGAACGCACCTGCGGATCCTCTACAATGGGTGATATGGTAGGAACAACTAAGAGCTTCCTCTTAGCATGTTTGTATGAGAGGAATTGCGGGGACACAATTCTTTTATGCGGGGAGTAATGTAACACCCCGAATTTTGGGTATCATATGATGATGATATTATGCATTTAATTTTGTTAAATATATTTTAATAGAACTAAAATTTAAAGGATAAACATAAGGCTCTTTATTTAAATAAGAACATTGTAGAGTCTACAATACACCGAGATCAAAATAGTAATCATGCTAACCAAATATACCTATTAAAAACCTTATCAGAACTACTGGAAGACCCCCAATCACCACAATAAGGCCTAGAAATTAATGGAGATCCTTCGAGTCAAGTAAAGAAAAGACGTCACCACTGTGATCATAAAAACCATGAGGAGCATCAACGGAATGGGAAGAACCATATTCTTCCTTTTGAGTTTTAGGACACCGTAAGGTTTTGTTTTTTGGGACACTTTTTTCAACTGTTTCTCTAGTGACTGTTGGAAGCTAACAGTTATAAAAAATAGTTGATGGACCTTATTAGGATATGTGAACTTATTTAAATATTAATTAGTTTCCAAATAATTGAGTTATGATTAAGGTTATAATTAAACAATCATTCATGACCTCAAAAAAGATATTCTATAAAACATCGTTTCACCCTCAAGTGATTTTGAAAAGAATTAAGGAATTCATAACAGTTTGAAAATTTTTAAAATACAATGTAACGATATTCATTTCTTAAGTATTCTTATAAATATGTTTATGTTTTTCAAATTAAATTATGTTTTGATTGAACAATGTTTTCGTGGATACTAGTATATAAATTATAATGTAAGTTTATTAAAATTTCCTTTTTGTAACTTTTTGAGTTAAAAAAGTGGTTTATAAATATTAATTTTAGAAATACTTCTAACAAATAAAAGTTTAATTTGCAGTAATTAATGTTTAAGAATATAAAATTCTATATAGTTTTAATAAATGGATTGTTTCCTCTTCTTAAAACTTTTTTTAGTGTAGCTTCATCAAAAAAAATTGGCCCACTATGGCCAGCCCTTTTGGCTATGGTCGAAGGAGGAAACTCACATGAAGTGGCTGAGCTTGACCCCCAGCCCCAAGCCATGGCTGGCCCGAGCTCGGGAAGAGGTTCCCCAAAGGGCACTCTAGAGTGACCAAAAGCACATAGGCACACTAGTGCATGTGTGAGGTCGCGGTGGGGTCTGGGTAGGCCAAGGCATGTGGGCGGGAGCCCGTGTATAGGGCCCCCTTTGTGGGTGTTGTGTGATTTTTGAGCACTCGTTGGGAGGCCCAAGGTTATAATATAGGCGAAAACCTCTATTTGATTCGATGTGGGAAGTAGTTTTTTGGGAGAAACGTGATCTGGACTATTGGATCGCATTACGCATGATCTGGGCCATTGTTTCCAATCCTACGCTTGACCCTCTGCGACCACGTCTCTCTCCATGGTTTTTTTCAACCATTCAATCTAGAACAACCTAAATGTGGCCATTTGAGGTTTTTAAATTTTTGTGTCGAACATAGACCGTTCCATGATACTTAGACTTAATCTATGACACTCAATTATTTTAACACAACGTACGCTTCTCATCCCTTGGATCGACGTTGGGATTGATATGGACTGTCCGTTTTTCCCCAACATTTCCCCTAGCCTCGTCTTCTTCTTCCTTCATGATTGGGTTACACTAGTAACCCTACCCTATGGTACACCCCTAATTTTCATCACCTCTGACCGCCGATGACCCCCATGTCTCCTCGTTTACTTCAAGCATGACACCCCCCATTGAATTCAATTCTAGTCGGTAAGTTTTTTGCGTTGAAGGTGGTGTGTGAGATTTTGTAAATAAATAACTAAGACCTATCAGTTCTTCTCTCCTATTAAAGTCTCCAGCAAGCTTGTCCAACCCTCGCTGATGTCCTCCTTTCCTTAGTTTTTAATGTAAGGGATTGTAGTTTTGGCTTGTTTTTCTTCTTTTAGAATATATAGACTTATATATTCAAAAAAAATATTTTTTATAACCTTTCGATTCAGTCCAAACCTTCATAAATGTTGAACCAAGGCCTTCAGGTTCTCTTGGATTCAAATATATTGATGAATGTATGGATTATACTTGGCCTCGTTTTTTTTATTGAAAATACATATATACATTTGGTTATATGTATATACATCGATTATATGCAGGAATGGACATGACCCATCTACTTTAGTTTTATGTATGAAGTTTGTGTATAATTGATCATGCACTTCACATATTCACATACACATAATTTCATATTTAAATAATAAATAAATTTTGAAAATCTTATATATATGATCGGGTTTTTAAAAAAAAATTAGGTTTTCATAAACAAATTTTTATAACTAAGGTCGTGACCTGCCCTATTCAAAATGTTGTTGAACTAATATTCATAGGCGATTAACTGACATGGGTGTGCCAATATTTTAGTTTGATTATGTGTACATACATATATTTTATATGTTGCGTGAACCTTGATTTCAGTTGTTATATTTCTTACACATTATGCCTTGAGTTTAGGTTAATTTTTAAAAACATAAGAAATATGGTTTTAAACTAAACATATATCCACATTTAAGAGTTACTTATTTGTTTTCTATATGTTTTAAATGATGTTACTTATGGTGAAGATTCATTCTTTCTATCATGGACATTATTTAGTATTATGCAAGGCAGAAAAATATTAAATGTTTTAGGACATGCAAGCTCAAAACACTACTTGATATTTTTGGTTCACCTTGTAATCAATTGAATGATAAAATTTTCGAATTTCAAGAACAAACATGCATGGGATAAATTCTAGTTTTCTGTTATTTTAGTACCGTAGATGTCAATGTATGTGCCATAATATTATTTTCTTCTTTACTTTTAATAATGGTAATATGATTGTAATCTTGTTTTTTAATCATCTAGATTCATTTCACAGTTATATGATATGTAAATTCAACTACTATGACCAACTATGAATGAAATATTTAAGGTGGTATAGGACATCTTGAATATACAACCCCGTTTAAGTAAAGTATCGATTTATGTTGATCACGTGAATGTAAATAAATATTATGGGTGCTCCCTGATAGTGCTCCAATTCATTGGGTAATGAATTAATCTCTAGAGATGACAAGCTTCACGATACCCTGGTGAGTAACCTCGGTAATTTTTCTTTATTGAGACCTTAGGGATAAACCTCGGTGATATGTTCATGAATGTCTAAATGAAATGTTGAAGCCACATATTCAAGTCATGTTAAAAGATCTTTTCAAGATGATATGACTATTATTTTACTACTCTTTCCCTTATGTTTTTATCAAGTTCTTATTGATGTCACAAGTAAATGTTTGGGGCATGATTCGTGTAAAATAGTAACCAACATATGAAATTGAAATTTTTTCCTTCACACGCAACTCTGATTTAGTATTAATCTTAACGGTTTAATTTTTTCTTAATCATTATTATGTCATACATGTTCAGGATAACTTTTCCAACCCCCTTTTGAAAATGTCCTAATTGATTCATGTATTCCTTTAAAATCTTAGTTGAGCACTTTTATGTTATGTTAAATTTGTTACAGTTTTCAATAAGAGAATGTTATTTGGATAAGTTTTTAAAAAATTATTTCAAAAGATTCATTGTATTATTTTAAACCCCTTACAATGCATTCTTAATCTCACCCTATGTTTTGAATTTTAAATTTTCAGGTAACTTCTTTTATCAAATGAAACATTTATGAAGTTACCAGTTTCCTAGATCCTGAATAGAACTCAATCTTCTGTATAGGACGTGATGTGTGTTTTTCAGTGCATGTTTTTGTTTTAAAATGACACATCATGTTCAGAAGGAACCGACTCCTGGATTTTCTGGGGTTGGGTCTTCACATAATTCATGGTATTAAAATCATTTAATTTACAATATTGAGTGAATAATGTTAGAAAATCTCCACCTTTTAGATGAAATTCATTAACATAAACAACTGATGTCCATACATCACCTGTACCAACCCACGATTTTAAAGTATGTCACTTCTTAAATAAATTCATTTTCTTTGATAGATTATGTTGTATTTAATACAAAAATATGTTTATGCTACATACAATAAGGAGTTGTCTTTCGTTACATGTAAGACTGAGTTTTACCAAACAATAATATATTATTAAAATATTATTATTTTACATAATTAGATATAACCAAGACATTAAGTTAGTGGTTATGAATAGTATTAAGTAATATATGAAAATATATGGTGGAATTTATTGGGTTTAAATTAAATAAAAATGAATATAGTAACCAACTAAATATATATAAGATATTTTTTTAAAGAACTCTTTTTTTGCTCACAATGTCATTTTATTCTAATAAATTAAATTAATTACTATTATAGATTGATATTAATTAAAAATATATTTTATATGTTAAATAAAATATTTTTTATATTCTTATAATATATTTTAGAGGTATAAGATAATAACAAACCCAATATTACACATAAAACCTATTTATTTATAAAAATTGTTTTATCGTCTTTTAATGAAGAACCTATTTTAAATCCAATTTTTGACAATTTTATGACTTATATTTGAAAAAATAAACTTCATCTTTTAAATATAAATATTAAATTTTACTTTAGTTAAATTGTTTGTGTTTCTCTGATAAGTTTCATGTTTTGATGAACAGTGAAAATTACTAAATTTAAATTGAAAACAACTGTTTTCATCAATATAATGTATAGTGTTAAATTAAATTGTTGAATGTTTTTAAAGTATAAATAGATTATTTTTATCATTTAATACAATTTAGGTTATTTTAATCAATGTTATAACGAATTTACATATAAAAATGTTTCAATCTTATGCAGGTTTAAACATTAATAACTCGTTTTCTCATGCCATCAACAATATTAATTTTAAATTAATTAATAAAAATTCTATGTTTTGAATTATGAAAAATGGATTCTGTATTTGGAATTAGTGGGTCCAAATTATGTAAATAGGTTTCTTTTATTTTTGGTAATATGAATATTAAAATTTAGTAATATTTTAATTACAACTATTAAGGGTAAATTAGGTAATTATGGATATTAACGATATTATAAAATTACCCCAACACTTGTCCTAATTTTATTTAATGTGTGGTTTTCTTCCAAAATCATCATATGGCCGAAATTACACTCATTTTAGGCCACCTGGATGAGAATAAGACATTTATTATATTTTATTTAAAGATAAGCTTAAATGTCATACTCATGTTTTTAATAAGTATTACATTTTTAATATATGGTTATAGAAAAGATAAATTAGACTATACATATTAATTTGAAAGATAATAAATTTATCTTCATCATGATGATTTATTTAAAATATTTAGAGAAGAAATAATTTAATTAAATTCTTTAATAATAATGACCAAGTAATTGTTTAATTAATGTAAATAAAAAATAAATGATATTAAAAACATTAAAATAAATAAAATTTGACATAATTAATTACATCCATGAATTTTATAGATAATTTATAAATTTTAGTGATATATTATAAGTTTTGGTTTGAAGTTATCATGAAGTAAGATATTTTTTAAAAAGAAAAATATTGAATAGTATCAAAAATATAAAAAATGATACATTAAAATAAATGATATTTTATAAAATTATATAATATTCATAAAAATATAAATTCAGCCAAATAACTAAAATAAGGTTAAATATATCATCTATGATACATTTGGGGTTCGTTTATCATTTTATAGTAACTATATTATCCCTAATGAGTAAAAAAATTGTCATGGTAAGAGTTAAAGGGTTTAAGTATGGGTTAAAGGAAAATGATAAGGTTAACATTGTGACCTAAACCTATCGAAAAATTATTTTTTGAGAGGATTTAGAACCATAATCTTATTAGGTTTTAAATAACTGACATTTGAGACATTTTTAATTAAGAAATAATATATATTAATTTAATATTTTTGGAGTTTCCTAAAATGCCCCAGCTAAATTATAAAATGGAACTTTCTCCATAACTTCCTTACACCAATTTGAACATTCTAGATCGACCAAACCCGACCCATTTATCTTCTTAACTTCTAGATACATATATTAGTGGTTCTTGTCTTCATAATAGACTAACCCTAGCATCTCTAAGAGGAGATCTATAGAGACCCAACCCGAGAAGGCCCATAGCTGGTGTCTACTACTATTTCATTGAGATGATTACAAAGAATTAAATCCTAAAGGACTGAGAGTTTAGTATTATTGATAAAATATATATATACATGAGAAAATAATAAACTAATTACTACATATTTTTCTTCTTCTTTCTAAATAAATATCTTTGAGGATAACTCTAATCAATTTAGTAAATACCTACATATCTTTCATAGTATGTTTCTTAGATTCCTAGGTAAATAAATATAATAAGGGTGAGATAAAATGATTATTAAGGCCAGAATATTGTGGAAGAAATAATGAATCAATGAGAATAATGATTATAAAATGGTGAATAACTGAATTCACATGCCATATAATCAATAAACTGAGAAAGAGGTGCATAAAAAACCTGACAAGGTAAAAAATGAAAACACATGACCTTAAAATAACTAGATAGGAAAAAAGAAATATGGAAAGGTAAGAAACTAAAACACATACTGTCTAAAAAATTAAAAACGAAATATATCCATAGATATGTGGACACAAAATCTCATGGATGAATACTAAATGAAACTAAATTAGGTAAATGCTTTCTTAATGGACGTCATGTCTAAGGCACATGAAAACCTATACCATCATGACCTTTCACATGAAGGTTTAAAATATTCTGATTTTCACATATATGTTGTCTCATGAGAACCTATCGATGCATTTAGGATATATATAATATTTTGTCTCCTCCTATCATTTTTTCGAAATTATTTCACAAATTGAATAATCAAAATAAATAATATTCCTTATCAAATATCAATATTCATTAAAGAGACGAAATCTTAAATATTTTCTGAAATAATAAAATAATTGTCAATGTGGCCATCATATTTAAAATGGTATATGGTTTATCAATTCTAATAAAACACTGACAAAATGAGTGTTGTTAAAAGTTCAAAAATTTTATAGTGCTAAAAAATCACTGTCAAAGTCCCCCTTGAACAGTGATTAAAAAACAATGTTAAAAGTGTCCTTTAAAATCAATTTTTAGTGATGATATAAGGGGCCTTTAATAACACTTTTTAGTGATTATAAAGGAATCACTATTAAAGGGTGTAAAATTATATTTTTTTGGACACCTATGAGCTTGACCCCCATTATCCGCACTTCCACGAACCTTTTAATAGCACTCCCCCCCTTTATCAGTGCTTTTCACCCCGTCACCTTTTATAATAACTTTGTGAATTTCTATCCTTATGCTCATCTTCATGGATTCAAACCCTACACCTCTTTTTCAACGATGGAACACTTTACCACTACACTATGTTGTTTTGATGTCTATTTAATGATATTTTTGTTTATATATATATATATATATATTTACATATATTTATATAATTATTTTAAAATACATTTATACAATATATATGTGTGTGTGTGTGATATATATATATACTTATATTTATTTAAATATATTATATATTATATTCATTTATATATAATATAATAGAATATAAATATATATCTCTTTATTAATACACACATATGTATATGTATATATAATATAAAAATGGCTAGATATTATTTTAAATACAACTTTAGAATATTTATTTATTTACATATATTATGATATACATTCTTACATAAATATGTTGATATATGTATTTATATGAGAGCTTTGTTATATGTAAACATAAGAAAAATGAATATATTTAATTATAAATAACATTAAATTATGAAAAATGATAAAATTTCAAATCCATAATATCAATATAAATGTAATACATACAAATAAAATTAGTCACCACCCAAAAAAGGCTAAATTCCGTCCATAAAATAGGTTGAAAATCCATCAAATGTCAAAAAATCAGGGTACCTTGACTAAAAACTATATTTTTGAGATCTTATGCAAATATTTGGCCTTTAAACATGTGATAGAGGTTTACCATTGTCACTATGGGTGTATATCCCATCAAAAAATTTGATTTGATATGTGGTAGAGCATAAATGGACACCCAAATCAAAAGTAATCATTGTTTGAAGTTTGAGTTACATTTTCAACTTATTTTAGATATTTTATTATTTTTATTGATTTAATATCTTCAAATTGTTATTAAATGACTATTAATCGGAAATAATAAGAAAATTATTAATTTAAAATATTTATTTATATATTTTGTAATCTATTTTCAGAAAATATCTTATATATTAAGTAGAAAATTCTATTTACCTTATCTAAAACATATTTTAAAAAATATATATTATAATTATATCAATATAATTATATTTAAATATTAATATATTATTATTAATGAATTTTTTTAAGTATACCTTTATCAGTGCTACTGAATAATTGTTGATAAAGAGGGTTCTTTATCAGTGGTTCTAAAAAAGCGCTGATATGGACCCCCCTTTAACAGTGTTTTTTATAAGTGCTGTTAAAAGATCCCATTTTTCAGTTCTTTTATAAAAGTGCGGATAAAGGTCACCCATTAACAATGTTTTTTTATCACTATTAAAGACCTCCTTTAATAATTTTTTTTATCACTAACAAAGGGGGTCTTTAACATCATTTTTAGCTAGCGCTGTTAATGCACAAGTGTTGGATAAACTTAGTTTTGTAGTAGATTCTGTTGATGCTGAGGAATAGAAATACTATAAAACAATCTTTCAAAAAAAATTGGGGAATATATCGTATGATTATGAAAACCTTTTGGAAGAAATTTTCCTTAAAATCACTTTTGAAAACAATTTCTTTATAAAGAAACCTTTTAGACATGAAAGGGAAGATTCAATGAAATAATGATAGGTAAATCTGTACTTGTCGTGCGAGGTAAAAGAACATTCTATTTGCATGGTTAAAGGTTAGAAAAATAAAATGTTTAAAAAGATAAAATAATATTCCTTTGAAAAAAATGGTAAAAGAAAAAAAATATATAAATTTCTTTACCAAATCATTTTAAAAATATTTTTGAAAACATTTTATTAAAACATGATTTTTAAAAGAAAACAGGTTCTCCAACTAAAAAGATAAATAATGTTGTGTTTTCTTAAAAAAATTCTAAAATATTTTCATTACCAAAGAGTGTAAAAATGGTAGTAATACTTCAATATAGTCCTGAATAACTAGATAATAATGAAATGGTTTGTTGAAAAATTTTTATACAATTTCCGCTAATGGAAGTTCCATTGCAATATCATTAGTACTATTCTCGAGGAAAATAATCATTAATCATCCCAAGGTGTCTCATACGTCTTTGAAATTTTTTAAATCATAATCCTCATGAAGGAATAATATTGAATGGAATTTTAAAATACAATGAAGATATAATAATTCATGATATTATATAAAAAAATGGGTAGTATATACACCACACAAAATAATCAAATTTTGAATATGACATTTATTTCACATATGTAAAAAGTGAGATGAGAGTCTATTACCTTGAGTTTCCTTTTGGGTGAACATCCTTTAAATTGTTGTATAACAAACTTATTTTAATTTTCTAATTTATTGATAAACTTTTTCAAGTTTATAATTAATTTTTTATCACTTTTTACTATGTTTTATACAACTACTTGAAAAATTCTGTTTACGTTGGGTGTTTATAAAAAATTTGGATTATGTGTCAAAAACAACATTGGTAGGTCAACTATTGTTAAAGGGGTCATTATATATCATCTCAAAAATAATAATCATGAAATAACTATCATATTTATTTCATTAATTCTGAATTTAAAATAAATCATTAAATATGGTTATGAAAAATGAACCAATGTTACATTCATGGAGATGGTAGGATGTACATACGCATGAGTAATGCTCTTATTTTTCAATGATTGTTATGGAGAGAACGTAAGTAACACCATATCATTCCAAAATGATTATTATATCATAAATGACATATTATTAAATCATATATAAATTTATATAGAATTATTGTGATGTAAAATGAATCACATCGTGTTGAGGAGATGATAGTCCACATGTCAATGAACGACGTTATCTCTTTTTAAGTGTGTGAAAGGGTAATAAAGAAAATGATATATATATATATATAGTATATATACAGAAAAGTAATTATTTAATTAATATCATATAATGTTTTTATGTCACTTCTTTGTAATTATAATCATCATTTATAAATCCCATGGATCGTGCGAACAAATCACATCGCTTTGAAGGGGCAGTAATCCACACTTCCTCAAACAATGTTATCGTATTAAAAAATGGAATTTATTAAAGGTATGTGTTAAAAAAATAAAGAAGTATAAAGAAATAATAAATATCGTATATATCATATATAAAAAGAGTGTCCATCATAATTTCCAACCATTAATGATGGTAAACGAAAACGAACAATCATCATTTCGTGAGGTAGTAGTTTGTTATACATTGAAATAATATGTTCGTTACCAATTAGATGGAAGTGTGTTTAAGTGTAGGTATAACCTTTAGCATAAAAAAATAAAGGTATATTAAGTATAATTTTTTTGTAATATAATAAAATAATAAGAATAAATTAGGGGTTGGAAAATGGAAATAAAACTAGAAAGCTTGAGAGAATACATTACCTCTTAATCAGGTAACTACTTTTGGTTTCTACCAAAATGATTCCTTGGAGGGATTTATACTAAAATGGAGTTTTATGTTATAGTGGAGAGATGTTGGGAATCTATATGGGAAGATATTTTTCAAATCTATGTGGTTTGAGATGTGTCAGGAATTGGGAGAGGTGGCGGCCTTTTATAAGTGATGAAAATGACCCACTTGGTCTTTGGAAACCAAGTTAGGTGTACCATTGTTTTAACCAAAAAAAATGTCATAAGAAACCAAAAAAACTCAATAATAGATGTTTAATTTCCTAATTATGTCCATAAAAGTGGTTTTGGAGAAGTTTCGAGGTCATTTTGCCCCTTAAGGTAAAGGTTTAGTCCTTTATTATGTTTAATTTTACCTTAACAATTGTAATTAATTTTAATTACTTTCACTAATATTTTTTTAAAAAACAAATTCGGTATTATTATAAATTATAAATTATTTTTATTCCAAATATGGAATCCATTTTTTCAAATTCAAATAACAGAAGTGGTAGAAATTATTTTAAATTTAATCCTGAAGATGGGACAACAATGCATGTTTTTAAGGTAAAAGGTATGAAAGATTGCAATTTTTTATAATCAATTTAAAATTAAATTTTTTTCCAATGACATAAATTGTATTAATTTATCAAAATTTTATTTAATAAAATATTAAAACTAACAAAAAATATAATTTATCATTATATATACATTATATAAAAAAGAAGTTTTGAACTAAAATTCGGTATTTTTAACTATTCATTAAATATGAAATGTTTTAGAAAAATATCAAAAATTCACCCTAATATAATTATTATATTTATATTTCCATGATTAAGTTTATTTTTACATATTAAATCAATTAAAGTGTCAAAATTCTAATTTTAAATGGGTTCTCTATTAAAAGGTGGTAAAATTGCCTTTATAAAATTATAGGTTTTATATGTAAAATACGGTTTATTCTTATCATATGCATATCAAAAATAATGGTTTAATATAAAAAATATTTTATTTAATATATAAAATATATTTTTCATTTAAATCATTCATTAATTTTAATTAACTATGTTTATTAATACAAAACTCCTTGGGATGTATATAAATAATATTATTTCTTTTTTATATCCTATTGGTTCTTATTTTCATTTATCATTAGTTGGTAACCAATGAATTCATTCTCAATTTATATAAACGATAAATTTTCATAAGATAGTTAATACTATTTATATCTGCTATCATAACAGCTAGGATATATTTTATTATATTAAATAATAAGATTTTAACAATACATTATTATTTGGTGAAAATCGGTCTTGCGTGTAATGGAAGTTGTCATGGAAGGTCATTTTTTCATGTAACACAATATATCGAGGAGGTACACTCATTAATGTAAAATAATCTATCATGGAAGGCCTCTCTTGCATGCAACACAAGCTATCTCGGTGTTTCATGTATTGAAATACACCGAATCTAATTTAAATAGTAAATATTTTATAAAGTATCTTGATATTATATTACCTTACATGTTCGGTGTCGCATGTCATACACGCTATCTAATAAAAGGTTCATTAGTTTTTCAGTTCATCACATTCTCCCCACCTTATTTAAATTTCATCCTCACAATTTAAACTCGATCATGGTGATAGATTGTTTGATACATACTATGTTTTAAATCCCACATAATGAGAAGGGTTTATATGTCATCCTCTATAAAAGAGAGAACATGAAGTACATAGTTCACATGGTAAACCATGTAACTAGGTATCTTTGTTGGAGAACATCAGTGTAATGTAGAGATACGTACTTGCAGGAAAAATGTAAATATTTATAAGGAGTGAATAGGGTCATCAATCAAGAAAAAGTGAATGATCAATGGAATGTTGAGGACCTCAAAGCCATAAATCATTGAGGATTTAGAAGACCACATATTCAACAAAAATTATGATATTAGGGAAAAAAATTATTTTTAAGATATTTTCTTAATGTTGGGTAATTATTTTACTACTTAAGAATATAATGAAATATTCTTACATGATAGGTTTCAATTTCATATGAAAAATCCTAAATTTTGGTTGTGCATTGATCAAATTCTGATTCATTCCTTTACTCCTATAAATTAATTACCAATAATTATTTTTTTATGCCTAAAGCACTAAAAGAAACCTTTAATGGATCGTGAGGCCTATAAAAGAGTGAGAATTCTGACTATTTTCTTTAATTATCTTCTAAAACCAATATGGATAATAGATTAATATCTAATCCTCAAAAGTGAAACTACTGGTTTATCATTATCATTTATTCATCAAATTGTTTAACTAAAAACAATGAAAAATTAACCCAGACATTTCATATGTTAGTGGTTGGAAAGAAACCCCTATCATCCTTTGATCATGGGTTTATGACCTGCAGCCTTGCAAGATTTGATTGGTTGTCACCCATATTATTGGTCATCCTTTTCTAAAACAAAATTAATATAATTCCTTAAATAAATATGATTGCAATCCTTTAAATTAGGTTAATGGAAAAATAGAGTTTTAATTATGTTTTTCAATAAAACCCTAATACATAGATAACTCATCCACTTATTTCCACCTAGATATTTCCATAGACTAGATTTTATCCATGATATCATTTATATGATTTTTAAATCATGAAACCCTATTTTCAATCTAAACACCCTATTTTTAACCTAGTTTATTCATTGTCAAAATACTTCATGGTGGTTTTTAACAAAAATGTAAATTATCCTAAACATATCCCCCAAGAGTTTCAAAGCAGTTGTGTAGTAAGGCCCTTGTTGTATACCAGGTTACCCCATGTTAGGCTCAAAATACCTTGTCATAGTTATTAATGCTAGCTACATAGGTATCTAAACCAAATACAGTTGTTGTATCCATACATGGATGTATTTCCAGATAGAACCACATAATCTCTACCTTACAAAAATTATAGGATTTTATTCTATGCTTATCCTCAAATTATACCTTAGGTCTTTGTTCTAAAACCTATGTTATTCTCAATCTAATACCCAAGGATGATTCTAAACTTCCTTTTACACCAATAGTAGTAACCTGACCCCAGAAGGCCCAGAGTCGGTGTCTACTACTATTACATTAGAAATATTACAAGGTATTAAATCCCTAAGGATCTAGAGTTTAGTATTCTTGGAAAACCAGATACATACATGAGAAAAGAATACACTAATTAAAACATAATTTTTTATTCTTTGTAAATAAATACCTTCAAGGATAAATCTAATACATCTAGTAAATTCTTATATATATTTCAACGTATGCTTCTTGGATTCCTAGGGAAATAAACATAAAAAGGGTGAGCTCAAATTCCCAGTAAGGGAAAAATATAGCTGAAGTAATAATGAATCCATGAGAATAATAATTATGACGTGGGGAATAACTGAACTCACATTCCATATAATCAATAAACTGATAAGGAAGTTCACTATATAATCAATAAAATCTGAAGGAAGTTCATAAATATTATAGAAAGGTAATAACTAAAAACACATTTCATTAAAATAACTAGAAAAGGAAAAATAAATATGGCAATGTAAGAAAGTGAAACACATTCTATCTAAAAAAATAAAATTGAAATGTATCCATAGATTTGTCGATGTAAAATATCATGGATGAGTAATAAATAAAACTAAATGAGGTAAATTATTTATTAATAGATATCATGTTTGAGTCACATGAAAACATATACCATCAATACTTTTCACATGACAGTTTAAACAATTCTAATTTGTGAAACTAATTATTCTCATGAGAAAATATCAATTCATTGAGGACATATATAAATTTTGGGCTCCTCCCTTCATTGCCTGTCCAAATCATTCCTCATATCGAATAATCAAAATAAATTATATGCCTTATCAAATATCTGTATTGAATAAAGGAAATGAAATTATCAATATTTTCCCAAATAATAAAATAACTATCAAAGTAGACATTTTATGTAAAATGTTATAGGGTTTAGGTAATAGTAGTGTACATGATGAATGAAATGGATAATTAGGGGGAAATTCAATGTTCAATGATCATAGAAGATGGAATATTTTATAAGGAATAACAAATGATTCAAGGAAGTGAATTTTAATACTATCCTTGGACATATCAATAATAAGCCACCCAGCGGAAGAATAAGGATGGTATCGATAATGAAATATCAAGTGGAGTAAAAATAAATGGTTATTGTGGATGATGAATATAAATACTATAAAATGATATTTACAAAAATCCTTGAGGAATATATCATTTTATTATGAAACAACTTTTGGAAATTTTTTTCATTGAAAATTCACATTTAAAAACATTTTCATTAAAAATTAACCTTTTATACATGAAAAGGAAACTTCAAATAAATGATGGTGGGTAAATCTGTAATTGTCATATGAGGTAAAATAACATTCATTTTTCAATGTTAAAGGTTATGAAAATGAATTTTTCATAAAGTGATAAATAAGATTCCTATGAAAACAATGGTAAAATAATGAAAAAGGTTAAAAATTTCTTTTACCAAATCATTTTAAAAAAAATAATTTTTTTTATTAAAACATGGGTTTTAGAAGAAAACAGGTTCTCAAACTAATGAGTGAAATAATGTTAATTTTCTTAAAAACATTTTCTAAAACATTTTGAGTACCAAATAGTGGAAGAAATAGTAGTAGTACATGAAAATGGTCATGAATAACCAGATAATAATGAAATGTTTTATTAAAAAATAGATATATAATATCCTTGATTTGAAATTCCATTGAAATATCAGTAGTAATAGTCAGAATAAAAATAATGTTTAAACATCCCAAAGTGTCCCATACCACTCTAACACAATTTAAATCATAATCCTGATGAAGGAATAATATTGAATGAATTTTTTAAATACCATAAAGATAAAATAATTAATGATATAATATATAAAAATGGGTAGTAGACACACCACACAAAATAATTAAATGTTGAACATGAAATTTATCTCATAAATGTAAAAAGTGAGATGTAAATACCTTACATTGAGTTTCATTTTGGGTGAACGTAATTTGGCTTCCTGTATAATAAACATATGTTAATTTTCTAATTTCATGAGAAAATTTTTCATGTTTAAAATTACATTTATTTCACATATTAATATTTTTCATACAACTACTTAAACAATTCTGTTTACATCGGCTGGTTACACAAAATTTCTATTGTTTTTCAAAAACAACATCGATAGGTCAACTATTGTCAAAGGGGTCCTTATATGACATCTACAGAATAATAATCATGAAATAAATATCATATTCGTTCATTAATTATACTTTAAAAATAAATTATTAAATATGGTTATGAAAAATGAACCAACATTACAATCATGGTGATGGTAGGCCGTACGTACGCATGAGTGACGTTCTTATTTTTCAATGATCGTTATGGAAAGAAGGTAAGCAACACCAAATATTTTCAGAATGACAAATATAACATAAATACTATATTTTTTAATCATATATACTTATATATATAATTTTTGTGGTGTAAAATGAATCACATCATGTCGAGGAGGCAGTAGTCCACACATCTATGAACGACGTTATAACTTTTTAAGTGTGTGAAAGGGTAATAAAGAAATTGATATATATATATATATATTATATTTCCAAAAAGGAAATTATTTTATTTGTAACATATAGAGGTTTTTTATTTCACATATTTTTAATTATAATAATTCTTTATACTTTCCAGGGAACATGTGACTGAATCACATTGCTTTGAGGGGGCGGTAGTTCACACTTCCTCAAACGATGTTATCGTATTAATGAAAAATTGAAATTATTAAAGGTGTGTATTATAAAAGGATTAAATTAGAATGAATAATTAATAAATATCATTTATATTATATAAAAATATATTTTCCATCATAATGTCTTACTATGAAAGTTGGAAAAGTAAAATGAACAATCGTAGTTTTGTGAGGCATTATTTCACTATTCATAGACAAAATATCTTCATTACACATTAAATGTATGTATATGTAAGTGTAGGTATAAACCTTATAATAAAACATACTATTTTATAGAGGATATTTTTTTTATACAGGAATCATATAATATGATATGAGGGGTTGGATAATAGAAATAAAACAAAAAAATATTAAGAGAAGATGTTACCTCTTAATCGGGTAACTACTTTTGGTTCGTACCAAAACGATTCCTTCTAAGGATTTGTAACCAAAGGGAAGATTTAAGATCTAGGGGAGTTATTTTGGGAATTTATATGGGAAAATATTGGTTGAAACTAATTGGATTGAGAGGTGTGAGGAATGAGGAGAGGTTGTGACTTTTTATAAAGGAGGAAAATGACTCACTTGGTATTTTGATAACAAGTTAGGTTTACCCACATTTTTACCAAACAAAAAAACATAAAAAAACCAACAAAACACAATAATTGAAGTTTAATGACTTTATTATTTCCATAAAAGTGGTTTTGGAAAAATCTTGAACATGATCCATACTCTATGGAAATGAAAGTTGATATGTCAGTAATCCTATGCGATCAAGGATCTAAAAGGGGTCGATATTCCTCGAGCAAAAAATTCCATTTCGTTAAAAAGTATTTAATAATATCTTACATGGTTATATTCAATGTAAAACATTTTCTATAACATAAAAATTAATGTCCCTTCAGCAGTAGTGAGTATATCTCTTTTATCGAATCTAGGTAGCTTTTATATGTTTTTGTATGGAATGAAACTTCTCTGTCATCACTTTCGCAAGATTAGGTACATGTATCATTCATTCCACAACCTCATCCAAAATTTTTTTGAGTTCTACATTTCCTTACATTCAAATATTATTATAGATCCATTTAAATACTCGAGTGGAAGTTCTTTTTATATGGTAACTCAACCAATTTGATATGTTGATCACATCATCCTTTAAATTCCATCAAGCGTTATATTAGCATGTCCTCAAGTGTTTGAATAGTCCTTTTATATTTTCTATCAGTTTGGGGGAGATAGGTCATGCCAAAATTTTATTTAGTAGTAAAATCTTATTGAATTATTCTTTAAAATTCATAGGTGAACCATGGATCACAATCAAATATGATGGAAAGTGGAACCCTATGAAACCTCACCATTTCCTTCACATATTTCATGGAAATTTTTTCAAGTGAGAAATCATCCCAAATAGTTATTAAGTGTTCAGTCTTGGTGAGTTTATCCACCACAAACCATATCATATTTTTTATGTGGATGTTTTTGGGAGACTGGTGGTAATGTTCGTCGGGATATTCAACCATTTCTATATGGTTATAAGAAATGGTTTCACCATACCTTTGGAAATTTATCACTCTACTTTAACTTGATGGAATACCAAACCCCTCGATATATACTCTGTAATCTCCTTCTTCATGTGGTCCCATCAAAAGTGTTCACAATGATCATGGTACATATTGGTACTTCTTGGGTGGTGTAGAAAGATAGGTTATGTGCATTATACAATAGCATAGTCTTTATCACAAGTGATGATGTAACACAATGCCTCATTAAAAAAAATTACACCATCATCATCAATTTGGAACTCATGTAGCTCCCCTTCCTTTATGGATTTTAACTTTTTTAGCTCCAGATCATTGCTTAATGTCCCCTTGATCTTCTCTTAGATAGATTTTTGGGAAATAATTTTAGAGAGGTAGGCTGTATTCCATATCATTATTATTTCAAGATATATCCTTTTGATATAAAAGAAGATATGGTCTCTCTCAATTAGCATCACGGATATAGTAGCATGTTTTTTTAAGAGCATCATCTACCTTATTCTCCTTTCTCAGATTGTAGTGAATAGAGAAATCATACTCCATGATTAGATCAAACCATTTTCCTTGATGCATATTGATATAATTCTAGGTGAATATATACTTTAGACTCTTATGATCAGTATATATGTCAAAATTCTCACCATAAAGATAGTGCGACCAAATATTTATAGAAAAGATCATATCTTCTAACTCGAGATCATCTTCCCGGTAGTTCGTCTCATGGATCTTTAACTATCATGATGAATAGGATATCACATTATCATTCTACATTTGAACAAAACACAAGACATTATTTGAATCAACACTATATATCACAAAAACTTCTCCACTTGTTGTTAGTGTGAGTAAATTTTAAGGCCACGATGATAAGGATGACTATCATATTTATGTATTATTTTTTGTTATCAAGGAAGTTTAAGATGAAAATAAATCACCTCACTTTTTATTTGGGGGAAATAATACTGAACATCGTATTCAATAAAATAAGAATCACAATGGTTTAGAAAGTCCATTGAATTGGTAATATGTTTTCTAGATGAAGATGATCATTATAGTCACCCTAAGTCTGGAATGAAAGGTTTAATTGTAATGGGGATAAATCAGAGTCTTCCTGACTTCGATGAAAATGCAATAATTATTTTCTAATCTTGTAGTTCTCATAAATCATTACTAAGTTATAAGACTAGTGATGAATAATTGATGAAATATAGAGAATAAAAATATTCTACCAATCATATTCATTTTTATCATAATCATACCAATCGTATTCAGGTTGAGAAGGAAAGAAAAATGTTGATAAAGTACAGGTAAGTTGCAACACATTACTTGGTAGGTTATATGATGATGAAGCTGATATTCAACATAATCAAATTCATGAATGAATTAAGGGTACTTTCTAAATGTTTACGAAAGAATAAATTTTATTAATTTGAATAATTCCATTCTCAACATCATAATAATGATATTTCTAGATGAATAATTGTTTAATGACCAAGGAGGATGATCGTAATGAAGGTGCTAGTTTTTAGTTAAACTAAATGCCAAAAATATTTGAAACCTCAATGAAAGAAGTTAGCAAGAATCATATTGAAAAAAGAAATAAACTCTTAATCTTTATCCAATAGATTTATTATGTCATCATATTCATCAGAGGTTGAATTTTTTTTGATAAAAATTGACCGGTATCATATTTAGAAGAGAAATATGTTGTTGAAGTTGAAGCTTCTGATACCCGTCCATCGGAATCGGTATGCCATCATAATCATCAGACGAAGAATTGTTTGAAACTAATGAATGTTATGAAAAAGAAAAGTATTTGGTGGCCAAAATGAAAAATAAATTCAGAGATTTATTAGTAATGTAGTCAACAAATTTAAATAGGTTTAATTAATTTGTTTATCATTCAAGTGGGTCAAGAGAAGAGATAAATAAGAATATATAATTTTACATTTGTCTTCATCATAATGAGGCGGATCATAATGACAAATCAGAACGGGAAATTAGAATCAAACTAATTTTTTAATGAAATTATAAAGTATAAATAATGATATCTGAAGATTCATGATGTTTCGAGAAGTGTTGAGAAGAGTTTACGAAGGCATGATGCACCTGAAATTCAAAGGAACATATAGATTTATAAAATGAAATTGAGAGGAATCATTTTCTGGAATCCCACCCAAACCATTTTTGGCATGAGTATAAACGACAAATTACATTGTTATTTATCATATATGTACTATTAATGGTGAATAAGTGACAATGCAGAGCTTTAGAGTGAATAATTAGTTTCCTTATTGATTTTTGTTGAAGAAGTATTCCGGATAGAAGAATCATATGACGGGAGACAAGACTGTATTCAACCGGTCATCGTATTAGGAAGAATCATCAGACTAGAAAAATTGTATTGGGATTTATAGACTGAAGAAGAAATGGATAAATATTATTTCAAATATATTCTAACAAAGTCATATATTTGTTTTTATTGATCAATTAGACTGGGAGAATCATACTGAGTTTTATAACAAATTCCATAAAACGTCTTAATATATTCTAGGTATGAAAGTAAATATTTTTTTATAAAAACAAACACATTTGTGAATGTTGATAAATAAGAATCATAAATTTTTTTGTTACCAAAATTTGTATTACATAATTTGTTCTAGATGGATAATATGCCCTAATGAATTGTTTACATAGTGACACACAAGTGAAATGGAATATCCTACTCAATGTATTCCACACAAAATTATTGTATTCTAGTGGATTGTGTGGTATTAGATCATTTTCAAACAATACCAAGGATGTAGATATTCTTGTTGAATAATAAACCTTGCAAATTCTTGTGTTCTTATAATTGTGGGTTTTAATTATTTTAAATAGGAAAATAAATATTTAATAGGAGGAAAATGTTTTTTAATAAGTGAAGAAATATAAAAGAAAAATATATCAATAATTCACCCTTCCCCTTCATAGTGATACAATTATCTTGTTTGGGCAATTAGAATTAGTAATAGAGACGGTTCCCTTCATTTATTCTTTTTTGATGTTTTGAAGAAAATTTTATAGATAATTTAAATTGTGTCAACAATAAAAGAATCCTGGTTTTCGATGTTAAGAATTATCGTATTTGGAAATATATAATGTTTCCCCATATTATGTCTATTAGATATGATTTTCTTAAATATTCAAATGATATATTTCCTCATATTGATGATAAAGTTCATCTTAATCAATTGATAAGAATAATCTAGGGAGTGATGGAAGGGACAAGAATTATTTACTATCATCACTTTCTAAAAGTTAATTTTTACGGGTGAAGGGTTTTGCAATAGCTAATAGTATATGGGATAAGCTGAAAAACATATATGAAGGCAATACAAAACTGAAGAAGAAAAATTACAAATCTAGAGGCTGATGTATGAAGACTTGAAAATGGGTGGGTATGAATCTATTAGGGACTTATTTACCAGGTTAAATAACATCATCAACACTATCAGATGTCTTAGTTAAATGTTCGATGATTCTATAGTTATTGAAAAGATGTTATGAATTATTCCCGACAAGTTTGATGTTAAAGTCTGTTAATTAGTAGAAATATAACATTAAAAATTTTCTATAGATGATTTTCATCTAACTCTCATCACTTATATAATAATAAGTTATTAAGATATAAAAATAAAAATAAAATTTTATTGTGAAATTTCATTCAAGAATCTCTAGAAAGATAATTCAAAGAAGATTATTATTGAAGAAAAAGGTGGTTATTTTGATTCTGAAAATAGAGGTATGTAAAAATCTTGATGATATTTGATCCTTTATTTCTAAAAATGTGAGAAGAGGTATAGGTAAATATAAAGGGAATTTTCTCGTAAAATGTTTTTAATATGGATTCATTGGGAACTATATAGAAAAAATTCCAAAAGAAATAAAGAAAAATATGGTGATGAAGAATAAATAAGGCCATGAAGGTCAAGGAAGAAATAGAGAGGAAATTTTTTTTATTCCTTATGGAATGGTAAAAACATTTCAAAATCTAAAAGTTGTATTTTCTTATCTAATGTTAAAGAGTAAGGAGATATTAAAGATAAATCCAAAAATTCTACTGAGCATGTTGGTGAGAATACTTTTAGTGTAACAATTAATGATGAAGAATTCAGAATCAGCAGTTCTGATGAAGAAGAAACTGAACATAAATTTCATTTAAAATAATATTTGAAATATATTGGACAAATATTAAAAGTCTTGAAAAAAAAAACAAGAAGTTGGAAGATGAATGTTCCTCATAAAAAATTCATAAAATGTTTTTAGATGAGAATAAAAAGATTCAACTAGATATTAGTGATTTGAAAAAATATCTTAAGGAAGAAAAGAATCGTAATGAACATCTATAATTGATGTTAAAGGAATAATAATAGTAGTTAGAAATTGTCTAGTAAAAACATTGTAATGGTTAATATAAAATTATATTTTCAAAAAATACTATATAGGAAGTTTGTGAAAGTTTTCATAAGGAAAAAACTGATAAGGATAAAAAATGTAACCATCAATAGTTGATAGGAAAGATAGAATAAATTTAGAAATAAGAAAGCTTAGAAAATTATTTATGTGGATATGATTAACAAAGTTGAGAATTCATATGTTTTTGAAAAACCATAGTCTATAAATGTTTCTAAAAATTCTGAATATTTAAATGTTTCTATTTTTTCTAGTTATGAGAAGGATAAAATGAGAAATAAGCTAAAAAGAAGATTTTGATTGATAACAGAACGGTTGGTGGTCAAAAAAATTTAGATAATAATGTTTCTAAGAAACATATTCATAACTCCAGTCATTATGGAAGCTATAGAGGAAAATATTCTTTCTATGGTTAATATTAGTAATGTGATAGAATCATAAATAAAAAAAAATTAAGTGTTGGTTCATCAAATAACATTAATACTATTCCATAGGTTATGAAAGTCATTGGTTTAGGGGTAGTTAATCTTCTTAAAAGAATAAATAAGAAAGAGAAGTTCAAAAGAAACCTGATAATGGTGGTGTTAAAATTAAAAATAAGTTCCAACCGCAAGAAACTATTTGTTAATGATGTGAACAACCAAGTAATCTTGATAAGAGTTTTATTTTTTTGTTAAAGGAAAAATATAATTTTCTTATACTTTCTCATAAGATGGATGTGAAGAAAGAATAATCTTTTGTTGTTAAAACTACCCTCAAATCATTTAAAGGTAAACGACCATGTATTCTTGATAGTGGGTGTTCCTCACACATGAATGGAGATTTAAATTTTTTGAATAATTTAAAAGACATTAAAGAGGTAACAATGAAATTAAACAAGGGTGAAACAATAATAATTAAAGGTGTTGGATCAACTATCATTGGGAAAGAAAAGTTTAAATCTATGAAATATTTATATATTGATGAGTTGAAACAAAATTTGTAGAGTGTTTTACTATTTTTTGATGAAGGTAACAAAGTTACCTTTGGTAAATATGTATTTTTTTGTGAAAATTGATAGTGATGAATAGATAGTTACAAGAGGCCAAGATATGAAAGGAAACTTATTTCAAGTTGGTGAGGTACAAAACTCTTGTTAGTTGGGTATGGTAGAAGAAAATTAATTATGGAACAAAAGGATGGGATAATGTGTCAAATAAAAAAGAGTATGTTATGAAAGCGATATTTTGACCAAGATATTCTTGATTTTCAATGAATAAGTTATTTTTGTTTCACAATTTTTTATAAGGGAAAAATTACAATGTCTATGTATAAGAAAGAAGAGATTGGTTCAAAACAACCCTTGGAACTTATTCATTCTAACATCTATGGACCAATGAGAAAACAATAAAAAATTTATGATAATTACTTCATCACATCCGTTGATGAATTTAATCACATTACTTGTGTTATGAATATGAAAAATAAATCATATCCTCTAAGAATGTTTAAAGGTTTTAAGATAAAAACTAAGAAGAAATGTGAGTATTCAGTAAAAAATTTGAAAACTAATAATAGTGATGTGTATAAGAATGAAAAATTTGAAAGTTATCTGGAGAAGAATAGAATTTTTCATGAGTATAGTTCCCTATACACACCTCAACAAAATGGGGTTGATGAATGGAAGAATAAATGTTTGGTGGAAATGGGGGGAACTATGTTACATGAACAATGTCTTTCTCATTCATATTGGTGGTAACCCATGGGTACTATTGTTTATATTCAAAACTGATGCTTCTATAGGCCAAGTTTGTATATGACTCTATAAAAAAATTTCATATAAAAACTACATGTTTGAAACACTTAAGAGTTTTCAGGAGTCCATGCTTTATAACGAAGAAAGGTGGAAATATGGGAAAATTTGAGCAGAAATGTGAAGATGAAATTTTTCATAGTTATGCTCTAGAAGGAAGAGGATATAGATGTTTCAACAATGAAATAGAAAGAATTTTTTATTCTAATAATTTGAAAGTTATTGAAAAATATATTAAGGATAAATATAATCAAACAGATAAGGAAGTTCGGCAGGATTAAGATAGTTTTGTCAACATTTATGATAAGGATGCATCCAATTGTAATACTACTCAAAAACAAGAATCAGACTCATCTATTTCATGTGATGAAGAAGAATCTCTAAAATCTCATCCCAAGATGAGGAAGCTTGTGGAAACTCAGAACATTATTGGTGATCAATATAAAATGGTTTAAACAATAGGAACAAAAAATTCTCTTACACGTACTTCTTTGTATTCAAAAATTGGGCTGAATGGTGTGAAATAATATTTTGAGTATCTAGAATGGTTCAGTCCTCGAATGAAGAGTTAGACTGGATATAAAAGAATGATTCATAAGAACTCGTACCTTATCCAGATAACAAAAATGTTATTGGTACAATGTGGTTTTCCCAGAACAAAATGAATGAATAAGGTGAAGTGATGACAAACAAGTAATTATTAGTATGTAAAGGTTACTATAAAATTTAAGGTGTTGATTTTGATGGAACTGTTTATCTAGTGGAAAGGTTAGAAAAAATCATAATTATTCTTGTTATTTCTACACAATGGAGTTATTTTTTTTCAAATGGTTTTAAAGTCTGCAATTATAAATGATGATCTTAATGAGGAAGTTTACATTGAACAGCCTTATGGATTTGTTGTTGGGAAAGAGAAAAGTTATATGTGAATATTTAACAAATCCTTGTATGCACTAAAGAAATCTATGAGGGCATAGTATTCTAAACTGGATACATTCTTAAGGAACAATATTTTTAAGAAAGGAAGAGTTAATAACAATAATTACATCAAATAAATTAAAGAGTTTTCATTCATCATAATTTTTTATATTAATGACATTATCTTTACAAGGAATAATGAAGTATCCTGTGAAACGTTTTCTAAATAAATGAAAATGTATATTGAGATATCCATGCTGGGAGAAATAAAATACATTATTAAGTTATAAATTTTATAAAATAAGATACACATTTTTCTTTCTCAAGAAAAGTTTTCTAATGAAATTCTTACAGAGTTTTGTATAGAAAATTCAAAACTAGTTTACACCTCAATATCAGTGGGAACCAAGTTGAGTAAAGATGGAGAAGACAAGAATGTTGATCATAATGAATTTTCAAGGTTGGTTGGAATTTTTTCATATTTTACTATGTTAGGACCCAAAATTTTTTATTATGTTACCTTATGTGAATGATTTTATAGTGATCTTAAATAATCAAATTTACTTTCTATAAAAAGAAGCCTCAAATACAACAAATGCCCAAAATATTCCAAAATCTGGTATGATATCTTAGAAAGTATTTATTTTTTTGGGTATTCAAATGTTGATGGGGTAGTAAATGTTGATGATAGATGATCCATATCAGGTGGAGTTGTATTTCAAGGTAAAAGTTAGGTTTTTTCAAATATAATGAAATAGAATTCAGAAACTCTCATTACAACAAAATCATAATATTTTTATACTACACAATCTTCGACCCAACTTATTTGGATTAATAATCAATTAGAATACTAACTTGTTGAATTGAAGTTACCCTTTATCTTAGGTTGTGATAATCAAAGTGAAATTGACATATCCAAGAATCTGGTAAAACATTGTCATTCAAAACGTATTGATATCAACAATTATTTCATCATATATCATGTGTATAAAAATGATTTGAAGTTGGAGTATGTTCTTAAATCAAAACAATATGCATGCATTTTCACAAAATCATTACCCAAGGAAGCATTCTCTAAATTGATCTTGAACAAGGTCATCTATCCTCTTTCTTTTCATGGTCGAGGTATGTGTTTTTTTCCCCCTCTCATCTTATATTTGGAATGTGTTTTCAAGGGGGAATTATTTTATAAATATATAATTATTGAAGCATCTAAATAGAGAGAGTTGTGGGTAAATTGTGAATTAATCATTGTAAGTGTGTGAACAGTTCTAACTGTTTGTTGGAGTGGTTGTCGGAAACAATTTTTTTGTGTATTCTATGGAGGATTAAAATTTGAGGAAGAAAAGATTAGGAAAATTTTCATAATCACTAATTTTGGACATCATGAATTTTATGTCAATAATTCTTGTCTCCTACAATGATTTAGCACACATAGTCTTATAATTATTGATAAATAATATATAGCTTGAAGATAAAAAGTTAAGTGGTTTATGAACCTTGGTTAACAAAAAAATCCAAATTGAGAGATTGTTTGGACCATGATGATAAAGATGAATATCTTATTCAGTTATTTTAATATTATATCAATGGAGTTTAAGGATAAAATAAATCACCTCACTTTGTAATTGATAAAAATTGGACTGACCATCATATTCAATAAAATCAGACACATAATGGGTATGAAATTCCATCACTTTGGGAATATGTTTTCTGGATAAATATGATCATCAAACTCATCCAAAGTTTGGAATGAAATGTTTGATCATAATGGGGAATAATTTGAGTCTGACTAACTTTGATGAAAATGTGATGTTGCTATTATGATCTTGGATTTCTCATAAATAATATGTAAGTTGTAAAACTTGCGATGAATGCTTGATGAAAGAAATGGGAGAAAAATATTATTCCAATCGTATTCAGTCTGATTGTAATCATGCCAATAATATTCAAGATGATTAGGAAATAAATATGTCCATAAATGATAGAAAAGTTGAAACACATTACTTGGTATGTGAGATGATGCTAAAGTTGATCATTAATGTAATTAAACTCATATAGAAAATCATGATACTTGTTAAAAGTTTATGAAAGAAGAAATATTATGTATTTTAATCATTCTGGTCTAAAGATCATCATAATGGTATTTATGGATATAGATTTTGTTGGTCGGAGTGGATACTCAAGAGGGGGGTGAATTGAGTTCCAATTGAAATTTTCTGTTAAAAATAATGTTGATTAAAAATCCCCCGTTTTCAAAAACAGATTAAACTGTAGTGAATTTATAAAGATTATAAAGGTTCAATTAGTTTGTCAAAGATTGATTAGTTCTCAGTTAACTTAATCTTACGATTAAACTAACCTTTGAAACTAACTTACTAGTCTATAATAAATATAAACACTTGCGAGTTTAACTATCAAAGTAGCTTTGAAAATAAATTATATTTCAAAGTAATAGCAGCGGAATATGAAATAAATATGTAGTATAGATAAAGTATGTAGCTACAAACACAGAGAATTAACCAAGAGGTTCAGTCTCAAGCTGATACTTAGTCCTCTCAAAAGTTTATATAAAAATTATCCACACCCTGGATCGGGGTTCAACAGTTTACAACTGTCCAGTTCCAAGACCTCTACCACTGTTCTTTTGTATGCACAGAACTCTTCTTGAGTAGGCTTGATTGAATATGGGGTTCTGTTCTGATTGGTTCTTCCTTCTCTTTCTTTTCCTCTGTATATCTTGTGTTCTTCTATCAACTCTATTTTCTCTTCTGCAGAGTCTTCTTGTATTTATGTCACGTTCTTCGGAAGACAGAAAAAGTTTCCTTTCCGCAGGTACGAGGTACGGTTTCCTGACATCCGACAACCTTTATTAATAATTTTATAGAGAATTAAAATATACCTAATATGACCGTTGGTTAGATTAAATAAAGATAATGATAAAGAAATTCAAACAGTTTTTTATGACTATTGAAGAATCAAGTGATCGGTAGGTCATCCGCATTAGTGAGTAATGATCGGTGACTCAGATAGATCAGCATCGGTGAATCAGACTGATCAGCATCGGTCTGTCATCTGATCGGTGGGTCAGTCTGATCGGTGAGTCATTTGATCGGTGGCTCATTTGATTGGTGGCTTATTTGATCGGTGACTCATTTGATCAGTGACTCATTTGCATCGGTGAGTCATTTGCATCGGTGAGTCATTTGCATCGGTGACTCATTTGCATCGGTGAATCATTTGCATCGGTGACTCATTTTCATCGGTGAGTCATTTGCATCGGTGACTCTTTTGATCGGTGACTCATTTGCATCGGTGAGTCATTTGATCGGTGAATCATTTGATCGGTGACTCATTTGATCGGTGACTCATTTTCATCGGTGAGTCATTTGCATCGGTGACTCATTTTGATCAGTGACTCATTTGATCGGTGACTCATTTGCATCGGTGACTCATTTGCATCGGTGAGTCATTTTCATCGGTGACTCTATTGATCGGTATGTCTAATGGATCGGTGAGTCTGATGGATCGGTGAGTCTGATGGATCGGTGAGTCTGATGGATCAGTGAGTCTGATGGATGTTTAAATCATAATTCTTCCAACATACTTTGTAAGTCAATAAGCATAGACAAAAACATGATAACAAATTTATTTACAGATTGTAATTAATTTTATGAGAAATCAAACCAGATTAAGCATTAATGGTATGTGCTGATTTGTGATTATTAAAACATCAAACATAGACATGAAATCAACAATCTTCCAAAGGGCTCAACAATCTCCCACTTTTTGATAATCACAAATCTTTATCATTAAATATAAATAATATGATATATCATTAACAAAAACATAATGAGAATTAAACCATAATAAGAATAAATATAAAGAGATATATAAATCTCCCCCTTAATTTAGATTACCCATATATATTATACAGATTTCTCCCCCTGAGATATATACATCTTTTCTCCCATAAAGTATTCTTGTTCTTCTCCCATAAAGTATTCTTGTTCTTCTCCCCCTTTGGGATAATCAAAAAGGAGGGAAAACAGATAAGAGAATGTGAAAGTTAAAGCAGTCAGTAGAGAGTAGAGATAAAAAAAATTGATAATGTATAGATTATTTCAAGTAGCACATTTTTCACCCCATCATAAACAATACAAAACTATTTGGTGGGATACAAAGGGGCTTTGCCTTTGTCTTTGGGATAAATAGTGGGTAATTTTGAAGGCTTGGAGACACGCTGGTCTTGGCGAATCTGAAGTGGTGGTAGGACAACTCGGGCAGGTGTAGGAGCAGGTACCACAGAGGGTTGCTGTTGAGAAACAGGAGCTGATTGAGAAGCTTGCTGAGGAACTGGTCTTAATTGAGAGAGATCTTGAGCAACAGATAGCTGATTTGGAGCTATATCAGAATCACTGAGAGGTTCAGAAGAAGGAAGTACTATGGCAGTGGCCTGTGGATGCAAATAGGGCTTCAAAAGATGAATAAAGTCCTGAATGACTTCTGCTCCATACATCATAGCTTATTCAAAATCATCTTTATTCTCCATGAACTGTGCCAAGGAAGGGACAAAATCTTGCAACTGATGAACATGAGTTTTTAAGGCCCGAGTGTCTGGAGGTAATTTCATATTCTCTTCCAATACCTTGAAGCTTGCAGTCATCTCGTGTTTTGTATAAATCTTAGAAAAGTAATTATCAACTTTCTCTTTGATCTCTTGCAGGGCTTTCTTAGCATCCGCTGAATATACCAATGCCATCTTATGACTGTTATCACAGAGCTCTTTCATCTTCCTCAAAGATTCTAAGTCAAGAATTTGTCTAACAACAGCTAGCTCATCATGCACAACTTCTCTTAGAGCTTCTATCTCACGAGTAGTGATCTTGGTTACCTTGCCTGTACTGGCTTGGCTAACTATGTGAGTTAACTCAGCTTTCAACTTCCTCAGGTCAGACTTGTTGAGATGATCAATCAAATTTCTAAAAACTTCCATCATACCAAAGATGGTTGATCGGAATTCTCTTGATAGAGATACCAGGCCGGTGTGAAGATCCTTCATAGTCTGATTCAAAAAGGATATTTTCCTGCCAATAAGTTCACCAGTATTGGCTAGGTCTAGCTTCACAACATTAGATACTCTCTGTGAGAAGGCTTCCAATGAATTTTCAGAAACTTGTAGAGACACTTGAGTAAGAGCATTAGAAACTTCTTCTCTAACTATGGTTCTCACAGCAGTTAGCAATTCAAACTTAAACTTATCAAGATCAGCTTGAGAGATTCTTGAACCAGTTAAATTATTATTGGTAGGATCAACAGTAGGAACAAACTTTGCTTCTCGTGGGAGGTTCTTCTTCATAGCTGCAGCAGATTCTGGCATTGCTTCTTCATCTTCAGAATATTCTAAGCCCAACACAGCATAACCAGGGTAGTCATCCCAAACAGCAGCACACATGGTGTATATTGGTTTCTCATTGCTTGCTGTTCCACTGATTTTTGGTGAATCATCCTTTCCACTGATATGTATTTATTGTACTGATTGAGGTGATTCCATTTGATCTTCAGAAATACCATCCACTGGTCTGTTATCACCATCAGCAACAGCCTCAGCGTCATTAGCACATCCATCATCACTCTTCTCAGAAGCTTCACTGTGATATTCTTCAGTGTCAGAATCTTCTTCATCACCAAGAATAGGTTCTGATTCTGGTAGGGCTAAGGGTGGACTAGCAGGTCCAAATTCTATTCTTCTTTTGGGACTGGCAGTGTCAGGATCACTCCTATCATCATGAGATGACATACTTCCTTCCTCAGTCGCAGCTTCTTCTTGTTCTTAGGTTTCGGTGGCCTCATCCTTTCCTTCTTCTTGCTCATCATCATCAGAATAAACTGGTTCCTCATGTGGTTTCAAGCCAGGGTCTCTCAAACCCTTTGGCCTCGTGCCATGATCTATGGGATTGTAGGCTTCATACAATTTATCTTCATCTGCAACCCAGTACTTCTTCCATGGATTCCAATTTATTTTCATCCTCTTGCAGATCTCTTTGTTAAGACAGAAGGTATGATCTGTTTCATTAACTTCATCATCTTCATCAATACAATCTAGATTCTTGAGCATGGTAGATATCATCTTTGAATAAAACAAGGAAGTGGCTTTCTTAGACGGTTTTATCATTCCAGCTATGGGTACCATCACATATATACATAAATTGATCTTCTCATGTGTTTTCAGAAGAAACAACAGGAAAACATCCTGGTACTTTACAGCAGCAAAATCTCCTCTCCTAGGGCAAAGTTGGTGCTGAATAAACTTGAAAAGAAGTCTCAACTCACCATCTAATTCTGAAGCTGTGATTCTTCGTGACTCTCTGTTTCCTGTCAGATACTCCAGAGCTAATTAATAAGAGAAGTAATCAGATGTTGGAGGAATATTCCCAGCATAATCCTCATACCGACCTTCATGAGGTACGTTCAAGCACTCAGCCCACTGCTTAGATGAGAAGGATATTTTCTTTCCTTTTACCACAGACGACATCCTGGAAGCCTCCACACCATCTAAAGTGATTTCCAGATTCATATAGAACTCATGTACCAGCTTCGGAAAGTCTATTCGAGTGTTGTCAGAAAACCAGTCTATCCATCCTTGCGATTCAAGAACTTGCAGCAACAGTGACTTACTTTACAAAAGCCAGGCAGAGTTTACTTCTTTTTCTACAGCAACAATCCGAGTTTCCAGGTTCGGATTTACTGATAGTTGAGAGGTACTACTCGACTCACCTCGAGCACGTTTTGAAGGTACATGGATATCTGGTCCTTTGCTCGGTCTCTTTTTCTTATCCATTCGAGGGTTTTGAGAAAGTAAGAGTTCGAAGGTTCGAAGTAGAGGGGAAGAGAAGTTGAAAGGTTTGGCGGGAAATGAAAGGTCAAAGGTTTAGGGAGGATAAATAGCCGCGTATCATTTATTTTATCATTTAGGGTTCCCATAAAAAGTATAAAAGAAATTTACTAATTTATTACAATATATATATAAAAAAATATCGGTGTGACAGATCGGTTTCCCAGATCAGTTTCACAGATCAGTTTCACAGATCAGTTTCACAGATCAGTTTCACAGATCAGTTTCACAGATCAATCATACACAACTCTTGTTTAATAAATTTCATTCTTTCAGAGCATAAAGGCTTTGTGAAGATATTAGCTAATTGATATTCAGAGCTAATAAATTTCAAAGAAACCTCACCTTTTTGATAATGATCTCTTAGAAAGTGATGTCTGACATCAATGTGCTTAGTTCCAGAGTGAGACACAGGGTTCTTAGATATATTTATTGCACTAGTATTGTCACAGTTAATTGAAACATGTTTAAGATCAAATCCATAATCCAATAGAGTGTGTTTCATCCACAGAATTTGTGCACAGCAACTACCAGCAGCTATGTATTCTGCTTCGGTAGTAGACAATGTAACTGAGTTCTGTTTCTTACTACACCATGATACTAGTGATTTTCCAAGAAAATGACATGTTCCAGATGTGCTCTTCCTATCTAACTTACAACCAGAAAAGTCATCATCTGAATAGCTAGTTAGATTAAATGATTGTCCTTTTGGATAAAACAAACCTAAATTTATAGTATACTTAAGATACTTAAAAATCCTTTTAACAGCTAGTAAGTGTGATTCTTTAGGATTAGCTTGAAATCTAGCACACATACATACACTGAACATAATGTCTGGTCGACTAGCCGTAAGATAAAGTAAGCTCCCAATCATACCTCTGTAATTGGTCTGATCCACTGGTTTCCCAGCTTCATCTGTATCCAATTTACAGGTAGTACTCATAGGTGTATCACTTTCCATAATACTATCCAATCCAAAACGTTTTAAAAGATCTTTTGTATATTTACTTTGATTTAAAATAATTCCATCTTTAGTTTGAAGAATTTTAAAACCAAGAAAATACTTAAGCTCTCCCATTAAGCTCATTTCAAATTCATTTTGCATAACCTTTGAAAAATCAGTACATAAGGAATTTTTAGAAGATCCAAAAATAATATCATAAACATAGATTTGTACTATTAGTACATCTTTTGAAATCCTTTTTATAAAAAGAGTGGAATCAACTACTCCTTTTGTAAATCCTTTTGAGATAAGAAAGTTTGAAAACCTTTCATACCAAGCTCTTGGAGCTTGTTTTAAATCATATAAAGCTTTAGAAAGTTTACAAACATGATTTGGAAAATGAGGATTTAAAAAACCAGGTGGTTGTTCTACAAAAACATCTTCAACAATAAAACCATTTAGAAAAGCACTTTTGACATCCATTTGATATAGCTTGAAATTCAGATGTGATTCATAGGAAAGTAAGATCCTAATAGCCTCTAATCTAGCTACAGGTGAAAAGGTTTCCTCATAGTCAATTCCTTCTTCTTGACTATATCCTTGTGCAACTAGCCTAGCTTTATTTCTAATGATGTTTCCAGATTCATCAACTTTGTTTCTAAAAACCCATTTTGTGCCTATGGTCAAAGTGTCTTTAGATCTTTCTACTAATTTCCAGACTTTGTTTCTTTCAAATTGATTTAGTTCTTCTTGCATAGCCATTACCCAAAACTCGTCATTGATAGAATCATTGATATTTTTAGGTTCTGACCGTGAAAGAAAGGCTTGATGTTCAACCTGATTTCTTAGAGAAGCTCTAGTCTGTGTTCCTCTATCTAGATTTCCTACAACAGCATCTAGAGGATGGATCTTTAGAGTCCTAGATGGTCTTGAAAAGATAGGGCTAGAGATTTCAGATTCATCTACAGATTGAGGTTCAACAGAAGAAGGTTCTAGAGAATTTCCAGAGCTGGATGTTTTAACTATAGGTCCATTGTATTTATCATTGAGATTCAAACCAGAGAGATCATCTTCAAGAGAGATTTTAGGTTCATGTGGATCAGTTTCATCAAATTTGATGTGAACAGATTCTTCCACACATTTGGATCTTTTATTGAAAACTCTATAGGCTTTACTAGAGATAGAGTAACCTAGGAAAATTCCTTCATCACTCTTGGATGCAAATTTGTCCAGATTGTCTCTAGTATTGAGAATGAAGACTTTGCAGCCAAAAACTTTAAAGTAATTAACCTTAGGCTTCCTATGGTTCCACAACTCATAAGGGGTCCTCTTAAGAACTGGTCTGATAAAAACTCTATTAATGACATAGCAAGCTGTATTAACAGCTTCAGACCAAAAGTAAATAGGCAGTTCATATTCATTGAGCAAGGTTCTATCTATTTCTTGCAGGGTTCTATTCCTTCTCTCTACTACACCATTTTGTTGTGGTGTTCTAGGGGAAGAAAAGTTATGAGTATAGCCATTGTGTGAGCAGTAATAATCAAACTCATGATTTTCAAACTCATGACCATGATCACTTCATAGAGTCTTAATGTTGAGTCCACTAAGATTTTCTACAGACTCGGAGTATTTAACAAAGTAAGAACAAGCTTCACTTTTGTGAGCTAGAAAATTTACCCAAGTATATCTAGAAAAGTCATCTACAGGAACATAATCATAGTGCTTCCCATTTAAACTAGAAACTCTTGATGGTCCAAACAAATCCATGTGAACCAACTCGAGAGGTTGAGAAGTTGACACTTCTTTCTTTGATTTAAAAGAAACATTATGTTGCTTTCCCTTTTGACAGGGATTACAAACTTTGTCTGCTGAAAATTCAAGTTTGGGTAAGTCTATAACTAAGTTCTTCCTAGAAAGTATTCTAAGTGAGTGTATATTGAAGTGTCCTAATGTTCTGTGCCAAAGCCAAGACTCTTTATGAAAAGCATTTAAGCAAGGAATATTCTGCTTAGCTAAGGAATCTAAATCAACAGCATAAACATTTTCATTTCTTAAAGAAGAAAATACTAAAACATTTTTAGAGTTAAAAACATTTCAAGAATCATTTTTAAATTTTACATAAAAAACATCATCACACAATTGAGAAATGCTTAACAAGTTATATTTAAGTCCATCAACAAATAAAACTTCAGAAACCAAGATTAAATCAGTGTTACCAATCTGGCCTAGGCCGATGATTTTTCCTCTTGAATTATCACCAAAAGTGACAAAGCCTCCATCAACTTTTACTAAGATCTTGAAACATGAAAAGTCTCCTGACATATGTCTTGAACATCCACTGTCTAAGTACCATATCTTCTTGTGACAGCTCTTTAAGCAGGTCTCCTCAGAAGTGTTTGTCATAAAACACATGTTGGCTCGATTCCTTTTAGAGTATGAAGATTCAGCTTCACTTGTGCTGTCTTCTGAAGCACTCCAAGTAGCCTTCATGGCTTTCTTAAACATATTGTCCTTATATTTATATTTCTTTTTATACATCAGCTTTGGACAATCGGCTTTAATGTGTCCTTTTCTCTTGCACTCATAGCAGACAACATCATCTGATTTGTCATTCTTCTTCCAATCCTTTTTCCATTTACTTTGGTGATCATACTTTCCCTTGTAATTTGGTTTCCTAAAGAATTTCTTTTTCCTATAAAACTTTTTGAATCTCCTGGCTATTTGAGCCATCTCAGCATCACTGTCAGAATCATTCTCACTTTCCTCACTGCTTGAACTTTCATTGATAGCTTGAGGCTTTTCCTTATCATTATTCTTTGAGGTTGTAGTCTTGAAGGCAATAGACTTCCTTTTAGGTTCATCACCTTCTTCTTTATTTACTTTAAGATCTTCTTCATACATCATCAGCTTACCAATTAATTCCTTGACTGGCAGTGTTCCAATGTCATAGGATTCTCTGATGGAGATAGAGGTTCCTCTCCATCTTTCAGGTAGACATATCAAAATTCTCATGATTTGCTCCTTTGCTGGAACATCCTTTCCCAGAGAAGTCATTGTGTTGACAATTTCATTGAACCTGAGATACATATAAAAAATGTGTTTATCAGGCTTCATCTTAAAATTATCATACTTAATAGTATAGGTATTCAATCTCATCTCCTTAACAGTAGTTGTTCCTTCATGAGAAACAGCTAAGGTATCCCAAATTTCAAATTCAGTTTTACATGCAGAAATTCTATTAAATTCTTCATCTCCTAGAGCACAGTACAGAGCATTCATAGATTTACAATTGTTATTGTAAGCAATCTTTGTAGGTTCATCCCAAGTAGATCTAGCAGTAGTGGGAATTTTGTATTCTGATTCAATAGCAGTCCAAATATCAAAACCTATGCTTTCTAGATGAATTTTCATTTTCAGTTTCCACTGAGCATAATTAGTTCCATTGAAGAAAGGGGGATGGTTAGTATCAGCACCCTCAAGACTATTATCCATGATATTACAAAAAGAATTTTAAAGAGATAAAAATTTAGAAATAACAGAAATTTTAAGAACTTTAAAATACAACTAAAATCAGAGTTGAAAACAGAGTACAGTTAGAAAATATTAACCAACCTCTGATACCAAGTGTTGGTCGGAGTGGATACTCAAGAGGGGGGTGAATTGAGTTCCAATTAAAATTTTCTGTTAAAAACAATGTTGATTAAAAATCCCCCGTTTTCAAAAACAGATTAAACTGTATTGAATTTATACAGATTATAAAGGTTCAATTTGTTTCTCAAAGATTGATTAGTTCTCAGTTAACTTAATCTTATGATTAAATTAACCTTTGAAACTAACTTACTGGTCTATAATAAATATAAACACTTGCGAGTTTAACTATCAAAGTAGCTTTGAAAATAAATTATATTTCAAAGTAATAGCAGCGGAATATGAAATAAATATGTAGTATGGATAAAGTATGTAGCTACAAACACAGAGAATTAACCAAGAGGTTCAGTCTCAAGCAGAGACATAGTCCTCTCAAAAGTTTATATAAAAATGATCCACCCCCTGGATCGGGGTTCACTAGTTTACAACTGTCCAGGTCCAAGTCCTCTACCACTGTTCTTCTGTATGCACAGAACTCTTCTTGAGTAGGCTTGATTGAGTATGGGGTTCTGTTCTGATTGGTTCTTCCTTCTCTTTCTTTTCCTCTATATATCTTGTGTTCTTCTATCAACTCTCTCTTCTCTTCAGCAGAGTCTTCTTGTATTTATGTCACGTGCTTCGGAAGACAGAAAAAGTTTCCTTTCCGCAGGTACGAGGTACGGTTTCCTGACATCCGACAACCTTTATTAATAATTTGACAGAGCATTAAAATATACCTAATATGACCGTTGGTTAGATTAAATAAAGATAAAGATAAAGAAATTCAAACAGTTGTTTATGACTATTGAAGAATCAAGTGATCAGTAGGTCATCAGAATTAGTGAGTAATGATCGGTGACTCAGATAGATCAGCATCGGTGAATCAGACTGATCAGCATCGTTCTGTCATCTGATCGGTGGGTCAGTCTGATCGGTGAGTCATTTGATCGGTGGATCATTTGATCAGTGGATTATTTGATCGGTGACTCATTTGATCAGTGACTCATTTGCATGGGTGAGTTATTTGCATCGGTGAGTCATTTTCATCGGTGTCTCTTTTTCATCGGTGACTCATTTGCATCGGTGACTCATTTTCATCGGTGAGTCATTTGCATCGGTGACTCTTTTGATCGGTGACTCATTTGAATCGGTGAGTCATTTGATCGGTGACTCATTTGATCGGTGACTCATTTGATCGGTGACTCATTTGCATCGGTGAGTCATTTGCATCGGTGACTCATTTTGATCAGTGACTCATTTGATCGGTGACTCATTTGCATCGGTGACTCATTTTCATCGGTGACTCATTTGCATCGGTGAGTCATTTGCATCGATGACTCTTTTGATTGGTAAGTCTGATGGATCGGTGAGTCTGATGGATCGGTGAGTCTGATGGATCGACGAGTCTGATGGATGTTGAAACCAGAATTATTCCAACATACTTTGTAAGTAAATAAGAATAGACAAAAACATGATAACAGATTTATTTACAGATTGTAATTAAGTTTATGAGAAATCAAACCAGATTAAGCATTAATGGTATGTGATGATTTGTGATTATTAAAACATCAAACATAGACATGAAATCAACAATCTTCCAGAGGGATCAACAGATTTGTTTAATGGAAGGGTAAAATTGTCATAATAAAGGTTCTAGTTTTCAGTCAGACCAAAATCTAGAAGATTTAAATCCTTGAAGAAAGAAGTTTTTGAGAATCATATTCAAAAAATAAATAATATACCAATGTTGATCCATCGAATTCAGTATGTCATCATATTAATTAGAGTCAGAATTGTTTTTTATGAAAATTTATTGGTATCATATTCAAAAGAGAACTAATTTTTTCATGTTGAAACTAGTGATACCGGTCCATACTCGGTATACCATAATAATCATCGTAGGAATAATTATTTGGAACCCATGAATGAAAAGAAAAGGAAAATTATTTTGTGGACAATATGAACAAGAAATTAATAGCAATATCAATAATTTAGTTAACCATCTAAAATAGTTTTAATTAATTTGTTTATAATTCAAGTGGGTCACGAGAAGAGATGAAGAATAATATATTGTTTTAAATTTGTATTCATAATAATGAAGATGGTCATAAGAAAAAATTGAAATGGGAAATCAGAATTAGAATGATGTTCACAGAAATTCTAAAGCAGTTTTGAAGTTTTGAGAAGATTTGAGAATGTTAAATAAGTGTTTAGAAGAGATTATGAAGTTAATATGAACCCAAAATTCAAAGAATGTATAGATTTTTAAATTTTTATTGAGTGGGAAATTTTTTAGGAATCCCATCCAAACCATTTTTTGGGTGAGTATAAAAGGGAATGTACTTTGTACTTTTGACAGATGTACTATTCTCAGAGATGAATAGAAAATACATAGCTCTAGAGAGAAGAAAAGGTTTCCATATTTTGTATAGTTGTATTCAACCAGTCATCGTATTGGGATGAATCATAGAACTGGGAAACTCTTATTTTGATTTTTGGATTGAAGAAGAAGTGGTTCATAATTTTATCAACCGTATTCTGAAAAAGTCATGTATTTTTCATATTGAGAAATAAAACTGGGATAATCGGACTAGGAGAATTACATTGGGAAATCAGAATGAGTTTTGTAAAAAAATTTAGAAATGTTCTTACCAACTTCCAGGTAATAAATTGAAGATTTTTTTTTAAAATAATACATTTTTCAAAGTTGATAAAGAATTACTATATCATGTGTTGTTACAAAACATTGTATTTCATCATTTGTTATAGAAGGATCACATTCACTATTGAATTGTTTATATAGAGCTACATGAGAGAAATTGAATATCCTACTCATTGTATTCCACAGTAAAGGATTATTTTCTAACAGATTATGTTGTATTAGATCATTAAAAAATCATAGAATTGATGTAGTTATTCTGGTTTAATAGTGATACTTATAAATTCATTTGTTCTTATAGATGTGTGTTTTAATTTTTTTCAATAGAGAAAGAAATATTTATTAGGAATCTAAGGATATTACATAATTAAGGAAATATAAAAGAAAAATATATCACTGATTCACTCTCTCCCCCTCTAAGTGATATAATTATATTGACTAGGAAATTACAGTACAAGAACAATGATTATCCTTTTCTTTATCTCCTTAAAACTTTCCTCATATATTTAATCCATAAATTATTTACCCCATTTTTTTGTAAATTGGTTAGTTGGCTAAAAATTAATGATAAATTTATCATAAAATGTAAATAGTAACAGGCTAATCATTATACTATAGATTTCAATGACACCAGTGGGTTTAGGTAATTCTTCAATTTCATTTGTCTTTGAAGGGTCCATATAAATTCCATCACTTGTGATCACGTTCCCCAATAATTTCACTTCTTGCATCCAAAAGTCACACTTTTTGAACATAGAATACATTTTCTTCTTCCTTAATATCACAAACACAATAATTATATACTCTTCATGTTCCTAATTAATCATGGAATAAAGGAGAACATAATCGATAAAAACTACAAAAAATATGATGAGGTGGTATTTAAAGAATATATTCATCAAATCCATATATATTGTAAGAAAATTAGTAAGTCTGAAGGGAATTACTATGAACTCATAGTGCACATACCATGTAAGGAATGCAGTCTTTTGAATATCTTCCTTCTTCATCTTTAGTTTATGATATCCATAAAAAAGATACCCCTTTGAGAATTATTTCACTCCTCGTAGTTGATTGAACAAGCCATCAATCCTTGGTTGAGGATAATTTTTATTTATGGTTATCTTGTTGATATCTGGGTAATTGATATACACCTATTTTGATCTATCTTTCATCTTCACAAAGAGCATTGGTGCACCACTAGGTGATGTACTAGGGCGTATGAACCATATTTACAAATTCCCTTGTAGATACTTCTTTAAGGCCTCTATTTCAATCAAGGCCATCCTATATGGGAATTTTGAGATAGGAGTGGCTCTGGGTATGAGATATATTGAGAACTCTACCTCACAATCAGGGGATTCCAAGTAACTCTTTGAAAAATAGATCAATTTATTACCTAACAATGGACATTTCTTCCAGGTTAATACCTTTATTTGAATCAACCATTTGGGCATGGTATTCTTCTCTATAGTGTATCAACACCCACACAGTTGATGGATTTTCCAAAGAAGATTCATGATCTTCCTTGAATTTTTAGAGGATCATTGGACGGTTCAGAATATAAAAACTGGTTTTTTTTCAAATAGTTGATTTTCTCTATATATAATGAAATCCAATACATGTCCAATATAGCATAAAATTTTAACAAGGGAAATATAATAATATTTGCAAGAAGAATCATCCCAAATAAGAGTATAGGAGAAGCGTCCAACACTTGGGTTGTAATGATTACACCACTATGTTTTTTTATGGATATCTCCACTTAATGTTATCAGGGCTTCAATTCAATAGTTCTATAAAAATTGTAGGATATAAATGAATAAGTAGAACCAAAATCAAATAATACTTTTTCTATTATTTAGTGAATATTAATCATACCTTGTATGTATTCATTTTTACACTCCACTTCATTAGTAGTGATGAAATAATCTTTCCCTTGCTCCTTTGACTTTGGTGATTTCTGACACTGGTTGCCTCAAGGACATGCAGTTTAGTTAACAAGCTTGCATAACACCCTTGGTCCCTATAGTTGAAGCATTGAACCATGGGTGGTGCATTAGGATGTTCCTTCCTTTCCTCTATCATGTTGGTTAGCTTCTTCATGTATCTTCAATATTCATTAGCTTGGTGTCCTTCTCTCCCACACTTGAAGAATTTCCCTATCCATTTGAGGCAGTTGACATGATTCTTCTTCCTAGATTTTTGACATGTGGGTAGTTGTATACTATTTCCTCATTTTTCATTTGACCCACAATCCTGAGACCCTATTCTTCTATTATTATCTCCACAACCATGTGACCATTCTTTGAACTCCATATCTACTTTAAGTGCACATTTAACCACAACTTCAAAACTCGCAAATTCTTATATTTCGAGATCATTACGAAGGTTTATTTTTAAAACAATAATGAACATATCTATTATTCTACCATTATTAATAAAAGCCCGAAGGAATACATTTGAAACCTTATGAACTTTTCATCATAAGATATGACAACTTCACCTTCCTTTTTCATTGTCTATATGAATTCTATTTCAAGATTTTTTTTGAAGGGTTCAATGGAAATGATTTGTAAGAAATATTTTCATAAATTCTTCCCACTCCATCTCATCTATTTAATCCTTTAGATTTTTGTTTTTTATCAATTCCTTCTATTGAGTAGCTTCTCCATATAAATGATAAATTACAAGAGTCATCATATCCTTATTAGAGAAATGGATCATAGAAAATATCTTCTTTATTGAGTTAACCCACTATTCCACATCAAGTGGATTGGAAGATCCACTCAACATCGATGGTCATTTTTGCATTAAGGACTCAGTGCATAATTGATCCTTATTGGGTGAATATGGACATTCCACATAGTCCATGTTATTATTCATATCTTGAGACAACTAGGTAATCTTATCCACAATGTTTTGAACTCAACCTCCCATGGAATTGGGGATCTTATTTGGATAATTTTATCATTGTCACTCAGACAGGTTTTAGGCATAGTTTCTTCGGGTTCCTACCATTTTCTATAATAATAAATGTTAGAACAAAACAGAAGTCAATAAAAAATGATTAATTTATTGTTTTATGAAATTATCACTAAAGGAATATCTTATGGGTTCCCTATGTCTTTACTTTTCTAAAAATAGTCTTCTATGACATTTTACCTATATATAGACTTATACTAATCATTTTTACTCTTGTTTTTTAATCTTAACTCCAAGATTAAATAAACCATTCTTTGATACCTAGTGTAGTGACCCTAATTTTTCATACATAAATATTACATTATTTTAAAGAAAAACAACATAATAGAGTTACAAATCTATGATCCGAAGGTATATGTCTTAGAAAAATCAGGCTCATAAATAACTTGTAAAAAATAAAACATAAAAATTTATTTAAATCATTCTTCTTTATCCTTCTAAAATCACACATTATCCTTATTACATAAAATTACCTTAGGATATACAACAATGAAAGGGGTAAGATAAAATCCCTCTAAGAGGATGAATAAGGAACTTGAATCAATATAAAATTGGTGAGAATAATCATCATATAATAAGACTAGGATAATTATCAATATCATGAGGTAAAAATGTGATAAATTCATAGAATTTAGAAATGTATAAAAATGAAACATCATGTTATAGTGGTCAAATTATACATATATTTGTGAATAAAGGTAGCATCATGTTAACACATAACACATGTGAATAATCATAACATCATCACTGTAAACAAATCTAGCATCATGTTCACATATAATAAACATTATCTCATGAGATAAAAAAATTAACCAATACATTGGAGTAATATATAATCTTGGTCTAGTCATCACATCGTTATATTTACATAATCATGCTTGTCACATAGACTGTGTAACAATCATTTCATGAAATAACCCATTGAAATGAATGGGTTTCATGAGGATTTAAAAAATTAGGATTTCATAAATAAACTTAGGGTTCTAAATTGAAAATTTTAAGAACATTTTTTCTATAAGAATCATCATTCATTTGTTAAGAATAAACTACTGAAGAGGAGTCAAAGATGTGAATTGGAAAGAAGATTTACTTTGGTAAATCATTGTATTTTCAATAAAATCAAATAGAAAACATGTATATCCATAACAATTATAGGGAGGAATAGTGAAATAATATTTAAGGAAAATAGAGGACTATTTATGAAAATATGTCATGAAATATGGATAGCCCAATGAAAAAGAGTTGGGTTGAAGAATCCCCTTACCTTAAATCATTCTTTATTTCGTCACTTTTGCGCCTCTTGAATAAAAAACTTATATTTATTTAAAAACTAATAAATATGTTAATTATTTCAATTTATACAATTTTTAATCGATTACAATCATTTTATTATATTTATTAATTTCTATTGATGAAATTTAAGTGTTTTGATATCATGATTTTCCAAAAAATTTCTTGTTTCACTTTGATTTATCAAATTTCATTCAGAGTCATTTATATAAAAGTATGATTAAATAAAATATATTATAATAAATGTAATTAATTATTTATATATTATATATAATTAATAATATCCATACATGAAGTTTGTTATAATAATTTCCTTAAAATTGTCTCCGTAGGTGGTTAATCAACCTTTAACCGGATGTTGTTAAAAGAGTGGGAAAGAGATGTATTGAATTTATTTTTGTCATAAATATGGAAATTAAATCATGTTAACAAAAATAATAAAATATTAAATTATTGAATAATTAGTTTTATAGTATATGGTTTTTAAATTAATTGGTAAAAATAAGAAAGTGAATAATAAAAAAGGGAAAAGTTAATAGAGACTTACTCTCTCCTCAATGTAGCTTCTCTTGTAAGACGCTATAACACCCTTGATGAGTAGAGTTGTATTGCTCCAAAATGTCCCTAAGTAAAGTAAGGAGATTTAGAGGGAGTATTTGGGAAGTTATTGTACTTTGGAATGTTTTAGAGGAGTGTGTTTCCAAGGGAAGGCAACAGGATTGTTTATACTTTAAGAGAGGGGTATTTTTAGAATAAAATACATCATAAAATAATATATCTAAGGAAAAATATGTAATAGTGCATTTTTGACAAAATAAAGTATATATATTTCATATAATGGGTTGAAGACTTTAAATCATCTTCATAATTATAATTCAATTACTTATTATAAATAAAAGTGAAGAAAAAATGAAATTGATATTTTAAGGAATCACATTAGAATTTAGGTTTTGGAATGTGATTTTTAGGGTTGAAAATTAATTTTATTGTATTTTAATGACTAATTTATGAAATTAAATATATAATGGCCGATAATAAATTTCTATAAAGGATTATTTCATTATTTCATCATGAATGATGCAACATCAGATACATCGATTATGTGAAAAACTATATTTTTACTATTCACCTAACAAATGATGTATTTCAGAAAATTACCAAAAACTCACCCAATAAAAATTTTAACATGATAATTTCAAAAATGAACTTAATTTAATACAAATAAATACATAAAATAGAAAAAATATAATTTTTAACAGGAAAATAATGATGTTTAGAAAAAACATTCAAATACAGTTTATTAAAAATATGCTTTATTTTCTTTGAGGTTTTTAATCTTGATATTTATTTTATATAATTATAATATTTTTATTTACGTAAATTAATCATGATAAATGTTATTTATATCATAATTTATTATATTTTGGTAAAATTTCTCTTCCAATGTTTAGGTTACTATTTCCAATGATCAGGTTAATATTACAATGGTCACATTACTATTACAACTCTCACATTACCTTATATATATAACACTCAATTATTTCATTCAATATTCAAATATATTCCTCCAAATCTTCTATATTTCCATTTTCAATAATTTTTATTGGTTTACTATATTTTTTTTTCTTTTTTATAATGTTGGTAGTGGGGCCAATAATTCCAGTAGATGAGGTCGATCTATATTTTCTCATTTTATCTTTGCTATTTTATACTTTTTGTCCAGTTGTTATGTTTGGAAATATAATTGGTTTCATTGTTGATTAATTTAATAATATTTATTAATATAGTTTTTTATTAGTTTCTCTATATTTTTTATGTGTATAATATATAATATAATACAACACACATTTATTCAAGAATTTTTTTTTACTAATAATCATTATGTCATTACAATGGGGAACCATATCTCCCGCCTCAACCTAAACGTACTATAGAACTATAGCTAAATATCTGATGAGGAGTAGTTGAGTCTTTCCTAGACTCTAGTACCTATCTTACTCCTCTACCACTACTATACTATTAAAAGTTATAAAAAAACTTATAAAGATGGGCCATCCTGCCGCAAACATGGCACTCTAAAGTGGTGTATGAAAACTAAGATTTCGTGTTTTTTAACTTTCTACACTAATTCACTACAATGAAATATGATCCTAAGATGGAATCCCAGTACCCTAACTGGTCTTCATGTTATTTCCTTGGAAAAAACAGTTTAGAATCACTTCTTTCCACCAAAATAAGTGATCCTAGTTTACCCTATGGAAATATCCTGGATAACTCTTGGGTCCTTTCTCAGATTCTTTGTTGTGATGAGTTCATTATTCATCAAATCTAAAAAGCTAATCAGAATAAAAAAATTCACCTATGACCTAACCTCATAGTGAATACCATCGAGAAAATGTTTCTCCCTAGATATCTCATCAATAGCTAAATATGCCACAAAGCATTGAAGGTTGGTGAACATAGTCCCTCATTGATATTCTTTCCTATATTAGATTCATGAACTAATGATCCTTCTCATCCCTCACCATCTATGGACATAAGTGTATTAACAAATTCACCTTTATTTCCTTACAAGATAACTCCTCCTCCTTCCCATACTTCTCTAGAATATCCCACCAATGTTTGGTAGGTCCACTGAGCATATACACAAAAAGATTCTCCCTCCTATATGTGGGTGTCTCAATATGCTTGAATATTGTATAGATTAACTCAATCATGAACTCAGCTACCTGGGAGCCTCCCTCCCCAGCGAACATAGGTGGTTGTTGTAGCTGAATCTCTCTCATCATCTCATAAATCAAATGAATGATGAAAATAGAAACCTTTTGCATGGATTTAATAACCCTTAAGAAGTTGTTGTGATGATGAACATCCATTTGATCCTCAAGAGCTACATGAAGCTACAGTTCATCTACATAATGAGATAACTGATTTCCACTCTCTTAGAACTCAACTCAAAGATGAGGAGGAGTCATTTTATCTATAAGAAAAACACACTCCTATAAACATTGGCTAAAAATAAAGTCAACCTCAAGAGGAGATGACAGTAGAGAACCATTACTCTGGTTCTCTCTAACCATGGAATATAGGTGTTTTATAATGAAATAATTGTTTATTTAATTCCATTTATCAAATATAATAGATATATTATTTCACAATTCATATTGAAAAGTATATAACACATGCAATAAACATGTCCCTATCAGAAACAATGAATGTAAATATATATATATATATATATATATTATCCCAATGGGCATATCATGATTCATGCATACTCATATCTCACCATACTGGTCCATGAGTGTAAATAAAAATAAACCATAACATCACAAAATAATAACATCAATTGTAACAATAGAACAACATAAACAATAATCCCATCCCTGGAACTCAAATTATCCCCCTTACATGGGTCAACTACTCAAATGAATAAGCACATTACCAAGTCCGAATAGATCCTAGTCTCCTTTCTACATTTTCCAAAAAATAAAGAAATAAAAAATAACAAGATGATCCTCTAATACCATTTTGTAATGTTCCCCAAGGATACTCTCTCATATGGTCAAAATGATTTGGTTATTATACGTCATGCATGCATCCCCATACGCTAGAGGATATGACTAGTAGCGAGGCTGTGATATTTATAGTGGGGAGACTATACCCCCTAGTAAAACATAGTGGAAGTAAAAAATAGTATTAAAAAATAGAGTAACAGAGAAATAGTGGAAATAGTATATCATACAGCTAAGAAATTAAAAGGAGGAACTCATAATGATGAATAATGTAATGAAAAGATAATATGTATCTAAAAGTAAAACTAAAACCAATACAAAAAAAAATAATATACTCCCATTAAATAATCCCAAAAGGCTCTCGTCTCGATCCCCATGTCAGTCACATCTCCAAAGTCCATCCCATCTAGAAAGAAACAATAGAATCAACAATAATGTCCCTTTCCCTTGTACAAACCTACATCCATGTAATATGCTAAAGTACCAAACAGATCCCAAATAGGGTGTGAATAAAACTCAGTAGGTCGACACCACCATCCCTAATCACAACTAGCCTACTAATAATTATATGCAACAAAGTTATAAATAGATGTATTAATTAACTAATTAATATAATATATCAATTAACCTATTTTAAAACCACGATGAACTGTATCTGAGAATGTAACACAACCATTCCATCTATATCCATATACCATGGAAAAATTAAACAATCCGGTAGCTCTCTTTGTATAATAATTTCTTCCTCCATTCATCACCCTATATAAATGCATTTCAGCATATGTCCATGGGTGTAGCCTAGTATAAAAGCATTTCAGCCAGTATCACAGGAAATTGCCTACTATATAAGCATTTCATCCTCCAAGAAAATCCCTATATATATGAATTTTATCATGTATCACATGGACAAGCCTACTATATAATAATTTAAAAATTACTAGGATATCCCTATATATAATCATTTCATCACCAACCAACAAGTCATAATCGTATGGGTATCATAATATCACATCATAAATCTCAATGGTTAATTATGAAAATTATCGTTTTTCATTCAAATGAACTTTCATTTATCTCTCAAATTCTCAACAGTCATATCAATATTAAATAATACATTACCTAGGGATTATATATCATGCAATCACCTAAGGTATCATGTCATACTCACCATGCTTTAAATCATTAGCAATGTTCTTTTTACTCAAATTTTTTACTCACCCAACATGTATCCATAATCCAGGATACATCAATCGTTGAATCAAAAGGAATTTAATCCCTGATTTACTATAAATCAACTGATTAATTATAGTGCACATTACATGGTCATAATCAAAATATTTCTTATTATCCAAAATTAAATATAACATAGGGTTATGTTTAGTCTCCATACCTTTAACATGTGATTAACAAAATGCTTCTAATGACAACATCCATTAAAGAAGAAGTCACAGAAGATCATAAGAAGAACCTAGATTAACCCAAAACAAGATCCACTCCCAAAAAAATCCATTTTCAAAAGATGTACACTATAATGAAATGTAATGATGGGTTAGAATAGGGTAACCAAAGTGAATAAACTCACCAAGGATCGAATGTGAAAATGGGACATCTGGAAGGGGGGAAGATAATTCAAATTTTCCTAGAGTTCACCCTAGGACGAGAGAGGAGAGTCTATAATATAAAATAATGAGAGTCATAAGTACACAACACACTTAAAACTACTAGGATTGAGGAATACTTCATGTGTAATCCTTTCATGAAATGTATTTCTTCATTTTTAAGTAATGCTGGAAAAACCTTTTGCCTCGGGTTAATATTTTTTTTGATCAACATTTACACGATTTGAATCAGGTTCACGACATGTAACCACATAAAAACATAAACTAGTTCATGAAATGCACCTATAAATAGTTACATGTCATGCAACATTTACAGAACATATAATTTTTCATTGAATAGTTTTTATAATAGCTTCTATAAAAGTGACCAAACCACCTATGATTCTTCTAAACCCATTGAAAACCCTATTAATACCATTGAACATATTTATACATCGAATCCATTAATATAAATTGACATACATGCCTAAAATTAAAGTTATTTTCTGCAAAAAATATCAATGTCATCAAATAAGACTTAGTTACTAAGTCTTAATTACAAAGGAAAACCCAAAAAAAATATGTTCAATGAAAACCTCAGAGTGGGACGTACCTAGATAAATATGGGATCTTATAATGATCTTGGTTTTGAATGGTTGTTATTATGTTTCATCCATTACAAAAAACATTATTTATATATCTATACTTGATACAGATGGATTTATTTTAATATTTGTAAATGAATGTTGCTTCTTTTATAAAAATATCATTTGATATGGTAAGGTGAATTTAAATAACAAACTTTTTTATCGTATTATACAAACCAAGTAATGGAAATTGATAATGAAACTACATCAAATAACTTGTTCCACATTCAATTATGGCATCATTGGATTGGTCATGTAAATGAAAAATACTTGACTATGTTCTACCAAAATGGATATTTAGATTCTTTTGAAATAAAACTAATTGGTATGTGTCACACTTATTTATATGGTCTAATGAATAAAGCCCCAATTAGTAGAAAAGGTGAAAGGTCTAAAGAGATTCTTGAATTAGTTCATACATATGTGTGTGGACCATTTCTTATTGAGGCATGGGTGGGTTCTCATACTTCATACATTTTACCGATTATTTTAGTAGAAATGAATATGTCTACCTAATGAGGTTTAAGTCATGTTATTTTGATAAATTCAAGAAATACAAGAATGAATATGGAAACCAAATTGGTAATTTGATTAACAAAATCCTCTTAGAACATGGTGGATAATATCTTAATCATGAATTCATTGATTACTTATAGGAGTTTGGGATCCTATATTAACTCACTTCTCCTTATACACATCAGTGTAATGATGTAAGTAAAATGAGGAACCACATCTTGTTGAACATGGTGAGATCCATGATGAGTCATGAGATTATTATATTATTATTTCAGGGATTTTAAATACAAAAAAGTAGCACAAATATTAAAAAACGTTTCAAATAAAGTGGTAAACAGTATATGAATTTCCAATGGATCGAATAATAACTCAAAAGTGGGGTTGAATTAGATGTTCACTTTTATAAGTTTCAATAATTTTGAAAATATTTAACCATGAAACTTGTTAATTTTTATATCCTTATCATCTTTTAGTAAATACTTATTTGTAAAAAATTAGTAAAAAAAATTAAAGAACGTGATATTTACAAGGTTCGACCTCAGTGTGAAAACCTATATCATATTCACTGACACTCTTATGGGTCTATAGAAATTCACTAAAATTAATAAGTGAATACAAAATTTTCCAACTCCCATTAGACACATTATATATATCCTAATTGTAATGATTATACTGACTCTTATTGGTTTATAAATTTTTCTTACAAAAAAATGAGAGAAAACAAAATAAAAATACTTTGGTCAAACTACACCACAAATTCTCAGCTCAGAATCCTTATTATGATGTGGTTGGATCTAATTCTCTCCATCCGAGAGGGCTGGGTCCGATGGACTCAATTTGATGAATTCAGTCTGGAGGACTCAGTCTGATGAATCCATTCTCAATATGCATTACACAAACTCTTCTCAAATGCTCAGTCTGGTCTTACTCAGTCCAATAAAAAAAATTTAGATGCCCAAACTTCTAATGAAATTTCAATATGGAAAGATAACTTTATCATGAATTCTGTAGTTCTCTTCTTTTTCCACTCACATAAAAAAATTTAAAAGTATGAATATACATTTCTTCTCTTTATAGAAATCCCAAAAAGACAAATTTAAGAACTAAAATACTTTTCCCAGTTACTCAAATTAAAAAATCTAATATCTATACATATTTAAATTCCCTGTTTGACAACTTAAAATCTTCACAAATAATATTAAATCTTATTATGTAATCTTTATAATAATTCTTCTCAGACTTCCTAACATTTATTCATTATAATAGATAATACCCAACTCATTATGATGGAACTTCCTAATATCATTATGATGAAACTTCTAAATATCATTCAAAATTGAATTTCTTCATTAGAGTTAGTCTAACTAACTTTATTTCTTAGATTCAGTGTGATTGACCTTCCTTCTTAGAGTCGGTCTTGATTAAATTTCTTTCTCAGAGTTATTTTGATTGAATTTCTTCCTCAGAGTCGGTTTAATTAACTTCCCTCCTTAGATTCTACCTCATAGAACTTCCTCAGCTTCAATCCAATGGAATCCTCATAATGACGGAAATATCACTATGATGGAATTTTATTTACGATGGAAACTCCAATCTACCACTTCAAAATTCTTCAACCCTCGTCATCTATAACTCATTCAGATATCTTAAAAATTCTATGCTCTAGACTTATGGATCTAATGAAAAAGTTTTTCTTGATTCTGATAATCAATACAATATTTATATTTCCTCTATTTCTTAAAAATAATTTATCATTTTAGTTTTCCTCATTTATGAGAACATCAATATTATCAAAGTACTCTATGACTTATATAGTAATGTCTTATGACATCCCTTACTTTCAACGCATTCTTTATTTCCAACAAAAACTCAATATGATTGTTTTCACCTATTCTCCCCCTTTTCTTCATAAGGATCACCTCACAAGTGTTACATACAACTTATGATATTTGAGAATTATAAATTAGAAAAGAAATATTTGACTGAAGGTTAGAATGTTTAAGAAATTTCAAACTCCTGACATCACTTTCATCATGGAACATATTCAGCAACATTCTATCTTTCTATGAAACATTGAGTACAATGAAACTTGAACTTCATGTAAATATATCTGAGATTGATGGTGTGTCTGGTAAAAAACTGTAACATTTTGATGAATTCTATGATTGATGGAAATCAGTTTGATTCTTTTCATCTAGTGTTTCTCAGATCAATCCTTTGTGTCTATAAAATAACTTTCTCAAAAACAAACATTCTCCCCCTTTATGTTTGGGTTCGCACATTCGGAAACATTCACTTGTTTTTCAAAAAGGATCTTTTATAAAATATTATTTATCAACAAATACAAAAATTTATTAAAAAAGAATCACAATGGTTCTTCAATCTCCCCATTCATATTTTTTAACAACACTCACTGATGACTTTTACTACTATCAGAAAACATTCACAAATCCACTTATGTAAATAAATAATCTTTTTAGAATTTTACCAAAAAAACATCCTTTATTAAAGGAGTGTTTAGACACCACACTAATAGATAAGGTATTGTTTTTTGAAAAAAATCCATCCCTTCGTGACAAGAACATTGTATGGCTATGCTAAGATAAAATACCCCTAACTTTTATATTTTCTAACTTTTATTTTTCTATAGATTTTATTTTCTTATGAAACATTATTTTATATACACAACATCATATTCATAAAATAAATATAATTAAAAACTTCTTACATTTGTATCTTCTTCCATTGGGTGAATAATAAAATTTCCTTCCTCACCTTTCTCATCAAACATTCCCCAATCCAAATTTATTATTTTAAGTAAAAATGGGATTCCAAAAACATTGATGTACATCAATAATGGTTTTTTCTCATAGAAAATTTCATAAGAACTCATGTTTAATTCCGAACATAATATTTTTTTCAGAACATGTAAAATAATACTAATAACATAACTCTAGTAGAACTTTGAAAGTTTTTATTCATCTCACATGATTCTTCTCATTTCCACGAAACCTATATTCTTATTTTCTACTACTCCATTTTATTGTGGGGTATATAGAGAACTATATTAATGTTTAATACCATGATCTCTAAGATATATTTAGAAATTATTTCTTGTAATCTCAACACCATTATCCATTCTCAATTTCTTTATGTAAACCCCCATCTATTTCTTCACATTATTTTTTAAAAACCTAAACATTTCTATAGGCTTTGAGTTGTGTTTCAAAAACATTATGTTTCTTAATTGAGTGAAATAACCATTAAAATTGATAAATTATAAATATCCTTTTTTTAATTATGTATCATTGACCCATATAAATTTGAATGAATAATTTTATGAGGCCTGTTAGAAGGAATATCAACTTTCTTATGACTTTTATTAGTCATATTACCTTTCAAACAAGTAACAAAAAAATCATCCTCTCATCTTTTGAATTTTGGAAAATTTTGTACATAATAAACTATAGAAATTTTTTCATTGTTTTCTTCCCAAGTTGGACAAGTCTATAGCACCACAACTTAATCGCTTCATTGGAACTTATATAACATGAATTTATAAATTCTCTAACTTGAAAATTATTTCCACTAGTTCATTATTCTTTTGTGATAACGTTTCAATGTTTCACACTTCTGATAACACCTGAATATTTTCTGAAAATCACTTCTTTTCCATCATCACAATGTTGACTTACACTATGTAAATTATGTTTTAGCACATTAATAAATTATAATTCCAATGATTTTTACTTTTCTTCTTTAATCTCAGTCATTTTGATTCCTATAATTTTTTAAGAACTATTATTCCCAAAGGTAATAAAACCTCCTTCATGATTTTCAACATGATTCAATATTTTTAAATCACCTATCATGCATGAAGAACCACCACTATCAAGTATCAATGGTTTGTTCTTTTTTACATTCTTTCAAGGCAGTCTCAGAAAAAATATTTCCTCAACTATCTTCATCCTAGCTTCCTTTTCTTTATCTTCAATAAGAATCTTGTTCTAGAATGAGTTTCATAAATCTTTTGACATGTTGAAAAGCCAAATCACATCTTCCATAAACTTCTTCCTGAAATTTAAATTGATTTTTTTAATTTTTCTAACTTCTTGTGATTTTTCTTTTCTAACATCCTATTTGTTAGGAAAGTTATTCATTCTAATTTCACTATTTCGTCCACTCTATTAAAATATTATTTTGGGAAGTGATATGCTATGCCTCAAATAAAAAGCATGTTCGCATATATTCTATAGAACCAATAGAATCCATCAAATCTTAATTTATTATTGATGTATGATCTTTCATTGTAAAAAAATTTGAGGTTTATAAATCCTTCCTAAGATAACATAATTTGGGTGTATACCATATTTCCATCTAAGTGAGTTTTAAAATTTGGTATATGTGATAGTTTTATCACATTATTTCTCCACCCAATCTTTCGTATTAATTTTCTTATCATTTGAAATGTTAGAAAAATAAGATGAAACATCGTTTTTAGTGTGTGAGGAATTAACCTAATTATTTATTTGAGATTTGTAAACAAATTTATAAGTCTTATATTTTACTACTAAAGCTATATTAGAGTATCCATTCATCTTTCTCAAGGTGTTTATAGAATCACAAAGTTTATATTGAAACTTATTAACTTATTTTTCCTTATATTCCAATTTCTTATTGAGATCATCAACCATACTTCCATGTTTAGTGATTATTAGTTTGTAACTTACGAACTCTTGAATGTATTCTTCCTCAGACTTGATGACATAATTTCTTACTTTAGAAACTTTTTCACAATATTTATTCATTACTCTAATTTCTTACTTGAGATTTCTGTTTTTCTCAATACATAATATATGTTATGTTTTGATTTGATACTCTCTATATAATTCTTCACCACCTTGTTCACTATCTAAGGAATCTTTTATTTTCTATAATTTTGCAATGAGGTTATATTTTTTTTAACTTTCATATTTTGAAGAAATTTTTTCAGGTGAGTATGATTCTAATTTATTACTTATAATATTTAATTTGTTTCTAGTAGACTTATTATTGTTGTTTTTGTATGAATTTTAATCTTCATCACTTTTTTCCCTTCTTTCATCAAGGTGTTTCATCAGAATATTCTCGATACTCACCAACATTCTTCTAAGGTAAATTCAATGTAAAGTGTCAAATTACACCACAATCAAAACATTTAAGAGTACGTTTACCACCATAATTTAATATTTCTCTACTATAGTTCTTATATATAAGAGGAGTGATTTTTCCATAAAACATATCATCCTCTTTATCTTCAAAGTAGCAAGGATCATCATGCGCAACATCTTGAATTATAAACTTTCTAATAGATTCAAAATCTATTTCATATTTCATATTTTTTTAACATTGGATATTTTCTCATTTCATAGGTAATATAAAATTTAAGCAATTAATCAAGAGACAAATCATCTTTATCTTATAAAGGGAAAATTTTAGAATCAAACCTATCTAGAAAGTTTCATATGATTTTTTTCACAATTGTAGAATTATACATGACATCTCCAAAACCTCTAATGATGAAAACTGTAACTTTTGGGACTAGGTTTCACACACCAGTGCCTCCGGTCAGTCAGTCACAATACCTCAGGCATATCTACCCATATGTCAGAGGCTATTGATAAGTAGTGAGGGTCTGATAGATTGATCATGGGGAGACATTACCCTCTTTTATCAGAGTAAATACACCATGAAAAAAATATTAAACAATATACTAATAACAAGTAATCATGAACTAAAAGAACCAGTATCACAAGATGACCAAAAATGAAAATTACAATATAAAAAATTAAAGAAGAAAATATATCATGCCAATGTGCATGTCAAGTGTCTAAAATGAAACTCAAAATAAAAACATTGAGGACTCTCCTAGGTAGGGCCCGAATAGTGTCTGGTTCCCTCATCCATGCTCCATCCCATATCAATGATCTAATAGAAGGTATTTTCCCTTAACCTCTCTAGAAAGCACAATCTCTATTCAGGTACTTATCAGGCAGCCCATGTAAGGTGTGAGTACATCTTAGTAGGTGTCATGCCCCCTCCTAGAGGGGCCCATGCCGCGACTCCTGAATCCCACCTCAAATAGGCTAGGGGCTAGTGACTAGCACTAAGAAGGTGTATCACAGACATGAGAGGCCTTAACTTAAGTATCTATACAAAAACACACATCTCCAAGCCTATAAAACGATTAAATGTGAAAATCAATTGAAAACCCATTCATTTATACATATAAATTGCATAACCAGAGTATAAAAGGATGTAATATAAAGTAATTAGGGCCAAATAAAATCAAACCACAAAGAGTTTGAAAAAAAGTACAACCTAAAAGTAAGTATTGGGACTACTTTCAGAAAGTTGTAGGAACACACCTCGGTTTTTCTAGTCTCACTAAGCACCGTCTAATCCTGGTCCTCCTATGAATCTATCAAAATTTTAATCTTCTTCATAAGAGAATACACATAAAGGAAAACCACATGTATATGTGAGTATAACAATACATAGAAGGACACCCAGAAACTAAAAAATATACTGAATAAACTAATATTTTCCACATTTTTTATATGCATTTCAATTATTTTAACCCACCTAAATTTTAAATTTGAGCTTATATTGATCGATTTTGGATTTATGGTGTGTTTTGAGCTAAAATGTGAAATGTGCTTAAATTCTGGATTTTTTACAGATTTTTACGTAAAGGGTACTTCAGTCATTTATATAAAAATATAATTCCAAATTGAATGATTAAATTTTTAGAACAATTATTTTAATTCCTTTAACTTTTTCTTCTAGACTAGAGGCTTATTCAAATATCTAAAGGCCCGAAAAAATCATTGATGTTTAGAAATTGTCTGGGCTGACAGCGTGGACCCCACCGCCGTAACGGATGAATAAATCAGGCTACACACCTGCAATGGAGTTTATTAGAAATGGATATGCAGTAGGACACATATATACACTACCTAAATAAAATTCATGGAGTTTATCTCCCATTAGGGTGGAAAAGATATGTTATACATTGGAAGAAATTTCCTGGAAAATTCATCTAGGAAAAATACATTGTCAATAAAAAATACATAAATCCCTATAGATGAGTACAATCAATATGAAATTTTGAAGTTGAATGAAAGATTCATTTATTAATCACTTTTACGAATAATGGAATGTGTTAATCATCCATTTATATTGAAAAAAAATGTGCAAACTTGAGGAGGACAATTTCTTCATATAAAATGAGTGGAGCTACCACCTCTCATCTCATCACATTTTCCATCACATTTATTTCAAGGAACCAAGGGGAGATATCCAGTGAGGGAGGATGTTCACAAATATTTCCCTTATCATATTATTAAATTTTTTATTTTATTTATTTTTTTATATTTCAATTGAAATTTAGATTTTTTAAAAATTCATAAATGGTTTTTATTTTTGTGTTTTCTTCCACCCAACCCCCTCCTTTCTTCTCCATATGTTATCCTTATTTTGTTATTTTCTTATTCTAATACTATCCACCATTACCTATTACCCTAAAAAATGATGTACTTACTCAATCCTTGGCTCAGGGGAGGTATCTATCAATTTCATTTATTCTACGAAAAAATTCTTAAGTTTTATTATGTTTTTTATGGGAAAGAGTGACGTGCACGGGTGTGGTGATAGTACACCAGGAAACTAAACTCAAACACATTTCTATTATTTTATCAAATCTGTTCCCTCCCTTATACTTAATATAAGCTATTAATACGATGTTTTTGTGTCATTCAGTGGTTGAAATGGCATACTATAGAGCCAGGTCTTGGATGTTGTCACACTCACGATTGAGTTGTTCCATCAACCTTGATTAAAATAGCAGGGGATGATAAGATTGCTAAATTCATTCAAGATTTTACACCAATTAATAAAAAAATAGTAATTCAATAATGAGATCTCAAAATTGAATTATCAAACTTTATTTAAACACCAACAAAGAGAATTATGGATCCCACAAACCAACACATAAATTCCATGTTCATTATTCACTAATTAAATTTTTTCATTGCATGTTAGTTTAATATTTTCATTAATTTAAATGTAATAACCTTCCTAAATTAAATTAAATTTAAAATAATTAGTTTAAGTGAATTAAATTATGTGAGTGTACATATGAGAATGTTCTTCAAGTCAGACGAACCTGGTCATCCATTATACTAAACTAGGAAAATTAAATTGGATTTTACATGCCTTGTGATAGGTGTGTGTCACATAAAACAAAGGAAATACATTCATCTCTACACAGGTATATATCTACAACACATATAACAGGAATATCAAGATATACTCAACAAAGATGCACATTCTAGAGGTAAGTCACAACCAAATTATACAAGTCTATGATTCCATATAGAATACTCCACAAAGAACTCACTCAAGAGAACACACTCTTGAATATGATAGCATCAATGATGTCCATCCATAGTTACTTCTTATCCGGTATCTTCATGATAATGAGCATGCTAATAGTTTGAATAGAATACAATACAAATATTAAGATCACTATACCAACAAATCAATCTAGATTAACCCACTAAGTAGAGGATTGACTCCCATGTAGTGTTGGTCACGTCAATACCAAGAACTCCACCTAGGACATGAATATGAATAGTGGATCTCACTCTAGGCTTCTCAGAGGGATTCCAACAACTCTATCTTGTAATTACTGCTGAAGGGATCGTTGTCCCAGGAGTAATAAATGATTTCATACTAACCCTCATGGAAAATATAAAGGTAATAAACCCTAACAAGAATTTTCCAATATATAGAGTACAAGGGCTCTAAGACATGTATAAATTAGTACACAGTGTGTATTAGGGGTCACACTCCATATCCCTAGATCCAGGGTCTTGCTCGTGTAAATGGATTATCTCATCAAACTGCGTCCATGTAGTAGTACACACCATGTACGTAGCCCATTTTCTCTAACCATGTTCTGGTACATGTCACAATCCTATGCATGTCTTCTCAAGTACCAGTACACAACATAGCCTGTGAAAATCATTCCATGTAAATAGCCCGTGTGATTCCTGAGTACATGCTGAGTGACCTAGGTGACACCACATGATATGTGAAAGGGGTCACATTATATATGATATTTAACTTCCTATGGAAACCCTAATCACAGCTCATGTGGACCCACACAACGTATAGATCCAGATTAAAGATTGTGTTGTTCAGGATTTTTTAGAATCCCATATCTACTCCCGCATTTGATCCAATGACTCCAAATTTTGATTTGGTGATCATTTCAACAAGAGAACGAAGATCCCAAATCGTACAATAGTTTTTTTCAATGAAGAATGCATTACGCCATAAAATCTACTCAAAAAATGAATCAAAATTTCTTTCTTTGTTTTGTCAGAAAGAATGGTAAATTGGGTATCCTCTATCATCTAAATTGCATTATCTCTGTCATCACACCTCTGTTAGGCTATTCCAATCTCAGATCTGCGATATCAGATCGTTGCACCATGAAATGGGTGCACAATGATCAATTGATCGAGAATTCTCATGATGAACGATAAATGGGGGGAGAAATGAACTAGAACATATTGGAGTAACAAACCTTGATCGATGTTCATGTTTATCTTGATCCATAATTATTAGAATGAAAATCTGAATAATAAAATTAAAACTATATTCTCCCATGAAAACCTCATAAAATAAACTCATCCTGCATAATGATCATACCATAGAACAATATTTTCATTGATTGATTCATGTTCATTGTATAAATCAAGAATGGGGAAGAATAAACTAAAAATACAGGCCCTACCATGATTCAAATTGATCACTAATGAAGAATGGGGTTGTGTCGTGTTTTTTGGTGAGATCCATTGAACCTTTTTTTCATCGATCATTGATAGAAGATCATATCTCCATTCGTCTGAAAGGATTCACTGAAGCTATATCCAATGGCTCTCCAACGGTTCCATGGTTTTACAGCTAACCATAGAATTTCTCCATAATAGTCTATTTAATGTCCATTAATCACTGCATCAACAAAAATAAAATAATATTATTTATTAAATTATTTTTTTCATTTCCACACCTGTGATGAATTATCTACAAATGTCCCACACCGACTAATGTTAAGCCGTTCATAGGGTAAACATCACATTCTGAAATGAACAGTACCATCATATTTCTGATCCGGGTACCCGTTTAGATGTTATTACAAATTTTTCATGAAAAATGAGTATGCATGATTTTTAATATATTTCAAACGTTTATTTTAAGAATAACAGCCTCAAAATCGCACATCGTCTCAGTGCCCGGTCTCACAAATAATCTATATAGTATCAAAAAAGATAGAGCATGGAAAATATAAGGCATTATAGAATTACACTACTAATGCAACTAAAACAATATCTAATCAATAGTAAGTGTATATAGTTGTATAATGAAATAATTAAAATGCATTAGTAAACTGTTATAACATTATCAATTAATCTTTATTTAACTGTATAATCCTTTGGGTTCCCGTAGACACTCATACCTCAATCCCCGCTTCAAATCATATCAGAGGAAGAAGTATGTCTTAGGGATATCATATCATATAATTCCATTGTTATCATTCAATACCTACTCTGAAATATGTTGGAGCCTAAAGTATGTATGAGGAATATAATATCTCTTAATTCCATTGATATCATTATTTAATTCATATTTTAATTCACATGTTACAATTCATACACCACACAATAGAATTTCCATGTTTCTATTCTGAAATTCACAACTAAATGACCATGTTACCATTCATACCTTACACATTAGAATAATCTTGTTCACATTATCTATTTCACAACTAAATGGCCATGTTACCATTCATACCTTACACATTATAGGGACCATGTTCCCATTATTTAATTCACAACTACAATGACCATGTTACCATTTTTAACACATAATTAATTCAACAATTAATTATCCACATCAATTCCATTACTAATTCCACAATTAGTCAAACATAACAATTCCATTAGTTAATTTAAAATAAAACTAATAACATAAATAACATTAATTAATTCAAAAAATAATTAATCACAAAAAATACATTAATTAATTCTAAAATTAATTAATAACTTAAAATTTATTAGTAAATTCAATAATTAATCAACCACACCAATTTTATTACTAATTCATTAATTAGTTTATCACATAAATCCCCTTAATTAATTTTCAAATTAATTTAGTACGTAAATCCCATTAATTAGTTATTCAATTAATTAATCAATATCCACAAACAAAAAATCACATAATTAGTTCCATAATTAATTATCTCAATCAAAATCTCAATAGATCATAATTATTTCCACAATTAAATATCTCAATCCTAAAATCTTAATATCTCATAATTAATTGTACAATTAATTGTCTCAATCTATAATTCCCAAAGTCGCTAATTTCTGATCTCCTCAATTAATTGACATAATTAAGAACATTATTTCTAAACATCTAATATAAATTATACAATTACATACATGTAATTTAAATAAATACTTTGAGATTTGAATTATAGACAACCTACCTCAATTCGTTGATGAGTGATCACCCAACGAAAATCCTCATAATTTGAGCAGCACAGTTATATAGAATGAGATTCAAATTTAAAACCCTAAATCAATATCAAATGAATCAATATATCTTAAATATAGATATAGATCTACAATAATATATCCACATCCACAAAAACATGTCTATATCCAATCAAAATAGGATGAAAATCCCTTTTCTATAATATGATAATAAAGGATAAGGAATAAGAAACCAAGTGAGGTAAGATCCTCTTATAGGGAGGGGTGAAGATCTTCAATCCAGGCTTAAAATAACAAATTAAAATGGTTGTTAAGTATTTTAATCCATATAGGATTCTCCAACATCATGAATTATTATCTAGGGTTAAATGGGAATCAAATAAGAGTTAAATGGGGGTTTTGGTGATTAAAAATATATTTTTTCGGTGATTTAAAAATTCAATCATGGTTAGTAGGGCAGGGGAGTACGATATCAGCTAAATGTGCATGTAAATGTGAACCTATATTATGGGGGTTCATAGTTTCTCATAATAGGGTGTACATATTTACAAACCATGTGTCAACCATATAATTCTTCTCTGTCCAATGTTGCATGGTTTGCTGGGCAGGGGAAACGATTAGGGAAAACTATGAGCCAACTATGCACTACCCTTAACCCTTAAATGTTTCTCAAATTTTCACCGAAACACACCCCAAGGTAAAAACCAACCCAAGTACAATGACAAGTGGACAAAAATACCTGAAATTAAGACCATGTCATCTTCAGGAAAGGTCGGGATCTTACAATCTCACCACCTTATAACATCTTATCCTTGAGCTGCACTACCAAGAATCTATAAGATTCTAAGTCAAAAAGATTAGGAAAATGATCCCACATATATTCTTTACTTTCCCATATCTCATCCCACACATTTCCATGTTTCCACAATACACAAACTATAGGAATGTTCTTTCACTGAAACACGTTCTCACTACGATTCAACAGATGTATTAGATGCGCTTTAAAGGAAAACTCTATATCAATTTCAACATCATCCATATAGATCACATTTGAAGGGTTGGGGTGATACCAACCTATTTTTTACACAAAGAAAAAATCATACATAGCACTTTATCTCTGTGGAAGAGCCAATTGGTACGCCACTAGCCGGATTCTCTCCACCACCTCAAACGGTCCAACAAACATGGGTTCCCACTTTCCCTATCTCATTATTCTATAGTTATTGAATCTATGAAACACCCAAATGAGTACATGATGAACCAAAAATTTATCTCCTTGCATCAACACAACTCCAATTACAATCCTAGAAGTGTAAAAATACAATGTCTACTTCTCACCTTGCTCTGGTAGGATCAATATTGGTTCTGATGCCAAAACCATCTTCATCTCCAAGAAAGAATTATCACAATATTTCGACGAATAAAACATTATCCCTTTCTGGTCAAGCCCATCAGCAATGTTTCCAATCGGTAAAAGTACTTAATGATCCTCTAATAATATTCCTAAAATAATAGGAATCGATGGATATAAATCATGCTCTTGGGATGCTCTCAAGTAACCACTATCTGAACCTTCTCTAGATTTACCAACACACATTCCTATGGGATGATGTTACCCAAGAAGTGTACCTGATCGATCCAAAAAATTGTACTTATATATATTTATGTATTGAAAATTCTCTCCTAGTGTACTTAGGATGATATCAAGATGTTGGTCATAATAATCATGTGTCTTGGAATGCACCAATATATCTTCCACAAACACTACCCCAAACTGATCTAGGTACAGATTAATGATTTTGTTCATTATGTCCATAAATAGTACAGGTGTGTTAGTCTACCTAAGAAATATTATGATGAAATCATATAGTCCATACCTACTTATAAATTAATCCCTTAGCATTCATAACACATAATTAATTCAACATTTAAACATCAAAATAAATTCCATTACTAATTCAACAATTATTTAAACAAAAATATTCCATTATTTAATTCAATAATTAAATAATCACATAAATATCATAAATTGATTCAAAAATTAATTAACCACATCATGTAAATTAATTAATTATATAATTAATTAATAACATAAATTATATTAGACAATTAAAAAATTTTCTAAACCATAAAATTTCATTACTAATTCAACTATTAGTTTATCCCATAAATACCCTTAATTAAATCCCCAATTAATTGATTATATCCATCACATTAATTAATTCATCAATTAATTAATCAATATCAAAAAAACTCAAAATTCAATAATTAATTCCACAATTATAAATCTCAATAAAAAGTTCAATAGATCATAATTAATCAAATAAAAAAATATTTCAATCCTCAAATATCAATATCTCAAAATTAATTCTACAATTAATTATCTCAATCTATAATTTCCAAAATCCCCAATTTCACATTTCCTTAATTAATTAATTCACCAAATTAATTCATTCATTCAAGAAAAAAAATTCCAAAAATCTAATAGAAATTATAAAATAACATGTTCATAATTTAAATAAAGACTTTTGGATTTTGATTATAGACCAACTAACTCGATTCGTTGAAAATCGGTCATCCAACCAGAATCCCCAAAATTTGAGCAGCACGACGACATAGAACAAGATCTGAATCTAAAACCCTAAATCAAGATTGAACAAATAAATATCACTTAAATCTATCTATATATCTACAATAATATATCTAGATCAAAAAAACACAAGGTATATATCCAATCAAAATAAGAATAACAAATCCTTTTTAAAATAGGAGAAGAAATGAGAATGAATGAGAAACCGAGTGAGATGAGATCCTCTTACTATGAAGAGTTCAATTATTTTATATAGTCTTTGAATAAAAAATTATGGAGGTAATGAAGACTTTTAATCCACCTAGGAGGCTCCAAAATCATGAAATATCATCTAGGGTTGAATAGGGGTCGAATAAAAGATAAAATGGGGGTTAGAGTGATTAAAAATATAATTTTTTGGTTATTTAAAAGGTCGTGCATGGTTAGTTGGGAAGGGGTGAATGTTTTCCCCTAAAAATGAGCCTAACCATGCACCTCTATTATGGGGGTTCATAGTTGCTCATAAGAGGGTGCATGGTTTTAAAAACCATGCACTAACCATGAAATTCCTCTGTCTATTGTTTCAATGTTCGATGGGTTGGGGTAAATGGTTAGGGAAAACCATGCACCAAACAAGAATTTCTCTTCTCCGTTCAAAGTTTCTCAAATTTTTACCCAAACACACCCCATGGTAAAACCCAACCCATGTATTCTCAAATAAGAAAAAAAATAAATACCTGAAATTAATCTCGAGTCATCTTCAAGAAAGGTCGGGATCTTACAAAAACAATTTCATTTACTCTCATGAAGTTTTCATCAATGGATTCCTCATCTCTCATTATTATTTCTTTAGACATTCTATACCAAATTTCTATCTTTTCTTCCTTCACTTTAGTATTCCCATTGAATATACTTTCCTTCTTATCCCACATACTCTTTGAGGTTTTGAAACCCATCACCCTTATATAACCATTTTCTGATAAAGACATAAGAATTGAATTTCTAGACATTCCATCAACTCCTATATTTATTTTATTAGTAAAAAACATAGGATAATCTTTCTTAATAGGTGTAAAACCAATTTTAGAAGCATCAATAACTTCTAGGACAAAATATAAGAGATACAAAATCATCTAATTTTTCCATCCATAATAATGTTTTCCATAAAATGTAGGAATTCCCCTACTATATATAGAATTGATATTAAACATGTAAGGATTAAATAAAGGAACCTTCCCTTTGATAACAATTAAAATTTAAAAGGATTAAATAACAACTTACAAGGGGGTTGAATCAGTTGGTCACTTTTATAAGTTACAATACTTTTAAAAAACATAATCCTTGAAACCTGTTCGGGTTTATATCCTTATTTTCTTTTAGTAAATACCCATGCATGGAAATGTAGGAAATCAAGTAAATCACATAAGATATAGAAGGTTTTTCCTCTGTGTGAGCACCTACATCCTTTACAAATCCACTCCTGTGGGTCTATACAAATTCTCTATAATAAATAAGTGAATACAACTCGTGCTAAATCCCACTCGATAGATTCTATGTCTCAGAAGAAATTATTATACTAACTCCCATCACCTTAGAAATTTCATTACAAACAATTGATCCAAAATAAAATAATAATGTCATTATTGAAACTTCTCTACAAATTCTCTATCTCGAATCCTCAGTCCAAAGTGGCAAGGCCTGATTCTCTAATTTTGATGGGGATGGGTTCAATGGACTTAGTCCAATGAATTTAGTCTAATGGAAATATTACGATGAACTAATTCTCAATATATATTACTCAAACAATACTAAAATTCTCAGTCAGATATTCCTTAGTCCGATAAATAAAAATTGATATGTCCACCCTTATAAGGAGGTCTCAATCCATAAAGAGAACTTTGACATAAATTCTATAGTGCTCCACCATCTACAATCACATAAAAAAGATGTAAAGTACAAATGTATTGTTCTTATATTAATAGTAATCCCAGAAAGACAAAGGAAAGAAACTGGAAAACATTAACTATTTAATTAAATTTTAAAACTTCACAATCTATGCAAATTTGAATTTGAATTTTGACCACATAAACTCTTTAAAATCTATTGAAATATTAGTGAGTCTTTTTTATAATTATTATTATCATAGTTCCTAAATTTTCTTTAGTATGATGGAACTTCATTATCTCATTATGATGTAACATACATAGCTCATTAGGATGGAACATCCTTAACTCATTATGATGGAACTTCCTCATCTCATTTTGAATTGACTTTCCTCATCAGAGTTAGTCTGGTAGAATCTTTTCTTAGAGTTAGTCTAATTGAAATTTTTTCTCAAAGGAAATCTTGATTGAATTTCCTTCCCAAAGTCATTATTTTTTATTTTCCTTCTCACAGTCAGTCTGATTGAATTTCCTCCTCATTGTTAGACTGATTTAACAACTTTAGCTTTAGTTTGATTGAATCCTCATAACGATTGAATTCTCATTATGATGGAAACTGCATTCTACAATTTTTAAATTCTTCAATCCTCACTAGCTATAACTCATTCATACTTCTAAAAACATCAGTGCTCGGTACTTCTGGATCTGATGAAAACTTTTTCATGATTACTATAACTAAGAAAATCTTTATGATTCCTCCATTTCTCCAAATGCTTTTATCATGATAGTTTTCCTAATTTCTGATAACTTCAAGATAGGAAAAGCACCTTCTGACATAAATAGGAAATTATTATGACTTCCATTACTTCCAAAACCTTGTTTCGTTTCAACCAAAACACAATATGAATGGTTTCACCAATTCTCCCCCTTTTCTTTATAAGCATTCTATCACGATTTTTATAGAAAATTTATGATATTTGAGAATTAAAAACTAGAAAATCATCGTCTAACTGAAGGTTAAAAAGTTTAAATCTTTCTAACTCCTAACATCACCATATTCATTCTAACTCTTCAACAACATTATGAATTTTTAACCAACACTAAGTTAAATGAAACATGAACTTCACTCTAATGGATATTAGAACAATGATTTTTCTGATCAAAATCATTATTATTCTAACATCTTATCCGATCAGTGCTACACAGTTTGATACTTTGTGTTTGGTGCTGCTCAGTCTGATCATCTGTATCCAGAAAACAACGTTCTCTAAAACAAAACGTTTCTTCCTATTTTACTTTTTGGATTTAAAATTTAGAAACATTCACCAGTTTTTCAAAAACCATTATTTTTCAAAAGATTAGTTTTTTACAAATACAAAACTTTTTAAAAAAACTTCACTATGGTTATTCAGTATACCATACAATTTATGAAATGGAAAGAAACCTATGTTGTCATACTTTCATTTTTTGGTTTGGAAAGTGTTTTAAGGCCTATTTTAGGACGAAAAATTAACCTTGAGGTGTAGAATGTGACTTTATAGGATAACTCAAAGAAACAATGGGATATTACCAATATGAACCCTTAAAAAAGTAATAGTGGAAAGACATTCCAGATTCCTTTATAGGGTAAACATCTATAAATGTGATAGTGGGATGGAGGTAGAATTAAAAGAAGTTGAGACTCAAGGTACATAAGATTTTTCATAGGAACAGGTTCTTTAAATCCCCATGTACGAAGAAACTATTATAGAGACACAAATATTGTGTGTGAGTACAAGAGAGGTTAGAGAACCAGAATTGTATGGTTTTCTTGTCACCAATGATGGTGACAAATTATTAGTTTATAATAGTGATACTATAACCTAAAAGGAAGTAGTTTGTGGCACAGATGTGGCCAAGTTAAAATAATCCATCAATTTTAAAATGGATTCCATCTACCGAAATCATGTCTGTATTTTGGTAGACCCTACAATGGATGTAAAACCCATTGGTTGCAAGTGGGTATTCAATAAGAAACTATAAATTGAAGTAAAAGTTAGTACCTATAATATATGAATAGTTATAAATGGATTGAAATAGAATCACGATATTAACTGAGATAAAACCTTTTCACCAATTGTAATGCTGAGATCCATCAGAATTATACTTGACATTGAGGCTTACCGTGACTATGAGATTTGAGAAATGGTTGTCAAAACAACCATACTTAATGGGAACCATCAAGAAGATGTTGATATAAAACAACCTGAAGGGTTTGTGACTCCAAATGATGAAAATATATACAAATTGAAAAATAATCCATTTATGGATTAAATCAAGTATCTATGATATGAAACATTCATTTTGATGAATCTATAATAGAATGTGGTTTCATAAAGAATGAGTGTGATCCTTGTGTCTATAAACAATTTACTGGGATTTCATTCATTTTCATAGTAGAGTATGTTGATGACATATTACTTATAGGAAATCAAATAATAGTCTTACAGTTTTTTAAGATGTGGTTGAAAAAATGCTTCTCTATAAAGGACTTGGATGAGACATCATATATATTTCAAATCAAGATCTGTCATGATAGATCCAATATGTTTCTCAGCCTAATTCAAAGTACATACATTGATCAGATACTTTTGAGATTTGGTATGAAAAAATACAAGAGGGGATTGTCACCAATGTCACATGGCATTTAACCTTCAAGGAAAATGTTTCCTCAGATACATGGGAAAATAAACAGAATAGAAAGGATTTCATATGCATCAGTGATTGGGTTATTCATGTATATTATGATATGTACTAGGATAGATGCTTCTTATGCATCAAGTGCAGTTATAAGATATCAAGAGGATCCAGTTGACCTCTATTAGAAGGCAGTCAAGAGTATCTTTAATTATTTGAGGTGAACTGAGGATATATTCTTAGTTAATGGAGGATATAGGGAACTAGTCATCAAAAGATATGAATATTATAGTTTTCAAACTTATAAAGATGACATGAAGTCACAAACGAGATACATATTCACTTTGAATGGAGGTATTGAGAGCTGGAAGAGTTCAAAAAAGGCTATGGTCATAGATTTTACGGTAGAGTCCAAGTATATTGTGACTTTTGAGGTAGCTAAATAAGCATTATGGATGCAAAAAATCATCCAAGATGTTGAATTGGTATTTAATATTAAATATCCTATTACACTCTATTGTGATAATTTTGTAGTGGTGTCTCTCCTGGAAGACCCAAGTACACATAAACGGACAAAGCATGTACTTTGGAAGTATCATCTCTTAAGGGATTTTGTTAAGAGAGGTAAGGTTTTAGTGATAAGTATTTCCAAAGAGGAAAATATATCATACCTCTTGACTAAAATATTGACTCACCATAAATATGATTATTAAGTGAGTTCAATTTGATTGAAAGTTGTTGGTTGTTAAATCTAGTCCTCATTGGAGTTTCTTGGAGTTAGTGTCCTAGGATTTTCTATTTGTACTTTAATTACAAGTATGTTCGATATATTAAATATTAATAAAACATATTATTACATATTGTCCATTATTCTGTAAGACTCTAATGTAATAATTTCCTAGATTATATTTCACATTGATAAAGTCATAGAAATTTTCTGTTATATTGAGAACCTTGAAGCGTTATGATGACATTCTTTAAGAATGTTCTTCTCTTGGATAATGTACTATGATGGGACACAGAGTTCATAGACTGTTAAGTGAGAGTACTCATAAGGATATGAGTCTTAGTATCATGAAGTTATCACTTGTTAATCACCAATATGGGAGATTATGAGAATGAATCACTGGTAGGAATTCCACAGGTTTTGGTGTCATCAGCTATTTTTATATGCGAGCATGTGTAATGGTACTTGGAATTTAAAATTATCATTAATTAATTTTATAACTCATGCAATTTTATTTTATGATGAAAACCATGATGACATATATTCATGGTAAGTTAGGTTACATTGTTCTTTTCATGACTTAAATGTCATTAATGAATAAGTTAAAGAAGGATTTATCCCTTATATATTTATGGAAGCTCATACCTCATCCATTTGATTGAAATAGAACCATTGCATTAAATTCCATGTAAATGGTGTAACAATGTTTTTATTTTAGATATTTAATGAATGTTGTACCAAAAAAATAGGTTGGTGATATAGATGTACAATGTTCTTGATGAGATATTATGATAATGGGATTATATTATATAGTAAGTGTTCATTTTTAGTTTTCCTGATTTAAAAATTAAGTTATTTCTCTTGGGTTCCTTGACTCAATTATATATAGTAATTTTTGGACATTAGGAAAGCTCTATTGATGCCAATTATAAATAATCCAAGAGGTTCAAACACTATATGTTTCTGATGATCTTGATTAAATAAAATTTTAATTTAATTAATTTAATAAATATTATTCTCAAGACTGAGGTATAATATTATTCATGTTTTATTGATCAAAAATATATATTGAATAATGAAATATATAAATTAAATATTTATTTTGGTGTTTAATAAATAGTAGAAGAGTTTGAATAGACCAAGACCATGTCTAATAAATAATATTAATTAAAAAGATGGTTTGATTATATTTTTCAATGCTCAAGTTGGAGGGTACCATAGAATAATAATAATATTATTATTATTATATAGAATGAGGTTTATTAATGGTTTTTTTTAATGGCTACAATGCCATAAAAAATTATCCTAACCTAAAATCTACCTCAATAAATAGCCTATTAAGGCTATTGTGAAGTTAATGGAAAATATGTAATTGTTTCAAATAAGGAATTTTCATTAAACTCCTCTATCTATGTCCCTCAAAAAAATGTTTGAGACATTTATTCAAGATTAAAGAATGAGTGATCAAGAATGAACAACGCAAGACATTTTATTCCCCACACTAGCACATAGAGATCGTTTAACATTTATCGAATATCAACGGAGCATGGATGGATTTTCTCTAGATGGATTCTATTCTTGGATCCTCATAACACATTGAAGGCAATTTGAAAGGGTCTTTTCATATGATTAACATCATTAATGAAGAAATATTCCTAATATAAGGTAAATTTTTTTTATGACATTAATTAAATTAATTAAAAATTTGATGTTCAAGCTCCTCACTCTTGGTTTTGAGCTTATAAACATTAAATGAAATTTTAATATATTTCCCACCACCACTGGATTCCACTACTCCCAGAACCATCATAAGGTGCCGCTTTTCTAGATCATTTGGAAATATGGATAGATCCAAGAGGATATGTGGGAGTGGAAGTCTAATGTTCGAGCTCAGTGGATGTCGAGTAGTACGTACACATAATTACAAGAATTATGATCACTAATCTCAAGGACATATCTTGATTACATTTATATATTGACATTCTATTCAACATGGAGTTGAAGAAAGTACAGTCGGGGGTTGTACCAGCTTGGTTAACAAAAAACCACTCGTTATGTGATTTTAGATTTTATGATTTATTTTTCATTTATTATTATCACTGAATACACTAGTTAATCTTGCTCACACTTGTTAAGGTTGAATTAGTGGTGTCCAACTAAATTTTATTACTCACACCTTGAATAAAAATATCAATGCACATTCAGACTTTATGTTTACCAATTTGGATATGGAAAAGGGACCTATGGATGATGGATCAGCAAATGAGAATGTAGATGGTAGTATATCAAGATGGACTCTGGAGGACCCTGATATTTTATTTATTTATTTATCTGCATATTATTACTCTAGTTTGGATTTCCACTTTAGAAGCCCATTTATTATTGTATGACATGTGTCTCATCTTTATGTTTCAACATAATTACTCTAATTTCTATTATATTTCTTATTATGTATTATTTGCATTATGACATTATACTATGGGTATACTCTCCTCACTGATTGACTTAGACCCTCACTGCTAGTCAGAAACATCTTGTATACGGGGAGGCAAACATGAGGTCTTGAAGAACTCTGGTTCGAGCACGACATTTCAGGTGAAGGCATTACAAAAACCATTAAAAAAAGACTCCATTCTACAAGAAATATCTTTCATAGTAGTGTTTTTTCTTCTAGTGGAAGTAGTTTAAACCTATGCCTAATTATTTAGCAGTGAATAATAAAATCTCCCTGCATTGCATGTTTTCTAGTCATTTTACAATAGTTTGATTCATTTAGCACTATTTTTTATGTGATTTTTTTTTTTAGAATTTAGTAATGATTTTCATTTTATTTAATGGTGATTTTATAAAAAAACATCAAAATAAAATAGATAATATGAACCTGACAACTGATAAATATTTCAGTGGATGTAAGGTTTATTGGTTGTTAATATTAACCACGATTAAATATGATTCAAATTCATTTTTTTAACAGTGGTTCTTAAAAATCACCTCTCAATTTTTTTTTAAAAATATACTTTTTAAAAATATTTAATAAAAAAATATAAATATAAAAACTTTGACATGTAATAAAATAAAACATAAATTCAAAATAAACCCATAATATATACATCAAAAAAGATACATCCATAGTTATATACATATACATTCATAGTCATCATAACCTCAGTCAACCGATTACCTCAGTCAACCCATACCTCAATTATCTATATATACATATAAAATATGTCCAACAATAACCCATAACGAATATATTCCGACCCCATGACCTATGTTTCATCTTTCTACTTCCACATCATCTCATCAACTGAAACATACCACATAATCTCATCAATGGTAATAATAAATACATAAATTAAAACTAAACATAATTAATCAGAATTACAATATAATCATTGATAATATTTAAAAATACCAAAGAAACTAATAACCACCACGACTGCCTTATAAATAATGTCTTGAATCGAATGGTCAACCGCTTTCCTTCGGTTAACATCTATCACCTACAATAAAAACCATAACATTTAAGAAAAGATATGAAAAAGTTAAAGGAAATGGAATATATTTATAATGTTGTACATAAAAATTGTTATTTTGATAATCAAACAAGAGACATTTTACCATAATACAAATAATATACCATGAAAAACACTTTTAAAACAATAATTTTACTATTTAAAATATGATTCAACACTTGAAACTAAAAAGGGATAATTATATAAAATTATAATTGATTTTTAAATCGATGTGCAATGTGCTTAAATTTTACTAAATATATTTTTAAATTATTTGATATAAAAGCATATACTATATTTAAAAACTAAATAAATGGTGGTTGTTCCATGGTTTCATGTCAATATGAGGATTTTTTCTATGGTTTTTACCATTACATGCATGTTTTAGTGTTTTAAAACACTAAAACTGTGTTTATGGAAGTCCTAGGAAAAACATAAATCTGAATGATGTGTTGGTAACTCATAAATTTCAAAAACCATTATATAGTCACTATCCACTAATTTCATTGTAATCTGATGATTTTTTCAATGTGTTAAACCCCCGATGCACACTTTTAAAGGCTTCAATATCATTAAAAACTGTTTTCTGAGCCATTCTGACCACATTACAGGTCAAATTGATGTGTTTTCTACACATAAAAATAATAAATAATACAATGGTGTTTTCACATCATTTCAAATCAATTCTAGGTATTTTCTAATGTTTTCATGGTTACCTACATGTTTATGTGTTTTAAAACACTAAAAACCCATTTGCGGGCATCATAGGAAAAACCTAACTTGAAATGACATTACTTCGATTCCTAAATTTCAAAAATAAATATATGGTCATTTTCTTCTCATTTTTTAGTAATATGAGGATGTTTACCTAGTTTTGACCCCCCCCCCCCCACAATACACGTTTTTAAATGATTCGATACATTTAAAAATAATTTATCGATTCATTTGGACCACAAAACACACCAGATTGACATGTTTTCTACAATTACATGTCCAAAATAACTTAGCTGTGGTTCTACCATGATTTCACATCAATCTGATGTCCTTTTCTATGGTTTTTTACTATTACACATGTGTTTTAGTTTTTTAAAACACTAAAAAATTGTTATAGGAATCATAGGAAAACCATAATTAAAAATGATGTGTCATCAATTATTAAATTTAAAAAATAACTATTTGGTCATTTTTCTATGATTTCATAGAAATTATATGATTTTTTCCTTATTTTGACCCCCTGATGAATGTTTTTAAAGGCTTCAGTACCTTTAAAAACTATTTACCGATCCATTATGATCACACTACATGTTATATTGATTTTTTACTATGTGTAAACATAAAAAATAACTAAAATATAGATATACCATGATCTTATGTCAATTTGAGTTTTTTTCTATGGTTTTGACCATTACATGCATGTTTTAGTGTTTTAAAACACTAAAAACGTGTTTACAGGTATCCTAGGGTAAATGTAACCTGAAAGGATGTTTTGTTAGTTCTTACATTTCAAAAATCAATATATAGTTTCTTTACTTTGATTTCATGGTAATTCGATGATTTTTTCCCAGTTTTGAAACTCTATCACATATTTTTAAAGGATTCGATACCTTTAAAAAACTATTTATTAAGCCATTCTGACCACACCACTTATTGGATTGACATGATGTCAATGTGTATACATCCGAAATAACTCAACAATGTTTTCCCCATGATTTCATGTCAATATTGATTAATTTTCGATGGTTTTTACCATTACACACACATTTATGTGTTTTAAAACACTAAAAATACATTTAAAGACATTCCAGGAAAACTGTAACTTAAAATGAAGTTATCTCGGTTCCTAAAATTCAAAAATAAATCTATGGTAATTTTTCTATGATTTCATGGAAATATGAAAACATTTTCCTAGTTTTGACCCCTCGAAACATGTTTCTAAAGGCTTATGTACCTTTAAAAACTATTTACCAACCCATTCTTACCACACTTCACATCAGATTGACATTACACATACACTTCACAAATAAAACAATGGTGGTTGTCCCATGATTTGACATAAATCTGATGTTTTTTCTATGGATTTGACTGTTGCATGTTTTAGTTTTTTAAATTACTAAAAATGAATTTATGGGAATCCTAATAAAACTGTAACTCCAAATGACATCCCATCTATTAATAGATTTAAAAAATCCACCTATGGTTATCTAATTATGATTTAATTGCAATCAAATGATTTTATACTCATTTTGAACCCCCACCACTTGTTTTTAATGGCTTTTTTACCATTAAAACAGTTTACAGAGCCATTCCAACTACATCGCACATCATATTGATGTGGTGTTAGTGATTACATGTCAAAAATAACTAATGGGTATATGTACCCTGGTTACACATTAATATGAGGTCATTTTCTATTTTTTTGAATGTTAAACGCACATTTTAGTGTTTTAAAACACAAAAAACACATTTAGTGGAATCCAGGGAAAATGATAACTCATAATGATGTTTTGTTGGTTCGAAAATTTCAAAAATAAATCTATGGTTGTTTTTCTTTAATTTCATAGAAATATACTTATGTTTTCCTAGTTTTGACCCCTATATACATGTTTTTAGAGGCATCAATATCTTTAAAATCGTTTACCAAGTCATTCCAACCACACCACATGTTAGATTGATGTGTTTCTATGCATAAATGTCAAAAATAACTCAATAGTTATTTTAGCATGATTTGACATCAATATGAGTTATTTTTCTATGCTTTTACCCATTATATTCTTATTTTACTCTTTTAAAAACCATAAAATGTGTTTACAGGCATCCTAGGAAAACAATAAATCATAATGACATGTTATCTGTTCCTAAATTTCAAAAATAAATATATAGTCATTTTTATATAATTTCATGGGAATTTGACAATGTTTTCATGGTTTTGACCCTATGACACACAATTTTAAAGGCTTTGGGACCTTTAAAAATATATTACCATCCATTCTTACCACACTAAATATCAGATTGATGCGTTATCTATGAATACACATCAAAAATAAATAAAAAATGGTGTTTTCATGACTTCATGTCAATCTGATGACTTTTTCTATTATTTTTATTATTACATGCATGTTTATCTGGTTTAAAACACTAAAAACCCACTTATGAACATTCTGAAAAAAATTTAACACATAATGACATATCGTCGGGTACTACATTTCAAAAATCAATAAAAAATTTTCCTATCTAGTTTTATTGAAATATAATGAAATTCTCCTAGTTCTGACACCATGACACACATTTTTAAAAGGCTTTGATAAATTTAAAATTTATTTACTAAGTCATTCCAACCACACCGCACGTCAGAATGATTTTTTTGGCTATGATTACGTGTAAAAAAAATTCAATGGTGGTTTTCGTATGATTTCAAGTGAATCTAATATTTTTTTCTTTGGTTTGGAATATTATAAACATGTTTTAGTAGTTTAAAACACTAAAAATGAATTTATAAGAATCCCTGAAAAATTGTAACTTGGAATAACATGATGTTGGTTCCTAAATTTCAAAAAATATCCATGGTTATTTCCCTCTAAATTCATGGAAATCCAACATCATTTTTCTAATTTTGACCCCCTATCATGCGTTTTTAAATAATCTAGTACCTTTAAAAAATATTTATGGAGGCATTTGGACTACACCACAAGTATAATTGATATTTTTTAAGAGTACATGTCAAAACAAATTAAATGGTGGCTTTCTCATGTTTTCATGTCAATATGATAACATTTTCTATGGTTTGAACCATTAAACACATGTTTTGGAGTTTGAAAACACTAAAAATACATTTACACGCATTTCTGGTAAATTATAACTCGAAATGATGTTCCATCTATTCCTACATTTCAAAAATCAATCCACAATCATTTTCCTATGTATTTATGTTGATAGGGAATCTAATTCCTATTTTTGACCCCCCCCCATACACACAGTTGTTTTTAAAGGATTTGGTACTATTACAAACTATTTACTGTGTCAAAACAGAGAAAATGAGCTTCAATTATTTTCAAACTTAAGGATAACAATATATAATTTATTTTCTATGTGTAGGAATCAAACACACATCAATCTGGTGGAAGATATAGTCAGTACGACACGATGTTCATGTTTTCAATATAAAAGTGTTATTTTAGTTTTATTTAAGGAAGTTTATGTGTTCTTTGAAAATGTGTGAATGATCTATGAAATTTTGAATTTACATAGATAGGATAATCTATAAGGCTATAAATTTCCTTGGGTATAATTATATTAATCCATTGAAATAAACAAACTAAATCATTTTCCATTTTCTCTCACCATTGTTCCTATATTTTCCTATAAGAGTTATGTTCTCACACTTTTCCTTTCAACCTTGAAATTTATCTTTGTGATTCCCTATCAATAGCGCTACTCAAACCCCCACTAGGTGTAGTAGTAACTGATGATGAGTCCCCACCATAGACAACTGATGGAGTAGGTCCAGAACCCATCTCTTGTACATTTCTGGGATTCTCCTTCCCTAAAACAATTGTAACTTTATCATTCTAGGAAAATGATGATTATTTTTAAGGGTTCACATTCCATATTTCTTGAATTTGAACCTGTTAATACAAAAATAGTAACAATTATTTTTTAAAATATTTTAACTTCATAATATTATCTAATTAATAAATTTTTAATTAATATGAATTGTTATTTCATTACTAAAAAAACATAATATTGTAAAATAAATTATAACAACAAAAAATCCTTAAACTAAAATAATTGGGGTTGGATATATGTATCAAACGGTGTTAAATTGGCATCATTTTATCCATGTATCCATCCCCATTTAATTAGGTTTGATGATTTTTTTGTTATAATATATTTTTCATTATTTTTTTAATAGTAATGAAATAACATGAAATGATAATGAAAATTACTTACTCTATCATCTTTGGTAGGGTCATTTACAAAACTCACATCAGATTCCCTATGCACATTATACCACATCTATGTATGGCCAAAAGAGTAAACTAATTCATTAGGTATTATAAAAAATATAAACAAGTTAGAAATTTTTTTACATATAATAAAATAATATAAATAATAATGCATAAAATACAAACCAAAATTATTCTTTTTCTAAAACGACTCTAAGACACACTGATATGAAGAATGAATTATTTCTCATGATTCATTCAATAATACCTACAAAAAATAGCAACATTAATAAAAATTATAATTTTATTTTTTTTATGTTATTACAATACTCTAAAATATGAAATTACCTCATGAGATGAAACTCTGTTAACATTAATAAACGAATTCCATTTCACAAGAGAAATTCATTCACATACTTTCTCATACATCTATAATGAGCACAATGATATTTCATTAAACTCATGTCATAATATTCATTTAAAATCTCACCATTTCATTCCTAATATTTTCATAGTGTGTGGGAACGCAATAGAGCCTGGGATATCCAAATGAAAAAACATCTAGAGATAATAAACATAACATTGTATACGTATATTACAAAACTTTATTCATGTCATGTAAATTATTTATCAAGGAATATTAAATTAAATTACCTTTAATTAAGTATCAAAAACCTCATTTTTCCATGTTGTATGAATATTCCTATAATATTTATAATTAATTAGAATGCTCATTGTATAACAAATATGCTGCCTAATAATATGCCCATTGATTCTGGAAATATCATTAGTAGGCACCCCAAACACATCAAATGGAATGGTAATATTGAATTACTTCAAGTCTGATACATCTTTCATGTTCATATTTATATATCTTCTATTGTTATTTTTTCCCAATTTAAAAATGAATTAAATAATTAATAAAATATATAATTTTTTTTACAATTACATACATACTAGTATTAGTAACTTAGTGATATCTACTATATGAAGGGATGACCGACTTCTCTATAGCTGGAGGTGAATTGGATGGTAGGATACTTAAAACATCTAGGGAATGGCTGGCTCTCTTGTAGTCTCATGTACTACTAAATCACGCATATCCAATGAAGGTGACGGTAGTTGTGGTGTGATATGAGATGATAACCAGCAAGGATTGTTAAATTTATTTGTTCTTAGAATTATTGCAATTCAATTGGTTCAGATATATTAAATGTAATGAAAATTTAAAACTAATAAAATTTTACAAAAAGAAAAAAGAAAAACTAGAACAATGTATATATGTATGAACCACTTATCAATGAGAAATTGTAGTATATTTTCATTAGAAATTTATACATTCAATTATCTTCATATTCATTATCTTCATTATTATAAACCACCATTGTGAAGAGTGATTCATTTTCACCCTCTATTTCATGTTCTATTGTTTCCTTATTTTCAGAAAAAAATTATTTAATGTGTTGTGGTTGATGAGGTTGATTATCACAAAGTACCAATTGATCTTCATCACTCATATCATATATGCCTCTCTACTTTAAGTGTATAAAAACTCGGACCATCATGTATTTCATCATCCACATAATCAATTATCTTCACTTAGAAAGCCAATATAAATGGATAATTCTCTACATGCTCATTGGTATGGATAAATATATAGAAGTTGATATAATTAAAATGTAATGAATTATTCATTATACCCATATCAATATTAACCAACTTTCATTTGAATAAGACAACCAAAAACTAACCATGATAGTTTAATTCAAATTTATCATCCTAATTTCCATAATATCCCACCTCTATAAGTGTAAATACACAACTATTTTGAGTTTTTAAGTCTTCATCCTGATAAATTGTATGAAACCGGAATCCAAGAATATTGTAGGCATTTAATATATTATACATTCTTAGAGGGCCTAGAGTCAAAAAAACATAAAATAATTTGATATTTCAGCTTTATTTTCAACATTCATTATCTAGAAAATTATATATAAATTTTTAGTTTTAACATGGAAAAAATAACTACATTTCAATAATACTAATATGTGTATATACATACCTGATGGGTGATCCATTTGAAAATATCCTTGTTAACATATTTTTTTAATTACATCTCATTTAAAGATCAACCCCTTAATCACTTATTTATTTGACATCAAAATTCTTCAATAAATGGATCTGTAATAAGACTACTAAGCAGTATATATCTATGTTCTTATAGAAACTATAATTCATTCAGTGTAAAATTTCACCCCTTTCCAATATGTTATCCAAAAATTGGAAATATTTATAACTAGTTTTCAAAATGATAATTGGTGTTGATATCATCAAAACATTAAACATAATTGAATCTAGTTTCAATCCCATCCAAATACCTTGAATACAATATGACAACCCTGCTTTTAATACAAACTTAAACATGATTTATTACATAAACTATTCACTTGATACAACATGGAATATTGAGAGGTCTAGTGTCTTCGGGGCTTTGGATCGTTACATGACAACATAATACATGAAATACAAAGTCTTTATTGAAAACTTCCTTTACATAACTACTACATTCCCTCGTACTTAGCTTTGCATGGGATGACCTGAGGACATGCATAAGAAAAGGGGTGAGCTATAAAGCCCAGTAAGGGAATAAACATGGATTATATGAGGAGTATAATACATGTTATAGAATACACATATCAATAGATCCCAAGATAAACATGATCATAAATGTATGATAAAGCAAAATAATCATAACATGGAAATGTGGCAACAACACTTAATATAGAATTAGCATGGGCCAAGTTTTATTGCACATGGAGCATGAGTAAATCAACATTGCACAAGAAGCATGAGTAAACCCTCGTTTCACTTGAATTATCATGAGTCCACACTCATTTCACATTACTTATCATGATACTATACTTTACCCAATGCATTGGAGCTCTATAAGGGTACACACTTCTTAAGCATTCATTTGATGCATAAGTGTGCCACATGGATCATAAAACATGGATTCATAAAACATAATCATTTATTACATGATAAATGAATGAGTAAATCATATATGAAACTTTATAATAAATAATTAAATGTTCATAAAGGTGAATACCCTTTATGGAGAAATGGGCATGGTATTCACTACACAATGGCATTGGCTTAGAAAATCGGTGCGATTTCGGCAGCATAACGGCGTGACGTAATAATTCATAAAATAAGTTGATGAGAGAGAGAGGAGTTCCTCAAAATGTTTATATGTAATGTAAAATAAGTATTTCATATAGATACATGTCCAATAAAATTTATTGGAATTTATATTCATGATACATAAGCATTGCTTGAATGTAAATGAGGATACAAAATTTCCTCTCAGAATTTTGGCATAGTAAAGTGTGTACATGGGAGGAATTTAATTAGAGGAAAGGGGTATCCCATAATTCAAATATAAATAGGGAAGTATTAGGGATGTTCAAAACCATACCCCAACATTCATAATTGAAATTAAAAGGGAAAAACAACTTAAAGAAAATTTGACAAAAATGAGAAAAGAAGAAAAACCTATTACATGGAAGTGTGCTTCCAAAGTTTTGAGAGAGGATTTGGGAGAGGATAATTGGGAGGATATGGAACCTTGAGAGTATTAAAGAGAGAGTAGGGCAGTTATTGGACAAACTCCAAAGGCTTTGAGTGAGGAGGAAGTGGGAGAATGGGTGGGTTTATATAGGAAAGGTGAGGGAATTATTTATTATTTAGGTTTGGGACCCCTTATATTAAATTAATCCAAACTGCAAACCATCCCATGGTTTTTGCCCACGGTTTTTGGCAAAGAGAAGAGGAAATAAATATTTTATAAGTACAATGTCCTAACTTCTTAAAATAATAGGGTTTCTTATGTTTAGGTGACTCACACTTCCATGGAAAACAATTTAACAAGAAAAGGTGTTTAATAAGTCTTGAAGGGTCCATTAATGCGTTGAAAAGTATGTCAAACAAACCAAAAATTACATTATTTTAATTTAAAAACAAATATTGGCCGAACATAATATTTATAGTATTTTATTACATCACTATTGGGTCATCATGATGTCATAAAACACATTATATATTTAAGAGGTATTTATTTTTTACCCAAAAATTTGACTATCTCAGAAAATTATGAAAAATTAACCATTGGATAATTTAGACGTCCTGATTCTATAAATAACATTTATTTTATCTAAATAATTTTATAAATATGTTAATTTTCACTTTTAAAATAAAAACCGACATTTATCGAAAATTCACAAGTTTTGATAAAAATGGCTTTCAAACCATAATAAAAATTACAATTTTATTCATAAAAATATATGATCCTAAATATATAATAAAATTAATTTAATAATAATAATAATAATATTTTATTAAAATATTATTTAATTCAAAAATACCTTAATTTAATAAAATAGACTTCTTAATTAAATAATAACTAAAAACACAATTTGCACATTAAAAACTATTTACCATGTATCAATAATGACAAGAAAGTATATTCATTATTATATACAAAAAAATAATTCACATGAACCTAGTACTTGTGATTTTTTACATAACCTCTTAAAACAGTTTTGTAAGGCATATGCATAAGTTGTGGGATGGTGACAGACTCTTGGGGTGGCTCAGATAACATCGCTCGAGTGGTAATTTCTATCAACTTTCATTTTACCCATAGATGGTCATGTTCGAGCATGACATGATGAAGCTCAGCATGGGCTTGGTCAAGATCGAATCCCAAGGATGCCACCTATTTTCCGAGCTCCGAAAAATGGGCTTCGTATGGTGCAATTCTACAAGATGAGGCCATCACTTCTTTTGTCTATGTAAATTGGATTTGTTAAAGTCTTGTATTTATGCTAATCATGTGATCATTGTTCAATGACTTTAAATGTAACGATCACAATCATAACATAAAACCAAAGAAGTTAACATTTTATATAAACATTTTACATAAAGAGACATCTGATTAGATCAAGAGGGATTTCCATTAATGAAACATTGGGTCATTACAATATTCCCCCCTTAAGAAATATCACCCTCAAAATTTCATGTTCCTTCACTAAAACAGATGTGGGTAACTTAACATCATCATTTCCTCCAATTCCCATGTCTCTTAATCAAACTTGTGGTTTTGCCACAACACTTTTACGAGGGGTATTGTCTTATTTCATATTAATTTTTCACTAAAATCTAAGATCTTCACTGGTTGGTCCTCATAAGAAAGATAAACCTCAATCTGTAGCACCTCAGAAGAGACTACATGTGAAGGGTCTGGTATGTACTTCCTTAAGAGGGATACATAAAAGACATCATGTACTTTGTCCATGGTAGGGGGAAGTTCTAGTTGATAGGCCACAACCCCGACATGATCAAGAATCTCGAAGGGGTCGATGTACCTTGGACCTAACTTCCCTTTCTTTCCAAACCTCATGACCTTCTTCCATGGAGATATGTGTAGAAAAACGATGTCTCCAACTTGGAATGAATGTCTCGTCGAAGATTATCTACAAACCTCTTCTATCGACTCTAGGATGCCTTGATATGCTGCTGAATGGTTTCTATCTTCTCTACCATTTCATCAACCATTTCTTGACCAAACAACTTTCGTTCACCGACCTCATCCCACCATGCCGGTGTTCTGCACCTTTTTCCATACAAGGCTTCATAATGTGCCATTTGGATGCTCAAGTGTAAACTGTTATTATAAGAGAAATCAACCGGAGGGAGATGTTGATACCATCCTCCTTTAAATTCCATTAAGCATGCTCTCAACATTTCCTCAAGTGTTTGGATAGTCCCCTCAGATTGGCCATCAGTTTGAGAATGAAAAGCCATACTGAAGTTTAGTTCAGTATTCAGAGCATGTTGAAGACTCTTCCAAAACATAGAGGTGAATCTTGGATCTCTGTCAGACACAATAGACAGTGGTACTCCATGAAACCTTACCACTTCCCTGAAATATATCTGTTCTAGTTTTTCAAATGAGAAATCCTACCGAATTGAAATGCAATGGGTAGTCTTTGTAAGATGATCCACAACAACCCAGATTGTAATATTTCCTTTAAATGTCCTTGGAAGTCTGGTGACAAAGTCCATGGTGATGTTCTACCATTTCCATTCTATTATGGGCAATGGTTGCATCATCCCCTTAGACATCTGCCTCTCTTCCTTCACTTTCTGACACACCAGGCACATTGATGTATATTCAGCGATCCCCTTCTTCATATTATCCCACCAAATTTTTTCTCAAATATCTCTATACATCTTTGTGCTGCCTGGGTGAATAGAGAAATTTGAACTATTTGCATCATCCAAAAGATCATTCTTCAGATCCAGACTTGCTAGAACACATAGGCTTTTCCTAAACTGCACATTCCCTTCTTCATTAACATTAATCTCCGACGATTTCCCTGTTTCAATAGCTTCCACTTTTTCTTGAATTCCCACATTATCCTTTTGAGCATCCTTTATCCTCTCCAAAAGAGACAGTTCTTCAATTATTTGTGAAATGATTAATGATGTTACCTTCTCTATTATTACCATGTCCATCTTCATCATGTCTAAGATGATTGGATCCTTCTCAATTTTCTTCATTTATAGAATCATTGGGTCCTTTCTACTTAGGGAATCTGCCACCTTGTTTTCTTTCCCAGGGAGGTAATGTATTGAATAGTTATAATCCTTGATGAGCTCTATTTGTCTTCTCTAACACATATTATTCTCTTTCTGTGTGAATATATATTTAAAACTCTTGTGGTCAGTATATATATCACATTTCTCCCCATAGGGAGAATGCCACCTGATTTTCAAGGAAAATATCACCACCACCAACTCCAGATCATGCGTTGGATAGTTTCGCTCATGGATTTTCAACTACCATGAGGTATAAGATATCACTTTATCATTATGCATCATCACACAACCTATATCCTTCTTCAAAACATTACTGAATACCATAAAAATTTCCCCACTTGTGGGTAATGTGAGCCTGAGTGCAGTGATAAGCCTCCTTTTCAACTCCGTGAAGCATTCATCACATTCATCAATCCAAGAAAACTTTAATCCCTTTCGAGTTATCTTGGTAACAGTGTTGTACAATCATGTGAAGTTTCTCACAAATTGTCGATAATATCCAGCTAACCCCAAGAAGCTATGGATATCCATCACCGATGTTGGCCTTGTCCATCCCTCAATTGCATCTATTTTGGAGGGATCCACAGATATCCCAATGCTTGTGATGATATTTCCCAAGAATGATACCTCCTTCAACCAGAACTCACACTTGTTGTAATCTTCATAGAGCTTCTCCTTGAACAAAGTCTCTAATACAATTCATAAATTATTCTCATGATCCTCCTTGGTATTGGAGTATATTAGAATATCATCTATAAGGACTACGACAAATTTGTCGAGGTAATCTCTAATGACTCTATTCAACCATTCCATGAAGGTTTCTAGAGAATTAGTGAGTTTAAAAGGCATTACTCTGAATTCATAGTGCATGTATCTTGTATGAAAAGCAGTCTTGGGGACATCTTCCTTATTCACCCTTACTTGATAATATCCCGAACAAAAATCTACCTTAGATAAGTATTGTTCTCTATGCATCTAATCAAACAAGTCATCAATTCATGGGATATGATACTTGTTCTATATCATGATTTTGTTAAGATCACGATAATCGATGCAAAGGAGCATTGACCCATCCTTCTTCTTGATGAAGAGGACTGGTGCACCCCATGGTGAACCACATGGGAATATAAACCCTTTATCCAGATTCTCCTATAGTTTTTTCTTCAGCTCTTCATTCTCCATGATATAAATTCTATATGGCATCTTGGATATTGGTAGAGTCCATGGTATAAGTTCAAATGAAAATTCAACATCTCTTCTAGGAGGAAGACCAGGCAGTTCCTCGGGAAACACTTCTGCAAATTCCATCACAATAGGCATTTCATCAAGGATGGTTTCATCCTTGGACGCAATCATCTGAGCGAGATACGCATTCTCGTAGGGAAGTAATATCCATGATTTAGATGATGGAGCTAAAGGAGATTCATCTTCCTCTTTACACTTGTATGGATTCGGGGGGTCGATTCTCCATATGGAGTGTGATTTCCCCTTCCTGAAAATTTATATTGAATCTATGTAAGGAAATCCAATCGATGCCAATAATTGCATCAAAATCCACCATACAGAGTATGACAAGGTTCTCCGGAAAATTCTTTCCATAGATTATAATAGGGGAGGACTTATATTCATGGGATGCAATGATTTCCCCATTTTTCGAACTCACCGACATTTTAACATCCATGATTTTTGGTGGTACTGGGATTGTTCTACTAATCTTTCGAGATATAAATGAATGCATAGAAACTGAATCAAAAATTTTGATCGCTATTCTTGAATGAATAACTAGCATACCTGTTACCACTTCATTGTTGGGGTTCACTTCGGTAGAAGTGATGGAAAAAGCTCTTCCTTGCTACCTTGGAGGTTGTTGGTTGCCTCCGAAAACCCTTGGATTAGGGCACTGATTTGCAAAATTCCCCAGTTCTTTGGTGTTATAGAAATGAACAGTGCTTTGAGGTTCGACTAGAACGATCCTCTCCTCTATCGCAGACGCGGGTCTTTCTTGCTGATAGTTAATAGACAGGTGCCCATATCTTCCACACCTTAAGCATTTCCTCGTCCCCTTGAGGAAATTTCTAGGGTGCTTCTTTCTGCACTTTTGTCATGTGGGGTGCTTGATGTTCTTACCATAGTTGGATTTATCCATCCGACTGTCAGCATTTAATTCCACCTTACACTTATTGTCCCCATGATACCCCTGTGATCCCCTGATCTCCATTTTGACCTTGAGGGCACATCGGACAATTTCCTCATAGCTGTCCATGTCACGGATCACTAATGCTTTCCGTAGGCTAGGCTTCAGCCCACCAAAGAAGAGGTCAACCTTTCATTCGGGGGTAACAACAAAGCCAGAAGCATATCGTGCAAGACTTGTGATGTTTTTCTAATACGCTCCAACATATTCTTCGTCTTTTTTCTTGAGGGAATGGAAGTCCCTTTCCATATTAAGCTGGAGGGTGCGCAGAAAATATTTATCAAAAAACATCTTCTAGAAATCCTTCCATTCCAGTGCCTCAATCTCCTCCTCAGGCATCCTATTTTTTATCAACGTCCACCATTGATCAGCATCACCCTCCATAGGATAATCCACCAAGAGAACCTTCTCTTGTTCAGAACATTGAAGGATGGAGAAGATCTTCTCAATGGTGTGGATCCATTGTTCAGTGATCATGGGATCAGATGATCCACTAAAAGTAGGAGGCCTTTGTCTCATGATACTCTCGATAGCGACTTGTTCTTTCTTAGGGGGGGGGGGGGGGGGGGGTTGAACGTTCCTCCTGACCCATGTTTCTATTCAATGCTTGAGTAATCTGAGAGAGAAGTGTGAAAAATTTCGTGATTCCCGCTCCCATTGTATTGGGCATCTCATAAGTATAGTCATCACACTGATATTCCCATCAGTTGTTAGCCCGAGTCCTCCTATTACTTTCCATTGGCTAGAATAAATGGAAAATTTTGGGGTAACACATAAAGGGTAATCCAAATATAAAAGTTTATGACTTATAAATAAACTTTAATCCCTTAACTCTTGAATCTATAGGCTTTAATCTAGGATTTTCATGATCTGCTTTGTAATAAATATTCTTAGTGGTTTTTTATTCCCTTAACAAGGTTTCATACTAAGCTTGTGAATTTACCAAAGCATATGCCCCGGGAGTGTCGTAACAAAGAGTGCAGCATAGCCCGTTGTCATGCACCCGTTCCCGTTTGAGTCTAGCTCAAAGCTGTGTTTTTGGGTTAACCCCTTGGATACATCTGTTCTAAAGCCACCCAACCCGCTCATATCCAGATATAGATTTATTTTCTTGATAAACCACTTACACTGTACATACCAATACTTAGGGATGTTTTTTTACTTATTCTTGTATCTATGGCTTTACAAAGGTTTTCTAATCCAAAAAATAAATAAACCTATCCTTTGATACCTACTATGACAACCCTACATTTAATACAAACTTAAACTTGATTTATTACATTAACTATTCTCTTGATACAACATGGAAGATCGAGAGGTCTAGTGTCTTTGGGGCTTAGGATCATTACATAACAACTTAGAACATGAAATACAACATCTTTATTGAACACTTCCTTTACATGACTACTAAATTCTATCGTACTTATCATTGCATTGGATAACATGAGGACATGCATGGGTAAGGAGAATTTCCATTAATGTTCAATTTTATGTTTGTAGATAGATTTGAGTAGCATGCATGGGTAAGGAGAATGTCCTCGATGTTGTGACTGCCTCCGATGACATGAAACTCAACCTATCCCTATTATTTTATTTAATCATTTTTCCTTGTCTCTATTGTTTAGTTCATCACACATTGGATTTGACCTAATCAATGGATGAAATGTCATTGAATGAATCGGGTCTTGGAAGATGACACCATTTAGACAAAGTTGTTTCACTAACTTGGATTAAAGGAGGAGGTGGAATTGGGATTTCTCAAAAATTCAATGATATTATACAATTTATAAATAATGAATAGTTGTTAAAACATGCGATTTAATGTTTGTATTATCAAACAGAAATAAAACATATAAAAGATAATAATGATTGATAATTTAACCAACCCTAAAACCAAATTCATTCTTTTTAATTCACTTATGGAAAGGGAGGTTTTCCCAATTCATGTACAGTACGTTTACCAATGGTTTAAGGAAACCATTGGTAAAAGATGGTTAAAAAATCTTTTCCAAACAGTTTTTGTAAATCGTTGGGAAAAGTATACTATACACCAATGGTTTTCTTCAATTGTTGGTATAGAGAGGTTTAAATCATCCTTTACAAATAGTTTTTACAAACAGTTGGGAATGTTTTTCCCCAAATTCAGAGATGCTCGAACTCCCCCATTATGTTCAACTATATCCCTAAAAAGAAGGGAGAATTGGATTTTTCCTTCCCCTATGGCCGAAATCCTTACCTCATTAAGATTTATCAGTTCTTCACATGTATTATTTAGGTGATACTAATTATACTATTTTGGTTTTATGTTTTCATTTGGGTGAAGTGGATAAGTGGGATTCTGTTTACCCTACATTGAAATTCTTTTTTCTAATCCATTTTAAAAATTAATTAATTCTACACTTCTAATTTATAAGTGATACTTTTCATTTTAATCGTCTACATCTAATGTTTTGGTTTTCTATTTTGATTTGGGTGTCTATGACTTTTGTTTTCTGTTTGATTTGGGGGTGTTCGTTGGGCTTTGATAGTGAATCAAATTTGATTAAAAATTAATTATGTGTTAATATAAACAATTAATTTTATGTTCTTAGAAGTCTTGGTATTTTTGGGAATTTTGAGTTAATATCATCCATATTCCTCTTGATTCACATCATTGTAAGAATGTGTGATGATGTTGTTAAGATCAAAGAGAAAACTCATACACTCTAGGTTGTTTATAGTGGCATGGTTAGTCATGACTGATATTTGGCTTCCTAAGATGACTATACTAATATAACATTATGGTCAATTAAATATGGTCTCACTGTACCTTCTATATTATGTCTCTTTCTTAGGAAAGACTCACTTTTATTATGGTGGGGTTCTTTTCACTAGCCATGTTGGCATGTGTATACATCTATAACAATGTTTGATAAGTCAAAAGTTTAATTCAGTAATCTTTTAATCATTGACATACATGAATATTAATCTCAAATTTAAAAATAAATGTTTTTGTCTATAGTTTATGAAATTAAAACTCTTTACAAGGCATGAACATCATATTAGTTTAGAAGCCTAAACATTATCCACCCATGGGGTGGACTTGACTTGAGGAACTAATTGGGTAATGAAAGGTTTGACCAAAGAGGTGCCAATAATGATTTATTGAACATGAGTGAAGGATTTGGGATTCTTGTAACATATAATCGGGCATGAGGAATGTGCCTTTATTTTCGATGCCTATAAAGGGGCCTTGAAGTCCTCTTTTACCAACAGTTGTGTGCAACTGTTGGTAAAAATCAGCCCTTTACCAATGGTTTGATTCAATGACGAGGTAATGCACATTTATTGGTGATTGTGGATTTCGAGTTATTGACTTGACTCAAACGCTTTCCACTAATGAACTAGATTATTGGGTTATAGCTCAAGAAGCTAGGTCAAATTTTATAATTTGTTAAGCTTCTTGTATATTACTAATTCCTAATAGTTATAACTATGTTTTTCTTCTTGATACATGACATACATTACCATCATTCAGTTTATGATTCTGTTATTAGTTGGTCATATTGGTTTGGTTATTTTCATCCATTTCCAATACTTTCCCATTGTTATCTTTCTTCAAGTTTTAACTGATAATATTATAATTTTGCAACTTAGGTAATGAGGGAATGTTCTCCCCCAGTCCCAAAAGAGGCTCTCACTATTAGTCAATAACATTTGGAATTTTGGTAGATGTGCTTGAGACCATGTGTCCATCTGGGTTTGGGTCACTAATGAGTGGCAGCCTGGTTTGGGATGTCACAATTCATGGATATCCTTTTTATAGGTTTTTCTAATAAAATCCATACCTATAACTATTGAAGTCCCCTCTTGAAAATCAATTGGGACATGATTCAATGAAAACACCTACATCATTCAGAGTTTGTATCCTCATACTTACCATCAAACTACCATAAATCTTCTATTTCTTTATGTTTTTTTATCCGAATGGATTTTATATATTATGTTTTTGAGTTACACATTAGTTATTTGTTTATAGTTACTTCCATATTTGTTTTCATTGCATGAAATTACGCCCATTGAATAGATGCGGTGGAAAAATATGACAGAAAATAATCGTCGCATAACACAGATGGGTGTTCCTCCACTCATCCATGTTGTGAGTTTTTTATTTCAAATATATATATTTCGATAACATATAATATTATGTGTTTACTTTTGTGTTAAACTTTTTTTCAGGATCAACCACCTAGATGAGAGATATCCGACGAGGAGCCAGATATTACTCCTAGTACTGAGGCTGGTGGTAGGAGTGGGGTGGTGTCAGAGTTAGACGATCATCTGGTGATCCTAGAACTGAGGTCGGTGGTATGAGGGCTTGTGGTTCTAGAGTTATATGATCCACTGGTCATACCCGATTGGACTATAACCCAACCACAGACGTATCTTCTATTCCCCATTTAGATCCTGGTGTGTCTTTAGGGGAAGACGAGATATTTAGGCCTTCTATGTCTACCCTACCAGTTGGCCTGACGTCTCTACCATCATTTTTGCTTCTGGTTCATTACCATCAAGCTATTATATTCCACCTTCTTGGAATCCTACTCCGACACAGTATGTAGCTGAGCAGGGTACACCAAGGGACACTCCACTGGTACAGGATATTCCTTCAGCTTCTGCATATCCCGTGATGCCCATTGATCCAACACCACAGGTATATTTATATAAATCAAACAAATTTTTATACCAAAATTTATTTTTATTATAACATGTACTGATAAGTTTCTCTTTAAAAACAGGTTCATCTACTGATAGGAAGAGGGGGAGGGGGTGTACAAACTTGTGTGCAGTATGGAACCGCTAGACACAGTTGATGGTTGAATACAATGATGAATTACAAATGAATGATAAATCAGGGAAGGAATGTCGGTGTTTTTTGGCAATGTTAGCCAAATAATCTGACATCATTCTGGTCAGCCCTCTCTCTTGGATACATCTACCACACGAAGTCAAGGATAATGCGTGGGCACAAATATGGGTAAAAAATATATTGGAATTAATGTATTATTTTTTTGTATTTATATTAATTAATCTATTGGGTGTCAGCTTCACTTTAACTTTCCTAATGGCGAAGGTGCACTAACCGGACGTTTAAAGGAGATAGGAGAGCCTTGGAGAGGTTATAAGCATGATTTGTATGTTGGATGGTGTGATAGAGTGGGAACTGAGTTGGAGATAGTACATATCATGGATTACTACCCGATATTGTAATATCATCAAAATATTACCCATTGGGCAACTACCAAATTTAAGGTATTAATCCCATTTGAGGTATTTAAATTACAATTTTCATATTTTCCATTAATATTATCTTATTTAATATTTGACATTATTTATTAACCTTTTGAAAAAAAACAAAAAAAAACAATGATTCAAAATAATACCTCCACACTTTGGGGTGCACTACTACGTCAGATCATGAGAGGCAGCTGGTACGATATAGTTGTTTATAAATTTTCTTTAGGACTTTCCCTTTTTATTATTTCCTACTTTAATTATGTGATTTATTGAATAATTAATATATGATTATACTTTCACTTTATATTTTTTCAATGTCAATAGAAAATAAAAAATTGATTATTGGAGAAAGTATCCCTCGAGAAAATTGTTTTTCTCGAGTAGAAGGAAAAAAGATAGAACTGCGGTTAATGAACCGACAAAAAAAAATATTGTTAGTTTTAATTTGATTATTTAAAAGATGATTATCAATTTTGAAATTTAATAATCTATTAATTTTTTTAAAAGGCTTATTTAGAGGCCTGTAATGCCTAGGAACCTGAAAATTTAGGGCCACACGATCATTTATACCGGGTTTTGGGAGATGACCACTTTGGACGATTACACTGCGGACCTGGTAAGAATATAGTCTCGATGAGGAATTGGTCCTCTCTAGTTATCCAATCTAGTACCACCGTGTTATAACAGGTCAAGGAGCATGCAAGATAGTCTAATAAAATGGTCACAGAGTTGGAAGAATATTTTCAAACAAGGGAGAAAGAATTTATTAAACTGATCAAATATTTATCATCATCACTTCCATAGGAGGCCAGCATGGCTTGTCAGACATATATTTCGTCGATGGGTGCATTATCATATTCAACAGACGACAGTTCTAGTGGCGGTCAAGATGATGAAATTCATGGTGATGATGAGGATGCTGAAGAGGACAAGGGCGAGGATGAGGATGAGGATGAGGGTGACGATGGGGCCGACAGAAAGGATGGGGACAAGGATGAGCATGGGGATGATGATGATGAGTACAAAGATGGCGGTGAGGATGAGGCGGTTGATGACAGTGGTGATTGTGATGGTGATCAGGGTCAGATTGATCCATTACATTTTTTAATTCTGTAAAGCTCTTTATTTTTTAACCTGGTTTTTCACTCTAGTATTGATATTTTTGAATTCAGTATAACACTTTATTTTTTACCAAATAAGGAAGCCTAATGATGTTATAATGGTTTATGAGGCTTTTGGGGCTTTTTCGGAGCTCGGAACCCTGGTCGGTGTAAAAAATCACTATGCCTCGTGGATAGTAAAAAATTTAATTCCATACCACAGGGTATCTACCAACCATATAGGGATATATAGTAGAAGTTATGTGCATGATTTTCCCTAACCATGCACAAGTGGATGCAGATCATGCACAATGTCTATAGTTTTAGTATAGGATAATATCATTATTGTTTCACAATTTTCCTAACTGACATACGAAAAACTAACCAAACACATTTGGATTGTGTTGATACATTAGGAAAAAGATCCATGAGTCATATGTGACATGTAAGAGTCAACACTGCCTCAATATGAGGCACGATGTGGCTAGAATAACTCAAATTGTATCTCATATGTTTCAAATGGACACCCTTTTAAGTAAAAACAACGGGCATACGAAAAACTTAACAAACGTATTTTCATTGTGTTGATATTTTAGGAAAACGATCCATGGATCATATGTGATGTGTACGAGTCAATTCCACCTCAATCTAAGGCACGGTGTGGCCGGTACCACTCAAAGTGTCTCAATTTTATTTGAAATGGAAAACATTTTAAGTGAAAACAAAAACTATCATATGGAAAATTTACCTAACATATTCAGATTCTGTTGATACTTTAGAACAACGATCTATTAGAAATTTTTGATTTGTAGGAGTCAAACCTGCATCAATCCGATGCACGATGTGGCCGATACCACTCAAAGTGTCTCACATTAATTTGAAATGGACCTGATTTTAAGTGAAAACAATAACTGACATAAAGAAAACCAATCAAATGCCTTCAGATTGTGTTGATACTTTAGGAAAATTATACATTGGACATTTGTGATTCATACAAGGCAACGCCATCTCAACCAGAGGTGTCGTGTGACCGTCATGGCCTAAAAAACACTCCGAATGTTGTAAATGGCCAAAACATGCGTTTAATGGTCAAATGCATGCTGAAAGTCATCGGGGTGACTTGAAATCACATGAAAACACCCTAATTATTATTTTGGAGGAGTAAGAGGAGAGAGAACGTCACTCAGATGCGTGGTTTGCATGGCACGACTGAATATGTGTTTTTTAGGTGTTTGACGTGCTTGAAAAGCATGCGTGTGGTGGTCAAAACCGGCCGAACGACCTCAGAATGACATGAAATCAGTTGAAAAAAGGGGTGGGTGAATTAGGAAATGGTCAGTAAGACGACACATCAATTAGATATGTTGTGTGACCCCGCTGGCTGAAAACGCACTCTGTGTGTCGTAAATGGACAAAACATGCATTTAACGGTCAAACACATACCTAATGTCATTAGAATGACTTGAAATCAAACGAAAACACCCTAATTAATATTCTTGAGGTGTACGAGGAGACAGAATAACATTCAGATGCGCAGTTTTCACGGTACGACTGAATATGTGTTTTCTACGTGTTTCATGCGCTTGAAAAGCGTGTGTGGGGTTGTCAAAACTGGCTGAACGACCACGGAATTCCATGAAATCAGACGACAACAAAGGGTGGGTGAATTTTGAAATGGTCGGCTAGACGAAACATCAATCGGAGGTATCGTGTGACCACGATGGCCGAAAACGCACTCTGCATGTCGTAAATGGCCGAAACTTGTGTTTAACAGTTTAATTCATGCCAAGATACATCGGAATGACTTGAAATCAAACAAAAACACCCTAATTATTATTCTTTAGGTGTAATAGGAGACGAAATGTCATTCAGATGCACTGTTTGCGTGACACGACTGAATATGTTTTTTAGGTGTTTGGCACGCTTGAAAAGCATGCATGGGGTGGTCAAAACCGACGGAACGACCTCGGAATGCCATGAAATCGGACGACAATAAAGGGTGGGTGAATTGCGAAATTATCAGCCAGAAAACACATCAATCAGAGGTGTCGTGTGACCGCGCAGGACAAAAATTCACTCCGCATGTCGTAAATGGCCCAAACATCTGTTTAACTGTAAAATGTATACCAAACGACATCAGAATGACTTAAAATCAAACTAAAACACCCTAATTATTTTTCGTTATGTGTATGAGGAGACAGAACACCATTCAAACACGTGGTTTGCACGACAAGATAGAATAAGTGTTTTTTAGGTGTTTGGCCGACTTGAAAAGCGTGCGTGGGGTGGTCAAAATTGGCAGAATGAACTCAGAATTCCATTAAATTGGACAATAATAAAGAGTGGGTGAATTTTGAAATGGTCGGCCAAATGGAACAATAATCAGAGGTGTCGTGTGACCGCGCATGTGAAAAACACACTCCGCATGTCGTAAATGGCCCAAACACATGTTTAACTGTCAAATACATGCCGAATGATATCATAATGACTTGAAATCATACAAAAACACCCTAATTATTATTCTTGAGGTGTGTGAGGAGATGACACATCATTCGGACGCGTGGTTTGCGCGGAATGGCTAAATATGTGTTTATTAGGTGCTTGGCGCACTTGAAAAGGGTGCGTGGGGTGGTCAAAACCAGTCGAACGACCTCAGAATTCCATAAAATCAGTCGACAACAAAGAGTGGGTGAACTATGAATTTTCGGCCAGATAGCACAACAATCAAAGGTTTTGTGTGACCATGGTGGCCGAAAACATACTCCACGTGTTGTAAATGGCCAAAACATGTGTTTAGAGGTCAAATGCATGCCGAATTACATCGAAATGAGATAAAATCACATGAAAACACCCTAATTATTATTCATGAGTTTTATGAGGAGACAGAACGTCATTCGAATGCGCGTTTTGTGCGACACGACTTAATATGTCTTTTTTTGGTGTTTGGTGTGCATGAAAAGTGTGTGTGAGGTGGCCAAAACTAGCCGAATGAGCTCAGAATGCCATGAAATTGGACGAAAACAAAGGGTGGGTGAATTTTAAAATTGTTGGCCAGACGACAAATTAATCAGAGGTGTCGTGTGACCGCGGTGGCCGAAAACGCAGTTTGCTTGTCGTAAATGGCAAAACATGTGTTTTACGGTCAAATACATACCGAATGATATCATAATGACTTGAAATCACATGAAAACACCCTAATTATTATGCTTCAGGTTTATGAAAAGATGGTACATCATTCGAACTTGCAGTTTTCACGGCACGACGGAATATGTGTTTTTTAGGTGTTGGCGCGCATGAAAAGCATGCGTAGGGTGGTCAAGTCCAGCCGAACAACCTCGAAATGCCATGAAATCATATGAAAACATAGGTTAGGTGAATTGTGAAATGTTAGTCTAGATGAAACATCAATCGGAGGTGTCGTGTGACCATGGTGGCCGAAAACATACACTGCATGTCGTAAATAGAAAAAACACGCGTTTAATGGTCAAATGCATACCGAACGACATCAGAATGACTTGAAATCACACGAAAAAACCATAATAATTATTTGTGAGGTGTATGAGGGGAAAAAATGTCATTAAGATGCGCGATTTGCACGACACGGCTGAATATGTGTTTTTTAGGTGTTTGGCGTGCTTGAAAAGCATGCATGGGGTAGTCAAAATCGGCAAAAACGACCTTGGAATGCTATGAAATAGGACGGGCACAATGTGTGGGTGAATTGTAAAATGGTCCGCTAGACGACATGCCAATCAGATGTTTCTTATGACCACGGTGGCCAAAAATGCACTATGCATGTCGTAAATGGCCAAAACACGTGCTTTATGGTCAAATACATACAGAACGACATCAGAATAACTATAAATCACACAAAAACACCCTAATTATTATTCGTGAGGTGTATAAAAAGACGAAACGTCATTTGGATGCGTGGTTTTCATGACACAGTTGAATATGGTTTTTTTAGGTGTTTGGCGTGCTTGAAAAACGTATGTGGGGTGGTCAAAATCGGCCGAATGACCTCCGAATACCAAGAAATCGGATGACAACAAAGAGTGGGTTAATTGTGAAATGGTCAGCTAGACGACATGTAAATCGTAGGTGTTGTGTGACCGCGGTGGCTGATAAAGCACTCAGGACACCCCCCCCTGGACAACTCCCCTCACCCCCAGATAGCCCCCCCGCATCCCTCAGATACCCCCCCACCAAATGATCCATGGATCATTTGTGACATGTACGAGTCAATCCCACCTCATTCTGAGGCACGATGTGACTTGTATCTCTCAAAGTGTATCACTTCTGTTTGAAATGGAAAACAATTTAAGTGAAAACAACAACTGACATACAGAAAATCTTCACAAGGCTACACATATATTCTTGAAATTAAGGGATAAAAATTAAAATATTTCTTATTGGTCGCACGTTATTAGAAGAAAATAATCACAATGATTAGATTAAAACACAATGGGTCATAGTATATATATAAAAACATGAATTATATTAGGAATGAGTCTCAACATCCCATCATGAACATGCACCAACACTCATGTTCTAATTCTCAATCACGGGTCGTTCATTCTATACAATAACATACAACAAATACATATCATATAGTGATTTCATATGAAAACTATGAACACTCAAGCATACCATATAAAAAATTGTCCAACAAGGCTACACATAGATTCTTTAAAAATAAGTTTCAAAGTCTCATAAAAATACCTCAATGGTGAGGAATACATATGGTGACACCAGAGCCCCATGGATCACCTCAATCCCATCCTCAAATAGTGGGTTCTAAGTCCCTTTGGGAACCCAATACCAAAAACTTAATTGAATATTCATACCCACTACCCAAGATGGGGATTCATCCCATATCACACCCAAGAGAGAAAATTACAATTAGCTACATACCCACTTATTCTAATTTAAATGTCTATGAAAAACATGTAGGTTATTCCGATAACCCATCTCATATGTCGAGATTGGCCCATGTTTCTCACTAACACATCAGGAACCATTTATACATGGATACATAATCATTAGAAGAATATAACCATCCCATGTTCTTTTTATAACTCATACTTGGTCTAAGCACATGACCACTACCATTTTTTATCTTATGGGTGTCATGATCATTGCCACTCTACCCATGTTTTCCTGTTGGTTTTAAGATACTCAACCCAAGACCATGACTAAACATCCCATGTTCTTCCTATAAAGTGTAGGTTTTTTCTCTTTTATGTATTGGTGTTGTGGTTTGAGTGAGGAATGAATTCTGAATTTTGAGTACTCTTATGGGTGTTATTGCATTTCCTATAACATGTAGGCCTTTTCTCGTATGGGTGTTATTTAATTTGAATTTCTAAATATCTAAATTTCTAAATTCTGAAATGAATAATAAATTTTGAATACATTGGATGGGGATTTTTTTATTGGTGTTGTTGCTGGTCTGGAGAGGGGAGAGGGGCCTGCTGATGTGGTGCTGAGCAATTGTATACCAACAGTTTCAAAACTGTTGGTATATATACTCTAATATAACTATACCAATGGTTTGTTATAACAGTTGGTATAGGTTTATACCAATGGTTATAACCAAAACATTTGTATAGCCTTATGGCTTACCGTATCCCATTTATACCAATAGTTTACAAACGTTTGGTATATGTTATACATTAATACACATAAACCAACAGCTTGTAGAAAATTGTTGGTATACCATCTATTTTGACACCTATACCAACAGTTTTCACATAACTATTTGTATAGGCCTATTGTCATTCCTTACTTGGCCATAGTTTAGGGAACCATTGATTTACTATTTATGAATGGTTTGTAGGCCTTTGCCAATGGTTTACAACCGTTGGTAAAGTGTAAAATTCTAGTAGTGATTAATTCTATCTAGACATGCATCTTAGTATAAATTTAGAATTCGTGCTTGACATGTCATTATTTTTAATAATAAAAACCCCAAAAAGAATTTAATAACTATCATTTAATAAACAAAACCAAAAAAAGATATATAATATGTGAATTAGATAATTAAAGTGAACTACATTGAGAAGGATCCTCAAGAGAGACGACCATGGTCTGCCACTATGCTGCACTAGAAAAAACATAATTATTTTTGTCCACACCCCACGATAGACATGCGTCAAAACTGAAGCTATTTTCGTGGAGCCAAAAATTATTTCATTTTCTTTTTCAAATTTCACTTCATATTTAGATTTTATTTCATTTTAAAATCTATAAAATTATTCCAATATGTATTCAAAATAAGAATATTATTCATGGAAAAGTTACTCATTGGTGAAGCAAAAACAAGAAGAAGAAGATGAATATTTTAGACGAGCACAAGTGCATGAACTTAGAAAAAGAATTGAACAACTAACCAAAAAGGACGATAGAGATTTTGATTATGTTCGTTCATTAATGGATCATCCCAACCCTAATCCATAGAAATAACCTGAGAAAGTGGTGTATGAAATTTCACAAATGATATTTGAAATTGAAGAACCTAAGGAGGCAAGGGAGGAAGACGTACCTACTGAGCTATAAGTGGGAGATCAAAAAAGTTTTGATTATTTATTGATTAAATGTGAGGAACTACCTGACCTCACCATACAATACAAAGAATACGATTCAACACCACAAAAGTAAGAAACCACCCAAGTGGTGGAATTTGAAGTCAAGATGGTGGAGCCCGACTACCTGCCTCCATCCTCAGAGTGTCTACACCAAGAGGCACTTACCACTGAGTCAAAGATTGAAGGTAAATCAAATCAGCGAGTTGAACCATTCATTGACTATATCCATTATAAATTTATTAAAACTGAATTCTACATCAGTACTTGTGGTTTTGATTATACAGAATCAGAAAATCTCTACTATGACTTGGAAGATAAAGAAGAACCTAGATGTGCATATGCTGAGGAACATATGGATCTCATTGGATATGTTGAATATTTATTGAAGGAAGTTCATGAAGAGATACCAGTTTATTTTCCTAAGTAAACCATAAAAAATCTACTTACATTGATGGCGAAGAATTTGATCTTGATACATAATGTTTTAATATTATTCAAATTGAATTACACTCTGACTTTCCAATTGAATATTCTTTTGATAAAGAATGCCTAAAGGAACCAATGGACAGAGAATAAGAGGTTTCACAAGTAGTATCCAAGAATTTGGAAGATTCATACTTCATCCTACCCCCACAATGATAGATATACCTCAATCTTAAGGGGGTGGGGATGTAGTGTACTCTATCCATGGATCATTACTCACCCAGAAGGATGAAGCACAAGAATGGAAAAGCCACATGTAGTGGTTCAAATCAAAGAAGCTTCATCCTCCATCAAACTTGTGATAACAGCCGGTACTTCCCTCTAGAGGTAGTCAAAATTCAGGGCTATGTTAGAGGATAATACCAAGATTTATGTTTACTTTCTTTCTAGGAATTTAGATGTCAATTTATTTTCTTTGAAATAAATTATCATGTGGCCCCTCCCTCTTTTCATTTTGAGCTTAAATGAAATGATCATTGTGATTAATTGAGTAATTTTCTTTTGTTGGATCATATTGGTAGAAGGAAGCCCCAAACAGTGAATAGGAAGGACCAAGTTTCATTGAAAAAGGGTGTTCAATTTTAGTGTTTTTTCTTTCAAACTATCCACATTTTTGTCCACAACATGTTTTGAGCTATAAAGATAAAATTTCATTCCAAAACATGAATTCATGTTTTACTTGACTTATTTAAAATAAATTAGTTTCTTAAGAATCCTATGATGACATGTTTTAGATTTCAATGTTGATATGATTAAATGATTGAAATTAAAAATTGAATTTTTAAATTGAAGCATGGTATTGAAGTAATGACTAATGATTTGAAGGAATTAATTGATTCATTTAAATGAATTTTCCCTACCATCATTCATGCTTTGAATTTATTAAGTTCATGTGAATTGATTTATTAGTCCTGCCATGAGTGATTGTCTAATGTTATATTTCCCATTCTCAAGAAGATTTCTAGACCAATTACTTCTTATGTATTCGTGAGCATATTTCTTGAGTAATCTTGGGAAATGTAACCAACCATAACTTGTATTGAAACTTGTCAAATCAATGATTGTGAAAAAACACATTTCAAATGATAGAGGCATCCTTTGAAAAATTAATTTTTGTTAAAAGACTAACTTTACATCAATCGTTCTTTTAGCACATAGAGACCATGAATGAAATTTATAGGAATGAGTCATGTTTGAATCCATTTTTATCCATTCCTACCCTCCTCTGAGTATTTTCATTATAGTTTAAAGTTGAAGTGTGTGGGTAAAGATAATCATGGTGGACGAGATGATATACATTGTAAGGAAGAAGTGTAGCGGTTTTATTTTGGTAATTGTAAAATTTTGCGGAATCACTTATTATACTGTATTTTTTCCCACTTGAATTAAAAAAAATTAAAAAATTTCAAATAGAACCAACAAAAAGATAAAAAAATGGGTTATAATTTTGGAAAACCCAAAATTACCATTTTCTAGACCGGCAATCTTATTAGCGTTTATGGTTAGGTGATTGGTGTGAGGTCTGATATAATCATAACTTTGAATAAAATAAAATAAATTACAAAATAAAAAAAATATTCAAGAGGGTGAAAAAATCATTCATTTTTCTTAATTGATCATAATATTTTCTTTGAGTTTTGGGAAGTTGGTGTTGCTACTATGAACGGGATAATTTCATTATATTTATACTTTTGATATCATGCATAGTACATAATATGTTAGCCTTCTCCTTGAGGCTTAATTTTTAAAGAATAAAATCCTACCACCCTTAAACCTCAGAGTCAATAGAACCTTAATTTCAAGTCCTCATGATTTTATGTTCATTTTGTGTTTACAAAGTATAGAATGTATTTTATTAACAAGACTATTGATAAAGAGCATGTTCTTATGATATGAGCATAAATCTACTTTCATTGTTTAATGAGTAATGAGAAAAAATAACCAAAAGTGAGGTAAATCAAGACTTGGCATGTTTAATAATAATGAATCAAGGATCTTGAATGAATGGAAGGAGAAGTTCCATCTATTTTCAAATGGTAAAAGTAAAATATATGAACTATTTGTTTCCTTGAAAAATTGGAAATTAAATTCATATTTTTAAATTTTTTTGAAATATTGATTTCACATTGAAAATTGTTTGATTTAATTGAATTGGAATTTGAATATTGGTAATATTGGTGTCCTCTAATTTCTATGTTGAGATTTTATGCTTGAGGGAAAGCATGGTTTATGTGTGGGGGTAATTGAGAGAGAAAATTTATGTGCATATTTTTTATCAAATAATGAGGATTTTTTTATTTTATTCAATGAAAAAACAAATTTATATCAATGGTTTATTAAAATAATAGGTAATTTGAATTTTAGAATGATTATCAGAAAAATTTAGAAAAGTGAATAATTTTGGATTTTTTATAGAGTTTTACAACAATGGTATTTCTATCATTTCTTAAAAAATATAATTCCAAAATTCATGATTTTTATCTTATAATCATGATTTTATTTCATTCAACATTATCTTAAGGTCATATAGTTGATTGAGATATCTATTAGTGCAATACATTCAATGATGTTTGAAATTTTTCTAGGCAAATAGAATGGACCCCACCACTATAACAGATGAAAAAATCAATATCCTCACCTCATATTTTTATGACTCCACCTATGATAGCACTATAACACTTTCGACCGACCATAAAACAAATTTTAGGGTATTTTTTAATCATTAATGTTTCCATTTTTCGTTATAATTCTTATGACAACTTCCGGGGAATTTCAGCTATAAAAAGCCTTATTAAATGAAAATTCCAAAAACCTTTAATCCTATCTCTAAATGAGCATAAATTTGGATAGTTAATGGAAACCGCATTATTGAATAAAGTTTATTAAGGGTTCCACACATTAATCTAACATTTAATAGGCCATCAATGTGAAATATTTTAGAGGAATGAATTCTTCCTATAAAAGGAGGCCCTCGCCTTCTTCCCAAATCCCCAGCTCGACACCCACAGCTAAGGAGGGATCCCACCAGGGAATGATCCACTTCTTCTCCTCTTTCCCCCCTAATTTATTCTTTATTTTTTATTTTAATTTTATTTTGGTATTATTTTTAAATTGTAATTCAAATTTTAGTTTTATTAATCCATGTCTTTGTGTTTCTCCATCCACTTTTATTCATTTTTACCCTCTATCTCTCTTCTCTTCTACCCACTCCACTGAGTAATATATTACTCTCATAAATGAGAGGCTGACCCTGGGACTTGGCCTGGGGGGAGGTGAAGGTGATCATTAATTTTCTTTAATGTTTAATTTTATCTTTGTAGATAGATTTGAGTAGCATGCACAGGTAAGGTGAATGTCTCCGATGTTGTGACTAACTCCAATGACATAAAACTAACCCTAGCCCTATTATTTTATTTATTCATTTTTTCCTCTCTCCATTGGTTAGTTCATCTCATGTTTTATTTGAGCTAATCAATTTATGAAATGGCTTCAATTGAACTGGGTCCTGGAAGATGACACATTCTAGACAAAGGTGTGTCACCGACTTGGATTAAAGGAGGAGGTGGAATTGAAAGTGCTCAAACATTATATGATATTCCATAATTTATAATTAAATAATAGTAGTTAAAACATGAGATTTCATGTTTGGACTATCAAACTAAAATAAAACATATAATGGATCATAATGATTGAACTTTTATGAAACCCCCAAAACCAAGTTCTATATTTTTAATTCATTCGGTTTAAACTTGCATCTTAGTATTAATTTATAATTTTAAATTCACATGTCATTATTTTAAATAATAAACAAACCCAAAAATATTTTCATCACTTTCATTTAATAGAAAAAAACAAAAAAATAGATATAATAGGTGAATTAGATAATGTAAGTGAACTACATTGAGAAATGTCTTTAAGAGAGACAACTCTGGTCAGCCACTGTGTTGCACTTGGAAAAATATAATTAATTTTTCCCATGCCCCGCGACAGGCATGCATCAAAACTAACATTTTTTCTAAGGAGACAATCATTATTTTATTTACTTTGTCTATTTTCACATCTTAGTTAGATTTCATTTCGTTTAAAAAAAACTAAAAATAAGACTTCCATGATGTATTCAAATTCAGAATATTATGCATGAAAAAATTACTCACAGGTGCAGGAGCAACAACAAGAAGAAGATAAATATTTTAGAAGAGATAAGGTGCATGAACTTATAGAAAGCATTGACAAATTAACCAGAATGGTGGATAGAGATTTTTATTTTGTTCGTGCATTAATGGAGTAACCCAATCCTAATCTAAATGAATAAACTGAGAATGTGGTGGAAGAAATTTCACCACATATAATTGAAATTTAAAACCCGAGGTGTCAAGGGAGAAAGAATTACCTGGTGAGCTAAAAGTTGGAGATCAAAAAAGTTTGGATGAATTCTTGATTAAATGTGAGGAACTACCTGACCTCCCCATACAATAAAAAGAAGAAGATTCATCACCACTGAAGGAAGAAACCACCCAAGTGGTGGAATTTGAAGTCACGATGGAGGAGCCCAACTACCTGCCTCCATCCTCAGAGAGTCTACTCAAAGAGGTACTTACCGCTGAGGAAAAGATTGAAGCTGAACCAACTCAGGTAGTTGAACCATTCATTGACTCTATACCTTCTAATTTTATTGAATCTAAATTCTAAATCAGTCCTTGTGGTTTTTATTATAGATAATCTTACAATCTCATCTATGCCTTGGAGGACAAAGAAGAACGAAGATGTGCACATGTTGAGGAACATATGGAGCTCCCTGGACATGTTAAATATTTATTGAAGGATGTTAATGAAGATATTATATTGGATTTCCCAATAGAAATCATGATAAAAGATTCTTACTTTAATGGGGAAGAATTTTATTTTGATACTTCATGTTTTATTATTATTCAAATAGAATTACACTCTGACTTTCCTATTAACTATTATTTTGATAAAGCATACCTTAATGAACCAATGGACAGAGAAGAAGAGGATTCACAAGTAGAAACCTAGAAGGAGGATGATTCATACATCATCCTACCCCACCATGCAAGATGTACCTCATTGTGAAGAGGGATATGGTGTACTCTATAAAAGGAGGCCCTTCAATCCTTCCCAAATAATCAGCTCCACACCCATAGCTAAGGAGGGATTCCATCGGGGAATGGTCCACTTCTTCTCCTATATTCACCCCTCATTTATTATTTTTATTTTATTTGAATTTTAGGTTTGTATTAGTTTTCAATTGTAATTAAAACTTTAGTTTTATTAATCCTTGACTTTGTGTTTCTCCATCCAATTTTCTTCATTTCTCTCTCCCTCTCTCTAGTTTCTTCCACTCACTCCTCCAAGTAATCTCTTACTCTCTGAAATTAGAGGATGAACCCTAAACTTGGCACGAGGGGATGTGAAGGTGATCATGAATTTTACTTAATTTTTAATTTTTATGTTTGTAGATATATTTGAGCAGCATGCACAGGTAAGGTGAATGTCTCCGATCTTGTGACTCTCTCCAATGACATGCAACTCAACCTATCTATATTCTTTTATTTAATCATTTTTACCTCTCTCTATTGTTTAGTTCTTCACATGTTTGAGTTGATCTAATCAATGGATGAAACGGCTTTGATTGAACTAGGTCCTTGAAGATGAAACATTCTATAAAAAGGTGTTCCACCTACTTGGATTAAAGGAGGATGTGGAATTGAGAGTTCTCAAACATTCAATGATATTCCACAATTTATAAATAAAGGAAGGTAGTTCAAAAAAAAGATTTCATGTTTGGATTATCCAACTGAAATACTACAGATAAAGGAGAATAATGATTGAACATTTAACCAACCCCCAAATCCATGTTCTTTCTGATTAATTTATTATTTTTGGACTTGCATCTTAGTATAAATTTAGAATTCTTTCTTCACATGTCATTATTTTAAATAATAAAAAACCCAAATATATTTTCATCACATTCATTTAATAAAAAAACCACAAAAAGAGATAGAATAGGTGAATTATACAAAGTAAGTGGACTACATTTAGAAGGCTCTTTAAGAGAGACGAAACTGATTAGCCATTGTGCTGCACAAAGAAAATTTTATTTTTTTTGGTCCATGCCCCACGACAGGCATGTGTTAATCTCTTGTGAAAGTAATTCAGACTTATTTATGTACTAACGATCTTCCATAAACTAAGAAAACATGAGGTCACACCCCTTGGTTAGTTCCTCAATGGTCAAAATCAATGCAAAAGAACGGTGTGTTCCATGGGTGTCCTTGGGTTGGGGAAACAACAACCAATGTATCTCAAATAACCTAATGTCATCTCTAACTAGTCCTACCACATCTATTTATGTTTAACACATTAAAATCAGGCCCATGCCGAAAAGTCTGGCGGGAGGAAAAAAGGTCAATAGCTCTATAAGCATCAAAATTCGAATGATGAATCATCACCAGTGACTGATCACATCAACACTGTCAATACCCTATTCGCTCAACTCATGACACTGGGCTACAAAATATGGGATACTGAATGTGCTATTATTCTGCCCTAATTATTTACAAATCCATATGATCAGTTGATCATCAACATAACCAACAATATCATGACGGACATGTTTATTCTCAATAACATTGTAGCTATGGTTCCTGAAGAAAAAAGTCAATGAAAGAGCAAAGTGAATGAAAAAAAATTTGCACCAATCGAAGACATTGTCAATAGAGAGAGGAAGGACGATGGAGCATGATTCTAAGTGGGATCCAAAATCATAGAAGCTCCAAATCAAGAATAATAACAAAATCACATGTTACAGTTGTGGAATGTAGGGGCAAACCAAAAAGAATAGTTGGAACAATAAGAGTGGTGGAATGAAATCTCAATGAAATATGACGAGTACTTACTGAAATGGAGACATACTAGTCAGCGGAACTTCAATGATGGATGGAGGTAGACATCATCTAAACAACGCATGGATAATTGATTCAATAGAAACATGGCTCAATGGGAATGGTTTGATCAGTATGAACATATCTCGAAAGGACTTTTTTACATGGGGAACAATCACACCTTGAAGATCTTTGGATTCAGTACCAACAAACTGAAGATGCATGATGGTATAATTCGAACCACCTAAGGAGTACGCCATGCAATGATCCTGAAGATTGACATATTTTCTTTGGGTGGATTTCATGACATCAGGTGTAAGACTCACACTAACAATGGAGCAGAGAAGATTGTGAAGGGTGTGCTTGTAGTGATGAAGATAGAGAAGATCTCAAAGAATCTATGTGTTATTTAGTGTGAAGCATACAAGGAGGTGGAGAGAGTTGTTACAACCCGTCCCTTCGGGGCCCATGTCATGACTACCCCAAACTCGTCTTCCATATGCCAGAGGCTGACAACTAGCACTAGAAAGGTGAGTCCCTGTAATGGGAACACGTTTCTTTATTAGCTTGTATTGACACATAGTCTAAAAACAAAACAAGATGCAACCACACAAACTAGAACACAATAAGATGCAACCAAAAAGTAAAATGCTGTTGTAAAAGAGTGTTGAATGTAAAAAGGGGCTGGAATACAAGCCCAATTGTAAAATTACAAGTATGACTGGTAGTACAATACAACTGAAAGAAAATGGAATACAACACGAAGGTAGAAGTACCACACAGGTTACACCATGAAGATAAAACCAAGAAGGTAACTCCACAAATGTAGAAGTACCACACAAGTAACACCACAAAGAGAGAAATACCACACATGTAACACCACAGGGAAAATACCACAAATGTATAAGTACCACACAAGTAACACCGCAAAGCAAGAAGTACCATATAGGAAAAAGACTCATCTCACAATCAGGTATAACATAAGTACAGATGTATAGATGATTAATCATAAAATATAGCATCTTATTCTTTAAAGAAGCACTACTGATGACCCAAACAGGATCGATATAAAACTAACCCCCACTCACCCACACAGGATCTGACCCACAAAGGATCGATATGAGTTGACCAACACAAAAACACTGAGCACAGACACACACAGGATATAAACCACATAGGATCGATGTTCTTTCATCACATTGCAGCCTACAACAGGTTTCCTTGCACCCGGTATGCTCATGCTCTATAGAATCTTCCCCTTGAGAACATATTGATTCATTGAGGACATATATAAATTTCGGGCTCCTCCCTTCATTGCCTGTCCAAATCATTCCTCATATCGAATAATAAAAATAAATAATATTCCTTATCAAATATTTGTATTGAATAAAGGATATGAAATTATCAATATTTTCCCAAATAATAAAATAACTATCAAAATAGACATTGTCTGTAAAATGGTAAAGGGTTTAGGAAATAGTAATATGCATGATGAAAGGAATGGATAACTAGGGGAAATTAAATGTTCCATGATCATAGAATATTGAATATTTCAAGGGGAATAAAAAATGATTAAATAAGTTAATATGAATACTATCCTTGGACAACTCAATAATAAGACACCCAGAGGAAAAATAATGATGATATCAATAATGAAATCTTAAGTGGAGTAAAAATAAATGTTTACTGATGATGATGAATAGAAATACTATAAAATGATATTTATAAAAAATCTTGGAGGAAAATATCCTTTTATTATGAAAACCCTTTTTGAAAATTTTTTCTTTGAAAATCAATTTTAAAAACATTTTCTTTAAAATTTAACCTTTTATACATGAAGAGTAATCTTCAAATAAATGATGGTGCATAAATCTATATATGTAATATGAGGTAAAATAACATTCTTCTTCCATTGTTAAAGGATAGAAAAATGAATTTTAATTAATGTGATAATAAGATTCCATTGAAAAAAATGGTAAAAGAAAAAAGGGAAAATATTCCATTACCAAATCATTTCAAAAAAATTGAATTTTTTTTATTAAAAAATGGGTTTTAGAAGAAAACAGGTTCTATGAAAAAAGAGATAAATAATGTTTAGTTTTCTTAAAAAAAATTATAAAAAATATTGAGTTTCAAAGAGTGGAAAAAATAGTACTAATAATTGAAAATGGTAATGAATAACCAGATAATAATGAATGGTCTTATTGGAAATGGATATATAATATCCTATAATGGAAATTCCATTGAATGATCATTAATACTAGTTATAAGGAAAATAATCTTTAAACATCCCAGAGTGTCCCATAATACTCTAAAAAAATTAAAATCATATGCCTGATAAAGGGATAATATTGAATGAATATTTTAATTACTATAAATATAAAATAATTAATGATATAATATATCAAAATGGATTGTAGATACACCACACAAAATAATTAAATGGTGAACATGTCATTTATCTCATAGATGTAAAATGTAAGATGTAACTACCTTACTTTGAGTTTCATTTTTGGTGTAAGTCCTTTGACTTCCTATAAAATAAACTTTTGTTAATTTTATAATTTAGTGAGAAATTTTTTCATGTTTTAAATTAATTTTATTTGACTTTATATTATGGTGTATACAAATACTTAATCTATTCTGTTTACGACAACTATTTACATGAAATTTAGAGTATGCGTCAAAAACAACATTAGTAGGTCAACTATTGTCAAAGGGGTCATTATATGACATCTACAGAATAATAATCATGAAATAATTATCATATTCATTCATTAATTATACCATTAAAATAAATTATTAAATATTGTTATGAAAAATGAACTAAGATTACAATCATGGTGAAGGTAGGTCGTACGCATGCATGAGTGACATTCTTATTTTTCAATGATTGTTGTGGGAAGAAGGTAAGTAACACCAAATATTTCCAAAATTACCAATATAACATAAATAAAATATTATTTAATCATATATACTTATTTATATAATTATTTTGGTGTAAAGTGAGTCACATCGTGTCGAGGAGGCAGTAGTCCACAAATCTATGAACGATTTTATCACTTTTTAAGTGTGTGAAAGGGTAATAAAGAAATTTATATAGATATATATAGTGTATTTAAAAAATGTAATTATTTTATTTATATCATATAGAGGTTGTTTATTTCACATATTTTTAATTATATTCATTCTTTATTCATTCCATGGATCGTGTGAATGAATCAAATTTGCTTTGAGGGGGTGGTAGTCCACACTTCCTCAAATGATGTTATTGTATTGATGAAAAATGGAATGTATTAAAGGTGTGTTTTATAAAAGGATTAAATAAGAATAAATAATTAATAAATATAATTTATTTCATATAAAAATATCTTTTCCATCATAATGGCCAACTGTGAAAGTTGGTAAAGTAAAATGAACAATCTTCGTTTTGTGAGGCAGTATTTCACTATACACAGACACAAGATGTTCATTACTGATTAAATGTAAGTATGTTTATGTGTTGGTATTCCCCTTATAATAAAATATACTATTATATTGAGCATATGGTTTTTTATTCAAGAATAAAATAATAAGATATGAGGGGTTGGATAATGGAAATAAAATAAAAAATCTTGAGAGGAGATGTTACCTCTTAATCTGGTAACTACATTTGGTTTGTACCAAAAGGATTCCTTGTAAAGCTTTCTAACCAAAGGGAGGATTCAAGGTCAAGGGTAGGTATTTTGGGAATCTTTATGGGAAGATATTGGTTGAAAGTAATTGGTTTGAGAGGTGTGATGAATGAGGAGAGGTTGTGATTTTTTATAATGGAGGAAAAGGAATAAATTGATATTTTGAAAACAAGTTAGGTTTAACCACATTTTTACCTAAAAAAAGTCATAAAAATCCAACCAAACTCAATAATGGAAGGTTAATGGCTTAACTATTTCCATAAAATTGGTTTTGGACAAATCATGAACTTGATCCATACATTGTGGAAATGAAAGATGATATGTTAGTAATCCTATGCGATCAAGGATCTCAAAGGGGAAAATATTCCTCGTGCTAAAACATCCCTTTCTTTACAAAGTGTATGAATCTCTTCCATGGTTATATTCAAAAGAAAACTTCTTCTCTAACATCAAAATTAAAGACCCTTCTATAGTCGACAATATATATCTTTTACTGACTCTAGGTACCATTTATATGTTTTTTTAGGGACTGAAACTTTTTTGTCACCACATTAACTAGATTAGGTCCATGTATCGTTCATTCCACAACATCATCTCACAAAATTTTGAGTTCTACATTGCTTTACATTCAAATATTAATATAGATCCATTAAAATACTCGAGTGGAAGTTGTTTTTATATAAGAACTCAACCAATGGTATATATGGATCACATCCTCCTTTAAATTCCATCAAGTGTGATCTTAGCATGTCCTCAGGTGTTTGAATATTCCCTTTATATTTTCTATTAGTTTGGGGGTTATAGGTCATGCTAAAATTTGATTTAGTACTAAAATATTATTGAATTCTTCTATAGAATTTATAGGTGAAACTTGTATCACAATAAAATATGATTGAATGTTGAACCACATGAAACCTCACCATTTTCTTCACAAATATCTTGGAAATTTTTTCAAGTGATAAATCTTCCCAAATAATGATAAAGTGGTCAGTCTTGGTGAGTCAATCCACCACAAACCATATCGTATTTTTTTGTGGCTGCTTTTGGGAGACTAGTGATAAAGTCCATGGTGATATTCACCCATTTACACATGTTTATAAGAAATGGTTTCATCATTCCTTTGGAATTTTTTCTCCCTACTTTAACGTGATGGAATTCCAAACACCTTGATATATACTCTGTAATCTCCTTCTTCATGTATTCTCATCAAAAGTGTTCTCAACGATCATGGTACATATTGGTACTTCTATGGTGGTGTAGAAAGATAGACTATGTGCATTAAACAATAGAATGGTCTTTATCTCAGGTGATGAAAGAACAAAAATCATCATTAAAAACAATTACACCATACTCATCAATTTGGAACTCATTTAGATCCCTTCCTTTATTTATTTCAAGTTTTTTAGCTCCAGATCATCCCTTTATATCTCCTTCATCTTCTCTTAGATAGATGGTTGGGTAATCATTTGGGAGTGGTAGGATGTATTCCATGTCATTTTGATTTCAAGATATATCATTTTCATATACAATAAGATAAGGTCTCTCTCAATTATCATCATGGATATAGTAGCTTGTGTTTTTCTGTTAGGAGCATCATCTACCTTATTATCCTTTCTCAGATTGTAGTGAATAGAGAAATCGTAGTCCATGATTAGATAAAACCATTTTCATTGATGCATATTTATATACTTCTATGTGAATATATACATTCGAATCTTATTATTGGTATATATGTAAAAATTCCCACCATAAATATGGTACGACCAAATATTTAGAGTAATGATCATATCTTCTAACTCTAGATCATGCGCCAGGTAGTTCATCTTAAGGATCTTTAACTATCATGAGGAATAGGATATCACTTTATCATTCTGCATGAGTACACAACCCAAGAATTTCCTTGAATCATCACTATATATCACAAAACATTCTCCACTAATTGGTAGTGTGTGTACTTATTAAGACCAAGATGATAAGGATGACTATAATATTAAGGTATTATTTTTGGTTTTCAAGGAAGATTAAGATGAAAATAAATCATCTCACTTTTTATTTGGTGAAAATCAACTGACCATCGTATTCAAGAAAATAAGACTCACAAAGGATAAGAAAGTCTATTGTATTGGGAATATGTTTTTGGGATTAAAAGGAACATTATACTCACCCTACGTCTAGAATGAAAGGTTTAATTGTAATGGGGAAAATCAGAGTCTTCCTGACTTCGATGAAAATACAATGATGCTTTGCTGATCTTGGAGTTCTCATAAATCATTAGTATTTTATAATACTATTGATGAATGATTGATAAAATAAAGAGAAGAAAAAGATTGTACCAATCATATTCAGTTTGATCATAATCATAGCAATTGTATTCAGGTTGAGAAGGAAAGAAATATGTTGATAAAATATAGGTAAGTAGCAACACTTTACGTGGTAGGTTAGATGATGATGAAGCTGATATTCAACATAATCAAATTAATGAAGGAATTATGGGTACTTTCAGAATGTTTACGAAAGAATAAATTTGATGAATTTGAATCATTCCTCTATCAATATCATCATAATGATATTTCTGGATAAATAATTATTTAATGACAATCGAGGATGATCGTAATGAAGGTGCTAGTTTTTAGTTAAATTAAATGCAAAAAAATTTAAATCCTAAAAGAAAGAAGTTAGAGAGAATCATAATCAAAAAATAAATAGTCTCTTAATGTTGATGCATTTGATTTAGTATGTCATCATATTCATCAAAGGAAGAATTTTTTGCGATATATATTCACCGGTATCATTTTTAGAAGAGAAATAAGTTGTTGAAATTGAAGCTACAGATACTGGTCCATCGGACTCAGTATGCCATCATAATCATCAAAGGAAGAATTGTTTGAAACTGATGAATTAAAAAAAATGAAAAGTATGTGGTGGCTAATATGAAGAATAAATTTAGAGATTTATAAATAATTTAGTCAACCATTTAAAATAGGTTTATTTACTTTTTTTATCATTCAAGTGGGTCAAGACAAGAGATAAAGAAGAATATATTATTTTACATCTGCCTTCATCATAATGAGGCAGATCATAATGACAAATCAGAATGGGAAATTAGAATCAGACTAATTATTTTAATGAAAGTATAAAGTATATATAAATATATTTGAAGATTCATGATGGTTCAGGAAGTGTTGAGAAGAGTTTATTATGGAAATATTCACCTGATATTCAAAGGAATATATAGATTTGTAATGTTTTATTGAGAGGAAAACTTTTCAAGAATCCCACCCAAACCATTTTTTTGGTGTGTATAAAAGAGAAATTACTTTTTAATTTATTATAGATGTAGTATTCAACGTCAATAAGTGACAAGGTAGAGCATTAGATAGAATAAGTGATTTCCTGGTTGAATTTTGTTGAAGAAGTATTTATTATTGAAGAATCATTTGAGAAGAGACAAGATTGTATTCAACTGGTCATCGTGTTGGGCTGAATTATCAGACTAGAAGAATTATATTAGAATTTATATTTTGAAGAAGAAATGGTTCATAATTTTCTCAAATATATTCTAACAAAGTCATATATTTTTCTTATTGTTAAATTAGACTAGGAGAATCTGATTGAGTTTTATAACAAAGTCCATAAAATTTATTACCAACTTCTTGGTAAGAGATTAAATATTTTTTACAAAAAAGAATTTTTTTTTTGAAAGTTGATAATGAAGCATCATAACTTGTTTTGTTACAAAAATTAGAATTACATCATTTGTTCTAGAAGGATAATATGCACTTTTGAATTGATTACATAGTGACACAAAAGTGAAAGGGCATATCCTACTCAATGTATTCCAAACAAAATGATTATATTGTTGTGGATTGTGTGGTATTAGATCATTTTCAAACAATACCAAGGATGTAGATAATCTTGTTTAATAATAATCCTTGACAATTCTTGTGTTCTTATAGATGTGGTTTTAAATTATTTTCAATAGAAAAAGAAATATTTAATAGGAGGAAAATATTTTTTAATAAATAAGGGAATATAAAATAAAAATATATCATTAATTCTCCCCTCCCCCTCTCAGTGATACAATTATCTTGTCTGGGCATCTACAATTATTATTAGAGACGGGTTCCCTTCATTTATTCTTTGATGTAGTTTTGAAGAGAAGTTGATTTATAATTTGAATTTTGTCACTAAAAAAGGAATCCTAGTTTTTGATGGTATGAATTATAATATCTTGAAAGATATAATGATTCCCCATCTTATGTTTTTTAGATATTATTTTCATGAAGAAGTAATAGATGTATTTCCTCTTATTTATGATAAAGTTCATATTAATCTATTTATAAGAATAATCTTGAGAGTGATGGAAGGGGCAATAATTATTAACTATCATCACTTTCTAAAAGTTAATTTTTAAGGTTTATGGGTGTTCCCATAGCTAAAGGTATATTTCATAAGCTGAAAAACATATATGAAGGCAATACAAAAGTGAAGATGAAAAATTACAAATCTAGAGGCTGAAGTATGAAGACATGAAAAAGGGTGGGTTAGAATCTATTGGGGACTTATTTACCGTGTTAAATAACATCAACAACACAATCATATGTCTTAGTTATAGGTTCTAGGATCTATAGTTATTGAAAATATATTAAGAATTATTCCCGGAAAGTTTTATGCTAATGTTTATTAATTAGAAGATATATATCATAAAAAAATTTCAATATATGATTTTCATAGAACAACCATCACTTATAAAATAATAAGGTATAAATATATGAATATAGAATTAAAATTTGATAGATAAATTTCATTCAATATTGTGAAGAAAGATAATTCAAAGAATATTATTATTGAATAATATGAAGGGGTTATTTTGATTCTGAAAATGAGGTATGTAAAAATCTTGCTGATATTTTATCCTCTTTTTCTAAAAATGTGACAAGAGGTATATGTAAATATAAAGGGAATTTTCCCTATAAATGTTTTGAATATGGATTTATTGGGCACTTTACAAAAAAATTTCCACAAAGAAATAATGAAAAATATGGTGATGAAGAAGAAATAATGACAAGAAGGTCCTGGAAGAAAGACAGTTGAAATGAAAATTTTATTCCATAGGGAAGGGTAAAAAAATTTCAAAATTTAAATGGTGTATTTTATTATCTAAAGATAAAGAATAATTATATATTAATGATAAATCCAAAAATTATACTGAGGACGTTGGCAAGAATACTTTCAGTGTAATAATTAATGATGAAGAATTCAAAATCAGTAGTTCTGATTAAGAAGAAACACAACATAAATTTCTTTAATTATAATATTTGAAATATATTTGAGAAATATTAGAAGTCTTGAAAAAAAAACAAGAAGTTGTAAGATTAATGTTCCTCATAAAAAAATTCATGAATTTTTTTTAGATGAGAAGAAAAAAATGAAGCTGGATATTAGTGATTTGAAAAAATATCTTAAGGATGAAAAGAATCGTAATGAATATATGGAATTGAAGTTAAAGGAATAAAAATAGTAGTTAGAAGTTGTCTAATAAAAACTTTGTAAAGATGAAAATAAAATTATATTATCCAAAAATTCTATATATGAAGTTGCTAAAAGTTTTTTTATTTAAAAACCTGATAAGGATAAAAAATGTAACCATCAAAATTTTATAGAAAAGATAGAATTATTTTTTGGAAATAAGAAAGCGTTGAAATTTATGTATGTGGCTATGATTAACAAAGGTGAGAATTCATAAGTGTTGGAAGAACCTGAGTCTAAAAATGTTTCTAAAAATTATTAATATGTAAATGTATCTATTATTTCTTGTTATGACAAGGATAAAAGGAGATATAAGCTAAAAAAGAAGATTCGTATTGATAACAGAAAGGTTGGTGGTCAACAAAATTCAGATAAGAAGGTTGATAAGAAACATATTCATAACTCCAGTCAGTATGGAATCTATAGAGGAAAATAATATTTCTATGGTTACTACTGGTATTGTGATGGAATCATAAATAAAACAAATATGTGTTGGTTCATCCAACAACAGTACTGTTATTCCATAGGTTATGAACGTCATAGGTTTAGGGGGAGTCAATCTTCTCAAAATAATAAGTATGAAAAAGTAATTCTAATGAAACCTGATAATGATAGTGTAAAAATTAAAAATATGTTCCAACCCCAAGAAACTATTTGTGAAAGATGTGAACAACCAGGTAATCTTTCTAAGGGTTTTATTTTTTTTTTACCAGCACAATATAATTTTCATAACATTTCTCACAAGTAGGAGGTGAAGAAAGAAAAATCTCTTGCTGTTAAAACTACACTCAAATAATTTAAAGGTGAACAACCATTGATTCTTGATAGCGGGTGTTCTTCACACATGAATGGATATTTAAAATTTTTTTAATAATTTAAGAGACTTCAAAGAGGTAACTATGAAATTCAACAAGGATGAAACAATAATAATCAAAGGTGTTGGGTCAACTATCAATGGGAAAGTAAATTTTAAATCTAATAAATATTTATATATTGATGATTTGAAACATAAATTGTTGAGTGTTTCACAATTTTGTGATGATGGTAACAAATTTACCTTTGGGAAAGATGTATTTTTTGAGAAAATTGATAAGGATGAAAAGATATTTACAAGAGGCCAACATACAAAGGGAAACTTATTTGAAGTTGGTGAGTTCAAAACTCTGGTTACATGGGTATGGTAGAAGAAAATTAATTATACCATAAAAGGATGGGAAACATGTGTCAAATAAAAAATTGTAAATAATGAAAGTGATATTGTGTTCAAGATATTTTTAATTTTCAATTAATAAGATATTTTTGTTGCACTATTTTTTATACGGTAAAAAGTACAAATCTGTGTATAAGAAAGTTGAGATTTGTTCAAAACAACCCTTGGAACTTATTCATTCCGACATCTATGGACCAATGAGAAAACAATAAAATTAATGATGATAATTACTTCATCACTTTCATTGATGAATTTAATCACATTAATTGTGTTATGAATATGAAACAAAAATCATATGCTCTGAGAATGTTTAAAGGTTTTAGGAGAAAAGATAAGAAGAAAAGTGTGTATTTAGGGAAAAAGATGAAAACTAATATTGGTGATGAGTATAAGAATGAATAATTTAAAAGTTATCTGGAGAAGAATGGAATTTTTCATGAGTATAGTTCCCTACACAAACCTTAACAAAACGGGGTTGATGAATGGAAGAATTGATATTTTGTGGAAATGGGGAGAACTATGTTACTTGAACAAGGTCTTTCTCATTCTTATTGGAGGCAACCCATGAGTACTGTTGTTTATATTCAGAACTGATGTTTCTATAGTCCATGTGTGTATATGACTATATACAAATTTTTTAATAGAAAAACAACATGTTTTGAAACACTTAAGATTTTTCAGGAGTCCATGCATTATAAAGAAGAAAGGTGGAAATCTGGGAATGTTTTGAGAAAAAAGGTGAAGAAGGAATTTTTCTTGTTTATGCTCTAGAAGGAAGAGGATATAAGTGTTTTAGCAAAGAAATAGAATGAAATTTTTATTTGAATAATTTGAATGTTATTTATAAATATATTAAGGATAAATATAATCAAACAGATAAGGAAATTGAGCAGGATTAAGAATGTTTTGTCAACATTTCTGATAAGGACACATCCAATTTTAATCCTACTAAAAAACAAGAATCAGACTCAGCTATTACAAGTTATGAATAATAATCTCTAAAATCTCATCCCAATATGTGGAATCTAGTGGAATATTAGAACATTTTTGGTTACCAACATAAAAAGGTTAAAAATATATGAACAACAAATTCTATTACATGTACTTATTTGTATTCAAAATTTCAGACGAATGATATGAAATAAGATTTTGAGTATCTAGATTGGGTTCAGTCCATGAATGTATCATTAGAACAGATAGAAAAGAATGATTCCTAGGAACTCGTACCTAATCCAGATAAAAAAATGTTATTGGTTCAATGTGGGTTTCCCAGAACAAAATGAATGAATAATTTGAAGTGACAACAAACAAGGAAAGATTAGTATGTAAATGTTACTCTAAAATTGAAGTTTTTTATTTTGATGATGCGTTTTCTCTGTTGGAAAGGTTAGAAAAAATCATAGTTTTTCTTGTTATTTATACACAATGGAGTTACAAATTTTTTCAAATGGATGTAAAGTCTGCAATTATAAATGTTGATCTTAATAAGGATGTTTACATTGAACAACCTTGTGGATTTGTTGTTTGGGTAGAGGAAAGTTATATGTGGATATTTAATAAATCCTTGTATGCACTAAAGAAATCTATGAGGGAATAGTATTCCGAACTGGATACTTTCTTAAGGAATATGAGTTTTATGAAATGAAAAAATGATAACAATATTTATATCAAAGAAATTCAAGAGTTTTCTTTCATCATAATTTTTTATATTAATGACATTATCTTTTTTAGGAATAATGAAAGATCTTGTGAAATGTTTTTTGAATAAATGAATAAGTTGTTTGAGATTTCCATGTTGGGAGAAATGAAATACTTTATTGGGTTACAAATTTTATAATAGAAGAAACACATTTTTCTTTCTTAAGAAAAGTATTCTAAAGAAATTCATAAAAAGTTCAGTATAGAAAATTCAAAACTAGTTTATACCTCAATATCAGTGGGAACAAAGTTGAGTAAAGATGGAGAAGAACTGAAATTTGATCAGAAAGTGTTTGCAAAGATGATTGGAATTTTTTTATATTTTACTACCTTAGGACCCAATATTGTTTATTATGTTACCTTATGTGAAATATTTTATAGTGATCCTAAATAATCAAATTTACTTTATAGAAAATGAATCCTCAAATACTTCAAAGGCCCAAAATATTTCGATATCAGGTATGATAGCTTAGAAAGTATTTATTTTTGTGGTTATTGAGATGCTGATTGGGTAGTAAATGTTGATGATAGAAGATCCAAATCAGGTGGAGTTTTATTTCTAGGTAAAAGTTATGTTTTTTGGAATATAAAGAAATATAATTCAGTAACTCTCATTACAACTGATTCTGAATATTTTTCTACTACACAATCTGCTACCCAACTTATGTGGATGAAGAATCAGTTATAATACTAACATGTTGAATTGAAGTTATCCTTTATCTTAGGTTGTGATAATCAAAGTGAAATCAACCTTTCCAATAATCTAGTAAAACATTATTATTCAAAACTTATTGATATCAACAATTATTTCATCAGACATCATGCATAGACTAATGAGTTGAGGTTGGAGTAAGGTCCTAAATGGGAACAAGCTGCTGACATTTTCACAAAACCTTTTCCCATGTAAGTATTCTCTAAATTGATCTTCAACAAGGTCATCTAACCTATTTCTCATCAAGGTTGAGGTATGTGTTTATGCTCCCTCTCTCATCATATCGTTCAAAAGTTTTTTCAAGGGTGGTGAAATATTATTATAAATCTATCAATATGGAATCATGTAAATAGAGTGTGTTGTTCGTAAATTGTGACTTCATCATTGTAAAGGTGTGAACTATTATAATTTTTTGTTTGAGTGGTTGTTGGAAAGAATATTTTTTGTATTCTATGGAGGTTAAAAATTTGAGGAAGAAAAGATGAGGAACTTTTTAATAATCACTACATTTGGACATCATGAATTTAATTTCAATAATTCTTGTTTCCTACAATGAATTAGAACACGTAGTCTTATATTTATTGATAAGTAATACATAGCGTGAGGATAAAAATTTCAGTGATTTTGGAACCATTGTTGACAAAAAAATCCAAAGTGGGAGATTTTTAGGACCAAGATGATAAAGATGAATATCATATTTAGGTATTTTCATTTGTTGTTAATGGAGTTTAAGAAGTAAATAAATCACCTCACATTGTAATTGATAAAAATTGGACTGACCATCACATTCAATAAAATTAAACTCTTAATAGTTTAGAAATTCCATCACATTGGGAATATGTTTTCTTGATGAAGAGGATCATCGAACTCATCCAATGTTTGGAATGAATTGATTGATCATAATGGTGAATAATTTGAGTCTTCCTAACATTGATTAAAATGTGATTTTTCTTTTCTGATCTTGGAGTTCTCATAAATCATAAGTAAGTTGTAAAATATGTGATGAAAGCTTGAAGAAAGAAATGGGAGAAAAATATTATTCCAATCATATTCAGTCTGATTTTAATCATGCCAATCGTATTCAAGATGATTAAAAAATAAATATGTTTATGAATGATAGGGAAGTTGCAACACATTACTTGGTAAGTGATATGATGCTAAAGTTGATCTTCAAAGTAATAAAATCCATAAAAAGTCATGATACTTGTTAAAAGTTTATGAAAGAATAAATTTTATTTATTTTAATTGCTCTTCTCTAAAGATCATCATAATGATATTTCTGGATACAGATTTGTTTAAAAGAAGGGTAGGATAGTCATAATAAAGGTTCTCGTTTTCGGTCAGACCAAAATCATGAATATTTAAATCCTTGAAGAAATAAGTTTTTGAGAATCGTATTCAAAAAAATAAATAAGTTACTAATATTGATCCATTTAATTCAGTATGTCATTATATTAATTAGAGGTAGAATTGTATGTTATAAAAATTGATTTGTATCATATTCAGAAGAGAAATAATTTGTTGATGCTGAAGCTGGTGATACCGGTCCATTATCGGTATGCTATAATAATACTTGATGGAATAATTTTCTTGAACTGATGAAAGAAAAGAAAAGGAAAATTATGTGGTGGCCAATATAAAGAATAAATTAATAGCTATATCAATAATTTTTTAACCATTTATTATTGTTTTAATTACTTTGTTTAAAATTCATGTTGGTCATGATAAGAGATGAAAAATAATATATTGTTTCAAATTTGTTTTCATCATAATGAAGTAGGTCATAAGAACAAATTGAAATAGGAAATCAGAATTAGAATGATGTTTACAGAAATTCTAAAGCAGTTTTGAACTTTTGAGAAGATTTGAGAATGTTAAATATGTGTTGAGAAGAGATTTTGAAGTTAATATGAATCGAAAATTCAAAGGAATGTGTAGATTTATAAATTTTGATCGAGTGGGAAATTTTTTATAAATCCCACCCAAACCATTTTTTGGGTGAGTATAAAAGGGAATGTACTTTGTACTTTTGACAAATTTACTATTCACATAGAAGAATAGAGAATACATAGCTCTAATGAGAAGAAGTGGTTTCCATATTTTGTTTTTTTGTATTCAAATGTTCATCATATTGGGATGAATCATCGGACTGGGAAAATCATTTTCAGATGTTTGGACTGAAGAAGAAGTGGTTCAAAATGTTCTCAACTGTATTCTGAAATAGTCATATATTTTTCATATTGAGAAATAATACTGGGATAATCGGACTCGGGTAATTGGACTGGGAAATCAGACAGAGTTTTGTAAAATAAATTAGAAACGTTCTTAGAAACTTCTAGGTAAGAAATTGAAGATTTTTTTTTAAAAAAATTATATTTTTGAAAGTTGATAAAGAATCATCATATCATGTGTTGTTACAAAACATTGTATTTTATCATTTGTTATAGAAGGATCAAATTCAATATTGAATTCTTTATATAGAGCTACATGAGTGAAACAGAATATCCAACTCATTGTTTTCCACACAAAAGGATTATTTTCTAACAGATTTTATGGTATTAGATAATTTCCAAATTATAGAAAGGATGTAGCTATTCTTGTTGAATCGTGATACTTATTAATTCATGTGTTCCTATAGATGTGTGTTTTAATTGTTTTCAGTAGGGATAGAAATATTGAATAGGATTCTAAGGTTATTACATAATTAATGAAATATAAAATAAAAATATATCACTCATTCTCTCTCCCCCCTCTCAGTGATACAATTATCTTGACTGGGAAATTACAATACAAGAACAGTGATTAGCCTCTTCTTGATCTCCATAAAGATTTCCTCATATATTTCATCCGTAAATAATTTAACCCATTTTGTGGTAAATTAGTTAGTTGGCTATAAAATAATGATAAATTTATCACAAAATGTATATAATAACCATCTAATATATAAAACTATAGATTTCTATGACACTAGTGGTTCTAGGTTATTCTTCAATTTCCTTTTTCTTTGAAGGGTCCACATAAATTCCATCACTTGTGATCACGTTCCCCAATAATATTACTTCTTGCATCCAAATGTCACACTTTTTAAACATAGAATACTTTTTCTCCTTCTTTAATATCACCAACACAATCATTAGATTATCTTCATATTCCTATTAATCTTGGAATAAATTATAATATAACCAATAAACACAACCAAAAATTTGTTGAGGTGCTCTCTAAAGAATATATTCATCAAATCTATAAAGATTGTAGAATAACTAGTATGTATGAAGAGAATTACTATAAACTCATAGTGCCCATAACTTGTAAGGAAAGCAGTCTTATGAATATCTTCCTTCTTCAACTCTAGTTGATGATATCCATAAAAAAGATACACCTTCCAGAATTATTTCACACCTCGTAGTTGATTGAACATGTCCTCAATCCTTGGTTGAGGATAATTTTTATTTTTGGTGATCTTGTTGACATCTTGGTAATTGATATACACCTGTTTTGATCTATCTTTCTTCTTGTCAAAGATCATTGGTGTACCCCTAGGTGATGTACTAGGGCGTATGAACCATTTTATCAAATGATCTTGTAGATACTTCGTTAACTCCTCCATTTCAATCAAGGCCATCCTATATGGGAATTTTGATATAGGAGTGGCTCTGGGTATGAGATCTATTGAGAACTCTACCTCACGATTAGGGGATTCTAAGTAACTCTTTGAGAAATACATCAATGTATTCCCTAACAATTGGCATTTCCTCTAGGTTAATACCATCCTTTGACTCAACTATTTGGGAAAGGTATGCTTCTATAAAGGGTATCAACACCCACACTGTTGATGTATTTCCAAAGATGATTCATGATATTCCTTACATTTTTAGAGGATCAAGGGATGGTTCGGAATATAAATTTTTTTTTCCCAATTGTTGATTTCTTCTATATATAATGAAAGCCAATACATGTCCAATATAGAATCAAATTTCAACAAGGTAAATATAATTATATTTTCAAGAAGAATCATCCCAAATATGATTATAGGAGAAGAGTCCAACACTTGGGTTGTAATGATTACACCACTATTTTTTATGGATATCTCCACTTAAAGGTATCAGTGCTTCAATTCAGTAGTTCTAGTAAACTATTATGATATATATGAATAAGTAGAACCAGAATCAAATAATACTTTTTCTATTATTTAGTGAACAGGAATAATACCTTTTATGAATTCATTTTACACTCCACTTCATTAGTAGTGATGATGTAAGCTTTCCCTTACTCCTTTGAATTTGGTGATTGCGGGCACTAGTTTCCCTCAAGGACATGTGGTTTAGTGCACTTTCTTTCATGACACCCTTGGTCCCAATAGTTGAAGTGTTGAACCATGAGTGGTGAATTAAGATGTTCCTTCCTTTCCTTTGTCATGTTGGTCAGCTTCATCATGTATCTTCAATATTCATTATCATGGTGTCCTTCTCTCCCACACTTTAAGAATTTCCTCATCCATTCGAGGCAATTAACATGATGCTTCTTCCCACATTTTTCACATATGGGTAGTTGTATCCTATTTCCTCATTTTTCATTTGACCCAAAATCTTGAAACCCCAGTCTTCACTTATTATCTCCATAACCATGGGACTATTCATTGAACTCCATATCTACATTAACAGCACATTTAACCACATCTTCAATACTCTAAAATTACTAAATTTATAAATCATTTCAATGGTTTATTTTGAAATCAATAAATAATATATCTATTTTTATATCATTATTGATAAAAAACCCATGGAATACATTTTAATCCTTATTAAGTTTTCATCAAAATCTGTGACAACATCACCTTCCTTTTTCTTTAGCTATATGAATTCACATTGAATTTTTTTTGAAGAGATAGAGGGAAATTATTTGTAAGATATATTTTATTAAATTAATCCCACTCCATCTCTTCCATTTAATCCTTCGGATTTTTGTTATTTATCAATTCCTTTTATTGAATAGCTTCTCTATATAAATGATAAATTGCAAGAGTGACCATATCCTTTTTAGTAAAAGGGATCATAGAAACGTTATTCTTTATTGAGTTAACCCACTATTGTACATCAAGTGGATTGGAAGTTCCACTAAACATCGATGGTCTTTTTTGCATTAAGGACTAAATGGATAAATGATCCTTCTAGGGTTAATATGGACATTCCACATAGTTCAAGTTATTATTCATATCTCGAGAAAACTATGTAATCATTTCAACAAAGTTTTGAACTCAACCTACCGTGGAATTAGGCATCTCATTTGGATAATTGTTTCATTGTCACTCACACAGGTTTTAGGCCTAGTTTCTCCTAGTTCCTACCATTTTCTAGAATAGAAAATGTTAGAACAAAACATAATTCAATAAATCATTAGTAATTTATTATTTTATAAAATTAATAGTAATGGAATATCTCGTGGTATCCCTATATCTATAAATTTTTAAAAATAGTCTTCTAGAATGTTTTACATATACATAGACTTATACAAATGGTTTTTACACTTGTTTTCTAATCATAATTCCCAAATTAACTAAACCATTCTTAGATACCAACTATAGTGACCCAAATTTTTCATACATTACTATTACATCAGTTTAAAGATAAACAGCATAATAGAGTTACAAATCTAGGATCCAAATGTTTATGTCTTAGAAAAATTAGGCACATAAATAACTTGTACATAATAAAACATAAAAATTTATTTAAATTCTTCTTCATTATCCTTATAAAATCTCACATTATCCTTAGTACATGCAATTACTTAAGGATATACATCAATGAAAGGGGTAAGACAAATGCCCTGTAAGAGGATGAATAAGGAACTTGAATCAATAAAACATGGGTGAGCATAATCATCATATCATAAGGCTAGGATCATTATAAATATCATGAGGTAAAAATGTGATAAATTAATCAAATGTGGAAATGCATAAAACTGAAACATCATGTCATAGTGGTCAACTGCCACATATAGTTGTGAATAAAGCTAGCATCATGTTAAAACATAACATATATGAATAATCATAATATCATCACTATAAAAAAATCTAGCATCATGTTTACATATAAGAAAAATTATCTCATGAGATACAACACATTACCCAATGCATTGGAGGGCTATATAATTTTGGTCTAGCCATCACATCATAATATTTACATAATCATGCATGTCACATAGAATGTGTAACAATCATTCCATGAAATAACCCATGGAAAGGAATGGGTTTCATGAGGATTTCAAAAATTATGATTTCATAAATAATCTTTGGGTTCCAAAATGAAAAATTGAAAAACATATTTTCTATAATAATCTTCATTCCTTTGTTAAAAATAAACAACTCAAGAGGAGTCAAGGATGTGTTTTTTGAAGAAGATTTATTTTATAAAATCATTGTATTTTCCATAAAATCAAATAAAAATCATGTATATCCCAAAAAATAGGGTCGAGGAATAATTAAATTATATTTTAGGAACATTAGAGGACTATTTATTCCAAATATGTCATGAAATATGGACAACGCAATGAAAAAGAGTTGGGTTCAAGAATCCCCTTACCATAATTCCTTCTTTATTTTGTCACTTTTGCACCTCTTGAATAATAAACTGATATTTATTAAAAAACTAATAAATATGTTAATTATAACCATTTATACAATTATTTAACAATTATAATCATTTTTTATATTTATTAATTTCTATTGATGAAATTGAAGTGTGTTGAAATCATGATTTTCCTAAAAATTTCGTGTTTCACTTTGATTTCTCAATTTTCATTCAGAGTCATTTATTGAAAAGTATGACTAAATCCAATAGATTATAATAAAGGTAATTAATTATTTATGTTTTATATATAATTAATAATATCCATCCATGAAGGTGGTTATAAAAATTGTCTTTGAAATATCTCCGTATGTGGTTAATAAACCTTTACTGGGACGTTGTTAAAAGAGAGGGAAATAGAAGTATTGCATTTATTTTTGTCATTAATATGAAAATTACATCATGTTAACATAAATAATATAATTTTAAATTATTGAATAATTAGTTTTATAGTATATGGTTTTTAAATTAATTAGTAAAAATAAGAAATGGAATAAGAAAAAAGGGAAATGTTAATAGAGACTTACTCTCTCTTCAATGTAGCTTCTCTTGTAAGATGCTATTACACCATTGGTGATTAGAGTTGGATTGCTCAAAAATGTCCCTATGTATTGTAAGGGGATTTAGAGGGTGTATTTAGGAAGATATTTTACTTTGGAATGTTTGAGAGGAGTGTGTTTCCAAGGGAAGGGAGAGGAATTATTTATACATTAAGAGATGGGTATTTTTAGAATAAAATATTTAATAAAATAATATATCAAAGGAAAAACATGTAATAGTGAATTTTTGACAAAATAAATATTATATAAATATAATATAATTTTTTTAAAACATTATATCCCCATTATAATACTAATTCATTAAATTATTGAAAATAAAAGTGATGGAAAAAAAGAAATTGTTATATTAATGAATCACTTTTGAATTTAGGTTTTAAAAAGTGATTTTAAGGTTTTAAAATTAATTTTATTTTATTTTAATGACCCATTTATAAAATTAAATATATAATGGTGGATAATAAATTTATATAAAGGATTATGTCATTATTACGTCATGAATGATGTAATTTAAGATACTACGATTATGTGAAAAACTATATTTTTACTATTCACCTAAAAATTGAAGTATTTCATAAAATTACCAAAAAATAACCCTAGGAAATTTTAAAAATTATTCTTTCAAAAATTATATTAATTTAATCAAAATAAATATCTAAAATTGGTAAAATATAATTTTTAATACAAAAATAATGATTTTTACAAAATACAATAAAATACAGTTTATTAAAAATATGCTTTATTTTATTTGAGGTTTTGAATCATGAGATTTATTTTATTGAATTATAATATTTTCATTTACATATATTAATCGTGATAAATTTTATTTATATCATAATTTATTATTTTTTGGTATAATCACTATTCCAATAGTCAGGTTATTATTCCCAACGATTAGGTTACTATTCCAACGGTCACATTACTATTCCAACAGTCACATTACCTTATATATATACCACTCAATTATTTAATTGAATATTAAAATAAATTCCTCTTAAAGATCTATATTTACATTTTAAATAATTTTTTTGGGTTTATTACTATTTTTTATCTTTTATATAGTGTTGGATGTGGGGACAATAATTCTAGTAGATTAGGAAACTCCATATTTTCTCATTTTAGCTTTTCTATTTTATACTTTTTGTCTAGTTGTAATGTTTGGAAATTTTATTGGTTTCGTTGCTGTTTAAGGTAAAAATATTTATTAATATGGTTTTTTCTTGGTTTCTCTATATTTAATATGTGTATAATATATAATATAGTACAACGTGCATTTATTCAAGAAACAAATTTTACTAATAAACATTATGTCATTACAATGGGGTACCAAATCTCCCACCTCAACCTAAACATACTACAGAACTCTAGCTACCTATCTGATGAGTAGTAGTTGAGTCCTTCCTAGACTCGAGTACCTATCTTACTCCCCTACCACTACTATAATAAGAGATGTTCTAAAAAAAACTTATGAAGATGGCCCATCCTGCAGCAAACATGGCACTCCATAGTGGTGTGTGAAAACTAAGGTTTCTTTTGGTGTAACTATATACATAGATGCACTACAATGGAATATGATCCTAAGATGTATTTCCACTACGCTAACTAGTCTTCATGTCATTTCCAAGGAAAAAACTCTCATAGAATCACTTCTTGACACCAAAATAGGTGATCCTAGTTTACCCTGTGGAAATTTCCTGGATACCTCTTGGGTCCTCTATAAGATTCTTTGTTGTGATGAGTTCATGATTCATCAAATCTAAAAAGCTACTCAGAATAAAAACATTCACCAATGACCTAACCTCATAGTGAATTACATCATGAAAATGTTTCTCCCTAGAGATCTCATCAATAGCTAAATATGGCACAAAGCATTGAAGGTTAGTGAAATGTTCAACATAGTCCATCACTAATATTCTATCCTATATCAGATGCATGAACTAATGATACTTCTCATCCCTCAACATATATGGATATAAGTGGCTCAATAAATTCACCTTGAATTTCTTCGAAGATAACTCCTCTTTCTTCCCATCATGATCTAGAATATCCCACTAATGTTTGGTAGGTCCACTGAGAATATACACAATAAGATTCTCCCTCATATTTGTGGGTGTGTCAAGATGCTTGAAGATTGTATAGATTGACTCAATCTAGAACTCAGCTACCTGGGAGCCTCCCTCCCTAGTGAACATAGGTGGATGTGTAGTTTAATCTCTCTCATCAACTCATACATCAAAGGCACGATGAAAATAGTGTCCTTTTCCATGGATTACATGACCCTTAAGAAGTTATTGTGATGATGAAAATCCATTTGATCCTCAAGATCTATAAGAAGGTCTAGTTCCTCTACTTTAGGAGATAACTGGTTTCCACCCTCTTAGAACTCAACTTGAAGATGATGAGGAGTCATTTTATCTACAGGAAAAACAAACTACTATAAACTTGGTCTAAAAATAAAATCAACATCAAGAGGCTATGACAGAAGAGAACAACTACTCTAGGTATCTCAAACCAGGGATTATAAATGTTTTATGATGAAATAATAGTTTATTCATTCCATTTATCAAATATAATTGATATATTATTTCACAATTCATATTGGAAAGTATATAACACATGAAATAAACATGTCCCTATCCTGAAAAATGCATGTCAATATATATATATATATATATATATATCCCTGTGTGTCTATCATGATGCATGCATACTCATATATCACCATACTGGTCTATGAGTGTAATTATCAATAAACAATAACATCACAAAATAACAACACCACACAACATGTAAATCAACCAAGGTGAAATAAAATCAATTGTAACAATAGAAAATCATAATGAATAATCCCATCCTTGGAACTCAAATTTTCCCCCTTATAGGGGATAACCACTCTAATGAATAAGCTCATTATCAAGTCCAAGTAGATCCTAGTCTCTTTTCTACTTTTTCTAAAATATAAAGCAATAGAAAATAACAAGCTGATCCTCTAATAACACTTTGTAATGTACCCAAATCTGGTACTCTTTCTCATGGTGAGAATTATATTGTTATTAGACATCAAGCATGCATCCCCATATGCCGGTGGATATTGAATAGTAGCGAGGCTGTGATATTTATAGTGGGGAGACTATACCCCCCTGGTAAAACATAGTGGAACTAAACCATATTAATAAAAATTATAGTAATAGAGAAATAGTGGAAATAGTATATCATAAAACTAGGACAATAAAAGGAGGAACCTATAATGATGAATAATGTAATTAAAAGCTATGATGTATCAAAAAGTAAAACTGAAACCAATACAAACAAAATAATCTACTCAAATTAAATAATCCCAAAAGGCTCTGGTCCCTATCCCCATATGAGACCAATCTCCAAAATCCATCCCATCTAACAAGAAACAAAAGAATCAATGATAATGTCATTTTCCCTTGCCCAATCCTTCATCCAGGTAAACTCCTCGAGTACCAAACGGTTCCCAAATATGGTGTGACTAAAACATAGTAGGTCGTCACCACCATCCCTAAACACAACAAGTATGATAATAATTATAACCAATAAAGTGATAAATAGGTGTATTAATTAACTAATTAATATAATATATCAATTAACCTATTTAAAAACGATGATGAAATGTCTCTGAGCATGTAACACAACCATTCCATCTATATCCATATACCATGGAAAAATCAAACAATCAGGTAGCTATCTTTGTATAATAATTTCATCCTCCGATCATCACCCTATACAAATGAATTTCAGCATTTGTCCCTTGGTGTAGCCTGGTATATAAGCATTTCAGAAAGAATCACTAGGAATTTCCAACTATATAAGCATTTCATCCTCCAAGAAAATCCCTATATATAATAATTTTAGCATGTATCATTGTGCCAAGACAACTTTATAATACTTTAGACACTACTAGGAAATCCCTATATTCAATCATTTCGTCACCAACTCAACAAGTCATAATCATATGGATATCCTAATATCACATCATAAATCTCAAGGGTTAATTATGGTAATTGCTGTTTTTCTTTCAAATAAACATACATTTATCTCTCAAATGGTCAACAATCATAGCAATAATCAATAAAATATTACCTAGGGATTCTATATCAAGAAATCACCTATGGTATCATGTCATACTCACCATGATATAAACCATTATCCAAGTTCTTTTTACTCAATTATTTTCTCACCCAATAGGTATCCAAAATATAGGTTGCATCAACCTTTGAATCTAAAGGAATCCAATATATGAATTACTATAACTAAACTAATTTATTATAGTGCACATTACATGGTCATAATCAAGATATTTCATATAATTTACAATTAAATATACCATATGGTTAGGTTTAGACTCTATACCTTTATCATGTGATTAACACAACACTTTTAATGACAAAATCCATTAAAGAAGAAGTCACAGAAGATCACAAGAAGAACCTATATTAACCCAAAAACATATCAACAACCAAAACAAAACCCATGTTCAGAATATGTACACTACAATGAAAAGTCATGATAGGTGAGAAGAGGGAAACCAAAGTGAATAAACTCACCAATGATCGAATGTGAAAATGGGACATCTGGAAGGGGGGAAGATAATTCAAAATTTCCTAGAGATCACCCTAGGAGCGAGAGAGGAGAGGCTATGATTAAAAAAAATTAGAGTCATAAGTACACGACACACTTAAAACTACAAGGTATGAGGAATACATGATGTGTTATCCTTTCATGTCATGTATTTCCCCATTTTTAAGTTATGTTCGAAAAACCTTTTTTCCCAGGTGAATTTTTATTTTGATCAAAATTTACATGTTGTGAATCAGGTTCATGACATGTAACCACATCACATCATAAATTAGTTCATGAAATTCATCTAGAAATAGTTACATGTCATGTAACATGCACACAACATATAATTTATCATTGAATAGTTTTTTACTAGCCAATATAAAAGTGACCAAACCAACTATGATCCTTTTAAACTCATAGAAAACCATAGTAATCCCATTTAACATATTTATACATGGAATCCATTAATTTAAATAAGCATACATGCCTAAAATTAAGGTTATTTTCTCCAAAAAAGGCACTTTGTCATCATATAAGACTTAGTCACTAAGGCTTAAGTACAAAGGAAATACCAACAATATATGTTCAATGAAAACCTTAGAGTGGGATGTACCAGGAAAAATATGGGATCTTATAATGATCTTTGTTTTGAAAGATTTTTATTATGTTTCATAAATTTAAAAACCATTATTTATATATCTAAACTTGTTATAGATGGATTTATTTTAATATTTTTAAATTAATGTTTCTTCTTTTATCAAAATAACATTTGTTATGGTAAGGTGAATTTAATTAACAAATTTTTTTATCATATTACACTAACCATGTAATGGAAACTGATAATGAATCTTCTTGACATAACTTGTGCCACACACAATTATGGCATCATTGGCTTGGTCATAAAAATGAAGAGCACTTGACTATGTTATACCAAAATGGATATTTAGATTCTTTTGAACTAAAACCAATTGTTATGTGTCACACTTATTTATATGGAAAAATGAATATATCCCCATTTAATAGAAAAGGTGAATGGTCAAAAGAGATTCTTGAATTAGTTCATACATATGTGTGTGGACAATTCCCATTGAGGCTGGGGGTGGGTTCTCATACTTCATAAATTTTACCGATGATTTTAGTAGAATTGAATATGTCTAAATAATGAGGTATAAGTCAGGTTCTTTGGATAAATTCAAGAAATAAAAGAATGAATATGGGAACCAAATTGGTAATATGATTAAGAAAATCCACATAGAACATGGGGGATAATTTCTAAATCAAGAATTCATTGATTACTTATAAGATTTTTGGATCCTATATTAACTCACTCATCCTTATACACATCAGTGGAATGATGTAAGTGAAAGGAGTAACCACATCTTGTTGGACATGGTGAGATCAGTGATGATTCATGAGAGTATTCCATTATTCTTTTAGGGATTTTAATTTAAAAAAACTATCAAAAATATTAAAAAAAGTTTCAAAAAAAGTGATAAACAGTGTATGATGTTCCAAAGGATCGAATAATAACTCAGATTTGGGGTTGAATTAGTTGTTCAATTTTATAAGTTTCAATAATTTTGAAAATATTAAACACTGAAACTTGTTAAAGTTTATATCCTTGCCATCTTCTAGTAAATACTAATGTAAGAAAAATTAGTAAAAAATATAAATAACATGATATTTACAAGGTTTGACCTTAGTGTGGGAACCTATATCATTTTCATAGACACTCTTATGGGTCTATAGAAATTTTCTAAAATGATTAAGTGAATACAACTTGTGCCAACTCCCATTTTACACAATATATATCCTAATTGTAATGAATATCCTGACTCCTATTGGTTTATAAATTTTTTCTTTCAAAAAATTGTGATAAAACAAAAGAAAAATACATTGTTCAAACTACACCACAAATTCTCATCTCAGAATCCTCATTATGATGTGGTTGGTTCTGATTCTCTCCATCTGATAGGGTTGGGTCTGATGCACTCAATCTGAAGAATTCAGTCTGATGGAATCAGTCTGATGAATCCATTCTCAATATGCATTACTCAAACTCTTCTCAAATGCTCAGACAGATCTTACTCAGTCCGATAAACAAAAATTTTAGATATCCAAACTTCTAATGATATTTGAATATGGAAAGATAACATTGACATGAATTCCGTAGTGCTCTTTTTTTGAACTCACATAAAAAAGATTAAAAGTATGAATATAAATTTCATCTATTTATAGGTATCCCAAAAAGATAAATTTAAGAAACTATAAAACTTTTCCCACTCACTGAAATTAATAAAAAATCCAATATCTATACATATTATAATTTCAAGTTTGACCACTTAAACTCTTCACAAATATTATGAAATTTTCTTATGTCTTATTTATAATAATTCTCCTCATACATCCTAACATTTATTCAGTATAATAAAAATTACTCAACTCATTATGATGGAACTTCCTCATCTCATTATGATGAAAATTATTCATCTCATTATAAATTGAATTCCTAATTAGAGTTAGTCTAATTAACTTTCTTTCTTAGATTCAGTGTGATTGACTTTCCTTCTCAGAGTCTGTCTTGATTGAATTTCCTTCCCAAAGTTAGTTTGATTGAATTTCTTCCTCATAGTCAGTTTATTTAACTTTCCTCCTCAGATTCTACCTCATAGAACTTCCTCAGCTTCAATCCAATGGAATCCTTATAATGATGGAATTATCACTATGATGGAATTTTATTTATGATGGAAACTCCAATCTACCACTTAGAAATACTTCAATCCTCATTAACTATAACTCATTCAGACATAAAAAAACATCTATGCTTAGTACTTCTGGATATGATGAAAACATTTTTCTTGATTCCTAGAATCAATACAATCATTATGATTCCTCTATTTCGTAAAAATATTTTATCATTATAGTTTCCCTGCTTTATGAGAACTTCAATATTATCAATGTACTATATGACTTATATAGGAAAGTATTACAACTTCCCATAATTTCAACACCATCTTTATTTCTAAGAAAAACTCAATATGATTGGTTGCACCTATTCTCCCCCTTTTCATCATAAGGATCACATCACAAGTATTACATACAACTTACGATATTTGATAATTAAAAACTAGAAAAGAAATATTTGACTGATGATTAGAAAGATTAAGAAATTTCTAACTGCTGACATCACTTTCTTCATTCAACCTCTTCACCAACATTCTATCTTTCTAACCAACATTGAGTCCAATGAAACATGAACTTCATGTCAATGGATCTGAGACTGATGGTGTGTCTGATAAAAAACTCTAACTTTTTGAGAAATTCAATGACAGGTGGCGATTAGTTCGATACTTTTCATCTGGTGTTTCTCAGTTCAATCCTCTATGTGTATAAAACAACTTTCTCAAAAACAATACTTTTCTCCCCCTTTATGTTTGGGTTTGAACATTCAGAAACTTTCACTTGTTTTTCAAAAAAAAACTTTTATAAAAGATTAGTTATCAAAAAATAAAAAAAATTATTAAAAAGAAAATATCACCAAATTTCTTCAATCTCCCCATTCGTATTTTTTAACAACACTCATTAATATCTTATTCAACTCTAAGAAAATTTCCACATTTCAACTTTAAAAAACAACTCATGTTTTTGGAATTTTTCCAAAACACACCCTTTATTAAAAGAGTGTTTAGACACCACACTAATAGATAAGGTATTTTTTTGAAAAAAATCCATCCCTTAGCGAGAAGAAAATTGGATTTCCATTATAAGATAAATCCCCTTATCTTTTATATTTTATCACTTTTAATTTTCTGTAAATTTTATTTTCCTCTCCCCTGTTATCTGATAAACACAAATTCATATTCACAAAATAATGATAATTAAAAACATCTTACATAGTAAAAATTTGTTACATTTTCTCCACCTTTGTCAATATAATCCAAAGCATTGTAGGGGACTTCCATATGAGTTTTAGGAAGTCATTATAGGAGTAATAACATGAATATTCAACATCAAATCATCAAACCTTTATTTTGGAATTGACTTTTTGAAGATATCAATAATTTGATACTTTGTTGAGATATATTCCAACAAAACATCTCTGGAAGCAACATTCTCTATTATAAAGTGAAACTTTATATTTATTTATTTTGATCGTGAATGATGGACATGATTTTTAGAAATATCAATTGCATTCTGATTGTAATAATGTGTCTTCAATAGTTTAGAAACCTTTATATTCAAATCTTCCAATTGAACATTCATCCACAATATCTGAGTACATACTTGAATAGTTACAACATATTCTAATTCCACTTTTCCCAAGGTTAATGAACTTTGTTTCTTACTATGAAAATTTACACAACATTCACCCAAGAAAAATGTTTCTCCTAAGGTTGATTTTATATCATTACAATCTCCATCCCAATCAATATTAGTATAACCACGAAACTTCATCTCCTAATTTATTTTTTATAATAATCGTTGTGAATTTTTTCCTCTGACATATCTCATAATTATCCGTACTGCAATCATATTTGACTATTTCAGAATACTTTGATACCTAGAACACATATTTATAGCATAAACAATATCAGGCTTGAGGTTATAAGGTAATTTATACGTCCTATCATCTTACAAAAGTCATTCTAATTCACACTTTTTCCAGAATCATCTTTACTCATCTTCATCCACACTGAGATTGGAGTAGAAACATCTTTATATTCTGCAATTCCAAATTTTTGTAAAAATTCCCTTGCATTCATTAATTAAGATAAGAAAATTTATTTTTCCTTATATTGAACTTGTACGAAAAGGAAGAATGTTAATTCTCACAACATTGATATTTCAATATTCTTTTTCATTTCCTTAGAAAATTGTTTACAAAAATTTTCTTCATCCCTGGAAATGATTATATTATCCACGTGAACAAATACAATTAGTGTTCAAAATTCAACATCTTTTATATATAAGTTTCTATCAACTTTTCCTTTTGAAAAAATCAGCATTCACAAACAATTTTTAATCTTAGAGTACGATGAATGTGGATCTTGTTTTAGCCCATATAAATCCTTCTTCAAACTAAAAACATTGTTTTCATCCTTATCAAGTAGAAACCCAAATGGTTTCTCATTGTAAACTTCTTCAATTTATCCAAATTTATATCTATCTGATACACTTTATAATTTTTATGTGAAGGTACTACTCAAAAAATTATAATAGTTTCTAACCATTAAACATGGGAAAATGTTTCATCAAAATCTCTACCTTCCACCTGTTCATAGCCGTTATAAAAAATATTAGATTTGTTTCATGAAACTTCTCCATATTCCTTTAAAATGTTTTTATAAACCCATTATATGATAAATTTTTTATATTTCAGACATAAAACAAGTTCTTATGTTTCATTTTTCTCAATTTGATCCAACTCTTCATTCATAGAATTCACCCATTCATTAGTTGAATTGCTTATGTGACTGATTCTGGTTCAAATTTTGAGATGAGTGAAGTTTTATTTTCTAACCAAAGAATTCTTCTAGCCTGAACTAGAGCCTTATAATTCCCAAGAATATTTTTAGTCTCAATTTTTTAAAGTATAAAATTTAAAAGTTCATCTTCCTTCATCACATTCCTCATCATACGATTCATCTGAATCTTCATGAACATTACTTTTATCACTTTCATTTTCATTGGAAAATCTTAGTTTTCATTCCTAAAAATCCCCATAATGTTTTTTAAATAAGTTTGATTCTCAATAACTACCACATAATATGATTCCAAAAACTTTTATAAACATTTTTTCCAACATTTGTAACTTTTTCCATTGGGTGAAAAATAAAAGTTACTTCCTCATCTTTCTCATCAAACATTCCCCAATCCAAATTTATTATTTTAAGTAAACATGGGATTGAAAAAACATTGATGTACTTCAATAAATGTTTTTTCTCATATAAAATTTCATAATAACTCATGTTGGTTTCCAAACATAATTTTTTTTCAAAACATGTTAAATAATACTAAAAACATCACTCTAGTGTAACTTTGAATGTTTTTATTCTTCTCACATGATTCTTCCCATTTCCACCAAACCTATATTCGTCCATTATACTACTCCATTTTTTTGTTTGGTATACAGATAAATATACTAATGTTTTATACCATGATCTCTAAGATACGTTTAGAAAGTATTTATAGTAAACTCAATACCATTATCCATACTAAATTTCTTTATATAAACCCCCATCTCATTCTCAACATCTTTTTTTGAAAAACCTGAACATTTCAATAGGCTCTGATTTGTGTTTCAAAAACATAAAGTTTGTCATTTGAGTGAAATTACCAATAAAATTGATAAATTATTAATATATATTTTTTATTTATGTCTCATTGACCCCTATAAATTGGAATTAATAAGTTTAAGATGCCCGATAGGTGGAATCTCAACTTTCTTATGACTTTTATAAGTCATTTTCACTTTCTATCAAGTAAATCAAAAATCATCCACACTTTTTCTGAATTTTTGAAAATTTTGTACATAATCAACTTTATAATGTTTTTTCATTATTTTGTTCCCATAATGGACATGTCTTTGGTACCACAACATATTCTCATCTTTTTCAATTAGATAACATGAGTTTATTAAATTCTCTAACGTGAAAAAGATTTCCACTAGTTCTTTCTCCATTTGTGATGACGTTTCAATGTTTCACACTTCTAATAACACATTAATATTTTCTGAAAATCACATATTTTCCATCATCACAAAGTTGTCTTTAATCTCAGTCATTCTGATTCTTATGATTTATAAAGAACTATTATTCCCAAAGGTATTAGAACATCCTTCATGATATTCAACATGTTTAATGATTTTTAAATCATGTATCATGCATGAAGAACAACCACTGTCAAGTATCCATTGTTTGTTCTTTATTATATTCCTTCAAGGCAGTCTCAAAAAAAATATTTCCTCAAGTTTCTTCATCCTAGATTTATTTTATTTATCTCCCATAAGAAACATGTTCTAGATGGAGTTTCATACATCTTTAGACATGATGAAAATCCAAATCACATCTTCCATAAACTTTTTCCAGACATTTAAATTGATTTTTTTGGCAGGTTTCTATCTTCTTGTGATTTTTTTTTCTAACTTACTATGTGTTAGGGAAGTTATTCATTCTAATTTCACTATTTCTTCCACTTTATTCAAATATTATTTTGTGAAGTGGTATGTTATGCCAAATATTATAAGTCATGTGCCCATATATTCTATAGCATAAATATAATCCATCAAATATTAATTTTTTATTGAAGTATGATTTTTCTCTGTAACCAAAATTAAGGTTAATAAATCCTTCCTACCCTAAAATACTCTGGGTGTATACCATATTTCCTTCTAAGTGAGTTATAATATATTGTATATGTGATAGGTTTATCACATTCATTCGCCACCCAAACATTCCTATTAATTTTCTTATCACTTGAAATGATAGAAAAATCAGATGAAACATTATTTTTGGTGTGTGAAGAATTCACCTAATTTTTTATTTGAGATTTCTCAAGAAAATTATAAGTCTTATATTTTACTACTAAAGATTTATTAAATTTCTCATTCATATTTATCAAGTTATTTATAGAATAAATAAGTTTATATTTAAACTTATTGACTTTTTTTTCTTATATTCCAATTTTTTATTGAGATCTTCAACAATCCTTCAATGTTTAGTGATTATTAGTTTGTAACATAAGAACCCTTGAATGTATTCTTCCTCAGACATAATGACATACATTCTTACATTAGAAACTTCTACACAATATTTCTTCAGTACTCTAATTTTTTACTAGATATTTCTATTTTTCTAAATACATAATATATGTTATGTTTTGAGTTGATACTAACTATATGATTCTTCACCACCATGTTCCCTATCTAAGGAAACTTTTAATTTGATAAATTTTTCAATGAAGGATATAATGTTTTTTTCACTTTCATATTTTGAAGAATTTTTTTAGTTGATTATGATTCAACTTTATTACTTATCATTTTTTTTCTAGTAGACTTATTCTTGTGTTTATTGGATGAATTTTCTTCTTCATAACTTCTATTTCACTTCTTTCATCAAGGTGTTTCATCAGAATATTCTCGATACTCACCAAATTTATTCTTAGGTAAATTCATAGTAAAGTGTCCTATTACACCACAATCAAAGCATTTAAGAGTAAGTTTACCACTATAATTTCATATTCATCTACTATTGATATAAGAGACATGATTTTTTCATTCAACTTATCATCTTCTTTATCTTAAATGTAGCAAGGATAATCATGATGAACATTTTGAATTATCATCTTTCTCACTGATTCAAAATCTATTTCATCATTCATGTTTTTTTAACATTGGAGATTTTATCATTTCATACGTAATAATAAATTTAAGCAATTCATCAAGAGATAAATCATCATTATCTTATAAAGAGAAAATTTTAGAATCAAACCAATCTGAAAAGTTTCACATGATATTCATCACAATTGTATAATCGTAAAAGACATCTCCAAAACCTTTAATGTTGAAAACTGTAACATCTTAGAGCAGGTTCCACACACTCGTACCTCCAATCGGTCAGTCACAAGACCTCAAGCATACCTCCCCATATGTCAGAGGTCGTTGATTAGTAGTAAGGGTCTAATATATTGGTCATGGGGAGACTTTACCGTCTTTTATCAAAGTAAATATACCATCAAAAAATAATAAACAATATATTAATAACATGTAATCATACCCTAAAAGAACCAGTATCACAAGATGACCAAAAATGAAAATACAATATCCAAAGCTAAAGAAGAAAATATGTCATGCCAATATACATGTCAAGTGTCTAAAATGAAACCCAAAATAAAGACATTGACGACTCCCCCATGCAGGTCCTGAATATTGTCTGGTTCCCTCATCCATCATCCATCCCATATCAATGGTCTAACATAATTTATTTTCCCTTAACATCTCTAGAAAGAACAAACTCTATTTAGGTACTGATCTAGCAGCCCAAGTAGGGTGTGAGTACAACTCAGTAGGTGTCATGCCCCCTCCTAGAGGGTCCCATGCTGTGACTCCCGAATCCCACCTAAAATAGGCTAGTGGCTAGTGACTAGCACTGAGAAGGTGTATCATTGACATGAGAGGTCTTAGCTTAAGTACCTATACAGAAACAAACATATCCAAGCCTATAAAATGATGAAATGTAAAAAGAATTGAAAACCCATGCATTCATACAACTAAATTGCATAACTAGAGTATAAATGTAAGTAGTATAAAGTATTTAGGGCCAAATACAATCCCCCCACTAAGAGTTTTAAAACAAAAGTACAACCTAAAAGTAAGTATTGGGACTACTTTCAGAAAGTTGTAGGAACACACCACGAGTTTTCTTGTTCTCACTAAGAACCTCCTGGTCCTGAACCTCCTAAGACTCTATAAAAATTTCAATCTTCTTCACTATACATGACACATGAAGGAAACCCCCATGTATGGGTGAGTATAACAATACGTAGTAGGACACCCCGAAAGCAAAATATATACTAGTAAAACTAATATTTTCCACATTTTTTATAAGCATATCAATTTTTTTAACACAACTAATTTATCAATATGAGCTTATATGAATCAATTTTGGATTTATGGTGTGTTTTTAGCTAAAATGTGAAATGTGATTAAATTATGGATTTTTGACAGATTTTTACGTCAAGGGTATTTTGGTCCTTTACATAAAAATATAATTCCAAATTGAATGATTGTTTTTTAGAATACTTATTCTAATTCCTTTAACTTTTTATTCTAGACTAGAGGCTTATTCAAATATATAAAGGCCAGAAAAAATCATTGATGTTTGGAAATTGTCCGGGCTGACAGCGTAGACCCCACCTTAGTAACAAATGTATATATCTATCCACACACCTACAATGGAGTTGATTATAAATGGATATGAAGTAGGACACATATATGCAATAACTAACTAAATTTCATGGAGTTTGCCTCCCATTATGGTGGCAAAGAGATGTTATACATTGAAGGAAGCTTCCTGGAAACATCAACTAGAAAAAATACATTATCAATCAAAAATACATAAATCCCTCTCGAAGAGTCAAATGAATATGAAATTTTGAGGTCGATTGAGAAAGTCATTAAATAAAAACATTTATGAAAAATAGAAAGTGTTAATCATCCCTTTATATTACCAATAATGTGCAAACATGAGGAGGACAATTTCTTCCTATTAAAAGAGGGGAGCTCCCACCTCTCATCTCATCCCATTTTCCAATACATTTATTTCGAGGAACCAAGGGGAGATCTTCACCAAGGGAGGATGTTCCAAAATTGTCCCCTTATCATATTATTAATTTATATATTTTCTTTATTTTTTTAGATTTCAATTGTAATTTATATTTTTAAAAAATTCATGCTTGGTTTTTATTTTTGTGTTTTCTTCCACCGAACCACCCTCCTTTATTCTCCATATTTTATCCTTGTTTTATTCTTTTATTATTCTCATACTTTCTACAATTACCTATTACACTAAAAAATGATGTACTTACTCAATCCTTGGCTCGGGGGAGGTATGTGTCAATTTCATTTATTCAATGGTAAAATTATTAAGTTTTATTATTTTTTTGATGAGAAAGAGTGACGTGAACATGTGTGGTGATAGCCCACCAGGAAACTAATCTCAAACATATTTCAGTTATTTCATTAAATATTTTACAACCCTTACACTAAATACAAGCTCTTAATATGATGGATTTGAGCCCTTCAGTGGTTGAAATGGCATACGATAGAGCCAGGTCTTGGAAGTTGTCACACTCATTATTGAGTTGTTACATCAACCTTGATTAAAGTATAAGGGGATGTTAAGATTTCTAAATGAATTCATATTTCAAACCAATTAAGAAAATAATAGTAATTCAAGAATGAGATCTCATAATTGAATTATCACACTTTTTTTAAACACCGACTACAACAAAAACGGGATTTATCAGCACTCAAAATGGGCTTTATCAGAACTATTAATGTTCTATAAAGCGTAGCACTGATAAAGTTATATTTTATCAGTTATAAAATGCTCTAATAAAAGAAAACTTTATCAGCGCTAAAAGAGTGGTGATAAAGAAAGACTTTATCAGCGCTAAAAAAGTGCTGATAAAGGAAGCCTTTGTCAACGATCATTTAGCGCTAATAAATGTACATTTTATCACTGCTAAGAGTGTGCTGATAAATGTTTATTTTATCATCTCCTTTTAGTAGTGATAAAGGATTCATTTATCAGCACTAAAAATGCAATGATAAAAGCCCTGTCTGCTGCAAAAAAAAAATTCTACAACAGCACCACCAAATAGCACCTGCAAATAATTCAGCATCTATACCCATTCATAATTAACACATAAAGAATAAAAAAATTACACCAATTATACCCATAAACCATTAAAACATAAATCATATGTTAATTAAATACAAAAAGAATTATATTCAGAATTCAAGGGGTTGGGGAGGTTGTTCAGGGGTTTTAGGTGGCTGTCCAAGGGGGTTAGGGGTGTCGGGGGGGGGGGGGTGTCCAAGGGAGGTGGGGGGGGGGGGGGGGCGGAGGATGGGGGCTGTCCAAGGAGGGCGGTGGTGTCTAGGGGTGTCTAGATGGTGGGTGGTGTCTAGGAGGGGGTGTCTAGGTGTGGGGGGCTGTCAAGGGGGGGGGGTGGGCTGGTGTCCAGGGTATCGGGGGGGGGGGGGGCTTTCCAAGAGGTGGGGACAGTCCAGGGGGTTGGTGGGCCTGTCCAAGGGGGGTGGGGTGGTGTCCAGGAGGGTGGGATGGGGGAGTCCAGGGGGATCGGGGTGTCTAGGGGGTGAGGGTGTCCAGGGGGTAGGGGCAGTCCAGGGTGTTGGTAGGTCTGTCCAAGGGGGGTGGGGTGGTGTATAAGGAGGGGGTGTCCAGATGGTGGGGGGCTGTCTATGGGGTGTCCATGGGGGTGGAATGTTGTCCAGGGTGTCAGGGGGCTTTCTACGGGGTGGTGGGATGTTCCGTTGGGAGGGTCCAGGGGGTTGGTGGGGCTATCCAAGTGGGTGGGATGGTGTCTGGGAGGGTGGGGGTTTCTGTCCATGGGTGGGGGTGTCCAGGGGGTTGGGGGTATGCAAGTGGTAAGGTGGTGTCAAAGAGGGGTGAGGGTGTCATCCAAGGGGGTGGTGGTTGTCCAGGTGGGGGTGTCCGAGAGGGGGGGGGGGGTGGGGGCTATCTGAGGTGTGGGGGGGGGATGTCGATGGATACGTCTAGGGGGTGGGGGTGTATCAGGGGTTGAGGGGGCTTTCCAGGGGGTGTGGGGTGTCCAGAGGGTTGGGGGTGTCTAGGGGGTGGGTTGGTGTCCATGGGGTGGGGTCGGTCTAGGGGGTTAGTGGGGTTGACTCTTACACATCACAAAGGTCCCATGGATCATTCTCATAATGTATCAAGACAATCCGAATGCGTTTGGTCACATTTTTAGAGGTCAGTTGTTCTGTTCACTTAAAATTGTGTCCAATTTAAACAGAAGAGAGTCCTTTTGAGTGGTACTGGCAACAACATGCCGCATATTGAGGCGGGTATTTCACATACATGTCACAATGGCCCCGTGGATGGTTCTACTAAAAGATCAAGACAATAGGAATGCGTTTGGTCGAATTTCCTTAGGTCAGTTGTTGTTTTCACTTAAAAATTTGTCCATTTTAAACAAAAGTGAGACTCTTTGAGTGGTACCGGTCACACCGTGCCTCGGATTGAGGTGGGGATGACACTTTCACCTCAAAATGTACCCGTGGATCATTGCTAAAAAGGATCAAGACAATACGAACACATTTGGTTGAATTTCCGTAGGTCTGTTGTTGTTTTCACTTAAAAATATGTCCATTTTAAACAAAAGTGAGACCCTTTGAGTGGTACGGGCAACACCGTGCCTCAGATTGAGGTGTGGATTTCTTGTGCACGTCCCTAACAAACATGTGGATCATTATCATAAATTATAAACACAATCCGAATGCGTTTGGTCAGATTTTCGTATGTCAGTTGTTGATTTCACATAAAATCTATCCAATTTAAACAGAAGAGATACCCTTCGAGTGGTACCGGCCACACTATGCCTCATATTGAGGTGGTGATTCCTCATACACACCCCCAATGCACATGTGGATCATTATCTTAATGTATCAAGACAATCCGAATGCGTTTTTTCAAATTTCTGTAGGTTAGTTGTTGTTTTCACTTAAAAATCTGTCCATTTTAAACAAAAGAGAGAGCCTATGAGTGGTACCGGCCACACTGTGCTTTGGATTGAGGAGGGGTTGACTCTTACATGTCACAAAGAACCCATGTATTGTTCTCAAAATGTATCAAGGCAATCCGAATGCGTTTGGCTGGATTTTTGTACATTAGTTGTTGTTTTAACTTAAAATTATGTCCAATTTAAACAGAAGAGAGACCCTTTGAGTGGTACCGACAACACTATTCCTAGGATTGAGGTGGGGATAACTCATACACATCCCAAAGGACTAGTGGATCATTATCCTAAAACATAAAGATAATCCAAATATGATTGGTCAAATTTCCATAGGTTAGTTGTGGTTTTCACAAAAAAATTTGTCCATTTTAAATAGAAGAGATACCCTTTGAATTGTACCGCCCACACCGTACCTCGGATAGAGATGAGGATGACTCGTGCAAGTCCCCAATGAACCCACATATCATTCTCTTAATGTATCAACATAATCTGAATGTGTTTGGTCATATTTTCATAGGTTAGATGTTGTTTTCATTTAAATATCTGTCCAATTTAAACAGAAGACAGACCCTTTGAGTTGTTCTGGCGACACCATGCCTCTGAATGAGGCATTTATTACTCATACACGTCCCCTATTTACCCATTGAACATTTTCTAAAAGGATAAAGACAATACGAATGTGTTTGGTTGGATTTCTGTAGGTCAGTTGTTGTTTTCCCTTAAAATTATGTCCATTTTAAAGAAAAGAGAGATCCTATGAGTGGTACCGGCCACACCATTCCTTGGATTGAGGTAGAGATGACTCATTCACATCAAAAATGTCCCCTGGATCGTTCTCATAAAGGATAAAGAAAATCCAAATGCATTTGGTCATATTTCTGTACGTTAGTTATTGTTTTCACATAAAAATATGTCAATTTAAAAAAAAGACCCTTTCAGTGGTACTGGCCACACCGTGCCTATAATTGAGGAGTCGTTGACTCTTAAACATCAAAAATAACCCATTTATCATTCTCATAAAGGATAAATATGATCCAAATGCGTTTGGTATGATTTTCATATGTCAGTTGTTGTCTTCACTAAAAATTATGTCCATTTTAAACAGAAGAGAGACCCTTTGAGTAGTACCGGCCACATTGTGCCTCGGATTTAGGCGGGGATGACTCATACACATCAAAAAAGACCCTTGGATTTATCTCCTAAAAGATCAAGACAATCCGAATGTGTTTGGTCAAATTTCCGTAAGTCAGTTGTTGTTTTCATATAAAATATTTTCCATTTTAAAAAAAGTGAGACCCTTTGAGTGGTACCAGACTCACCGTGTCTCAGATTGAGTCGAGGATGACTCATGAACATCCCCAAAGTGCCCGTAGATCAATCTATTAATGGAGAAACACAATATTAATGGGTTTGGTCGGATTTCTGTTGGTTAGTTATTGTATTCACTTAAAAAACATGTCCAATTTAAACAGAAGACAGACCCCTTGTGTGGTTCCGGACACACCGTGCCTCAGATTGAGGTAGGGATGACTCGTGAACGTCCCTTACACACCCATGGATTGTTCTCTTTAAGGATAAACACAATCTGAATGCGTTTGTTCTGATTTTCGTAGGTCAATTTTCTTTTCACATAAAAATTTGTCCAATTTAATTAGAAGAGAGACCCTTTGATTGGTACCGACCACACTATGCCTTGGATTGAGGAGGGGATTACTTGTACACATCCCCAAAACACCCTCAGATCATTCTAATAATGTATCAAGACAATCCGTATGTGTTTGGTTGAATTTCCGTTGGTCAGTTGTTGTTTTCACATAAAAATATGTCCATTTTAAACAAAAGTGTGACTCTTTGAGTGGTACAGGACACATCGTGCCTCTAATTGAGGTGGGGATGACTCGTGCACATCCCCAATACACCCGTGGTTCATTCAAATAAAGGATAAACACAATCCTAATGGGTTTGGTCAGATTTCCATAGGTTAGATGTTGTTTTCACATAAAAATTTGTCCAATCTACACAGAAGAGAGACCCTTTGAGTGGTACCGGCCACACCGTTCCTCGGATTGCGGTGTGGATTACTCAAACACATCCCCAACGAACCCATGGATCATTATGTTAAAGGATCAAGATGATATTAATGTGTTTGGTCGGATTTTTGTAGGTCAGTTTTTGTTTTCACTTAAAATTGTGTCCATTTTAATGAAAAGAGAGACCCATTGAGTGGTACCGGCCACATAGTTCCTCGAATTGAGGAAAATATGACTCATGCACATCAAAAAGGACCTTTTGATAATTTTCATACTGTATCATGGAAATCAGAATGCGTTTGGTTGGATTTTCATAGGTCAGTTGTTTTTTCACGTAAACATCTGTCCATTTTAAACAAAAGAGAGATCTTTTGAGTGGTACCGGCCACACCGTGCCTTGTATTGAGGCATGGATTTTTCTTACACGTCCCAAAGGACCCATGGATCGTTATCATAAAGGATCAAGACAATACTAATGCTTTTGGTCGGATTTCTATAGGTCAGTTTTTGTTTTCATTTAAAAATCTATCGATTTTAATCAAAAGAAAGGCCCTTTGAGTGGTTCAAAATTCTTGCATGTTGTTTGTGTATATCATTTTTTAAAATGGGGAATTGACTCATTAGAGAAAGGATATTTTATTTAATAAAAATTACAATATTCCAACGAACATTTACATACAATAATGTGTCATCTTTTGATCCCCTAAGCCCCTCTCAAAAATGACCGCTAATTGTACACGTCCCCAAGTCAGATATTTATGTTATTTGTGTACAATATGTAATCAGGTATGTACCCCACTGATTTCTGAACACATCTATATCTTTGTGTGAGTATGATGCTTTTCAGCAGTCAGAGTAGTACTGCAAAATATAAAAAATAATAATTAATAAATAAATTAAGCAAACTAGTAGTTGTTTTTGAAAATACCTCTTTAGGGAAGCTTGTTTCTTGATGAAAATCTATCTCCTTCATAAATTTACAAACATAATAACCGAAATCATTATCGTTTGTTTGTTTTGGACACTGTAAAAAAATTGATCATTAGGAGAATAAGTAACTTGTGTTGATATGTGTTTGGATAGTGAAATTTTATTATATATACCCTGATATTTGTCTAGACGTAGTACTTGCTCACCACCTTATGCTTAGCCCCTATCCTCGTTCATTTTTTTTTATGACAACTATACACCACCCTATCATAACAGAATACTCATGAAAGGATAATATAAATTATATTACATGATGTTTAGACCTAAAACGTAGGATGTAGTGTCTTACAGATTCACAAACTCTATCATGTGTGGTCAGTTTGATGGATATCCTTGATTTGAATCCAAAAAATAAATCTTTTGGGAATCCAAGATCACATCAATTAGCATCCAATGTTTCCTAAAAACACAAAAAGTAATAAGTAATAAAATAATTCAAAATATAATTTATATGATTTAATCGTAGATTTTTACCCCTGTATGGTTGGTATTAAGAAGATTTTGTCATCTATAATCTTGATTTCAAATGTTTTCAGCAAGACATTCAATATTTCATTCTTTTTTTTATGGCACTATTTTCATCAGATGTGATGATGTGGTATCAGGACTGACGAGTCCAAATGTTGGTTCGTGTGAAAATTCCTTCAACTATTTTTCATATATTTGTCTCCCAATAATATAAAATGAATTTATTTATAATTTTTACATTAGATCAGCTTTTAGAAAATCAATTCATGGAATCATACCTCATATATATATATTAAAAACTATGATGCCTAGCCAACCATTTTCAATGATCTCATTTACATTTTTAGTAGTAACGAAATCTTGACTTTCCACAACATATATATTCTCTTCGAAAACCACTCTATGACTACTATCACCTCTTAGCTTTGTATCCACACGAGTCTTCAATGCTAGTAAATGTGGATATAGAACAAGTGGTGTTAATGTGATTTCAGTAGCTCCTTGGGATCGGTTGGTTGACCCTTTAGATGGTTATGAGATTATGTTTGTCACCCCCTTCCATTTCTCCATCTATAATAACATTCATTGTTTTATACCCTTTTTACATTAATTGTTAAAGGTTTACCTTGAAAAAAAGGAAATAAATACCTCTTTGGCCGTTTGTACTCTTTCAAGTCATGATGATCATGAATTGAATGTCCCAATAGCCTTTTCGATCATATTAATATAATCATCATCACGTGGAATAGGCTGCTTTACATTTGGCTCATGAGCTACAATAATCGTCACTTTCAGATGATCTTTCAGAAGTAGTCTATTATAAAGCATGTAATTTGTGATGTTGTATATTGTAGCCCTTGCTACAAGGTGATAGGTGGGTGTTGACAGATATAAATCACAATCATTATCACCATGTAGAAGTTTAGTATATGAAAAGTATCAGTGTTTGTCAGATTCACATTTCATGGAAACAATAATTAGAATATTTATTACCACGACTAAGACAAATCGTTGAGGGGAATGGCTCACCTCAAAGCTGGGGGGGGTGGGGCGGGATCTTCACACTCTGGTTGTTCCTGAGTTTTTCCTTCTCCTTGCTTCCCACCCATAAAATTTTCTATCAAATCTCCCAGCCATTACAATCATTCTTTAAGTGTTTCTAGTTTTATGCTCATTTGTTTCAATGTTTCATCTCTATCATTCGTTTTTTTCTTCTTCTAAAAATATACTCGATGTGTCACCCCAAACCCCGCACCTCTCACGTTACTGTATTTTTCTGGCTACTTCAAAGCCGTCGATAATAGGTCTGTATCCACTATAGGTGTAGCTTATTCCTTTGACTATCAGATATAATAAAATAACTAATTATTTTTATATAATATCAATTTATAACAAATATTTTTATTGTCGTGTCATACTTACACAAGTTTCCCACACTTTTTGTTTGTTCTCATATATTAGCCTCCCTTACTTATTCACACGTACCTCCTTCCAAAGAACATGATGTGGGATGGATGTATATTTGGTTTTAGACTCATCAATCTACAGATAAACATAGAAAGATAATTATGATGTTGTTTGTTGGCACCAAACTATATTTCTATAAATTTAAAATACATTCCGTTTTCTTTTCTAGTGGAGCGTAACCAATCCTTGTTTTCTGATAGGGGTATATTGGTTTTGATGCACGTTCATTTTTTTCTTTATAGAGATTCTGTTTCATAAATGAAATATTGACAATCAAAGTGAGGAATACATGTATCCTCAAACAACGTATTATCACCCACAATGTAACTAAAACTTCTCATCCCCACGGTGGACAATAAATGCATCCCATGCTTCATGAGATATTAGGTGAGCATAGAAAATGGGTGGGTGTGGGTTTATTTTACCTTTGGAATATTTCAGGTGACATCTTGTTAAAATAGTGTGAATACCTCGATGACTCCTTCCTGCAAGCCTTAGTACATAATCCTTGTGTGAATCATCTACAATAAATGTATTCTATAAGATATTGAGAAGAGTAAGGCACTGTTTAATTATTTTATTTGCTAGTAAATTAAAGAAATAAATTAAAAATGTTACCGTAATTTCTTCCCAGAACACTACCTTCAGCCCACACACAACATGGTGCCATGAATCTATATCAATCAGCACGCATTTCTGCATGAAAAATCCAATGTAAATAATAAAAGTAGCCTTTTTGAACTCACATGTTGGACTGATGCATTCCATCCGACGTCAAATTTGATTCCATTTCTTTTCTCCTTAAGTTCTATGACTAAAACCGTCAAACAATGACGCACCTGTGTTTTCTACAATGTTGATCCTTCATTCCCAACCATTTCATCGATATCAAAATCATTTATATGTTCATATGAAATAGTAGAAAAATAATGTGCCGATGTTTGTTGGACCTCAACATTAGGAGCAGGAGGAGCTGCAGCAGCAGGAGCAGCAGGAGCAGCAGCATGAGCAGTAAGAGTAGTAGCAGGAGCAACAGCTGTTGCAGCAGCAGCCGCAGCAGCCGCCACATTATCTTGAGAGACTTGTTCATCCTCAAGGTTAGAAGCACTAGAATGTGCAGAAGTCATTATCTACAAACGTGGTTGAGTAGTTAATTTAGATTACATAAATTCAGTAATGATAATATAATAACATGAGATAAAAAGATCTATATTACCAACAAAATATAACTTGTTTATTGAACTCTCTTTATTTTATTCAAATGATGACAGGATTTGACCCATCTATCGATTATCCAAGTCCCTTAATTTAGGTCTCCATTAACATAAAAAACATCATATACATTGGGACCGCTCCGAAATGATTACCACGTACCACTGAAAGGATCTTCCTCAACTGAATTTTCATCAGAACCATTAGTAGTTTTGGATGCTAACAGAACAATCGACCACATTTGGTTTGCGGGATTAGGAACATAAAAAACATGTACTGTTCGTGATTCCATTATAAACTATTCATCTTTTTTCCCTTCTTTACTAAAATCAACTTTCACAAATCCCCATTCATCAATTTTAGCACCATTGTTGTTATCAATGCATTTTAATTGAAAAATCAGCAATTAGAATGTCATATAATCCAACATCCATATTAGTTTGATAATTCCAAAGTATGACATATTCACATAAATTGGATTTCTATCCTTACTACTAGAGACTTGCATCACCTCATCCAACTGTGTAACTCCACTATTTTTCATTGTACTATCTTCATCATGTTCATTTGTATATAATGAATAACCATTTATTACATAACCACTATATGATTATACATACACACATGGTCTTGTGGCTAGCCACCGAAGTCATTCTGAAATTGAATTCGAATTTTCAACCAATTGTTTAAAAATATTGTCCCGAAACCATCATATAAACTGGTTATTATGTGTATTTGATAACCATTTTTCATCACTTGATGGATTCAACTACCAAATAATTTCTTTGTGAGTTTCAATATATGGAGCAACCTCCCAACTGTTATGAAAAACATAATGGTGGGCCTCCTCCAGATCTGTAATGCTGATTGTCACAACAACTCTTCCGGAAATTCCCTCACCCTCAATGCGTCCGGTGTGATGATATTTAAGGAGACCAATGATTTCAAATCAGATAGGTATTCGGTAAAAAATTTAATGGCTTCCTCAACTATATATCGCTCCAGAATAAAACCCTCTAACCGATATCGATTTTTTACATAACCTATCAAAATCATCATATACCATTCAAAAGGATACATCCATCTATAGCGCACAGGACCACAAAGTTGAATCTCTCTCACCAGGTTAATCATCAAATGAATCATCATATCAAATAATGTTGGCGGGAAGAACATTTCTAATTCACATAATATGATGACAATTTCTTTTTCCAATGCTTGCAATTTCTCCGGGTCAAAAACCTTTCTACATATAGATTTGAAAAAGAAATAATGTTTTCTTAATGTATGACGAAAAATCATGGAAAAAATGTAAAGTAATTCTATTGGAATTAGATCTTACATAAAAACATGGCAGTCATGTGATTTCAAACCTTTTAACATCAAATAATTCATTAACACAATGTCCTTGATATTTGATGAATACCCCTCTGGAACCATTACGTCATTGATGAAGTTGAAAAACTAGTATCTCTCCTCCCTAGAAAGAGATAAGCACCTGGAGGAAGAAACATTCAATTTTCACCCTTCACGGGAGCTAACTCTTCTCGTGTTACCATGTCAACCATGTCAAACATTACTTTATTTCCATCCTTTTTTTTTCAAGAGAATTTAGCAATGTTCTGATAACACTGTCACATACATTTTTTCAACATGCATCGCATTAAGAAAATGTCTGACGTACAAACAATTCAATTATGGTGATACAAAAAAATGATCTGTTTTTCAAACAGATTTTCGTAAGGTTTTTTGAAAATGGTTTACCAGAAACAATGTTCACATCTTTTAATTTCTCAAACAGCTGATCACCTATTAGTGGAGATGGTGCTGCACATTTTTCTAAACTTCCATTAAATGATGTCGTCCAAGATCGGTACTTATGCCGATGAGGTAGAAATCTACGATGTCCTAAAAACAAAATTTTGATGAATGTTTCAATCTAATTGATTATGTATCTTCTTCACACATGGGACACCCTTGAGTTCCTTTAATGTTATATCCTGAAAAATTTCCATAAGCAGGGAAATCATTTATTGTCTCTTACAACATCACTCTCAACATGAAGTTTTCACTTTTATAAGCATCTTACAACATAACACGTGAATCCCACAATAACTTCAAATCCTCAATCAAAGGAGCCAAATAAACATCAATATTGTTACCTGGTTGTTTTCGTGCAGATATAATCATAGATAACATGATGAATTACAGCTTTATACATAACCAGGGTCGAACATTATAATTTACCAACATAACAGGACATGTAATATTAGTGTTGGTTTGAAAACCAAAAGGATTTACTCTATCTGTAGATAACGCAAGACGATGGTTTCATGGCTCTTTTCCAAATTCAGGATACTCATGATCAATTTTCTTCCATTGAGGAGAGTCATCCGGATGACATAATTTCCCATATTTATTTCTTTTATCGGCATCCCATGACAATTGTCTTGAAGTTTCTTCACTTCCAAATAGACTCCTAAACCTCATAATGATTGGAAGGTACCATAAAAAATTCATAGGATTGGATTCATCATTCTTTTATTGAGAAGCAGCACACTTTGGACATTCTGTAAGTTATTTTTTCTCCTTGTGAAACAATATATAGTCTTTCGATCAGGCATGTATTCTTTCAGAAATCATACCCATCGAGCATAGCATTCGTTTAGCTTCATATGTCCATCTTGGGAGCTCATTATCTTTAGGGAGAATGTCATTAAAGAGAGCAAGTAGTTCTGTAAAACTGAAATCACTCCATCTATTGCCTTCTTTCAATTTATACTACTTCAGTACAGCTGACAATGTTGTATACTTGGTGCAACCAGTATACAAATGGCGTCTTTCCACAACACTTTAACATCTCAAAAAAATTTCGGCAATCACAAAGTTCATCTTAAATTGGCTTTTTCATTTGCTCAATATGATATACATCATCATTGAAATCTATAATCAAATCCTCCATATGGTCTTCTTCATTATCCATATTTGTATTCAAACTTGATGATCCATAAAACATAGTTTTATCCCATCCAGTAGCTACATATTCTTTTTCTCTGTGTTTATTCTATCATTTATAACTCTGATCTATTCCGTGACATATCAAATGTTCTTGTAACTCCTCTAGAGTAATTATTCTATAATAATAACAATGAAAACATAGACACATGATTTGAGAAGGATCCTTTGCGTGATCCTTTAAAATTTGATGAACTATTTCACTTCGTTCTCATACTCTATTATCAAATGATTAGCATTCATCCAATCTTTATTCATCTTCATCCAATTTGAATCTCAAATATTAGTATTTATGGTTCAAGCACACAAAACAAGAATTCCAAATATAGTAGAATAGAACCAATTACTTATAAAAATAGATATTAATATAGTGTAAGCATTAGTATTTATTTATCATCATTAAATATTATTACATTAGTTTCATTATAGTTTCCTCAAATCACCCCAGACCAAACACAAGAATAATCAAGAATGATACATCTACCACTCCTAGGTATCTGCCCTACATTCAATATCATCATTCCTAAATACCCATATATCCACACATACACATGTCACAAACACATAAAAACCATATCCACATCAGAACCAAAGTACCAATATAGATTTTAATCAGGTTACTCGACTCAATTGGTGATGTGTAAGAAATATTATGAAAATATAATAAGTATATAGTCACACATAAATCTCAAACTGGTGTTAATAATCCAATAAACCAAAGATATCATCCCATCTAACAGAATACTCTAAAGGAGCCCATATGCGACAGTAGTCCCACATGGTGAAGGTTCCTAAGGAGGAGGGTGAACACGCACCTATCGGGGTTTGAGGTCAGGTCACTGAGGTTGAAGGTGGCTCTATACTCCTAAAAGGGTTCATTCCATATTTCACAAACAATGTACTGGTACCCTAGGATGTTAACCCACTGCAGGTGGAAGTGAAACTGTTCCTGATGATCATGCCAAGAAGAAATGAAAACCAAGAGGGGGGAGTGGATCAAAATACCTCAAGCAAGATGAAAAAACATGGTATTTGATAATAGGTTAGTATATTTCATGTTGGCTAGACACTATATAATAGACTCCACAAGCGGTGATGGCCCCTGCAGTTGTTTCACCAGGTGAAATTGTCACATGAGAAGCTGAGATCAATGAGGCCCTTCCCAGCCATGAACTAAACAAACTCCATGATGGCTTCCTCTGGAATGGGATTCCACCTTTCCATTCCTTTGGGTTGGAAATGACATTAAATTCACCCCCAACAAACAATGGATGGTGGCTAGGATCGAAGGTATTTTGTTCACTCCATAGATATTTCCTTTGAAGATAGTCATAGCTTCCAAAAACAAAAGTCATAAGGAAGGAGGTGTCAGTGTTAGACACCATGGTAGTGATGAACTGATTGCAATCTTGAACAGTCTCAACAACATATTTATTGTGCCAAAATACCCATTTGTGTCCATTGGAGGGGTCATAGTGTCTAAATCCATGCAACTTAATCTTCTAGGAGAATTATATGATTATTATAGTGTGTTTTGTGTTATATGAAAACAAAAATAATGACATTATGAGTTTTGAATTCTATGGTGAGGAAGTACGATTTAAAATGGGCACTAATACCATGAGAATTACATATAATCATTATAATGATGGATATGACACGACACTGGAATTGGATCTAGAGCTAGTAGCCTTATTGAAGTGGGAGGATGATCTCTCATTGGGGTCCCTTGATTTTGAACATGTTCATAATCCCTTCTGGTTGGAATGCTTCATATGAGTGGGATATGCGGCTTCAAAGGGGTAGGGGAAGGATGGGTAATGAAACTTAGGGGCTGGTGATGGTGTTATACCTAGATCAATAATTATTTGGTGCTAGATGACAGGTTTAGAGCCAAGGGTGATAGAAAAAACACTACTAGGAAGGGGCCTGGCCACTACAGAGAAGCAGTCAGTAACCTTAGTGAGGGAGGACAAAGACTGAGGTAGGGGTGGCAAGGCTAGAATGCTTGGTTGTCTGGGAATCATGCCATACAAGTGCACTACCAGAAACATTCACATAGATAGCATTAAAGAAAGAAGGGGGAACCCCTAAAAAAATAGGGTTCAAGCATTGGATGACATACAAATGCATCAGAACCGGGTGGTGTTTTCCTTAAAGAAAAAGGTTATCCTTCTTTCCTTACATTACGGTGACATGGTGTTGGATCTAAGTGAATCGATGATGCCTATTAGGAATCTAGTGTGACTGGAATCCAAGTGGGAAGGTCCTTAAATTTTTCTTAAAAATCACTCTAATAGTTTAAACACATTGACCTCCACTGATGATGACCATATCAATCATTCCACCAATACTAGGTTTCTGAAGAGATATTTTACATGAATAAACCATCTGTTTTATTGAAAATCAATCCTTGTCCAATTTTCCACAAAGATTCCACATTTTTATTTACAGTAAAAAAATTATACTAATAGAAAATCCTAGAATAATGGTGTAATGATAAAAGAAAAAATAAATATGTCATAGCCACATATGTTCAAATAGTATGTGAAATTATAAAAAAAATAACCCATAAAACACCACTAAAATCAAATTTCAAAAAAAAATTATTGAATAATGCCTCAAATCATGATGATACTCATGCCATGATAGTTGCACCGTGATGCGCCTGATCAACATCATCATCAACAACTTCACTAACAAGATAACAAACTAGAATTCATCACCTTAGGAACCTCATCAATCATTTCTAACCCTACAAAACCTAATAATATAATTAAATCAAAGCATATATATTCTATATTTAAAACCACACATTCTCATAAATGTGATTTTTGGTTGAATTTATATAGCAAATCTAGCCATACCACAATCAAATTGAATGGTTTCTAGGATCTAGAATAAACAAATACCAAATCACCTAAAAACACACCGTAGTTATTAGAAAAAAGGCGATACCTTAGGCGCAATAGAAATATATTGGATGATCAACCCTATGAACCCCATCATAAAATATAGGAAGAACACTCATGAATCTACGATGAAGCAGAATCATCACCGCTGGAGGAAATGAATCCTAGGGATTAAATAATTCAACACAAAATTCATTATAACACCATTGATAGTCAAACCTCACATCCCAAAACTCCAATTAACAATGTTTTAATAGTTTGAAATGATTTATAGAATAATAGTTCTAGAACCGTTAGAAGAAGTTGGACCAAACTCGAGCTTCGACAGGGGGCATTACCCTAGAAACAAACATGAAAAAGAAAACGATGAATCGTGTAGCCTACAACCATCACAATATCATGTATCCATTAAATATATCATTCCAAATCAACATATGGTTATGTGATATGGGAGAGGAGAACAATATTAAAAAATGAATTGGAAAACATGCCTTAAATGGAGGTTCTCTATGGCGAAGTTCAGCGGGCAGCAGAGGTCTGACAATGCGAAGCTCGAGGGCATTGCAGGTGGTGGAGGTCCGGCAAAGGGTAGCTCGAGGGTGGCAGAGGTCTGGAAATGCGAAGCTCAGTGGGCGGCGGAGGTCTGGCAACGTGAAGCTCGAGGGTGGCGGAGGTCTGGAAAAGTGAACTCAACAGGTGGAGGAGGGGAGTCACAGGGTTCTAGTACCGCGAGAGCATTAGGTTGCGATAAAACAATTGCACTGTCTGACCGAAATTATAAAAAAATGGACTATGGTTTTATCAGTTCTAACAAAGCTTTGATAAATACTACCGTTATTAGCGCTAATATTTTACTGTTGATAAAGGTATCCTTTATCAGCACTTTTTTTACACTGACAATAGTCATCTTTATCAGTACTAAAAAAGCACTGATAAATACTTCTGGTATTAGCACTGAAACATGGATTATTTCTCAGCACTTTTCTAGCACTGATAAAAGGTTTTTTTATTAGCAATGATTTAGCACTAATACAATGTTTCTTTATCATCGCTTTTCTAGCGTTGATAAAGACTCCCTCTATCAGGATTAGAAATGCCCTAATAAATATCCCCTTTATCAGAGATAACATTTTAGTGCTGATATAGGGTTTCTTTATAAGTGGTTTTTTCTTAGCACTGATATAAGGTGGCACTTCCCTTTCCTGTTTTTGTAGTAGTGACCAACAATGAGAATTATGGAACCCAGAAACCAAACCACAAATTCCAAATTCTTTATTTACATATTAAATTTTTTCATTTCATGTTTGTTTAATATTTTCATTAATTTAAATTGCATAACCTTCCTAAATTAAAACAACAATTAAAAATAATTAGTTTAGGTGAATTAACATAAGTGAGTGAACATATGAGAAAGTTTCTCAAGTGAGATGAACATGATAATCCATTATACTACACTAGGAAAATAAAATTGCTTTTTACATGGCCTATGATAGGCGTGCATCACATAAAATAAAGGAAATTAATTCATCTCGACACATGTATATTTCTACAACACGTATAACAGGAATATCTAGATATACTTAACAAAGACACACATTCTAGAGGTAAGTCACAACCAAATTATACTAGTCTATGATTCCATATAGAATATTCCACAAAGCAGTCACTCGAGAGAACACACTCCTGAATCTGATAGCATTAATGATGTCCATCCAATAGGTACTTCGTATCAGGTATCTTCATGAGAAAGAGCATGCTAATAATTTAAAGAGAATACAATACACAGATGAGGATCACTGGAAAGGACATGGGGTGAAACCAACAAATCAATCTGGATTAACCCGCTAAGTGGAGGATTGACTTTCATGTAGTGTTGGTCACATAGATACCAAGAACTCCACTTAGGACATGAATATGAATAGAGGATCTCACTCTGGGCCTCTTAGAGGGATTCCAAAAACTCTATCTAGGAATTACTATTGAAGGAATTGTTGTCCCATGAGTAAAAAATGATTGCATACTAACCCTCATGGAAAAGATAATTTTGACAAACCCTAACAAAAATTTTCCATGATATAGAGTACAAGGGCTCCAAGACATGTATAAAAGAGTACACAGCATGTAGTAGGGGTCACACTTCATGTCCCTTGAACCTGGGTCTTGCCCGTGTAAATGGCTCATCTCATCCAACTGTGTCCATGTAGTAGTACACACCATGTATGAATCCCATTTACTCTAACCATGTGCTAGTACATGTCACCATCCTGTCCATTTCTTCTCAAGTCCCAGTACACAGCTTATCCTATGATCATCTTCCCATGTAAACAGCTAGTGTGATTCCTGAGTACATGCCAAGTGACCCAGGTGATACCACAAGCTATGTGAAAGGGGTCACATTCCATGTGATATTTATCTTCCTATGGAAACCCTAATCGTAGCTCATGTTCCCCCACACAACATATAGATCCAGATTAAACATTGTGTTTTTCATGATTTTTCAGAATCACATATCTACTCCTGCATTTGATCCAATGCCTCCAGATTTCAATCTGGGGATCATTTCACCATGAGATTGAAGATCCCAACTCATCCAATACTTTTTGTTGATTAAGAATGCATTACACCATAAAATCTACTAAAAAATGAATCAAATTGTCATTCTTTGTTGTGTGTTGAAGAATGGTGAATTGGGTATCCTCTGTTATCTAAATTTAGTTATCTCCATCATCACACCACTGTTAGGCTATTCCAGTCTTAGATCTGCGATATTGGATCGTTGCACCATGAAATGGGTGCGCAATGATCGACTGATCAAGAATGCTCGTGACGAATGATGAATGGGGGTGAAAAGAAAAAAGATCATATTAGAGTAACAAACCTTGATCAATGTTCAGATTTATCTTGATCCATCATTATTAGAATGAAAATATGAATAATAAAATTAAAAATATGTTCTCCCATCAAAACCTCATAAAATAAACCCATCCCGCATAATGATCAAACAACAGATCAATATTTTCATTGATTGATTCATGTTCATTGTATAAATCAATAACGGGGAAGAATAAAATAAAAAAACAAGCCTTACCTTAATTCAAATCGATCTCTAATGAAGAATGGGGTTGTGTCATATTTTTTGCTGAGATCCTTTGAATCTTTTTTTGCATTGATCATTGATCGAAGATCTTATCACCATTCGTCTAAGAAGATTCACTGAAGCTATCTCCAATGGCTCTTCAACAGTTCCAAGGTTGTACAGCTAACCATATTATTTATCCATAATATTCTATTTTAAGGTCATCAATCACTGCATCAACAAAAATGAAATGAAATAATTTATTAAATTATTTTTTTCATTTCCACGCCTATAATGAATTTTTTACAAATGACCCACACCAACTACTGTTAAGTCACTCCTAGGGTAAACCTCGCATTCTGAACTCAACGGTACAATCAAATTTCTGATCAGGGTAACCATTTAGAAGTTGTTACACTTTTTCATGAAAATTGTGCATGCATGTTACTTAATATATTTAAAACATTTATTTTCGGAACAACGACCTCAAAATCGCACAACGTCTTAGTGCCTGGTATAAAAATTAATCTATATAGTTTCCAAAAAAATATGGCATGGAAAATATAAGGCATTATATTATGCCACCACAAATGACAACTGAAACAATATCTAATAAATAGCGAGTGTATGCAGTTGTATAAAGAAATAATTACAATTCATATGTAAACAGTTATTACATTATCAATTAATCATTATTTAACTATATAAACCTTTGGGTTCTCGTAGACACTCATACCTCAATCCCCGGTTCAACTCATGTCAAAGGCAGAAGTATATCTGAGGGATATCATATCTTAAAATTCAATATTTATCATTCAATACTTACTCTAAAATATGTTGGAGCCTAAAGTATGTCTGAGGAATATCATATATCATAATTCCATTGATATCATTATTTAATTCATATTTTAATTCACATGTTACCATTCATACATCACACAATAGAATGTCCATGTTTCCATTCATTAATTCACAACTAAATGACCATGTTACCATTCATACCTTACACATTAGAATAATCTTGTTCACATTATCTCTTTCACAACTAAATGGCCATGTTACCATTCATTCATTACACATTATAATGACCATGTTCCTGTTTTTTAATTCACAAGTAAATGACCATGTTACCATTATTAACACATAATTAATTCAACAACTAATAATCCACGTCAATTCCATTACTAATTCAACAATTAGTTAAACATAAAAATTCCATTAGTTAATTCAAAATTTAACTAATCACATAAATAACATTATTTAATTCAAAAAATAATTAATCACATATAATAAATAAATTAATTCTAAAATTAATTAATCACTTAAATTATACTAGTAAATTAAATAATTAATCAACCACACCAATTTTATTAATAATTCAATAATTAGTTTATCAAATAAATACCCTTAATTAATTTTCTATTTAATTGAGTATGTAAATCCCATTAATTAAATATTCAATTTGTTAATCAATATCCACAAAATAAAAATCACATAATTAATTCCGTAATTAATTATCTCAATCAAAATCTTAATAGATCATTATTATTTCAACAATTTAATATCTCAATCCTAAAATCTTATTATCCCATAATTAATTATACAATTAGTTATCTCATTCTATAATTTCCAAAATCCACAATTTCCGATCTCCTCAATTAATTAATTCAAAAAATTAGTTAATTCAATTCAGAATGTAATTTCTAAACATCTAATAGAAATTATACAATTACATTCATGTTATTTAAATAAATACTTTGAGAATTCAAATATAGACAACCTACCTCAATTCATTGATGAGCGATCACTCTACGAAAATCCTCATAATTTGAGCAGTACAATTTATAGAATGAGATTCAAATTTAAAACCCTAAAAAAGATCAAATCAATCATGATCTCTTAAATATAGATATAGATCTACAATACTAGATCCAGATCCACAAAAATATGTCTATATCCAATCTAAATAGGAAGAAAACCCCCCTTCTTGAATAGGATAATAAATGATAAGGAATAGAAAACCATGTGAGGCAAGATCCTCTTATAGGGAGGGGTGAAGATCATCAATCCAGTCTTAAAATAACAAATAGAAAATGTTTTTATGTATTTTAATCCATATAGGATTCTCCAAAATCATGAAATATTATATAGGGTTAAATGGGGATCAAATAGGATTTAAATGGGTGTTTGGGTGATTAAAAATCTAATTTTTGGGGATTTACAAATTCATGCATGGTTAGATGGGCAGGGGAGCACGGTTTCTCCAAAATTTGAACCTAGATATGAATCTCAATTATGGGGGTTCATAGTTTTTCACAATAGGGTGTACAGATTGACAAACCAAGTGTCAACCATGTAATTCCTCTCTGTCCAAGGTTGCATGGTTTCCTCGGCAGGGGTGCACGGTTAGGGAAAACCATTAGTCAAGTATGCACTACCCTTCTCCCTTCAAATTTTCTCAATTTTTCACCAAAAACACACCCCAAGGTAAAACCCAACCCAAGTACACTAAAACATGGAAAAAAATACCTGAAATTAAGACCATGTCTTCTTCAGGAAAGGTTGGGATCTTACAATATCACCACCTTATAACATCTTATCCTTGAGCTTTACTCCCAAGAATCTCTATGATTCTGAGTCAAAAAGATTAGTTAAATGATCCCACGTATCTTCTTCCCTTTCCCATGTCTCCTCCCACACCTTCCCATGTTTCCACAATACACAAATGATAGGCATGGTCTTTCCGTGAAACACTTTCTCACTACAATTCAACACACATATTAGATTCTCTTTAAAGGAAAAATCTATCTCAATCATAACAACATCCATATCAATCACATTAGAATGGTCGGGGTGATACCAACCTAGTTTTTACAACTACAAAACATCATACATAGCATTTTATATCTATGGAAGAGCTAATCGGTACGCCATTAGCCTGATTCTCTCCACCACCTCAAACGGTCCATCAAACTTGGGTGCCCACTTCCCATGTCTCTGAATTGTATAGCGATGGAATCAAGGAAACACCCAAATGAATACATGATCAGCCTCTTTAAATTATAGGTGTCAATTATTTCTATCAGCATATGACTTCTATCTACTTTGGGTCATATCCATATATTTTGGAATCAACTGTACATGCTCTAATGTGTCGTACACGAGACTCAGTCCCAATAACTTAGACTCACTTACATCCATCCAGGCTAGAGGTGGTCTTCATGGCATACTATAAAGATCCTCATATGGTTCCATCTATATAGTTTCCCAATAACTATTGGTATGGGTGAACCCCACTAGTTATAAGTGATTCTCCCAAGACCCACCAATGTTTAAAACACAAGCTCACAACATATCCTCATGAACTTTTATAGTATGCTCTGACCAACCATTTGTCAGTGGGTGGAAATTCATACTTAATAAAACCTACATACCAAGCACCTTCTGCAATCCATATAATAATTGTGAAGCAAAAAACAATTTTTAGTATGAAAAAATATTTTGTGGCATCTAATACAGACAGACAATCACCAAAACATACTAATATCCCAACTGCTCCACTAAGAATGTCTCCAATATATTCAATAAATTCACTAAATTTTTTAGTCTATCAACAATAACCCAAATAGAATTATTCTTCTAAGTAGTCCTCGGGAGAACAACCACAAAGTCCATGGTCACCTTGTTCCACTTCCACTCTATAATGGCCAATGAATGTAGTAAACCTATAGGTTATTAATGTTCGGCCTTCACCGACTGATAGGTGTAGAATCGTGTCACAATCATTACTATTTTCTTTTTCATTTCCATCAATAAAAACTATCTTTGTAGTTCACGGTTCATTTTGGTCACACCTAGATGTACCACCCACTTCAAGGCATGAAACTAACACATCAGCTTGTCTCAAATTCTTTTATGTACGACAACCTAATTCCTGACATTGATGACCTCATCCTCATCTATGCTCTAATCATATGGTGACTCCCCACCTTCAAGGTTTTCCCTCAAGGTAAAACATTATAAATCCACATACATTCTATCATAGATCTATCTCAAAAATGTATACTCCAATGAAACTATTATGAGAGTCATATATCTTAACTCTCATAAACCACAATGTGTATATCGTACAGAAAATCCATCATCTTCCAATCAGCACTAGACTCCTGAACCACCTGAGTATGAGTCTTCCTAATCAAAGCATCATCATCAATGTTACCCTTTCCAGGCGTAGATTATGGCTCAAAATTTAATGGTTGCATATACTCAACCCATCTCTGTTATCGAAGATTTAAGTCTCACTATGAAAATATGTACTTTAATCTGTTGTGATCAATATACATAGTAAAAAATTTCCCAATAGATAATGTCGCGAAAAATTGAAAACATAAACCATTATAGCCAACTTGAGGTCATATGCAAGGTAGTTCGGTTTATGGGGCCTCAATATCAAAGACCCCTAAACCAAAAATTGATCTCCTTGCATTAAAACAACTCCAATTACAATCCCAGAAGTGTCAAAATTCATTGTGTACTTCTGACCTTGCTCAGGTAGGATCAATATTGGCACTGATGCCAAAATCTTCTTCATCTCCTAGAAATAATTTTCACAATCTTGTGACCAATAAAATTTTATCCCTTTTTTGGTCATGCTCGTCAGCAATGCTTCCAATAGGTAAATGTCCCGAATGAACCTATAATAATATTCAGAAAATCAAAGAAATCTATGGATATCAAACATGCTCTTGGGATGCTCTCAAAAAATAACTATCTGAACCTTCTCTAGATTTACCAACACACATTCCTCCGAGATGATTCTACCGATGAAGTGTACATGATCGATCCAAAAAATTGTACATATATATCTTGATGAATAGATATTTATCCCTTAGTGTACTTAGGATGATATCTTGATGTTGTTCATAATAATCATGTGTCTTGGAGTGCACCAAGATGTCTTCCACAAACACTACCAAAAACTGATCTAGGTACAGATTAAATATTTTGTTCATTAAGTCCATAAACATTACTGGTGTGTTCGTCAACCCAAGAAATATTATGATGAAATCTAATAGTCCATACCTGCTTCTAAATTCATCCCTTGGTATATCAGAAGTCTATACTCTCAATTTATGATACCTTATTCTCAAGTTAATCTTTGAGAACACAGAAGCTCCTATCAACTGGTCAAATAGGTCATTGATATGGGGGAGAGGATACTAGTTCTTCACAGTCATCTGATTCAACATTCGGTAATCAGCACATAGGCATAAACTCTTATCATCCTTAATTGTAAACAAAACTATTAAATCCAAAGGTGACATACTCAGATAAATAAATACCTTATCCTCTAACTCCTCCAGCCGAGCCTTGAGCTCTTGAACCCATCCCCATCGGAATGAGAGAATCTGGCCATGCCACATTGGACTACGGATTCCAGATAGAGAATTTGTGGAGAAGTTTCAATAAATCCTTTATTATTTTATTTTGGCTCAATTTTTTGTAAATTTTTTTTAAGGTGATGGGAGTTAGTATACTAATTTCTAATGAGACATAGAAGCTATCTAGGAGGTGTATGCATGATTTCTATTCACTTATTCATTATATAGAATTTATATAGACCCACAAGAGTGGCTATGTAAAGGATGTAGGTTCTCACACCGAGAACAATCCTTTTAAATTGTATGTGATTTACTTGAATTAATTATGTGTTATGAATGCTAAAATGGAAATTTAGTTTAGAATTAAATAATGGGAACATTTTCATTCTAATGTGTACATTATGAATGGTAACATGGTTATTTAGGTGTGAAATAAAGAATTAGAACAAGATCATTATAATGTCTCACATTGATAAGGTCATCACAGTTATCTGTTATATTCAGAACCTTGAATTGTTATGATGATATTCTTAAATAATGTTCTTCTCTTGGATAACATACTATGATGGGACACATAGTTCATAGACTGTTAAGTGAGAGAACACAAAAGTGTATTAGTCTTAGTATCATGAAGTTTCCACTTGGTAATCCCCAATATGGGAGATTATGAGAAAGAATCATCGGTAGGAATTCCACATGTTTTAGTGTCCTCCGATATTCCTACATGTGAGAATGGGTAATGGTACGTAGACTTTAAAATTATCATTAATGAATTTTATAACTCATGCACTTAGATTTTATGATGAAAACCATGAAGACATATATTCATGGTATGTTAGGTTACATTGTTCTTTTCATGAATTTCATGTCATTAATGAATATGATAAAGAGGATTTATCCCTTCTATATTTATAGAAGTTGATATCTCAACCATTTGATTAAAATAGAACCCTTACATTAAATTCCATGTACATGGTGTAATGATGTGTCTATATTAGATATTTAAAGAAATATGTACCATGAAAATAGGTTGGTGACATAGATGTGAAACCTGCGTGATGAGATATTATGATAAAAGGATTATATTATATAGTGAGTGTTCATTTTTGGATTTCATCATTCAAAATTAAGTAATTTCTCTTTGGTGACTTGACTCATTTCTAGATAGTAAATTTTTACTTTAGGAAATCTCTCTTGATGCCAATTAGAAAGAATCCTAGAGGGCCAAACATTATGTGTTTCTGATGATCTTGATTAAATACATTGTGAATTTAATTAATTGAATAAATATTATTCTCAATACTGAGGTATAATTTTATTCATGTTTTATTGATCACAAATATATATTGATTAATGAAATATTTAAATGAAATATTTATTTGGGTGTTTCATAAATAAAATAAGAGTTTGAATAGATGAAGACCATGTCTAATAAATAATATTACTAAAAATATGGTTAGATAATATATTTTGATGCTCTAGTTAGAGCGCACCATTGAATAGTAATAAGAATATTATTAATATATGGAATGAGGATTATTAAAGGTTTTATTATTTTTTAAGGGCTAGAATGCAATAAAAAAATATCCCAACATAAAATCTACCTCAATAAATATCCTGTTATGGCTATTCTGAAGGTAATTGAAAATATATAATTGTTTCAAAAAATGAATTTTCTTTCAACTCCTATATCTCTATCCCTCTCAAGAAAAATAAATTTTTGAGAGATTTATTCAATATTAATGAATGAGTGATGAAGAATTAACAATGAAAGAGATTTTATTCCCCACACTAGCACATAGGTATTGTTTAACATTTATCAGATATCAACGGCGCATGTGTGGATTTTCTCTAGGGGGATTCTATTCTTGGATTCTCATAGCGCAATGAAGGCAATATGAAAGGGTCTTTTCATATGATTAACATCATTAATGAAGAAATATTCCTAAGATAAGGTAATCATTTTTTATGACATTAAACAAATAATTTAATGATTTTATGTTCAAGCTCCCCACTCTTGGTTTTGTGCATATAAATATTAAAAGAAATTTTAATATATTTCCCACCACCACATACTTCCACTACTCCCTGAACCATCATAAGGTTCCACTTTACTTGATCCTTTGGCAGTATGGCAAGATCCAAGAGGAGATGTGGGAGCGAACGTCTAATGTTCGAGCTTAGTGGATGTCGAGTAGTACGTACACACAATTCCAGGAAGTGTGATCACTAGTATCACGGACTTATCTTGATTACTTTCGATTTATTGACTTTTCATTCAACATGGAGTTGAAGGAAGTACAATCAAGGGTTGTAGCATCATGGTTAACACACAACCACTAGTTATGTGATTTTATATTTTATGATTTATTTTTCATTTATTATTATCACCAAATACACTAGTTAACCATGCTTAGACTTGTTATGGATGATTTAGTGGTGTCCTAATGAATTTTATTACTCACACCTTTCATAAGAATATAAATGCACATTCAGACTTTTTTTAGGGATTTGGATTAGGAAAAGGGACCTGTGGATAATGGGAGAGAAAATGATAATAGAGATGGTAGTATATCGAGATTGACTCTGGAAGACCCTAATGTTTTATTTTTCTATTTATATACCTATTAATACTCTAGTTTGGATTTCCACATTAGAATCCCATTTATTATTGTATGACAGGTGTCTCATCTTTAAGATTCCACATAATTACTCTAGTTTCTATAATATAGTTTATTATGTATTATTTGAATTATGACATGATAATATTGGTATTGTCTCTCCATTGATGGAATTAAACCCTCACTCCTATTCAGAAACCTCTTGTGTGCAGGGAGGCATACTTGAGGTCTTGTAGCACTCCAATTCGAACCTGACATTTCCAGTGAAGGAATAACAAAAACCATTAAAAAAAGACTCCATACTACAAAAAGACCATTCTTAGTAGTGGTTTTTTTCATCTAGTGAAAGTTTTTTAAACCATTACCTAATTATTTAGTGGTGGTTACTAAAATATCCCTGTATTTCATGTTCGCTAGTCATTTACCAGTAGTTTGATTCATTTAGCGCTGGTTTTTTTATGTGATTTTTTTGATAATTAAAAATGATTCTCATTTTATTTAATGGTGATTTATAAAAAATACTTGAAAATAAAATAGATAAGATGATCCTAATAACTGATAAATATGTCCTTGGATGTTAGGTTTTTTGTTAGTTAATATTCACCACTGTTAATTATGATTCAAATTCATTATTTTAACAGTGGTTCTTAAAAATCACCTCTCAATATTTTAAAAAAAATATACTTTTTAAAAATATTTAATAAAAAAATATAAATATAAAAACTTTGATAAGTGATAAACTAAAAGTTAAATGCACAATAAACCCATCACACATACATCATACAAGATACATCCATAGTTATAAACATATGCATTCATAGTCATCATAACCTCAGTCAACTAATAACCTCAGTCAACCCATACCTCAATTATCAATATATATATATATATATATATATATATTATGTCCAACAACAACCCATGCCCAATATATTCTGAACCCATGACCTATGTTTCATCCTTATACCTCCACATAATCTCATAAATTGAAACATACCACATAATCTCACCAATTGTAATAAAAACGACAGAAATTATAACTAAACAAAATAAATTAGAATTACAATAGAATCACTGATAAAATTTAAACATACCAAAGAAACTATGAACCATCACAATTACCTTATAAATAATGTCTTGAATCAAATTTTCAACCTCTTTCCTTCAGCTAACATCTATGACCTACAATAAAAACCCTAACATTTAAGAAAACAAATGAGAAAGTGAAATGAAGTTGAATATATTTATAATGTTGCACATAAATTTTGTTATTTTGTTAATAAAACAGAAGACATTTTAACATAAAACAAATAATATACCATGAAAAACACTTTTAATACATAAGTTTTACTATTTAAAATATTATTCAACACTTGAAACTAAAAAGGGATAAGTTTATAATATTCTAATTGATTTTTAAATCAATGTGCAATGTGTTTAACTTTTAATTAATATTTTTTAATGAATTGGATATAAAATCATATACGATATTTAAAAACATAAAAAAGGTGGTTGTTTAATGGTTTTATATCATTATGAGGGTTATTATATGGTTTTTATCATTACACGTATGTTTTAGTGTTTTAAAACACTAAAAATGTGTTTTTGGGAATCCTAGGAAAACCATAAATCTGAATGATGTTTTGATAATTCATACATTTCAAAAACAATTCTATAGTCATTATCCTCTAATTTCATTGTAATCCGATGATGTTTTCCCAGTCTTAACCCCCCGATACATGCTTTTAAATGCTTCAATACCTTTGAAAACTATTTACTAAGCCATTGTGGCCACACTACATGGAAAATTGATGTGTTTTGTACAATTAAAAATCCAAAATAACACAATGGTGTTTTTCCCATTATTTTACATCAATTTGAGGTTGTTTTCTATTGTTTTGATTGTTGCCTACACATTTATGTGTTTTAAAACACTAATAACCAATTTACAAGCATCCTAGAAAAAACCTAATTTGAAATGACATTACTTTGATTCCTAAATTTCAAAAATATATATATTGTCATTTTTCATTGATTATATGGTAATCTGATGATGTTTACCTAGTTTTGAACCCCCCCCCAATACACATTTTTAAAGGCTTCGATACATTTAAAAACTATATATCGGTCCATTTTGACCACAAAACACACCGGATTGACATGTTATCAACAATTACATGTCCAAAATAACTTAACGATGGGTTTACCATGATTTCACATCAATATGTAGTATTTTTCTATGGTTTTGACTATTACAAGCATATTTTAGTTTTTTAAAACACTAAAAACATGTTATAGGAATCATAGGAAAACAGTAAGTAAAAATGATGTGTCATAAATTATTAAATTTAAAAAATAATTATTTGGTCATTTTACTATGATTTCATAGAAATTAGATGATGTTTTCTTGGTTTTGACCCCCTAATGCATGTTTTTAACGGCTTCAGTACATTTAAAAACTATTTATCAATCTATTCTGATCCCACAACATGTTATGTTAATGTTTTTCCTATGTGTAAACATAAAAAATAACTAAAATATAGATATAGTTTGATTTCATGTCAATTTGAGGTTTTTTCTATGGTTTTGACCATTACATGCATGTTTTAGTGTTTTAAAACACTAAAAACGTGTTTACATGTATCCTAGGAAAACTGTAACTTGAAATGATGTGCCATTAGTTCTTACATTTCCAAAATTAATATATAGTTGTTTTACATTGATTTCATGGTAATTAAATGATTTTTCCCTAGTTTTGACCCTCCATCACATGTTTTTAAAGGCTTCGATACCTTTAAAAAACTATTTGGTAAGCCATTCTGACCACACCACATGTTGGATTTAGATGTTTCCAATGTGTATACATCAAAAATAACTCAACAGTGGTTTTCCCATGATTTCATGTTAATATGGATTAATTTTCTATGGTTTTTACCATTACAAACACATTTATGTGTTTTAAAACACTAAAAATACATTTAATGACATCCTTGGAAAACAGTCACATAAAATGATTATATATCGGTTACTACATTTCAGAAATAAATATATTTTAAATTTTCTATGATTTCATGGAAATATGACAACATTTTCTTGGTTTTGACCACCTGAAACCTATTTTTAAAGGCTCCAGTACCTTTAAAAACTATTTACCAAGCCATTCTGACCACACTTCACATCAAATTGACATTACGCATAAACATAAATAATAAAACAATGGTTGTTGTCCCAAGATTTGACATAAATATGCTTTTTTTTCTATGGCTTTGACTGTTGCATGTTTTAGTGTTTTAAAATACTAAAATAATTTATAGGAATCATAATAAAACCATAACTCAAAATGGCATATAATATTTTAATAGATTTAAAAAAACCCACCTATGGTTATTGAATTATGATTTCATGGCAATCGAATGATTTTTTTCCTGGTTTTGAACACTCACCACATGTTTTTAAAGGCTTTTTTTCCTTTAAAAATAGTTTACAAAGCCATTCCAACTACATCGCACATCATATTGATGTGTTGCTAGTGAGTACATGTCAAAAATGACTAATTGGAATATTTAACCTGATTTAACATTAATATGAGGTCATTTTCTCTTTTTTTTGAATGTGACACACACATTTTAGTGTTTGAAAATACAAAAAACACATTTGCAAGCATCCCAGGAAAATAATAACTCAGAATGATGTTATGTTGGTTCCAAAATTTCAAAAATATATCTATGGTTGTTTTACTTCTATTTCATAGAAATATACTGATTTCTTCCTAGTTTTGACCCCTATATACATGTTTGTAATGGATTCAATATCTTTAAAAGTTTTTTATGGAGTCATTTCGATCACACCTCATGTTAGATTGATGTGTTGTTTATGCGTAATTTTCAAAAATAGCTCAATATTAAATTTAGGATGAGTTGACATTAATATGAGTTATTTTTCTATGTTTTTCACCATTATATTCTTGTTTTACACTTTCAAAACACTAAAAATGTGTTTACATGCATCCCAAGAAAACCATAAATCAAAATTACAAGTTATCAGTTCCTAAATTTCAAAAATTAATCTATAGTCAGTTTTATATAATTTCATGGGAATTTGCCAATGTTTTCCTGGTTTTGACCCTCTCACACACATTTTTAAATGCTTTGGGACCTTTAAAAATACTTTACCATCCATTCTGACCAAACTGCATATCAGATTGATGTGTTATCTATGAATACACATAAGAAATAACTAAACAATGGGTTTTTCATGACTTCATGTCAATATGAGGTCTTTTTCTATTGTTTTGATTGTTACATGCATGTTTATGTGGTTTAAAAAACTAAAAACCCACTTATGAACATTCCAAAAGATTTGTAACACATAATGACATATCATCGGGTCCTACATTTCAAATATAAATAAACAATTTTTTTCCTTTCTAGTTTTAGAGAAGTATGATGAAATTTTCCTAGTTGTGACACCCCGACACACATTTTTAATGACTTTGATGCCTTTAAAATCAATTTACTAAGTCATTCCAACCACACCGCATGTCATAATGATTTTTTCTCTATGATTACATGTCAAAAATTATTCAATGGTGGTTTTCTTATGATTTCAAGTCAATCTGAGGTTTTTTTCTCTGGTTTGGAATATTTTACACATGTTTTAGTAGTTTAAAACACTAAAAATGTGTTTACAAGAATCCCTATAATACTGTAACATGGAATAACTTGTTGTTGTTTCATAAGTTTCAAAAAATATCCATGGTTATTTTCATTTTAATTCATGGAAATCGAACATCATTTTTCTAATTTTGGCACCCTGTCATGCATTTTTAAAAGATTTAGTACTTTTAAAAACTATTTACTAAGGCATTTTGACTCCACCACAAGTCTAATTGATATTTTATATACGATTACATGTCAAAAATAATTAAATGGTGTTTTTCTCATGATTTCATATCAATATGATATAATTTTCTATGGTTTGAACCATTACACACATGTTTTGGTGTTTTGAAACACTAAAAATACATTTACACGCATCTCATGTAAAATATACCTCAAAATGATGTTTCATCTATTCCTAAATTTCAAAAATCAATCCACAGTCATATTCCTCTAATTTTATGTTGATAAGGAATCTAATTCCTATTTTGACCCCCCCCCCCTCCCCCCAAACACACATGTTTTTAAAGGATTTGGTAACGTTACAAACTATTTACTGTGTCAAAACTGTGAAAATGTGCATTAATTATTTTCAAACATAAGGATAACAATATATAATTTATATTTTATGTGTAGGAATCAAAATAACATCAATCCAGCGCATGATGTTGTCGGTATGACTCGAAGTGCATGTTTTAAATATAAAAGCGTCATTTTAGTTTTATTTAAGGAAGTTGTTTGTGTTCTTTGAAAATGTGTGAATGATCAATGAAATTTAGAATTTACCATGATAGGATAAGCTATAAGCTGAGAAAATTCCATGGGTATAGTTCTAGTAATCCATTGAAATATAAAAACAAAATCATTTTCCATTTTCTCTCACCATTGATCCTATGTTTTCCTATAAGAGTCATGCTATAGCCCTTTTCCATTTAACCTTGCAATTTTTCATTGTGATTCCCTATCAACAGCGCTACTCAAGCCCCCACTAGGTGTAGTAGTAACTGATGATGACTCTCTACCAAGGGAAACTGATGGAGTTGGTCCATAACCCATCCATTGTACTTGTCTGGGATTCTCCTTCCCTAAAACAATTGGAACTTCATCGTTCTGGGAATCTGATGATGATTTTGAAGGGTTCACATCCTATATTTCTGGAATTTGAACCTGTTAATACAAAAATATTAAAAATTATTTTTTAAAATATTTCAACATCATATTATTATCTAATTAATAAATTTTTGATTATTATGTATCATTATTTCATTAATATAGAAACATAATATTGATAAATAAATTATAACAACAAATAAGCCCTAAACCCAATTAATTGGGGTTGTCTAGATGTATCAAAAGGTGAAAAATTGGAATCACATTATCCATGTATCTAGACCCATTTAATTGGTTTTAATGATTCTCTTGTTATAATATATTTTTCATTATTTTTTTATAGTAATGAAATAACATTAAATGATAATGAAAGATACTTACTCAAACATCATTGGTAGGGTCATTTACAAAACTGACATCATATTTCCTATGCAAATTAAACCACATCTATTTATGGCCAACAGAGTAACCTAATTAATTAGCCTTTATAAAAAATATAATCAAGTTAGAAGAAATTTGACTTATAATAAAATTATATAAATAATAATGAATAAAATACAAACAAAAATTATTCTATTTCAAAAAAAAACTCTAAGACACACTGATATGAAGAATTAATTATTTCTTATGATTCATAGTATTTTTTTAAATTATTCCTACAAAAAATAGAAACATTTATAAAAGTTATAATTTTATTTTTTTTATGTTATTACAGTACTCTAAAATATGCAATTACCTCATGAGATGCATCTCTCTTAATATCGACAAACGAAATCCATTTCACATGAGAAATTCATTCACACACTTTCTCATACATCTATCATTAGCTCAAAGATATTTCATTAAACTCATGTCAAAATATTCATTTAGAATCTCACCATTTCATTCCTAATTTTTTCAAAGTACATGGGCGTGAAATAGATCTTGGGACATCCAAACGAAAAAACATCAAGATATAAAAAACATAATACTGTATAAGTATATCACAAAATTTTATTCATGTCATGTAAATTAATTATCAAGGAATAGTAAATTAAATTACATTTAATTAAGTATCAAAAACCTCATTTTTCCAGGTAGTAGGAATATTCCTCAAATATTTATAATTAATGGGAATTCTCATTGTATCACAAAAAAGTTGCCTAATAATATGCCCATAGATTCTAGAAGCATCATCAGTAGGCACCCCAAACTCATCAAATTGAATGATAATATTTAATTCCTTCAGGTCTCATACATATTTCATGTTCATATTTATATATCTTCTATTTTTTAATCCATTTGAAAAATGAATTAAACAATTAATAAAATATATTGTTTTTTACTATGACATACATACGAGTAATAGTAACTCACCGATATCCACTTGATGAAGGGAGGAACAACTACTCCATAGTTGGAGGTGAATTGGATGGTGGGATTCTAAAAACATCTAGGGAATGGATGGATCGCTGGTAGTCTCAATTACAACCGAATCATTCAGATCTACTAAAGATGACGGTAGTGGTGGCGTGCTCTGAGATGATAACCAGCTAGGATTTTGAAATTTATTTCTTCTCAGCATTCTTGCAATTCAATAGGTTCAGATATATTAAATGTATAGAAAATTTAAAACTAATAAATTTTCTTAAAAAGAAAAAAGAAAAAGTAGAATACTGTATATATGAATGGACCACTTATCAATGAGAAATTGTAATATATATTTTTTTACCATTTTATACATTCAATTATCTTCATATTCATTATCTTCATTATTATAAACCTCTATTATGACGAGTGCTTCATTTTCAACCTCTATTGAATGTTCTATTTTTTCCATATTGTCAGTAAAAAATTATTCAATGTTTTGTGGTTGATTATGTTAATTTTCACCAAGTACAAATTTATCTTCATCACTCATATCGTATAATTCTCTCTACATTAAGTGTAAAAAAACACTATCCATCATGTATTTCATCATCCACATAATAAACTATCTTCACATAGGAATCCACGAAAATCGATCATTCTCTACATGCTCATTGGTATGGATAAATCGAGATATGTTGATTGAATTAAAATGTAAGGAATCATTCATTATACCCATATCAATATAAACCCACATTCATTTGAATAAGACATCCAAAAACGAACCATGATAGATTAATTCAATTATATATTCCAAATATCCATAATATCCCACCTATGTAAGTGTAAATACACCACTATTTTGAGTTTTTAAGTCTTCTTCCTAATAAATTGTATGAAACCTAATGCCATAAATATTGGAGGCATCGAATATATTAGACATTCTTAGAGGACCTCGAGCTAAAAAAACGTAAAGTCATATGATATTTCAGCTTGATTTTCAACATTCATTATGTGGAAAAAAAATATAATGATTTAGTTTTATCATAGACAAAATAACTACATGTCAATAATATTAATATGAGTATATAATTACATGATGGGTGATCCATTTTACAATCTCCTAATTAACATCTTTTTTCAATTCCATCTCATTTCAAGATCTACCCCTCAATCACTTATTTGTTTGACATCGTAATTCTTCAACAAATGGATCTGTAATAAGACTACTGAGCTGTATATATCTATGTGCTTATAGAAACTCCAATTCATTTAGTATAAAATTTGACCCCATTACAATTGGTTATCCAATAAATGGAAAAATTTATAACTTGTTTTCAAAATGATAATTAGTGGAGATACCATCATAACATTAAACACGATTGAATCTCGTCTCAATACCATCAAAATATCTTGAATACAAGGTCAATCACTCTATGGATATGTAACCTTTATCAATAGATCCTTTTGGTTGATATTTATTTATCATATATGATTTCAAATGACCTATGTACCTGATGAAAAAAATAAGAAACATACAAAAAAATTATTCCATAATTTAATAAAATTAAATTCACTAATGAAAATAAAAATATTATCATTGTACCACTCAACTGGATACATCAATTGATAATGTTATGGTCATCCAAGTTTATCTTCTTCAACCAAATGAACAATCAAATGAATCATTATAGTGAATTTCTTAGCTTAATATATTAGTTGAATTTTGTCTTTTTAAACCTATATTTATGATAAGAAATAAATAAATCAATTATGACACATAAAACATCATTTTCTTCTATGAGGTAATCGTTGATGAAATAAATTACAAACTTGACAAGACAAACTAGTATGAGTTTTCCAATCAGATAAATTTCCTAATCCAATAATGTTAGTAATTGTCTATATTAAATCTATATTAAATTAGAAGGTATTTTTAATAGTTTTCTCATTGAAGCGTCATATGTTTCCATTCCATCATCTCATAATTCTCGCAATTATTTGATTAGAGGTTGAAGGTATACATCAATTCCATTTCTAGGAATTTTATTTCTAGATATAATAATCGAAATAAAAAAATAATATTTATTCAGACACATCAATGGAGGTAGATTATAAGGGATAAAAAAACTATCGAAATACTATAATTAGTACCTAATATACAAAGGGGGTCAAAACCATCAGAATCCAATCCCAAATGTGAATTCATAAGATTTCATAAAAAATATAGATATAATGAATCAAACATTTTCTATGATGTTGAATATTGTGGATGTCCCATCAAGAAATCAATACTATCTTGATCATGTCACTTCATTTCGTATGTAGTCTTAGATTCCATGAATAATCTTTTCAAGCATCATATCAGAGGAATGTAATGAAAAAATGTTGAAGCAGTTTTCCTATTTTTTTTATTGGGGTTGCATTGATTTATACACTCATTGTTGTTCATTCACTTTCATCTACTTTTATAACATCTTATAAATTCTCCTTTTTCAGACACTTCTCCCTAGTAAAGCATGAAATCATTAAGTAATTCATGTATCTTTGTATAATACAGTCGAAGTTTATTTATGACTTTATTAATCTCATAGAATGATATAAAGATTATAGCTTCACACAATGCATCATGAAGAAACTCTAAATTCATGTACATTTCATTGTCAATAATTTCACAGAAACTATTTATATAATACAACTTAAGTAGAAAAGAAAACATTGAATACTTATCACACCATTCATATAGTTCTTGTTTCACGTCTTCAACTAATTAATAAAGCTCATTTTTTTTGTTCGTTGAACATATTAGAAGGATTTAAATTCTCAAGGTCAATTGAAGGTTTTTCAATCTATTGAAATATTGGACATTATATCCTGCAATGAAAAATGATTCATTTATCATATTTCAAACTGAATTCCCCTCTGGAGGGTCATTTTGTGTTTTGTTGATAGGATTATCATTGTTTTGAATTTCCATATCAATATATTCACCATCCCAAATACTACATAAATATTGAGCAGAAAATTGTTTCCATATAAATTGATCATATACTTCATTTCTATTTAACCATCAATTGAATTTTCAATCTAGACATACACGTTTTATTCTACCATCAACTGATCATATTTTAATTACATAATATTATTTTCAGACACTTGTCATAATGAGGTGTGTTTCGAGGTAAGGTAATCCAACATTTATCCATAGGTATTGGATTTTCACTCTTCTCTCGGTATATTCAGATATAAAGATATAAATTCTTTATCAAAGAAGTATAATTAGAAGTAAAAATCAATTAACTTCGTTAAGCTTGGTCAGTTAATTTTTCCTATAATTATATAAATATAGTATATAAAATCATGGGGAACATACTTGTACACTCAGTATGTTCTTACTTAGAAAGTCTCATTCAAGTGTGGAAGAATCATTCTAAAACATTATAGAATAATGAATAAAACCAAAAGGTTTCTTATCCTATAATAAACTATTATCCAAAACTCATTATGGCTTACTCACCAAGAATTCATGAGGGATAAATGAATCATGCAGTTATTGAATATTTTTAACCCCACATACAAACAATAATTCATCATATAAATGATTCATGGTCCCCATTTATAGTAGGCATTAATGATAGTTATGTGTATAGGATTCCTAAGTGATAATATTTATCATTTGATTGTACAGTATGATATAATACATAATGATATAGAAATCCAATCATACAATATTAAAAAATTACACCTTACGATTGGGGATTTCACTCTCCAAGAAATGAGGGAGAGGGGTCGTCGTTGGGGATTGCCATCAAGGAGAAGGGGGGTCATTGCGAGGTCATCATTAGGTAGCATGTGGGGTCGGGGTCACGAGGATCATAAGTGAGAGTGGGAAAAGGGGTGGTCACCATTGAGGATGAGGGGTGATCCATTGGGGGGAAGTGGGGGAAGGGGGATAGGAATGTTGTCAGAGAGAAGGGGGTCAGTGTTGGGGAGATGTGGGGTCGAGGGTGAGGGGCGGTCGCCAACATTGGGGAGAGGTGCGGCCAAGTGGGTGGGGCTGTCTCCAGTGTCGGGGATAGGTTGGGTAGAGGGGGGGGGGGTAATCACTGGCACCGAGGAGAGGCATAATCGAGAGTGAGGGGAAGTTGCTGAAATTAGGGAGAGGCGCGATCGAGGGAGAGGGTTGGTCACCGATGTTGGTGGAGGGGCATGGTCGAGGGGGAGGGGTGGTCATCAATGTCAGGGATAGGTGGGGATGAGGGATCAGTGGGGGTAGGGGGATGGAGGGTGTCACTATCACTGGGGAGAGTCATGATCGAGGTGGGGGTGGTCACCAGTGTTGGGGAGAGGTGAGGCTGAGAGGGAGGGGTGATTGCCGACGTCGAGGAGAGGCGCCGCAGAGGGGGAGGGGTAGTGACCAGCATCGGGGAGAGGCATGACCAAGGGGGAGAGGGGGTTAGGGTATTAGGTGGAGGTGGTGGGGTCAGTTATTGTTTAAAAATATTAGTAGTGGTTTCATTGAAACCACCCCTATATTTAAAATAAATTTAATAAGTTTTTTTTAGTAGTGATTATTTGAACTTCCACTAATAAACTTTCACTATGACCACTATTTCTTGTAGTGCTAGATAACATAGTTTGACTGAATATTACTGTAAAAGTGAAATATATAATTTATTATCAATTCTAAAGGAATAAAAGTCACTAAGAAATACCATCTCTCTATCCTCACAAACAATTGGATTTCTCTCACTAGAATTTTTTCCCACATTATGAATTTTCTCACCCATTGTATTTTTTATTAGTTTTAGGAATTTTATTCACACCTAGATGTGATATAGTATTTACATTCACAACATCATATTATATCTTCATATGACATCAATGAATTTTGAAATGAAATCATTAAATCATTGTACAAATGTAACATCCCTGACCCAGATGTCACTCAATTGTGACCCAATCCCGATTGGCTACGTGGCCTCAAGCACATCTTCCCAAATGCCAGAGGCTTATGACTAGTAGTTAGGGACTAGGTGAGTCATTTGGGAGACTATACCCCCATTACCATAATTTATAACAATTGAAGTCAGTCACATTAAATAGTGGAAGTAGATAAAATAAGCATACAATAGATAAAATAGAAAAGGAAGACAAGAATATGTAATAAGCCAGAAGTGTCTCATATAACATGATGCAGATTACACTTGTATCTAGAAAAAATCCAAAATAGGTACATAGAAATATAATAAAATACAAATATCTAAAATCCCAAATGACCAAAATGTGCCCCCATAGCATCACAAGCCTTATCTTAGTCATATGCTCCCATGCTCTAAAACAATGTTCAACAAATAGTTTTAGTGAACATTCCCCTACTCTCACCTATAACCATATAATCTATTTGGGTCCCCAAGGAGGCCCAAATAGTATGTGAGATAAACATACCAGTAGGTTTCCACCTAAATATCTATACAATTCTAAGAAGTACTATGAAATATGTTAAACATGTGAAAGTAAGTAGTAATGTAAGTGTCAAATCCCAAGCTATATAACTACTGCAAACAATTAATATTAAATATCCACATGTGGCTCCCTACAACTTGTTTTGTCTCCTAACAAGTCATCTACAAGAAATATAAACAAACAACAAAACCTTACCACATAACCATCCATATCATGTCCACACGTTCTTACCGTATAAGGAAAATGATATCAAAAACCCACAGCCTTGTCATATATCAACAATAATATATCCCACAATCATGCCATATAATGAAGTGTACATCAAAAAGGGAAGGATCGATGGTGATGAAGACCAAGGAATCCTCTTCGAGTATCAGGGGAAACTCGATGGAAACTTGGCATTGACACTGGTTGGAATCCTATGATCATGTATACCAACATGTCCTACGTGATTCCAACATATCTGGATCCAAGGGGTAGCAAGCCTAAGGCATCTCATGGAATTAAGACCAAAGGTGCATAATCATCCAAGGTGTCCACTAATTCATTCCAAATCAATGGGTATCCGTTCATGGATTATATGTAAATCATCCGTCATTTCATGCCTTTAACAATTTCAATCCATATGAGTTTACCCACTCATATAAACAATTACATTCAAAACAATTCAATGAGTATACCCCCTCATTTAATCCATTACATATCATGAGTACACCCACTAATGTACTCCACTTTCATTTAATAATGTCACATGGATATACCCACCCACTTATCATCAATTTCCATTTAACACATCACACGGGTATACCCACCCATTATTCACAATTACCAACAAAACTATATAAGCAATCTAAAAACAGCCAAAGAGTATACCCACTCATTTGAAAAGTTCCATTTATGTATTTAATGAAGTTAGGCATGGAATATTATAATAACACATGGTAAGGATGCATGATGTCTCATATATATATAATTCGGCCTCATTTAAGAACAACTGAGCTTCCTTAAACTAGGAAAACTCGAGGTCACACCCCATGGGTAGTTCATCAATGGTAAAAACCAACGTAAAGGCATGGTGCACCCCATGGGTGTCCTTGGTCTGGGCCAGCAACCACAAATGTATCTCAAAGAACCTATGGGAATCCCAAATAGGTCCTACCTCATCTATTTCAGATTAACACTTTAAAATCGGGCCCATTCTAAAAAGTCCATCGGGAAGAAAAAAGGTCAAAAGCGCTATAAAGCATCAAAAGCCAAAACAAATGTATATACCACCTACCTTATCTCATTAGTGGAGTTCTCATCTAGTATCAAGTCCTAATTCATCTTGGTTGGGAATAAATCTAAAGAACATATGAAGAAAAATAAATTAGGGCATAATAGCCTAAATCTAAACAATGTAATCGTTGTTCTAAAGAATCATGAATGGCTAAAAAGGAATCAATATCTTACCATCATGGTTACAACAAAAACGACATGGAATAAAATGGAATACAAATGGGCACTAGATCTAAAAACATAGATATGAATGTTTTTAGTCTTCAAAATAGAGAAAAAGGGCTACTGTCCAACTAATAGAGGTCCCTACCTCTATTTTTAGAAAACATAGTTGGTAAATTACATTATAAGTAATTTCCTTACATGGTGTGTAATGATCGGTTTTCCATTAATGGGGAAAAACACTTACACATCATGAAAGGTCCAAGAAAAACCATTACATGTTATGAAATCGGATTACACAGTGTGTAATCCAATTACACGTATTGTAATTGGCCTGCAACCGGTACACAACCTTCTTGCCTATTATTTCCCAAAAACAACCAAACTGGCCCATGGCAATGCATAGGGTATGCCAAAAAAGAATTTAAAAGATTCATACCACATGAAAAATCTAGGATCTTAAAATCTTACCCCCTTAAAACAATTCTTCCCCGAATTTCCCTCTCTAGGGTAGTCAAGATCCATTTGAAAAAACTTCTTACTGAGCACGCATGTCGGCCTCCCGCTCCTAAATATCGTCTTGTGAATGGTTTGCTTCCATAGAACCTATACTAAAGGAACTAACTATCCTTGTATAACCTTCATGCTCCTATCAACAATACGAATTTGATGCTCCTTGAAGTATGCATCAAATTGTAGCTCAACCACCTCGGGTTGAAAAGTGTGAGATGGGTCTGAATTATAATGGTGTAGTTGTGATACATGGAAGGTATCAGGCATGGATCAGTACCTCTGAGGTAACTAAAACTAATATTCTACTGATCTGACTCTCTCATGAATCTCGAATGGCCCAACATATTGTGGTAAAATCATACCCTGTATCATGATCCTTCTATGTCCCAACCTTAGTGAAACACATAAAAAGACCTGATCCAGACCTCAAACACTAGAGTTCATATACGGGGATCGACATAAGATTTACATCATGATTGTGCAGTAGCCATCTGCTTATGAATCAATTGGATCTTCTTAGAATTATTTTTCATGATACAAGGTCCCAGAAAAGCTACCTCACCTTCCTCTAGCCATCACAAGGGTGATTGGCATAGCCTACCGTCCAATGCCTTATAAGGAGACATTTGTATCATTGCCTGATAATTGTTATTATAGGATTACTCATCTAGATGAATGTGTCTCTCCCAAGATCCCCCAAAATCATGGAAACATTCTCTCATCATGTCCTCTAGAACTTCTATCATACACTCTGATTGGCCATCAGTCTGAGGGTGGTGGACTGTGCTCAGAAGCACCTATGTACCCAGTTCCCTCTGAAAACTCTATAATAAACGAGATGTAAAGTGGGAATCCCTATTTGATATGATAGTGCGTGAGAACATATGATGTTTTATTATCTCATGGATATAAAACCTTCCATGAACCTTAACATCGACGGTATATCTGATCGCCAATAAATGATCAACCTTTTTGATCCCGTCAACAACAAACCACACTACATCATTACCTAAAGGAAACCTTAGTAAACCAGTCATGTAATCCATTATGACATCATCTCATTTCCACTTGGGAATAAGTAACTTCTATAAAATCGTGGCTGGTCATTGATGTTCCTCCTTCACATGCTGACAGGTGTAACACCTCATAACAAAACTAGCTACCTCACTTTTCATACTTAGCGATTAGTATTGACAATGCAAGTCAAGGTACATCTTATGAATTCGGGATGTAGTGCCCAACACGAAGCATGAAACTCCAACATCATATCCCCACGTATATCCACTAGAACCCAAACACATCCATGGATATGTAAGATCTCATCAACACCTACGGTCAATCCAGGAGGAGGGTCCTAACCTTCCACACTCTCCCATTGGACTATATCCTCTATATTTGATAAATGCCTCATGTTTACTTTATCCAATAGGGTAGAGGTCACAAATATGGATGTTAGATATGTCTATCTCTAACTGTTGTTCTCCTCCATATAGATCTTAGAGAATAATTCCATAAGTTTCCACTCACTACTTTCCTACTGCACTGTCTGTATCTGAGTCCACTTGCTCAGTGCATCAAACATTACATTACCTTTACTAGTCATGCATTCAATCTTGAAGTAAAAATAATGTAGGTACTAAACCCACCTGTTTTCCTTATATTCAAATAATACTTAGTAAATATATTCTTGAGGATTTTTTAGTCAGTATACACCAAAAAAATGATCTACTAATAAATAATGTCTCCAATAGTAAAAAGAATGAACAACTACATCTAACTCAATATCATGCATAGGGTAATTCTTCTAACGTGGACTTAGAAACTGAGAATCATATGCCAAAACTCTATCCCCCTATATCAGCACTACTCCCAGCCCAATACTTGATGTGTCGCAATTAAGGATGGAACACTTGGTTCATCAGCACAATGAAAACTATTATCATGTTTGTGAGACAGAATGGAATAACTATATACTCATATAAACCATAACTATCATGAAAGGTTTTACGATGTATGTCGGTGGGTCAAATATGTACCTGGTGATATCCTATCCTTAGTTCAATTTTCATGATTACTCGGGATCTCAGAATATTATCAAACATTTCATCTATTTGTGGAAAGGGATATCGGTTTATAACCATTAGATGATTCAAATTACGATAATCCCCAAATAGCCTAACAGTTATATCCACATTTTTTGAAAAAAGAATTGGCAAACCACATAGAGAAGTATTAGGTCAGATAAGCCCCCTTGCCTCCAAATACTCTAGCTTCCACTTAATTTCTTACAACTCCATCATAGCGACCTAGTAAGTAGAAAAGGATACCGGTGCAGCTCATAACACTAGTTCAATGGAGAACTCAACCAATCTCTAGAGATGTAAACTAGAAAATTCATCTGGGAACATGTCCCTGAAACGATCCACCATTAGAGGAAAGGCTACATGACTCACTCCCGGATCATCCAAAATAAAAAATAGAAATTTAGGCTATCATTCTGCCCAACTCATCATGATCTAGTCCATCTCAGCTCGCTTTGAAACAACATTCACCCTTGTGAGTAAACATTGCATCCTTTGTTGATGTGAATGTTACCCTTAGGTGATATAGGACAATGTAAGATCTATAATATACTAAACAGTCCATCACATGAATGACATGAAACCCTATCATCTCAAAGACATAAATATCTCATATGAAGTGACACCCACCAACCTCAAGGTGGTACTCCCTACACTAGATCACATCATCCATTCTTATTCCTAATAGTATTTCTATCATTAAAACGCTTTCAAAATACCACAAAACAAGAACAAGGATTTTCACCACAGGCGTGGATATGAAACTATGAGATACACCAGTATCAAAATGAGCAGATTAAATAGTAGAGGCTACTAAGATCATTCCTCTCACTGTAGAATGTATGAAAACTTGCTCCTCTGGGGTAGGTTGTACATAATACAATTGACCTATACCACGACCCTGTGAAACAACCTCACTGCTCAGAGTACGTCCCTTCGATGTATAGGAGTAATTGGTGTATAGATACCATAGTAAAGACCACTATTTATGTAACATGATTGGCCTGCATTTCTCTACCTCCCTACTTGACATAGATATTAGAAACCTACTCTTGAACCTGACATCGAAGATGAACCCCTACCACTCACAACTAGAGGGAATGTCCTACAAGACCATTGCATGTGCCCCATCCCTTGCACTCGACTGGGATGCAGTCACTCTGATTTTTCATGTGTTTTCTACTGCCACACATGTGAAAAAACACTGAGCTACTAGCAGTCATAGCCTAACTGGTGCTTATCTCATGGGATGAATCAAAATGGTGCTTCATAACTGAAGAAGTAGATCCACTAGGTTGAGAAGAAACATTTCCCTACTCTATATCCTCAAATTCCCTCCAGTTCCACTCTATAATCAGTGCCTGATTCACAGTCTCAGTGATAGAGGTCAACCTGAACATGTTGACCTGGGATTTGATAGTATGTCAGAGGCTTTCCTTAAAGCATCTCACTCTCGATAGCTCATCAGTAAGGTACATCAGTGAGAAACTATGAAACTTCGTAAAGCATGTTGAGTACTTTGTAACCATCATGGTGCCCTACTCTAGTTGCATGAACCCACTAGCTCACTCTGCCCATAGTGTCTTGGGTTAATGTAATTAAGGATGTAGGTCTGGAAATCAGTCCAAATGATATCTCATAGCCTTTCAGCCTGGTTCAAAACATCCAACAAGTACATTACTACTCCATGTATCATATAAGGGGTGAGATTGCCCCTCCTCTCAAGAGGTGTCTCCAGAAGCTCGAAGATAGCTAGTGTAGTCTCAAGCCACAACTCAGAAACTTGTGGACAATCATCCCCCAAAAACATGAAAGGATGTTTCTCCTAGAACACCCATGTCAGCTCAGCCATAGTCATGCTATGCTACGATTCTCCTTGAAAAGTATTCATATAGAAAAATAACCCCTCGTGGAACTATGCCTCATCACCTATGTCTGAAATAGTCTAATGTACCTCAAAAAGCACTAAAAGATGATCCAATAATATCTCATAGCCCACCACCTTCGAAGGATGGTCATCGTCACCCTCTTGGCATACCATTGGAGGACTTCATAGTGACATGCCTCTACAAAGACAAGCACTCACCTTAGAAAGGAATGATATCAAAGTTGCATCTCAAGAGAATAGGAAAGGTCAAAACCATCCTAAAAACAATTCATAACACACAACCTAATCCTAAATACATGACAGTATAAAGAACAACCACAACACAACAAGAAACACTTCCTCTCACCCACTCAAAATCTGGGTGTAGGTCAAGTCACTATTTTCCATTTATTTTCAATTAACAGTCATTATTTGACATGATTTAACCAATGGTCCATCATGTTCTGATCCTTGATGAACCATAACACCTCATGAACTAAAATTTGATTCCCATATAATCCATACACATCAAATTCACTTTAAAATTTTAATTTAAAAGATACGTCATTTTCTTTTTCATAAGGGCCCATTAACCTTATGAATTGAAAGATGATGTCACATCTCTATCCTCTGCACATATTCTATCACAAAATCAGGAACAACTATTAGAGAACCTATCATAATAGCATGAGTCAAATAATTCATCTTAAATGGCATGAAATAATTCCTGATATGTTATTTCAAACAAGCGACTATATGATGCATGAGACTAAATAACCTCATCTCATCAGGTTTCAAAAAAATAGAACCCATAATTACATCAATAGTATCAGCATAAATCATGTGTGTCTTCTAATGGTGACATCAAATAAATTGTAATATTCAAAACCAAAAAAATTAAATTTCATTTAGGGTAATTTTGATTTTTCTGGTACACGGGTTAGCTACAGTCAAGCATAGCTCATTAACAAATTCTATTTTCCTTCATATCCCTGTCTACTGACTCCAAACAGTAAATAAAACTAGAAAAGAAATTTTCACTGATACCACTTTGTAATTTCCAAAAATCGGATTCCACACAATAGTTCCCCAAGCCTGGTTGGCTACATGTTCTCAAGTGCGCTCCTCAAATGCCTGCTGCTTCTGACCAGTGGTGTGGGTCTAATTGAGTTATTAGGAAGACTATACCCAAATTACCAGAGTATATCATAGTCAAAGTCAATAAAATTCAATAGCAGAAGTAAATTCAATAAGCATACAATAGGTAAAATTGATAAGCAAGATAATAATATATAACAAGCCATAAGTGTCTCAAATACCATGATGCAGATGATACATGTATCATGAAAAAACCAAAAAATATACATGGAAATAAAGTACAATACATGTATCCAAAATCCAAAAAGATCAAAAAGTGTCACATTATCATTTCAAGCCCCACATGGGTCTCATGCGCCCATGCTCTAATGAAATAATTAATAACTAGTGTTAGGGATCTATCCCCCAGTATCACCTGAAACCATATAATTTGTTTGGTTCCCCAAGGAGGCCCAAACAGGGTGTGAGATAAACATCACAGTAGGTTTTCACCCAAATATCTATACAATTCTAAGCTACACTATAAAATATGAAAAACAAGTACATGTAAGAAGTAATGTAATTGTGAAACCCCAAGGCATAGAACAAATGAAAACTAGTTATACTGAACAACCTCTTGTGGCTCCCTGCAACAAGTGGAATATCCTAACAGGGAACCTATAGGCAATATAAAAAACAACACATCCTTATCATAAAACAATCCACATCGTGTCCTCACTTCATTACTATATAAATAAAACAATATAAAAATCCCACGACCTTGTCGTACAAACACAGTCTTTTATCCCATGATCGTGCCATATAATGAAGTGTAAACAATGACGGGTTTAATCCAATGTATTGAAGACCAAGGAATCATCATCAATTCCTTGTATCATTTCGATAGAAACTCAGTATAGGCACTGGTTTGAGTCCTAGGATCATGTGTACCAGAATGTCCTACGTGAGTCCAATCAAGCCAGATCTAATGGAAAACGAAGCCTGAGACATCCCACAGAATCAAGACCCAAAGTGAATACTCCACCAAGGTGTCCACTACTGTGTTCCAAATCCATGGAGATCCGTCCTTGGAATCTATGTAAATCATCAACCATTCCATTCATTTAACAATTTATAACCATATGAGTCTACCCACTCAAATAAACAATTACATTCAAAACCATTCAACGAGTATACCTACTCATATAACCCATTACAACTCATGAGTATATCCACTCATGTACACTGCTTCCATTTATTCATATCACATGGTTATACCCACCCACTTATCACCAATTTCCATTTAACACATCACATGGATATACCCACCCATTAATAATAAATACCAAAAAACCATTAAAGCAATCTAAAAACAACTAACAAGTATAACCACTCGTTTAATAAGTTCCATTTAAGCATTTAATCAATTTAGTCATGACATATTATGATAACACAAGACAATGAGGCAGGACATCTCTGACAATGAAACATTATGAGCATTTTTTTTATCAAATAATGAGGATTTTTTAATTTTTTAAATGATAAAACCCCTATATTTCAATGTTTATGAAAATAATGGCTAGTTTGAATATTATAATGATTATGAGAAAAATTGTGAAAAGTGCCTAATTTTGGATTTTGGACATATTTTTACCGCAATCGTATTTTTTCATTTATTAAAAAATATAAGTAAAAAATTACTGATTAATTTTTTATAAGACTGATTTTATTTCCATCAAATTTATCTTTATGACCTAGAGCTGATTCGAAGATATACTCATCCAAAAAATTCATTGAATTTGGAAACTTTTCTGGGCGGATAGTGTGGACTCCACCACTGCAACGGATTCACAAATCGGTCTCTATGCCACTAATTTAGGTTATTATACATGGGATATCACTTGGACACATAGAACTGAATATAATACAATTTCTGTGTAGTTTGTAATTCATTAAGGTTTACATTGATCGTTATATATTTGAAGGAAGCTTCCTGGAAATTTCGGTAATAAAAAGCCTTTTCAATGAAAATTATATAACTCTTTAATATGATGTCTAAATGAGAGGAAATGTGGAGGCTGAACGGAAAACACATTTAGGAACAAATTTTATAAAGGATTCCATGTGTTAATCGACAATTTATTTTTCCAACAATGCACACAATTTTAGGGGATAGAATTCTGCCTATAAAAAGAGGCTCTCACCTCCTTCCCAAATCATCAGCTGGACACCAAGAACCAAAGAGGGTTCCCAACGGGGAATGAGACGATGATACACCTATATTCCAACCTCATTTCTTCCTTTTATTTTATTTTAATTTTATTTTGGTATTATTTTTCAATTTTAATTCAAATTGTAGTTTTATCAATCCAGGCCTTTGTGTTTCTCCATCCACTTTTCTTCATTTCTTTCCCTATCTCTCTCTTCTCTTCTACCCACACCACCAAGTAATCTATTACTCTAAAAAATGAGAGGATAACCCCATCACTTATCCAAAGGGGAGGTGAAGGTGATCATGAAATTTCTTTAATGTTTAATTTTATGTTCATAGATATATTTGAGTAGCATGCACGAGTAAGTCAAATGTCCCTGATGTTGTGACTACCACTGATAAAATGCAACTCAATCTATCCATA